>CM053772.1:231411003-231521015 GCA_028658325.1 Potorous gilbertii
GGAGTTTGATATTCCTTAACTACCACCCCTCCCCCAAGTCATCTATGAGAAACATGCTTCTAAGCTCTGAAGGGAACACCTAGAGGAATCATTGCTAATTATCTGGAGTAGAGTAGAAGTTTTGTAGCTTGCTTATTTTTCCTTGAATAAAATTGCTTTTAAAATTTCACATGGTAAGAGCAAAAAGGGTGGAAAGTTATAATGCCAAGGTCTAAAAGAGTTTTAATGCCAAAGAGAGGATCCTATGGGTAATCATGAGCCCTTGGAGCTTATTGGATGTGTATATCACAAACTGGTGCTACAGAAAAATCACTTTGGCAATTGTATGGAGGATGGGGCTAAAATAGGGAGAGACTTGCAGAGAGATGAAATAGGAAACTACTATTTGAGCAAGAGGTGACAAGGATGTGAACTATGGTAATGGATGAGTGCATGTAGCAACAGGGACATATGGGAGAGATGCTGGAGAGTTAGAAATGCCAAAATTTGGCAGCTGATTGGATATGAGATGAATGGCAGTGAAGACATAGATTTTGGACCTCGGTGACCAGAAGAACGATGATGTCCTCCACAATAATAGGAATGGGTTTAAAGGGAAAGATGAATTCTTTTTTGGATATATTGTTTGTGATGCCTATACGTATATAGTTGCATATACAGTTCAATATGTCCAATCAGCAGTTGGTGATTCAGCACTAGAGTTCAGGAGAGAGACTGAGACTAGAGGTAGAAATCTGAGGATCAGCTGTACAGATAAGATTGAACTCATGGGAGCTGAGGATGTAACCAAGGGAAAGAGAGAAGGAAAGGGAAAGGAATGGAAGATAGAAAAGGCCAAGGTTGACATTCAAAAACCTGGATGACAAATCAGCAAACAAGATTCAGAAGGAACAGTCACACATTGAGGAAGAGAACATTGCCACAAAAACCCAGAAAGGAGAGAGTATCTAGGGGGAAAGAATGATTACTGTTGCTATAGAAAGGTCAAGAAGGGGGATGATTGAGAAAGGAGCAGTAGACTTGACATTAAGGCATCACTGGTTCTGAATGGTGAAAAAAGAAAAATAAATGAGCTTGGCCCTAAAAAAAATATACGAGAAGATACCACCTTCAGGTTCTTTGCAAAGGTAAGAGACCAGAGGTATGGAATACTGCATATAACATTAAGAATTTTCAATATGTTGGTTTTACTGAACTTTTTTTCTAACTTGGTTATAAGGAGTGGCTTTTGGAAATGAAAAACGTAGGTGATGTAAAAATAGAAGAGAGGTGGTTGGTAACCTTGATTATATTTTGTCAAAATCTAGTTAAGATCCTTAGAGGAGAAGAGGTACAGTGCTAGGGCAGGTTTGAGAGGATTAAGTCTGGAACACTTATGGTGAATGGGGTAGAGAACCCATCAAGGAAGAATAAAAAGATTGCCTTGCTACATTTAGAATCCAATTGAGATTAGATAACAAATTTGTAAGGAACATAGTGGGCACTGTTGCATGATTTCCTCCAGCTCATTTCAGAACACATAAGTAGGAGCAAAGGCAGAGATAGATGGAGGGGAATAATCCAGCCTTAGGGCTTGAGCCATAGAACAAATGAGCAAGGAATTTAAGAGGATAGTGAAAACCTAAAGTTCCCTAGAGGACTGAGAAGAGTGAAAGGTATACCAAGAGTAGGGGTGAGGCCCTGGTAAGTACCTGGGGGTAAAGGTGAAGAGTGACAGGTGTTATCCCCATTTTACAAATAAGGAAACAGACTTGGAGGGAGTGAAATGACTGGATCAAAGTCACATACGTAGCTAGTGGCAGAATTGGGGCTCAAATACAGGCCTCCTGTTTTCCAACCCAGTAATCTTAACACCACAGCTCTTGGGCCTTTGTTCATGAGGTTTCCCCTACTTGCAATGCCTGTCTTGTTTTCTCCTTTGATCCCACACTGGTCACCCCTGAAGGTGACAGGTAGGTGGTAAGATGGATAGAGAACTGAATCTGGAGTCAGGATCTAAGTTTGAATCCCACTTCAGACATGGTCAATCCATGTGACCCTGGGCAAGTCACTTAGCCTCTTTTGCCTCAGGTTCCTTATCTGTAAAATGGGGACAATAGCAGCACATATATGAGGGTAAGAAATATTTGCAAAGTGCTTTGCAGTATGCTGGCTATTATAATTACTTGTGTTAAACCATTTAGTGTACTTTGAAGTTTCTTATTTGTGCCTGTCTCGTCTCCCCAACTATATTGTAAGCTTCTTGAAGACGGGGCTTGGATTTTTTTTTTATTTGTGAGGGATGGTATGTCTTCGAATGTGCATGTGTCTCTGTGTATTTCTGAGCAGATGTGGGTATATCAGTCTGTTAGTATCTGCCTGCTCTGTGTCTGTGTGGGTGTCCTGGCTGTGTATGAGTTTGTGGATCTGTCAGTATGTGATATTAGTATGCAGTGGATGGGTGGAATGTTGTCTCTGTGTGTGGCTGCCATACATACAAGGTACTGGTATTGTCTCTGTGTGGTGTGTCTGGGTTTGAAATGTGTATGTAGTGTCTCTCGTTTCTGTGCAAGAGGGTGGAGGATTGTACAGTATATATCTGAGTGTGGCGTGATCTTGGAGGGGTGCTCAGTGTGTCTTCGTGGAGTGTATCCATCCATGTGTGGGTGGTGTCTGTGTGTTTGCTGTGTGCCCTCTGTCCCTTCACCTCCTCTCCCGCCCCTTTCAGCATCTGCTCTGCATTAGCTTGTCCCAGGCCTTGGCAGGCGCCAATGATTAAATCACCATCATTAAGCTGGGCCTGCCCCCCAGCAGCAGGGGGATGGGGGGAATCACTGCCAAGCCCCGTGGGCCCCTCCCCTCAGAGATGTCCGGAGAGACTTCCAATGACAACCCCCAAGAGACTCAGAGATTTCCTCAGAGAAAAGAGGTCTGTTTGAGGGGTTGGAATGAAGAAAGGGTGGGAGGAGTTTACAGATGGGGGAAACAAAAGGGGAACAACCTAAGGGAAAACACTGAGATGAAAATGAGAGGGTGCTGTAGCTAGGGGTAGAACCATGGGGTGGGTGGTCGCTGAGGGGAGTCGCTGCTAGGGAAGGGCTGTCACCGAGGGACAGCAAGACGGGGTCACCCAGAGGAAGACGTGCTCAAGTGGAAACAATGGAGTGATCCCCGAGGCTGGTGTTTGCGTGTCGTCCAGAAGTAGCACCCTGCGGGCTGGCACCGTTTGGGTTGTGGGCTTGGGTTTTCTTTAGTTTTTTGCCTTTCTTTGTATCGCCCCCACCCCCTCGTAGCAGTGCCTGGCACATAGTTGGCGCTTAATAAATGCTTGTTGATTGGATCTAGAGGAAGTACGTGAGTCAGGCAGCACAGGTGAAGGGAGGGAGAGATCCCTGAGCAGGGGAACCCCTCGGGTGGCCCCTGGAACGGGGGTCACAAGGTAAGATCCCTTTCGGGGCGAAGTCGCAGCGAGCAGAGGAGGGGCCAGGGGAGGTCCGCCAGGGGATCCGGCGAGCT
Source organism: Potorous gilbertii (assembly GCA_028658325.1). Taxonomy (NCBI): domain Eukaryota; kingdom Metazoa; phylum Chordata; class Mammalia; order Diprotodontia; family Potoroidae; genus Potorous; species Potorous gilbertii. Next base: position 231,414,499 of record CM053772.1, read on the forward strand.
CCGGCACACAGGAGCTACGACTGCGCCCCGCGCGTCCAGGCTTTGACCGCGGTCGAGCTCCATCAGTCTCTGGCCGCAGAGGGCCCCGTTCTCGGGCGCAGACGTTCGCTAGGCGGCCTCCTGCCAAAGGCCGCTGCCCGTCACGGAGATGCTCCCCGCGAGACGGCCCCGTCGGCCCCCTACAGACCCGGCTCAGCTGGGGAGGACCCCTGGGGGGAGCTGCTGGAAAAGGAGAGGCGGGTGCCTTCCTCTCCAGCCGCGGTGGCCTCCGGAAGACGCAGGCACCGCGGCCTTTCGGGGTTCCTGGGACTCGGCCTGGCGGAGAGAGCAGGGCAGCTAAGGGCCCTTTTCGCCAGCTCTGACGCCAGGCGGGGCGGGGCTGGGGGCGGGACGAACTCAGGTGAGCACACGGGAGAGAGGGGCGGGGAGCGGTGGGGCGGGGACTTGGGCGTGGCGGCCAATCAGAAAAGGACCAGGCCCTCCGTTGCCTGGAGACAGGCCCCGCCCAGCAGGCGGCACCGGAAGTGGCTGGCCGGGCTCAGCCTTTAAGATGGCGTCTCCTCAGGGGGGCCCGATGGCGATCGCGATGCGTCTGCGAAACCAGCTTCAATCGGTGTACAAGATGGACCCGCTGCGGAACGAGGTATGGAGGCAGCGGGCTGGAGATGCCAGGAGACGCGGAGAACCAAGGTCTTGGGGCCAGCGAGCTTCTGGGCAGCTGGCCCGATGCCCAATGCGCTTGCGCTGCTCCCCCCCCCCGTGTCGGAGGCGCCTGCGTGGTGTTTGGAAAGGGGGCGACCCTCCCATAGAACGCATGCGTGCCGCCACCCCCACTCTCGCCCCCTTCACACGTCTAGAACCGGGGTTGCGCGCGGAGCCCTCTGCTGGGCGGAGGTGGAGGGAGGGGGCTCAGTCCGGGTGTGGAGCAGCGCCCCCATCCGCTTAGTCCCCGAGGGTGTGATGGGGGGACGACGCCCCAGAAGGGGAGGTCATTGTTGGGCTGCCCCCCTCCCGTCAGCTGTCGGGGTGGTCACTTAGAATGTCAGTGATGGTCAGTTTGGCTGCAGGAGGAAGTCCGAGTAAAGATCAAGGACCTGAACGAGCACATCGTGTGCTGTCTGTGCGCCGGCTACTTCGTGGACGCCACAACCATCACGGAATGCCTGCACACCTGTGAGGGTCCTCCCCGCCCCGCCCGCGCCCCGACCCCCTCCCCCGTGGCGTCACCCCACCTCCTCCCCCGTATCCCCGTGAGGGAGGGAGCAGGGCTGCAGGTGTGTGGCCTCTCTCCCCGCAGTCTGTAAGAGTTGCATAGTGAAGTACCTGCAGACCAGCAAATACTGCCCCATGTGCAACATAAAGATTCACGAGACGCAGCCTCTGCTTAACCTCAAGCTGGACCGGGTCATGCAGGACATCGTGTACAAGCTGGTGCCGGGCCTGCAGGACAGTGAGTGTCGCCTCCAGGTGCCCCACAGCAGGCTTGGGCCGGTCTTGTTGCCACTCGGGGTCTCTGGGTGGGAGCTGAGCCAATCGCTCTCTTAAGACCCTCCAGCTGGGACTTTCAGGGATTCCACAGCTCCCAAGGGAGCCAGCAGGAAGATGACACACCTAAGCCCCACCAGGATGTGTGTGTGTGTGTCTGCGTGTCTGCGCGGGGGCGCTGCGGGTCTGCCGGGCTGCGAGTGCGCGTGCACATGGAAGGTTGGGCTATGCAAAGTTCAGGAGTGGGCAGGGACGAAGGAGGGCTCACATACCTTTCTCTCTTTCCTCATCCTCCCCTCCCTTCCAGGTGAAGAGAAAAGGATCCGAGAATTCTATCAGTCCCGAGGCCTGGACCGAGTCACCCAACCTGTCGGGGAAGGTAAATACAACCTAAAGAAAAGTCACCGCCTCTTCTCTCAGAGTTTTTCATCTTCCATGTCAGGCCTTCCTCCCTCCCGTGTGATAGTCATCACCACGTCTCTCCTAGAGCCAGTCCCGGGTACCCTTGGCCTCCCCTACAACAGTTTTGATCATTCAAAAGCCCACTATTACCGTTATGATGAGCAGCTCAGCCTGTGTCTAGAAAAACTAAGGTGAGAGGTGTGCTGGGGGGTTGGGGGGCAGGCAAACCAGGATTCTACCCATCATGCCTCTGTGTGCCTAGGGAAGACTCTAGTCCAAAGGGAAGGCCTACTCAAGCTTAGTGCAGAGTGGGGAGGGGGAAGGTAAACCAGCTGATGCTCCCTACCCTACCTAGGAGGTGAGTCCATACAAAAGATTTGAAGGGGAGGGGAGATACCAGGAAGGGGACGAGGCTTGGGGGAATGATGGGGGGCCAGGGCATGTGGTAGAAAGACACCTAACCATTGCCTTTGCTTCCCCTTCTCCACACCAGTTCTGGCAAAGACAAAAATAAAAGCATTTTACAGGTAAGGGGGCTGAGAGGGAGGTCTTCATATTCTTCCCATCTAAATAACTAACCTAATAACAACCCCTTCAATGTCACTTGTTACTCATATAATAATAATAGCAGCTCCCATTTCTAGATCACTTGGTTTGTAAAGTACTTTCCTCCCAGTAATCCTGCAGGTAGTTATACAGGCATCATCCCCACTACACAGATGAGGACACTCGAGGCTCTGAGAAGGGAAGGGATTTGCCCAAGGTCACACGGCTATCAAGTGGCAGAGCTGGGATTTGAACTTGGACTTCTTGACTTGGGGTCCATTGCTCTTTCTTTGTCTCCCTGTCCCTGCCCTTCAGCACAAGTTCGTCCGTTGTTCCGTCCGAGCCGAGGTTCGGCATCTCAGAAGGGTTTTGTGTAGACGTCTGATGTTGAACCCCCAGCATGTGAGTTAGGATGTCCCAGGGAGAAGCTCCAAGGGGGATGGAGGGAGGGAGGCCTTTCGAGATGGAGTCCCAGAATCACCTGGAACCTCTCTCTCCTCCCTCCCCCACCCAGGTACAGCTCCTCTTTGACAATGAAGTTCTCCCAGATCACATGACCATGAAACAGCTTTGGCTTTCTCGATGGTTTGGCAAGGTGGGGAAGAGGTTTGGGGGAGTGATATGGTAGGAGGAAATTGGTTGTAGAAAAAGCAGTGGTTGTTTTAGGGAAGGTGTGAGAATAAAGAAGAGGTGATGGTGAGATAAAAAGGGAGGTTATGGCTAGAAAAGGTGTAACAAGCCTTCCCCTCCTCTATTTCTCTAGCCTGCACCCCTGCTCCTGCATTACAGTGTGAAGGAAAAAAGGAGGTAGAAGCTGGCCTTCCTCCCCCACCCCAGATATTTATGTGAGACCCACAGTGGTTTTATTTTTGAAATAAAAACCGAAAAAGCACCTTTGGCTGCTTCTTGAATTTTCCTTTCTTCCTTTTCCCATCCCTCCCCCTCACCTGACATTGCTTCTCTCTCCTCCCTTTCCCATCCCTTCCTCCACCCCTCAACCTCTCATTATTCAATAAATTCCAAAGACTTGTGCTGGATCCAAATTGGGAGGAGTTGAGTGGCCATTGAGGGATCAATGAGAGGTAACTAGGACTCCTCAGCAGGGCTAAGACAGAATGGTAGAGGGCCAGAATCAGGGACCAGTGTTCTGCCAACATTCTAGCATCGGAGGAACAAATTTGGGGGCAAAGTTAGAGAGCCTGCAACATGGGGTGGGAGACTGTCCAGATGAGAGGGAACCCAGCCTTAGGTGGAACGAATCCCTTAAGTACAGGGGAAAGCCCAGGTAATCAGCAAGGAGTTAATAGTTTTTTTTGAGGGGGGAGGGCAAGTGCCTGACCTGAAGAGTTATTTGTCAGGAAGCTGGGAATCTGAGTGTGATACTTAGAAGATGCCTATTCCCATGCCCAAGACCAGTCATCCCCTCCCCCATGCCTTTCAGAGATGCTTCTACCATAGGCTCAGACCTCTAGTCTGGATCTTCTTTGTGTCTTTCATCAATAGGGGGTGGGGGAAAGGTTTGGCCAAGCTCTTGCTTTGGCAACTGCTCCCTCCCCACCGCCACTGATTCAGACCAGCTGTAGGGTCAGCTGGGACCCAATTCTACCAGGCTCCTTTATTCCCCTGCTAACAAGTACCCCCGAAGTGTGTCTGGTCTCAGGAGTCTTAGGGAAGAGCTCCTTTGGGTCCAGGTTTGGTCAAACAAATAACAACCAGCATCTGAGCAGGAAGAGAAAGGAAAGAAGGTGCCTGGACCCTGTGCCCTAGACACAGTTCTCCCCCTCTGGTGAGAAGGCTGAGAGAGCCCTGGTTGCTGTCTGTCCTCAACTCTGCCTGCCTTCTTTCCTCCCTCATGTTTCTCTCCCTCCCCCCCCCAGCTGTTCCCAGCTGTCAGGGATATAGGTGACTCTTCCCCTTCCCTTGCCCTCCCCCCATGTCCCCAAAGGACTAAAAAGTAAAAGCGCACATAACACATATGGACATATGCACTGTGTTATGGAAAGAACCCTGGATACAGAGTCCTGAGAGGACCCATTGAAGTTCTGGCCTTACCTGAAACAACCTGGCTCCAATCACTTCCCATTTTTCTGACTCTCATTTTCTCCATAGATAACAGCTAACTTTTATAGAACATTTTTAAGGTTTGCAAAGTGCTATTTCATTTGATATATGTAATGAGAGGGTCTGACTCATCCTCCCTAGCTCTAAATCCTAAAAGTACATCCCAGGGCACTTGGGGTACATGCCATCTGATGCAGATTGGCAAATTCCCAAACATAGAGCATGACATTTCTAGACCTCAGTTTCCTCCCTAACTACTGGTGTTCCCCCTATTTCAGATGAAATTTATAATACACATAACATTTGGATAGCAAACCTTAAACCTAAAAGGTTTACAAAATAAGTAGTGCAAACAATTATTCCAGATTCTCTAGATGATTTGCCCAGAGTTACAGTAAGTGGAAGAGCTAAATCCAAGTTTTTCTAAAGTGTTTTGTTACTGGTCCCAAATCTTGAAGGTATAGAGAAAAAGAGGGAGAGGGGAAAAATGGATGAGGAAACTGGACTAGGAGTGAGACCTTTCTAAAGCACAGTGAAAGCTAAACCTCAACCTTGACATGAATTGTTTCCCAATACCCATAATATGAAGAAGGGATGAGGTCATATGCAGTTTCAGCTGGATTCATTCCAAACCCCAAGGGAATATAGAAAAGTGAATATAGAAAAGTGTGGTGGTGGGCACAAAGTGGTTTAGGAAATATTGACAGGTTGTATGTGTAGAGGGGGAGCAGTGACAAAATATGGTAACTGGCAAAAAGGCCTCTGTGGGGTTGAGGTGGGATGGGGTGGTCAGTCTCCAGGAATATACTGAATCAATAGTGGTCTGCTCTGAACAGTTGTGAGGTATAGGTAGAGTCAGTGATTAAATGTTTAGGTGTCCACACTACATTTAGGGTGTGGGAAAAGTGGAAGGGTGGGGGATGAGGTAAGGAGTAGACAGATGTATGAGACCCCACATATGTGTATGGAGCATCCATGATGTGGTGTGTAGGGGGTCTGTAACCAGATTGTAAGGGGTGCCTGGGTTCCATTGGTTGGGAAGTCTGTTAAAGATGTTTGAGGGGTGGGGTGGACTCAGTGATAGAGTGGGGATCAAAAATTAGATACTGAGGTCAGTAAAAACTCAGTAACGGGCTGTGAGGTCAGTGGATGTAACGTGTACATGAGGTTAGTGACTGCTTAGAGGTCAGCGTGTGGTTCAGTAATGAGGTATCAGAGTTCATGAAACAAGTTTGTCATAGTGGTCACAGGGGGCGAGGGGGTTTTCAGTGATGAAGTTCACGGAACATCTGTCATAAGGTGTTGGAGGGGATCAGTGTCCAAGCGTATGGTCAGTGACCATACTGACCAGGGAGTGGAGTGGTGTGTTGTGGTGGGGGTGGGGGTGGGGGGAGTGATGAGTGTCAGGTTATAGGAGGATGTTCACTTGGTTTCACTCCTTGCCCTCTCCCCTAGTAGAGAGAGAGACCTTCTCAGTTTCCCATGATGAGGAGGGGAGGTGACCTCTGGGCCCCAAAGTTTAATCTCCCTCATTAATCACTCACCCCTCTCTCCTCCCCCAGCTCCTTCTCCCAGCATCCAGTGGATCCAATTTCTCTTAGGCTTCCTTGACCTGGGGCCAGCAAGAGGCTGGGGTGGAGGGGGGGTGTCTGACTGAGAAATCCCTTCAGTGGCCCCTCACTAGTCCCAGAGGAGACTCTCTCTTCTTGAAAAACTGGGGACCTCCCTTTCTGTGTGAGCCATAGGGCTGTGTTTGTGACCATCTCCACATCTTGTGTCTGCTCTGTCTACTGGTCTGTCTCTGCTGCTGTCTGTGACTGTCTTTGTCACTCAGGTTCTGTGTGTCTACTTTTTTATCTCTCTGATGTCTCTGCTGGTTGCCTGTTCCTGTATGAACCCCTCTATCACAAAAATGCCTCTCTCATATCTTGTGTATGTCTCTAATCTGGGGTATCTTAATTTCTACTTCATTGTGTGATTATGCCTTCCTAGGTGTCTCTCATTGTTGGGTTGGTTTGGTTTTTTTTTGTTTGTTTCTCTTTTCTCTCCCATCCCCCAATCCAAATCCCATCACCATCTTCTCAGCCTCTGCATCTCCACCCGCCTCCCCCACCCCCGGGGACAGGCTAACCCCATTACCTGAGACAGGCATTGAGAGGGGGAGGGGAAGGGAAGAATCAGACGAGAGGAAATGGGAGGGGGCTCTCAGGCAGAAAGAGAAAAAGGGAAGATATAGGACCCCTCAGCTTTCTACCCAGTTCCAGGGTGGGGTCACAGATGTGAGTTTGCCTCCGACTCAGGAGGTCTTATCACTTCCCTCAAGACCCCCATTCCTCACCCTCAGGCCATTAGTTATCACATCTTTGACCCTCATACTGGGGAACTATGTTTCCCCATCAGACTCAGGGCCAAATGTCACCCCTCAGACCTGAGAGGACTCCCCTGCATACCTGAGACCTCTCAGGCCAGGCATAGGGAGAGAGTTCAGAGAGAGGCATTCATTAGGAGAAAGAGATCCACAGCAGGGAAGTCTGAAATGAAGACCCAGGTAAAGAGGGATAGAGGAAGGAAGGGGAGAAAATAGAGAAAGGAGAGGAAGGAGAGCTTGTGAGCAAAGGGAGGTGAGACAGATCCTGGCAATGCCATAGGCTGACTTGGTATTGAGTTGGGATTTTTTTTTATGTTTTGTTCATTCTAGGTACAGTATTTAACATTTGTGAATCTATATGTATGAGTTGTTCCTCTGTGTTTCCATTGTGCTTGGTGAGTTTTATGAGTTGTGTGTTGTATACCTTGGCCTCTCTAGAAGGGCTCCATAAGAAGGGAATACAGGAATGAGGACTGGAACTGGAGGAGGGGCACACTGAGCCTCTCCTGGGACGCACTTTAATTACAGATTAAGTGAAACAACATCGATGGGACAGACGTTGATCTGAGCGAAGAAAGGCAGCTCCCAACTCAGCCCGGGGACGCGGGGAAGGGGGGTTCTCCCTCCCCCTCCCCCCATAAATAACCAATCGAGAGGCTCTTGAATCACGTTTGCCAACCTCCACACTTGGGTCCCTTCTGATCTTTGACCGTTAGTCATCAGTGTGAAAGTGTCTGTCAATGTAATTTCGCAATTGTTTCTGTGAGATTGAGCCTCCGGGGTCGCGGGTATGGCTATCTTTGTGTCTATGTATATATCCCTCTGAGTATGCTTGACTTTCAGTGTGTCGTCTTTGAAGTGTTTACTGAACTGATTGATTCTTCGAAATTCATACTGTGCACAGTGTCCCAGGTCCTACTCGGTCCCTATCCTTGTGTTTCTTTTCTGAGCCGAAAGCAAACCAGACTTTTACCTGGAGATCTGAGCTCCGTCCAACACGGTCCAGGCTCCTTCCTTTCTCTGAAAGCGGAGAAAGAAGTGGAAAGAACGAGGGATATAAACCCGTGTTAACACACAGTCACACACAGTGCCCCAAAATGGGCAGAAGAGGATGGACGGAGGCCGCTAGTAAACAATCGGGAAAGAAACGGGAGAAGGTAAAAAGGAAATGAAAGGAGTCGAGAGACACAGACAATCAGCCATAGGGGAAACAGTGGTGAAACAGCCGGCTGGGCAGTTTCTTTAATCCTTAGTTTTTCGGAGGCGGAGGGGGCTTAGAGACTCAACGAAACAAAAGCTGCCTTCGGAGGAACGGTGACGGTGAGTCCAAACCGTGGGGATTGAGGGATACACCGTCTGTCAGTGTCTAAGTCTGCATTACTCCCTCCTATGGGAAGTGCTGAGGATCCGACTGTTTGCCTGGGGTACTGTGTGTGGGGTTTTTGTTTGTTTGTTTTGTATGGCTGTGAATATAACTGTTGGTGTATGCGTGGAAGAGCTAGAGATTTTGTCTTTTCTAGAGGGTTTCGGTGGCCCTATCGGTGAGCAAGGGGGCGACTGGGAAGGAGGCTTATTTGATTCAAACAGACAGACCGACAGTCCGTGGAGAGACTCCGAGACTTCAATGGACCGAAGCTGGGCAAGGGGCTCCCAGCCCTCGATGTCCCCCCACTATTTCCAAAGGCCTACTAGGATCGTTGTAATTCGCCTGAGCCGGGTCTCTGCTAAGTCCGTTACAACGGTAGTCCATGCCCTAGCTCCGGGCCACAGAACAGCAAGGAGCTCGTGTGTGTGTGTGTGTGTGTGTGTGTGTGTGTGTGTGTGTGTGTGTGTGTGTGTGTGTGTGGCCAAGGTGTGAGTGTGTGATTGTCTCCCGGGGTTTGCTGGTTTCCAGGAGTCTTTTTGTAAATGTATGCTATATTTGTCTTACAATGCATGTGCGGAAATGTGTGTTTCCCTCCTGGAGATAGTAAGGTTCCTGAGTCAGATTCCTCCATCTACCTGAGGCTCCAACATCTCCTGAGGCCCTGGGAGTGAATTTAGTCTTGGGGCCTTGACTGTGTCTGGGACCCATAGCCTTGGAGGTGCATGGGGTCATCCTGCCTCCTCAGGAACCGCATTTCTCGTCTTATCTATTCAAGCTCTCAGAAGTGCTAAACAGACCCTGACCCGGGGTTCTCGTGTTCATGGTAGAGGCTGAATGAGATAGACAGAAAGAACATGGATTGACCTCACCTTTGGCCATGAGGTTGTAGGCTTCTCTGTCCTTGCTTTTGTCCTTGTCCCTTAGAATCGGTGGATTTGGTGTGTATGGACCTAGCATTCAGTCCAACACCTTGTCCTCCACCTACTCGTCCTGATTTTTGATCTCCCCGTTGGTGCCGTACCTGTTCCAGTGCAATCCGATAGATCTTGAGCCCCAGGTCTTTAAACAGCCCAGAATAGTATTCAGAATCCTTCTGTAAATCGAGCCTGCAGCCTCCAGAGACCCCAAGGAGCCAATTCAGAAATCTGGGGTTAAGGGAAGAGAAGTACAGTACTATGAAAAAAATGAGATTGAAGTAACAGGGAATAGGACATAGAAAGAAGAGGGAGAGGCCCGAGGACTGGGGGCCTGGGAGAGCTACTGGGCCTGGGGCCAGAGCTGTGAAAGAGAGCGGAACTGAAAGGAATGACACTAGTACTAAAGGAAGCGTATGGACTAGGCCGAGAGACAGGCTTCCAGAAAGCCAGCGGTTTCTATTCCTCACCTGCGTCCCCCACCCCCTCCGCTGCCCTATGTCTCAGACCATTCTGAGCAACCTCTGTCCCAGGGGTCCCGGACAGAGAAGGTTGTAGGGTTCCGTGATGGACAGGTTGCCTGGACCCACACCCCCGCATCCCTAATCACTTCCAGCCGCAGTCACCCCCATCGTCTTGTGGACCCATCCTCTCTATGGGGCTGGAGAGGAGGGTAGATTAGGAGAACTGGGTTCATGGAGGAGCAGGGTCTGACACAGGAGAGGGAGGTAGGCGACAGAGCTGCCCCCTAGGTCCAGTCACAGCTGGATCCAGACCCCTTTCCCTCACAGCTGGTTTCAACACGCCCCCCCGCCTTTCCACCCACCAACTCTAGCGCTGGGAACTTTTAAAAGCCCTTGAGGCCGCGGGAGGAAAAACCCTTTTATCGCCCGCAGTTTTATGGGCCAGAAAGGCTGCTCCCATTACGGGTCGGGGGCCCAGGCTGGACAGCGGCGAGGGGCACAGTAGGGGGGACAGGGTCTGGCAAGTAAGGTACAGGGGTGAGGGTCGTAAGAATAAGGAAGCAGATTGGAAAGAGACAGGAGATGGGCCCGGTTGTCACCACCAGAACAAGAGTCAGAAGAGAGCCAGGGAATGGGTACATTCGGGATAGTGCACTGAGTCCAGTCCTGAGGTCACTTCCTCAGTCCGCGCCAGGGTCACCTGGGCCTTAACCTGAGGAGCGGGAAAGATCAAACGAGCTGGGGGACCCTTGAGGTGGGGGTGGGTCTGCAGAAAGGATACGCTGCCCGGGAGCTCGGGGGCCGCCGCAAGCTCCGCCCCCCCCTCCCCACCCAGTTGCCGCCTCCGGCCCCAAGGCCCTTTAAGGGAGAGCTACAGCTCCGCTGGCGGGCGTAGGGCGGCACTGATTGAGTCGCCCGACTGAGGTAAAGAAACGACTTCAGGCTTGCCCAGCGCAGTCTTCTGGGCACAGACCGGGGCCCCGGGGGGCTGCACGGGGCGTTCCCGGGCCCCGGCGCCCGGAGCATGAGCCGATGCGCGGAGGAGGTGGGGGAGGAGGAGGAACAGGCGGTGGCGCGGAACTGGGGGCCCCGACAGCGGGGACCCCTTGGCTCGGGGGCCCCGACATGACCTCGGCCCAGGAGTCCGGGCCGCCGCCTGCTGCCTCCAATAAACCGCTGACGCCCTTCAGCATAGCTGACATCCTGGGTCCATCAGCCCGCCCGACCCCAGCCCCAGCCCCCGTGCCAGCCCAGGATCCTACGTCGCCTCTCTGCGCTCTAGAAGAATTGGCCAGTAAGACCTTCCGCAGGCTCGACGGCACTGTCTTACAGGCGGCCGAAGGTACGCGGTCAGAAGCTTGTCTGAGGTTGCAGTTAGAGGGAGGCTGGTGGGAGAGGGGCTTTAGGTTCTTAAACTGAAGCGCTTATCGTGAATCCCTGCTACAGCCTCCCCTCCTTTCTTCTCCCTTCCCCTCTTTTTGCACCGTTTCCTCATATCTCCACGTTCCCGAATCCCCTTTCTTTCTTTTCCTCAATATCTCCTTCCCGATTCCCCTTTTCTCCACACCTCCTTTCCCCTTTTCCTTTCCCCTCTTTTCCTTCTCTCTCTTTCCTTTGGTTTCCCTTCTCTCCTGACCTCCAGTTTTCCTTCGATTCACCGTTTTTCTATCTTTCCCTGCGGTTCCCCTCTCCTCTCCCCTCCCGGTCTGACCTCTTTCCTTGGTCTGTGTCTTTTCTTCCCCTTGCTTTTCCCCCCATGGTGCCCTGTTTTTTATTCACTGCCTCCCTTTTAACCAGTCTTCCTTTCTCCAACAATCTCTTCTCTCTCCTGAGTCCGGCTCCTTCGAAAACTTGGGCCACCATGTGCCTCCTCCTGAATCAGCTCGAGTTGCCATGGGCACTGTCGAGGCTGCTTTCTCCTGTCCCCTGTGTTTCAGGGATCTGTCCAGAACGTTGTCCGGACAAACTCTTTCCGTTCCTTCAGCGGACCGAGGTGTCTGTCCTACCAGGGCCTGAGCTGACTGCGCTACTGCTCTGTAGGCAATTCCGACCCTCGGAGAATGCGCTCCCGCGCTCATACACTCACACACAAACACACACACACACACACAACCACACAATCGCAACCACAATAAAACAAGGGAGGATAATCAGATGTTGAGACTGGAGGATTGATTGCTCCTGTTACTCTATACATTGCGACAGAAATGATAGAGATCCTGCCAGGCAGAGAAAGACAAAAGGACAGAAACAGAGACAGATGAGGAAGAAGAAGCGAGGTAGCAAGAGATCCGACCCAATTCGGGATCCGCCTTCGTCTCTTTCCAGACTTACAGGGTTCAGAGACTTCAGGCTTTTCTCTCCCCTGCTGTGTTTGTGTCTCCTAGGCTCCAGCCCCTGCAGCGGCCCGTTTGGCTATCCGGAGGTGGAGGAGGGGCACGGGGAATGTGTGAGCCAAGTCATTGGGACAGTAAGGGGGCCCGGAAAAGGCCCCGAGATCCCAGGGAAAGAACCCTAAGGGTTGGGGGAGAGGTCATAGGAGTAGGTCCCTGGTCTCTACCTTTTCCCTCAACTGGCCGCTGACACCCCCACGAGTCTTGAAGCTCAGATCAATCCTATCATCCAGTCCCTGACCTCTTCTACTCTCTCCTTATCTCTCTATTCCACAAAACTTCTTTCCTTTCCACAACCTTCTGTACTTCTAATACCCTGCCCCCATCTCCGTTTCCTTAATTGCCTACTCTCAACTCCCTATCTTTGTGTGTCCCTCCCTAACCCTAACTCTGCCCCAGTCCCTCAGCCCTACACCCTCCTGACCTCTGTCTCAGTCATCCCAGACACCCCGATCAATCAAACCATCAACAAGTCTTCTCTGTGAATTCACCCGACTGTCCTCCCCACCCCCGCCATGCACCCAGCCCTGTGCTGGGAGGAAATGGAGGAATGTCCTGAACCTGCTGACTCCTGGGGTTGCTTACAACCTAATACTCCCAGGGGCCTTGAGTTACCTATCCCAAACGCTTGACCCAAATGATCCTTGTGTTAACCTCCTTTCCTAGGCTCCGATTTTGCTGGATTCTCTTGCCCATAGGGAATTCGTAGATCAAATTCTGTTTCCCACCCCAGGCGATCTGGGGAATTCCCCGAATTCTGAGCCAGGTACCGCTTTGTTGTGGAGAAGCCCGAAGTCCCCTGCAGTGGCCCAAATCCTGACGCAAGGCCGACCTACCTGCTCTTGGGGAGGTCCAGTCCCAGATTTGTTCATACCCTTGATCTTTCCTGTTCCTGTAGGTCGGGCAGCGGTGAGCCCGCTGAACCCCAGGCCTGTGGCCCGCAGGCGTCGGAAGTCGAGAACTGCATTCACCGCGCAGCAGGTGCTGGAGCTGGAGAGGCGCTTCGTCTTCCAGAAGTACCTGGCTCCAGCCGAGCGCGATGGACTGGCAGCTCGACTGGGCCTGGCCAATGCCCAAGTCATCACCTGGTTCCAAAACCGCCGGGCCAAGCTCAAGAGAGACGTGGAGGAGATGAAGGCAGACGTAGCCTCCTTGCGTTCCCTGCCGCCCGCAGCTCTCCGCCGGCTGAGCCTCTCTCTGCCAGATTCAGGCTCCAACCCTTCTGCTGACCCAAAACCCAACCCAGATCCTGGGCCCGAGCTTTCAGACGAGGAGATCCAGGTGGACGATTGAAGAAAAAGTCTGGCCCTAACTGAGGACTTGCGGACTCTATAACCAGACTATCACGACCCTTTTACCCATTGGGCCGGCTCAGAGGATCCAGGTCCCTGATAGACTTCTACTGCCCAGTTTTTCTGACCTATTCCCACATTGTTCTCCTTCCATTCATTGCCTCTCCACCCCAGCTCTCTGGGGTCTTTTTGTCTCAAACTGGATCACCCCATCTCTTCCCCATTTATTCCTGTTGTGGTGTTGAGCGGCATAATTCTGCATGGTTCGTCCTGCCAATCCGATTGTTACACAAACCTCCCCACTCCCCCCTTTTCCAGCCCCAGGGACTTACTTAGGGGTCCTAGACACATCTAGGAAGCTAATTTGTTTTTTTGTGTTACTCCTCACTCATGTAGTTCTGGGATGTGGCGGTTTTCTCACTTTTTCTGGAAAACCTAGGAGTCTCAGATGGTGTTCCTCCTTATCCAACAGCCTCCCCGGTTCTGCATTGACTGTTCGCGCTCATACTCTATGTTGCCCAGTCTCCCCAATGCCCTCTTCTGGGTTGAGGGATCCCTCTGGGGCCGGACTCCGCCCCTCCCACCCCGACTCCTCCTTCTGAACCCTTGTGCCCTCTAGTCCTTACAGGCTTCACCTATCAGGTCTCTTCTCTTCCTTCCTAGGAACCCTTTCTTCTAGCGCACATTTCGTTTTCTGTAGTTGTGTCCTGCTCAGATCCTACGATATCCCTGCCTCTCCCCGGAGGTTCTCCCAACAATGGCTGTCTCAGGGGATGGACAGAGCGCCAGGATCACCTGGGTCTTCTCTTCTTACTATAGATATCTGGCATTTTGTAGCTGCTTCCCCACCTCCACTTCCCCCACCCCAGCACCTCATTCAGTGTGAATAAAGAGGATCCCAAGGGACATTTTGAATTTTCGCTCCGGAGAGCTGAGAGGGTGGGGCAGGCCGCAGATGCTGGCCGCTTGTGTTCTTTGGGCAACCTCTGGATCCTTACTGATTGAAGGCCTGAAATATGGGAAGGTCTGTTGCCGGTTATGTCCACCCCCACTCAATTTTTTGTGATAGGGAGCTGACCCCCAAAATTGCCCTCCTCCTTCACCTTACAGGATTCCAAGATCGGGTGAAATTGGACCTTCAAGACTCCAAATTGAATCTACTAGTCCTAGAGGGCATCTCCCTGAATTCCTTTCTACAAATACCACTCCCAACCCAAGAGTTTATTAATGATGACCTTGACCTAGATCCAACCCTGAGACACACAGGCGATGCACAGAAACTGAGGAGAGAGGACAGAGGCAAGGGTAAAATTACACACTCCGGAGGTTACATCCCTGGTGACAGTGGCGAAACTCAAAACACACTCAGCAACAGACATTCAAGAGGTAATGTCCGCATTGCTAACAATCGAGGCAATGACACATTCCGTAACACAGAGACAACAAAGGGTGTTTGTGAGACACATTGACACTACCGCATAACAGTAAATCACACAGCGCCTCGCCCGTAGTAGGCGTCTTGTAAAATGCTCGTGAAAGCGAACTTTGTACAGGAAGACAGCAACCTCGGACACGCAACATTCATAGACGGCAATAACGGACATACCACAATCGCACACAGCGTTGACACCGCCGCACAACACCCAGAGTCAAGCGCCGTTATAACGCACTACATTACGCAATACATGCAACACACATAACGCAGGGAGCTGCACAGTAACACAAAGACACTCCCTTGAAGAGTCCATGTTGCTTCCCACCCCTTCCTTGTGTTTGTGGGTAGTCTTGGGAAGGTTTCCCCACCCCCCACTTCGTGGAGTGGCTGCCTCCCTCCCCATCCCCCGGTAATTTCCCGGGTGACCGGGCCGCCGCCGGCTGCTGACATCCCTGGCTGAGTTTAATTCCTTTAACTTGTGATTAATTATCCGCCCCCTCCCCTCCCCCGGGCCTGTCTGCACATCAAACGCAGAGGGAGGAGGGGCCGCCCAGAGCTACTGGACCCGAGAGAAAGGAAAGGGAAGGGGAAATTTGTGACCAGGTAAGGTGACCCTCATTCACAGCCTCACACTTGTACTCTCGCAGATAAAGTCCCCCGTCCCAGCCTCTCCAGGCCCTAAGTTAACACCTTAGCCCGTACTCCCTTCTGCTCTGGACGAAGAAAATTCTGCAGTACCATTTTTTAATCCGCAAAACGAGAGTTTTGCGATCCACGTGTGGATTTTAGCCCCAGGGAGCAGGATATTATCTAGTTGAGCGACAAAACAAACAGAAAAAAAACGAATTAAGAGGTCAAAGGCAGGGCCAGAACACCTGGGCTCAAACCCTAACTTGGCTACTTTGTGATGTCCTCAAATCTCATCACCCTCTAGGCCTCTTTCCTCTTTCTAAAATAAGGGAGTCAGACTTCATATCTAAGATTCCCTGGATGGTAATAGTCACCTATAAATGCTGGTTGATAAAGAGTGGGTTCTAGGAGATGGAAAAGACATTAGTGCTGACTCCAGTGACCAGAGATCACCTTAAAGAGGCAAATCTAAATGGGGCTACAATTTATAGGATGAGAGGATTTCCATAAGGTGGAGAAGTGAGGGCTTCTACAGTAGTGGAAACAGCCCAATAATATGGAAAGGTGCAGCCTGTTGGGGGCATGAGTAAAGCTTTGGGATTTAGTGTTGTGTTCGGAGTCAAGATTCCATAGGCCAGGTGTAGTAGGGTCTTAAATCCCAGACCGAGTAGGAGCAATGGAGAAGTCAATGGAGGATTTTAAGTAGGAGTGGGATATAAATCAAGTATTAGATAGTAGAGAAAACCTTGGAAACCAGAAGACCTGCAAGGAGGTAACCAAAAAAGAACTGAATTAGGCTGATGAGGTTTGGACAGAGAGGAAACACTGTAAAGGAAGAGGGGACAGGATTTGGTAACTGATTCGAAGAATCAGGAAGAGGGAGGAGTCAGAGAGGATGCCTAGGTTTCTCAGCCTTGATGATTAAGGGTCTCATGGAATTGTGGGGGGTCAGGAAGGGGAAATCAATTTCAGGAGTAAGATGGTTGGCTTTGGACAATTACCTCCTTTAAGTCCCATTCAGCCCTCTTTCTTTGTAAAGAGGAACAGGACTATACTGTGCCCCGCAGCCCTTACCCCCAGGTCAGACATCTCCAAGCTAATTCCTTCAAGAAGTCTTCCCTGCTATGACAGGGGAAAAGAGTAAGTTGGATGAATCAAACAGAAAAGGCCAGATGTTTGAGGCTGAAGAACATTTTATTAAGCTCAGTTCCTGGACTTGGAATGCAAGGGAGTCCAACATACAAAAGCCTAGCCTCATTTCCCAGTAGCCAAACCTGGCCATCACAGTATCTTCATTAGACCCCCAGTATCAGGCCAGAGGTAGCCTGCCCCAGAACCTCAGGACACACAGGTCCCTAGCCACAGCAGTCTTCTTCATGGTTTTAATGGGGCCCCACTGGAAGGTCAACATGCTGCACTGGCCTCAAGGCTTTGCTATAGGCTCCTATGAGGAAGGATGTTAAAGGGAAGGGAGACTGAAGCTGGAAAGGGAGTGGGAAAATATCAGGAAGGTATCTGCTATGGACAGAGGACAGCATGGTATTGTTGCTGAAGGGGAGAAGAAAATATTTTATGCTTCTCTGCATATGTGGGTAAGGGAAGCCTGAGAAAACCAGAGGGAGCTGAGGGCTGAAAAGAGCTAGTAATTTTAGGAGACAGAGTTGCCTCCCTAGGTTTTTGACAATTGAAAGTGCTGAAGAACTGAAGGTAATGGAACTAGAACTAGGACTGGCAGGATAAATGGTCAGGGACCAAATCTGGTGAAGTACAGGTAAGGAAGGAAGGGTTGAAAGCTGCAGTCTTGTTACTTTCCCATCCCACCCTAGGAACACCCAGGACATGACCTGTCTCCAAGAGAGGACAGACCTCCTCCTCTGGGAGATGGACAGCAGGGACTTCACAGGGTTTGTGCAAATGGCAGCTCAGGGTACATTTAACGGTCTTGTGTTCAGATGGGGAGCCTGGAGGCCTTACACTTACTAACTGTGCAATCATATTACTTAATATTTCTGAGGAAACCTCACTGTAAGCCATTGTGGTGTTATCAGGAAAAGTCTTATGAGCTTGGAGGGGATATAGAAATGGGAGCTTATCTTTTAATTCACAATGATTCCCAGCAAAATTCTAGGATCAATTATGAATGAAAGCAGTTTGTGGGCCCTGAGAAGAGGAAGAAGGGATTGCTGAGAAGCAGCATAGGTTCATCAAGAATAGCTCGTGCCAGACTAACCTTGTTTCCTTTCATTGACAGGATTACTGGGCTGGGGAATGCCTGATACTATTCACCTAAGCCAAGTATTTAACAAAGTTTCATGACAGTGTCCTGGATTTCAGGAGTGGGGTGGGGTATTAGGTGCTGAAGAACCAGACTCAAAGAGTATCAATAACTTGGATGAAGGTACAGGAGGGCAAACTGAACTTGCAGACTTCATGAAGCTACGAGGGCTAGTTAACAGTACATAGCAGAACCAACGTGCAAAATGGTTGGTTCAAGTGAAAAAGGTCTGGAATTTTTACTGGAATGCAACCTCCATATGAAGTAGCAGTACGATGCAGCTGTCAAAATATTAACACACACACATGGTATCCAGTTCAAGGAAGATACTCTACCCTAGTGACACCATATCTGAAGTACTGTATTCAGTTCTATGTGCGACATTTTAAGAAAACGAGTAGGTCCAGAGGAGCGGAGTGAAAGGACTGACTAGAAACCATGCCATTTAAAGTAATACTTGAAGGAACTGGGAAGCATTAACCTAGAGAAGATTTGTGGAGAGGAGAGGTTTGAATATATCATATGAAAGGGATGGACCTGTTTTGCGGGTAGAGGCCCAAACGAAAGAGCTAGGACCAATAGGCCTTCAATTATAGGGAAAGAGACGTTGATATTTTCCTGGATGGTGGAGGGAAAAGAAGATATGATAGAAGACAGTGTTCTAAGTAACATCTCCAGGGTACAGGAGAGTTTTCATGACATGCCTGTAGGGAAGGGTAGTCTAGATGCCAGATTTAAACAGGCAAGATCATGCCAGAGCATGAATCTGGAGCCAGAGATGCCCCCTTTGCTGCTTATTGCATGCAACTGGGAGCAGGTCACCTTTTCTCTTTCGGCCTGTTTCTAAATCTATAAAATAAGAAAGTTAGATCTAAGAACCTCTAATTTGGTACTTAGTTCCAAATATATGATCCCCCTGAGTAAAAAGGGGCAGTTAAGTGGATAGAGCACCAGCTCTGGAGTGAGGAAGAACTGAGTTCAAATCTGGCCTCAGACATTTACTAGCTGTGTAACCCTGGGCAGGTCACTTCACCCTGTTTGCCTCTGTTTTCTCATCTCTAAAATGATATGGAAAAGGAAATGGCAAACCACTGTAGTAACTTTGCCAAGAAAACCCCAAATGGGATCATGAAGAGTCAGACACAACTGAAATGACTCAACAACAAACAAGGAGGAGCTCCAAATCGAGCTCTCAGGCTACATGGGGCCAACTCTAGCACCAAGCTAAGAGCCTCCGACACCTTGGGGAGAACTGGGGGTGATTTCTTAGGTCAGAGAAGAGGCCTGCCTGATCCTCCATCCAGGAAAGAAGGGAGCAATCATTAGCCCCAAGTCAAGGAGGAGTTTTCTGGACATGGGAAGAAAAGCTCCTTTTCCTCTGGAATCATGGAGGATTCTTTCAGGGCAAACACTTGGAGGGCAAATGCCAATGGCTAGAGGAAGAAGCATCTGGTCTAGGCCTAAGAGAAGCTAATGGTCATTTCCAAACAAAAGCAAATGGAGAGAGAGTGGACTCTGAAATGAACGAGAATCTCCTTGAGGCAGCCTCTAATGACTAATAGCACTGCTGAACAGATGACTTAGATTACGGTGGGTGCTGTTTGTGCTACTCAGACCATAGCCACTGTCCCTACCAAAGTGAGTTCCAAGATGGCCAGCTGCACGGGCCAGAACTTACGAACAATGACAATGGACGTTAGGTCTCCCTCTCTTAGGAGAAAAGCAAGAAGTCATATCCTGTTGGATGTAGAGTGAACTGCCATATCCCTCCTATTATGACAAGTGGGAAGCAGCCATTACAAGCCGTTGGAAGCCTTCTCTAGTGGACAGGCAAGGGTTGAGCTTTATGGCCTTGGTGAAGAGGAGCACAGCTTTCTGATACAAGCCTGCAGCCTGTGCCCAGCTCTGTGGAAGGAGAGAAGGGCTCAGCTGGGATGCGAGCTCCCTGCTCTGATCACGGGTTTCCTGGGGACAGTGTTCATAGTTTCCCTCTCTGATTAGGAGCTCCCTACGAGCAGGATCCATTTTCTTCTCATCAGAACAGCGACAGCCTGGAGGCTTCATAATGTAATGGGAAAGTGTTAGATTTAGATTCAGGATACAAATTCTAGCTTGGCCACTTACTCCTTTTGGCACCTTTGGCAAAAAGGGAGAGAAAGTGGACTCTGAAATGAACTGAGGCATCATCTTTCTGGGTCTCAGTTACTTGAGAGGGCTGGACTAGATATCCTCTAGGACCACAGTCATGATCTATAGCTCCCTCTACCAAGTAGGAGATCTTGGGACACTGATGTCCCCTACAAGAACAGGGGCTCCCAGACAACTCCCTGGGGCCTATGTCAATACAGTGTCAGGGGGAAAACTTACTTGCTAGCTCTTGCTCTGCCTTAAGGCAGCTGCCTGTACTCCAGGGAGTGCCTGGAGATGAAGATATTAACTGAAGCAGGTTGCTGCCTTCTATCTCCAGTTCCAGTCAGTCAGTCAATAAACATTTATTAAGTGCCTACTACATGCAGGGCACTATGTTAAGTGCTGGGGATACAGAGAGGCAAAGGATAGTCACTGCTCTCAAGGAGCTTACAATCTATCAGGCGAGACAACATGCAAACCATTCTGTACAAACCAGCTACATACAGGAATAATTGGAAATAATTAACAAAGGGAAGACACTAGACTTAAGGAGGATTGGGAAAGGCTTCCTGTAGAAGGTGGGATTCTAACTAGGCTATGAAGAAAGCCAAGGCAGTGAGGAGGCAGAAATGCAGAACACCCCAGGCATGGAAATGCTAGTGGAAATACCTGGAAGACATGGAGTGCCTTGTTCAAGATGCAGTAAGGAGGCCAGCATCACTGGATCGATGAATATGTGTGTAGGAGGTATCGGTGGTAAGCCTTAAGAACACTGGAAAAGGGGGTGGGAAGAGATTATGAATGAAAAGCAGAGTACTTTATATTTGATCCTGGAGGTGAACAGGAGCCACTGGAGTGCACTGAGCAGTGGGATGACATGGTCATATCTTCCTTTTAGGAAGATCACTTGGACAGTTAGGTAGAGGAGAGCCTTGTGTCAGGGGAGACTGATCATCAGGTTATTACAATGGTCTGGGTGGGAGGTAATGAGGATATGTGCCAGGGTGGTGGCAGTGTCACAGGAGAGAAGGGAGTGCATTAGAGAGATGTTGCGAAGGTAAAATTGACAGGCCTTGGCAACTGATTGGATGCTGGGGGGATTTGAGATAGAGAGTAAGGAAATGAGGATAACACTCAGGTTGTGAACAGGGGTCACTAGGAGGATGGTGGTATCCTCAACAGTAATAGGGAAGTGTGGAAGAGGAGAGGGTTTGGGGAAATGATAAATGAACTCAATTGTGCACATTGATGTCTACAGGACATCCACTTCAAGATGTCTCATAGGTAGTTGGAGATGCAAGACTGGAGGTCAGAAGAGAGATTAGGGCTGGATAAGTAGATTTGAGAATTATTAGCATAAAGATGATAATTGAATCCATAGAAGCTGATGAGATCACCAAGTGAAACAGTATAGAGGAAGAAGAGAAGAGGGCCTAGGAGAGAACCTTGGGTGATCCCCACTGTTAGCTGGCATGACCTGAATGAAGATCCAGCAAAGGAGACTGAGAAGGAGAGATCAAATAGTTAGGAGGAGAACCAGGAAAAGTAGTGTCTCGAAAACCTAGAGAGAAGAGAGTATCAAGGAGAAGGTGTCAAAGGCCAAGGTCAAGATGATGAGGATTGAGAAAAGGCCATTAGATTTGGCAGTTAAGAGATCATCAGTAACTTTGGAGAGAGCAGTTCAGTGAAATGAAGAGATGGGAAGTCCAACTGTTGAGAGTCGAGAAGACTGTGAGAGGAAGGGAAGTGAAAGAGCCTACTGTAGATGGCTTTCTTGAGGAGGTTAGCCACCAAAGAGAGGAGAGAAATGAGATGGTAGTTGGCAGGGATGGATGGATCAAGTAAGGTTTTTTGAGGATGAGGGGAACATAGGCATGTTTGTGGGCAGTAGGGAAGTAGCCAGTAGATAAGGAGAGATTGAAGATAAATGAGAGAGAGGAAATCTGCTGGAGAAGGTGGGATGGAGTTGGATCACTTATGCTTGCCAAGGTGAGAAGGGCCACTGCATGGGAGACAGGGGTGAAGGAGGAGAGAGTGGCAGAAGGTAATGGATGATGTGAAATGAGGAGGGGAGAAAAGGGAGCTCTCAGTAAATGGCCTTCCTCTAAAGAACAAGCTCCTCCTACTCTACAGTCCAATCTGTATGGTTACCCTATCCTCCCAGGCCTCCCCTTCTAACCTGTCCCAGTTCTCACCTCTGGCTGTGGACTCTGGCTCTGTCAGTTCCAGCTGAGGGGTTCAGGGCTCAACCCTTTCTCTCTTCGGGTATTGGGAAATCTGTCACCAACTTTTTGCGGCAGGCTTGTGACACAAAGATGCTTGACAAATCCAATTCTTCCTACAGGTAAGGAAGAAATGGACAACTGTTGTAGTAGGGTTGAGTGGTATGGGGAAGCTGTGGGTCATGGGAGGAAGAGCTTGAGAGAGGACTAGGGAGAAGGAAAGAGTTTTCACTTCCTCATTGCTGCTACCCTGAGTAGGGCTCTTGAGGGCTGGAGGTAAGGCTGCTTGCCCATACTACTGGACCTGCCATTGCTGCCGCAGCCCCTTCCATCACCTGGTTAGAGACATCCAATAGAAATAGTCACCTTAAGCTATCCCCTAGGTCAATCACCTTGAAACCCCTGCCCCTTCAAAACTCTCCCTGTCCCTTATTGCCCCTACACTGACCTCTTCTCCCCCTACATGCACCCTGTGTCCCTCCTCATCCATCCTATGTTTTTGAACCCATTTCCCAAGTATTCACCCTCTACCAGGCCCCCACTCACCTTCCCCCCCCCCCACTCTCCTGTTCCATTCGCTCCTGACATTTCCATTCCTTCTGTCGCCGTAATTCATCCACCAGGTGAGGGCCTTCCCTCCAGTCTCCCAGGATTATTCTCCTCCCATATCACTGGACGGCATCAGGCCCTTTCTTGACTTCCCCACCCCCAACCCCCACCCATCTCTTCAAAAGGTCTCCCCACCAGCCACCCTCTTCTTTAGCCATTTCTTTTCTGCCCGTCACTTTATTTGTTCCTCCTCGGCCACGAGCACCTCTGCCAAGCAGTCAGCTTCCTAGTGGGAAAGAGACAGAGGAGCACAAGGAGGAAAAGTATGGGAAGGATATAGGTTATAGACTAATGGGGTAGGTAGGCAATAGACAGGTTTCCAGTCTCCCCTATGTCTGGTGAGGAAATCTCTTAGTATAAGCTAGAGGAGTACTGTAACCTGAAGTGGACATTATTCCTCCCTGGACCCCTAGGTTGAGAGATATCTGTTAGAAGATTACTGGGCAGGGTTGGATAACTTGCCTAGTAACAGTTTTTCTGTTGTTGGGCTCCTGTCAAAATGTTATTCCCCTTTGGTTTAATATCTGATGAATGGTTAACAGTCACTTTTTGTTTAGTCCATTTGCATGGTAACCACCTGTGCCCCCCTAATGTTAGACCCCCATTGCCAGGTAACCACCTTCTGCTAGCCCCTCCCCCCCTTCCTGACAACTACTCTATGTTGAATGACAACCAGTCTGCGATTGGCTACCTCTCCTGGCACCTGTTTTCTGTTGGGATCCTTTGCCTAGTAGGACCCTGACAACCACCTTCTATTTTGGGGGCTCTTGCCTAGCAGCAAGCCCCGCTCTTGCTCTGTCAGAACTCTGTTTGTTGTGGAAACCGCAAGGCTGTACCGAGTAGCGCCGAAATGCTTAAAATGCACTCACCCACCTCAGTTTGGGGCTGTCTCCTCTGGGTCTCTACATGAGGCAGCCACCAGCCTGGCTAATAAATGACACTCTCGAAATTCCCAATTAATTTTGCCTGTGACTTATTAACTCCGTCCATTTAAACCTAGTTTGGGAATCTGCCTGGCCCTTGGGTTCTGCTTCCAGAATGACTTGCAGCTACCAGCAAGAGGTCCGGGAATTGAATCCCTTATACACATCAATGAAGGTGGTCTTTTAAACTGTTTGCTTTCTCCAAACATGACAAGTATCAGAGACTTAAACCATCTTCTTTCTTTTCCCATTCCTTTCTGCCCAAGACTAGCTCACAGACAAAGCCACTCTTGTGAAAGTGTCTGAAAGTTGGCCATTGAGCAAAAGGCAAAGAGGTGATACGATGGATGCAGCATTAGACTGGGGGTGAGGGAGACGAGTCCAAATCCTATTGAAATGGATGGAGTTAATAAGTCACAGGCAAAATTAATTGGGAATTTCGAGAGCATCATTTATTAGCCAGGCTGGTGGCTGCCTCATGTAGAGACCCAGAGGAGATAGCCCCAAACTGAGGTGGGTGAGTGCATTTTAAGCATTTTGGCACTACTCGGTACAGCCTTGTGGTTTCCACAACAAACAGAGTTCTGACAGAGCAAGAGGGGGGCTTGCTGCTAGGCAAGAGCCCCCAAATAGAAGGTGGTTGTCAGGGTGCTACTAGGAAAGGATCCCAACAGAAAACAGGTGCCAGGAGAGGTAGCCAATCAGGAATGGGGGGCAGGGCTCAGCAGAAGGTGGTTACCTGGCTAACATTAGGGGGGCACAGGTGGTTACCACGCAAATGGACTAAAGAAGAAATGACTATTAACAATTCATCAGACATTTCACAACCCAAAGGGGAATAACATTTTCACAGGGGCCCAACAACAGAAAAACTGTTACTAGGCAAGTTATCCAACCCTGCCCAGTAACCTAACAGATATCTCTCAACCTAGGGCCCAGGGAGGAATAATGTCCATTTTACTACAGACATTTACAAGTTGTTGTGAATCTGAGCATCTCACTTAGCCTCTGTCTGCCTTAGTTTCTTTATCAGTTAAATGGGTATAGTAATACCAACCATCTCCCAAAGTGGTTGTGAGGATCACATAAGATATTTGCAAAGCTCTTTGAAAACCTAAAGGCATAAAAATGCTAGTTATTACTATTAAAGGGCGGCTAGGTGGCAAAGCAGATAGAGTACCAGGCCTGAAATCAGGAAGACCTGAATTCAAATCCAGCCTTAGACACTTACTAGCTCTGTGACCCTGGGCAAGTCACTTTACCGTTTACCTCAGTTTCATCATCTGTAGAATGAGCTGGAGAAGGAAATGGAAAACCACTCCAGTATCTTCACCATGAAAACCCCAAAATGTGATACTAAAGAGTCAGACACAATTGAAACACCAAACAACATCGTTGCAATTAAAGTAAGTTTTAAAATAATGTATAAAATAAAATAAAATAATTTAAAATAATTTACAGGGATATCCACCAAACAATGATTCTAGGACAAGGGATCTACGACCCAACCTGAAGTAGGGATTCCTATGGGGGCCAAAATACAGCCAGGATGTCTTTGTTGAGGATCTGGACACTTACACTCCCCCCATCTCAAAATATTAGCTCCAAACTCATCAAAGTGACAAGCAGAGGATGCTTTGGGATAAGGGTCTGGGAGGGGAGTCTTAACAGGTGCACTGTAATCAAAAGAGATGTGCCACTTTTGTGTTTAATTCCAAATCCTGGAGCCCATAGCTCAGGGAGTAGTGAATACATTTGTTCCTATGGCCCTTTACTACGTCTGTCCTTTTGGTGGTAACATACTCCACTAGAGCTCCTGTCCTCAACCTGATCCCCATGAGTCTAATTCTTTCACAGAAGTCCTTTGGAGTCAAAAGTAGAACAGAACTGGAAGGCAGGAGGCCTCTGACCCCCAGCCCTATGGTCTATCCTCATGGGCACTGTTCCGTTCTACTTTGAGAAGCATTTCCTTCCACTCCTTCATCTCTCCACTCTTTTTTCCTAAGGATGTTTCTCCTCAAGGACTCCAGGGATCAGGGACACAGCCCTATGACCAGGCCATCATTCTTGAAGACCTCAACTTCTACATTCTTTCTCTTCCTGATGTGAGCAACTTCTAACTCTACCCATCATCAATCACAGCAGATCAAGGCAAATCCTGCATTTTGGCATCAGACATATCCCTCCCTGATTCACCTCTCCATCTCTAGTGTATCAGCCCTAACTTTCTCAGGGGTCACTGTTCCTGCTTTCTTCTTTGGATCCCACGGGGGCATCAACGCTGCTGTCCACCATCCTGGGCCTGTGGTCTGACATGAACAGCTCACACTTGGATTATCTCCACCACTGGAAACTTTTCTCCTTATTCACCTCACTACTAGGGAAAGGCCCAGATCAAGCTGACTGGCCCCACTACAGATTCATGCTGTTTAACTTGAAGATAGACCATGATTATTTATCTCTCTTTGCCTCCCCAGCTCACTCCATAAAAATAATTATTTTAGGGTGTTACCTCTTAGCCTAAATAGCTAATTTTTTCCCCTCCTAGATTCTCCCTCACTGGCTCACTTTACCTCATATGTTCCAAGAGAGACGGAGATGCCAGAAATGAATTAACCATTTTCTTCAGAGGTCAGCTCAAGCACTGCCTCCTTCAGGAGGCTTTTGCCTATCCCCTCAGCTCCTGCTGTTTCCCCCCTAAGATTACCTTGTATTTGCTTTCTGTAAATTTTGTATCATCTATATGTGTATGTTATTTTCTCTGAAAGAATGTAAGCTCCTTGAGAGGGCAGAGATTGTTTCGTTTCTTTTTGTCTTTGTAGCCTCAGGCCTTGGCATGGCCTAACATACAGTAGGCACTTCCATACTTCCTGACAAACTGCTTCACAGTAATAGCTAACATTTCCATAAGGATTTTAAGGCACAAGTGCCCAATATCACTGTGAGGTAGGTACCATTACTAAGAGACAAGGAAACAGGTTGAGAGGGGTTAAGTGACTTGTCTAGAAACACGAAGCGAACTGTTTTAAGCAAATCTAGGACCCAAGTCTCCTTCTGCCAAGCCCGGCCCAGTCCGGCACTATCCTCTGTGCCACCCGGGTACCTCTGATGCCAACTCCTTCCCATCAAAGCAGAAATATCTAAACTTCCTCATGTCCAGTCTAGTCCCCAGTGCTACTGATTGTTCCTGGAAACATTTCAGATGTATCGCTGCCCTCCCATGCCCACAGCAGTCAAGGCCCTGGGGCACTGGGACGGATCCCCTCCTACCCTTCTGCATAAACTATTCCTCATGCAGAGACCCCGGGATGACTGCGCCCTGCAGACTAACAGCCCCCAGATAAGACCTGGGCCGCTTCCGTCCTCTGGCACCCCGGGGTGGGGCCCAGGGCCACTTCCCACGCCCCAAAGCAGCTCGCTTCTTCCCTTCCTCCATCCTGCCCAGACTCAAGCACGCCTCCTCCAGGAAGCCTGCCCAGGACCGCCGGGACGGAGCAGGGACGGAGCTCCGGGAAGGGGGTGGGGGAGGGGCAGGCCGCGGGGAGACGGGGGGAGCGCGATCAGCCCCCAACCCTCTCCAGGCCCCGCCCCAGGTTACTCCTCCCACCTCCCTCCGCCCCCGGCCCTCCTCTCCTGGCCCCGCCCCCATCGCTCGGAAGCGGAAAGGCGAGGTAAATAAATCGGGGTTGGGGGCAGAAGGCAGCCAGTGGAGCGCTTGGGTACCATCTTTGTTCTTGGCAGAGGGTATTCCCGGGGAAGTGACGACATAAAGCCGAGGTCGACGCCAACCCGAATCACGTGACGCCTGGCCGTTGGGTGGGTTTTTTCCCCCTTTGTGACGTGACCTTTTTTAATCAGTCTCCCGGAGCGTCGACGCTCGGTGGCCGCGAGCGGTCGGGGTCAGTGGCCGCTCCTGGGGGGGTCCCCTGCGGTCCGGGGGGCTCCCCTGGGGTCCGGGGGCTCCGGGGCCTGCGGACGGGCAGGTCTCTGACGGGCGCTTTGACAGGTCATCGATCGCTAGGCCCGTGGCCACCCTGCGCTCCTCTCAGCCGCGCTGACCCTACACCTCGCTCCAGCTATGTCCCGGACCTCCAGGTCTGGGGGCTTCCTGCCCCCGCTGTGGCCGCCGCCTCCCGGGGAGTCTGGTGAGAACCGGCGCCCTCTGGGAAAGTGTCTTCCGGGGCGGGAGCCGGGGCGGAGCGGCACCGGGCTGCTGGCCGGCCGAGGGGTCAGGTCCGGAGCCCTTTATTTCCCTTTTTCAGGAGGCGTTTGGCAAGACTGCAGACTGGAGCCCGGCCACTTGTGGCCTCCCCGAGGCCAGCCGTGGTGGACGCGGGCCGCCAAGGGGCAGGACAGGGCCTTCCAGGAGGGGGAGGAGCCGGACCCCGCGTGGCCCGGCGGACCAGCCGGCCGGTCGTCCTTCTCCGTACCCCGCCTGCCCGCGGCCCTGCAGCGGCTCCGAGCAGTCCTGCTGCGGCTGCAGAAGGAGCGCGAGTTGCTGCTCCTGGCCCAAGACTGCGCCCGATCCCTTCACACCACGCTGGGCTTCTTGGAAGCCCCCCAGCCCTTGGCTGCCCTGCCCCAGCTGTGCTGGGAGCTGCATCCGCACAGCCCTCACGGGACCACCCTGCGCGTCAGGACCCACACCGACCCTCAGCTCGGGCCTCTGGCCCTTCCCCTGGCCTTGGCCACCCAGAGACTGGACGTGGCCATCGAGGAACAGCTGAAGGTCTTGGGCCAGGCCTCCCCCAGCCCCGCTTTGGTGTCCCAGATCAGTGAACTCCTAAAGGTTCTCCCCACCTACCATAAGATGCTGGCCGTGGCCGTGGGGTCTGTCCCCAGCGCAGCCCAGCCCTTCCCGCCCAGCCGAGTGCTCGAACTCTTGGCCAGGGAGCGGGGCCGACAAGGAGCCGAGAGGCTCTGGATGGGTCTCCGGGAATCCAAGCTTCGGACCCAGCTCCAAGAGCTTTGCAGGGAAGAACGAGAACTGCTTCCTGGGTTGTTGGGCTTGCTGGGAGATACTGGGGCCCCAGGGAGTGGTTCTCGGGGCTTGGGAGGGTCCCGGCAGCTGTGGGGCCAGTATTGGAATCTCTTCTGGGCAGCATGTGCCCAGAACCTTGGCCAGAGACTGGGCCCTTGGGAAGACCTTCAGAAAGCTGTGCGGAAGCTGAGAGAGGCACTGGATCAGGGTAGGTAACTAGGGAGAGAGATAGAGTTTGAAAGCATTGAGAGGGGAAGGTGCTATATAACCTGTTAGCTGATTGGTTAGCCTGCCCTCGGGAGTGACGGAAGAGGGTGGGTTACAGCTATTCCCTTTACTTTCTTCCTGAGAGAAGGTCTTGAGGGCCACACAGTCTCTTTTTCTCCGAAGGAGATAGGGGGGGATGTGTCTCTTTTTGTATGACTTATATGAGAACTGGGTATACATGGCTACCTCTACCCGCTTCCCACAGCATCTCTGCCACAGGAATGTGAGAAGGAGATGACTTCTTTGTGCTACTGTCTGCACCGACAGGCACTGACCCAGATGTGGGACAAAGGTGAGTTGGGAAAAGTAGTGATATCAAGCCCTAAGGCAGTGAGATCATCCATATTCCAACACTATTCTTTTGCTCCCTCTATCCTAGGTTTCTGCCGAGCCTTGGCATCTGCTTATAGAGACCGTGGGATTATGTGTGTGTCTTGGGATGGCACCCCCTGCATGCACACTACTGACCTCTTGCAACAGCTCTTTCCTCCACTCATCTCTGCCCTTCAAGAATCAGGGTCAGCTTCTTGCCAGTCTCTTGGTGAGGGCAGGCTTCTGGGAGTTGATGAGATGGCAGGCCTCTCTACTTAAGTGCCATTCTTAGGGCTGCTTTTCTGATTTTATTTTCTGATTTATTTTTGTCATCCTCACCCCCAGGGTCAGGGCCATCACCTCTAGCCCTTGGGCTTTGCACCCTTCAGGCCACCACCCTCTGGCTACTCAGCAAATGTCAGCAGCATCTGACCTCATGGGCCCCAGGACCTTTTCTGCTGCTGACCCAGAGGGAACTGCCTGTGAGTATCTCCTGTTCAGGACAAGTTGGGGATAAGGGACTGCTTTGGTCTCTGTGTGAGACCTGAGGCAGCAGAAGTGAAGGCAAAGAATGTTTGTGTGTATATTACCAAGGGGAATGTGTATTTGAAGCCTTGGTGGGGAATGGTGGTGCAAGTGACTGAGGATTTGAATATGTGCAAATCTTACCATGTGTGAATAGTGTGATCTGGGGAAGGAAAAATCTTGGAGTTGAGAATGATTTCAAAAGAGTATGAGCAAGGAGAAATTTCCTGTGTCTGTGTGACACCTAAGATTGTTATAAGGGGAATCTGTGAGTGTCTCCCAAAGGAAGTCAGTCAGAGTATGAGGATGGATAGATTGTAATAGGGAACTTAAAGGCAGGTGAACTGTGGATCTAGTCTGAACTCTAATCTTTGTGCTTCCTCCAAAGATTCTGCTCTGTGAGGCAGAGGCCCTGGCAGCACTGGTTTCTGAAGTGACATCTGTCCTGGAACCAGACCAGCAGCTGGGAAAAGAGATTCGGAAACTGACAGCTCGGATCCAGGTGAGAACTAGAGTGATTGAGGAAGT
Source organism: Potorous gilbertii (assembly GCA_028658325.1). Taxonomy (NCBI): domain Eukaryota; kingdom Metazoa; phylum Chordata; class Mammalia; order Diprotodontia; family Potoroidae; genus Potorous; species Potorous gilbertii. The sequence goes on from CM053772.1 coordinate 231,444,627, forward strand.
AGGGGATGTCACTGAGAAAACAAAGTCATGGATCGAAACAGTAGCATCTTTGAAAACTGGGATGGGACTACCTGAATGGTGAGGATTCTTCTTGATTTGTCCTACATTGGGGAATTCCTCCTCCATAGTTTTTTACATCCCAGTGGTGCTGAGCAGAGAGCTGAGTGGGAAAATCATGTCCTGTCAAGGACAAAATGAGGGAAGCCAGAGAGTACCTTTTTTTTTTTTTCTTTTTAAAGATGAACCTGGTTAAGATGCCGTTTTTGAGACAATACTAGCATCATAGGAACTTTGAGTTAGAAAGAATTTTACAGATGGGAAAACTGAGGTGCTTGGAGAAGGGAGTTGTCCAAGGTTCCCTAGCCCATGAGTGGTAGTGCTGGGACTGGAACACATCCCCAGCCCATCTGTCCAGTGTTTTTTAGGTTACATTTCATTGCAAAACAGGGCTTTGGAGATGGCTAGATTTGTGAGAGAAGGCAGAACTGGGATTTCTCCACATAGAGGATTAAAGCAGTAGGAGGAGTTACAGATAGACAGCTGAGAAGAGAGCCTCATGTTTTATCTGCCTGTGTGGATCACAAAGAGCAAAGCCACTAAGAGACCCAGAAACTGAGAAGAAAGTAGAAGCAGCCCAGGAGAGAGGGAGGCCAGGGACCAGGAGGGTCCTGGGCTGGGCCTCCCAGCAAGGCTCCAGGAGAGGAGCACAGCTTTGGGAGGCCACAGTATCTGAGAACCATACCATCTTTATTTCTGACTCACAGCTTAAAATTGAAGACAGTGTGCTTAATGACAGCTAGCAAAAATAAAGTTGCTTGAAGTCTTTCTGATCATTTACCTTTGTGTACTTGTCCACGTAGGGACACACATACATACATGCACACATTCTGGTTCTTTCCTTGGTTTGTACTGGTCTTTCCATTTCTCTCTGACTTCTTCATGAGGTCACCATTTCTCAGGGGTCCCATCCTATGTTCCCTCACTCTGTTATCCATTTCCCAAGCAATGGGCACCCACTTTGTTGCCGGTTCTAATACAAGAAAGTGTACTGTCTGTATTTGGGATCCGTCATTGGCTGTCTCACTGTGCTCAGTGGTGGAGAATCCATGGATGGAAAGGGAGGGACAGCTTCGTTAATTCTCGTAGAATTCCAAGTTGTCTCCAGAATGTTTGGACTGATTCAAAGCTCTTCTGACTGTCTTAGCTGTGCACTGTCTTGGTGTCCACTAATCCTTATGATAAATTCCTGCCTTTTCTCCTCTACATCACTCTAGTAGCCAGGAGGTGGCACCCCAGAGTCCTTCATTGTCATTTCTTATTAGTTACTGAAGCATTAAAAATAAGATCATGGTCATGGATAGTTTGCACTCATTTACATCCTGGATGTGTCTGAGGTAACTGTGGCAAAGAATGTATTGCCTTGTCTGCATTTAGCACCAAGTTCCTTATCTATAATACGCTGAAATCACAGATTCTGTTCACCCCACTTTCCCAAAAAAGGGAGAAAAAGCCATGTGGTCTGAGAGAAGGGAGCTGGGAAAGGTGCTGCATTGTTCTCTGCCCAGAGTACATCTGGGAAATGCTAACAAGGTGGAGTGTGACCAGGGGTGTGTGAACCCCTGTAGATGTTGCCCTAGGATCAGCTGAAGGATGGAAGTGATTAGGGAGGGGAAAGGTAGATTTATTAAATGCCTACTATAGGTATTTAATTAATAGGGCACTGCACTATGTGCTTTACAATTATTCCTTTAATCCTCACCTGGTGGAGGGGGTTGCTATTATATACAGTTGAGGAAAATGAGGCAAAGAGGCGAAGTGGTAGCCCAGGGCCACAGGGCTCATAAGTGGAGGCCAGATTTGAACATGACAGGTCATGTCAGAGAAGGGTTACACTTTTCTGCTTGACTCCAGAAGGGAGAATTAAGCCCAAGAAAGGGTGTTCCAAGTTGCCCTGGAGGGGTTGGAGTCTCCTCCCTGGGGATCATCAGCTAGAGGCCACTGATTTCAGAAGGGGAATCTTTGTCAGGCCTTTTGTGCCCCTTCCAGCCTTAAGTGGCAGCACCTGTTCCCACCCTGGAATTACAGGAGCCTAGGGCAAAGAAAGGGAAGCAGGACTTCCTGAGCTGGAGCTGAAACACAGCCCAGACAAAAAATCCTTTTCCCCACCTTCCCAGGTCCTGCCTGAAGAGTCTCTGTGCCTCTTTTCCCAAGAATGTTGGCGACAAGCAGCTAAGGGCTTCCAGCTCCATATGCCCCAGGGTCGTCACTGGAGGCTCAGGCTCCGATCTGGTAACTTCTACCCTGGGACCTGGAATTCCCTCAACCAGTCTTCCAATAAGCCTCAAAACTCGCCATCCATTCTTTTCTATCCTTGGTTTAGCGTGTCCCTGTGTCCTCTCCCAATCCCACTTTTAGTCTCCATGGTTCTCTTCCCCACCTAAAATCATACAAAAAGAATGCTGAGCTTCACTTTCTGCCCTCCCCCTTTCCCAGAACTCCCCAGCATCCCCAGTGACTATGCAGAGTTGGTCGTGGGAGCTGTTCTGGGACCTGTGCTGCAGGGGGTACAGGGAATGCCCCCCCAGTCCCAAGAGCCCCCACTCACACAGACCTTGACTGCTCTTTTGGACGCCTGGCTCAATCACATTCTAACTCAGAAGATCCAGTTCAGGTAGGCCTGGAATGAGGCAGAGGGTGGAATAAATGTGGGAAGTCTAGGGGTGGGAGAAAGATGGGTTAGGAAGAGGAAGAGTTGGGTCTAGGCACTGACCTTGCTGTGGCCCTCAGCCTGCAGGGGGCACTGCAGCTGAAGCAGGATTTTGCATTAGTTCGGGGTCTGCTGGAAGAGGAGCGGTGGGGTCTGGCCCCTGAACTTCGTCAAGCTTTGCTCAGCCTTGGTGTTTTCCAGCGGGCAGATGGGGCCTTGTTGTGTCTGCTACAGCAGCCAGTGCCTAGGAGCCGTACCTCCAGATGGCCCCCATGCTGTTGTGAGTCTTTCTTATGACCATCTCAAGGCCTTACTATCTATTCCACACAAGTCCATCTCAGCCTCTATCTTATACCTCTGGCCTCTGGACCCATCAAGCTGTCCCCTAGCTCCCTGCTCTGTCAACAAAAATTTGCCTGTCATCCTCACACTCATTTACCGACATGTTCTTCACCTTACCCCTCTTCTCACTAGGTTCCTGTAACAAGATCCAGACTCCTGAACTACCCAGTAGCAGCCTCAACAGCCTAGAGAACCTAGAAACACCTCCGATGTGTCCTGGAGTTACGTTAGTTCAAACGGCTCAACTTCTCAATTCTCTTCAGGGTGGAGGACCCAGCCCAGAGGCTTACCTGGCAGGCAGCCAGCAGGCCTGGCTGTCCCTTCGGCAGCACCGACCTCCACGGTGGCGTTTGCCTGGCTTTCTTTGCATGCGGGCTAGTCCTGAACCCTGATAATAGAAGCGGAAACTGGAAAAATATACAGAGGCCAGACTAAGCCCAAAGGAGCCTCGAAATCTTTGACACCAGAGTCTGAACCAAGTCCAGAGGAGCTTAGAACTTCTAACAAGGGGAAGCTTGGAGCTGAGTCTGGAATCGAAGTGGAGAGGCATCTAGAGGAGCTCATTACCCAGAACCAACATGAGCCCAGGGTCTGCAGCCATATATCAAGAGCCTGAAACCCAAAGGTGCACAGTTTGAGACCCTGAGCTATAAATCCAAAGGAATTTGAGCCCAGGTTGTATGGGCCTAAAGAGTGAGAACCTCATGCCCTAGTCTACACGTAAGTAACTCTGCAGTAACAGAAGGGGAGGAAGCAGAAAATTCTGCATATGTAAGTGCCAAGAGCTGCCCCCATCTTCCAACTCTTTGCCACTAACACCTCAGGGCCGATGTGCTCTCTCTAAACTTGACAAAACCAGTCCTCTCCTCGCCACAAACAAGGTGCTATTTTCATATGTCGGACATTCATTCATTAATCACTTAGCTGTGCATGAGCTTGTACTAGGTGACTAGGGAGATGAGAGTGGGATGGGATTCCTGCTCTCCCTTAGCTCACAGCCTATTGGGAAAGAGAAGGAACTGGTACAGGCAGATAGAATAGTGATGAAATTTAAAGGCCTGGAGGTGGAGAACTTGGGTTTGCATCTTGACTGCTTGATTGTTTACAATCTCCTGTCCATCACCTGGCAAGTTACTTCATTCTCCTGGCTTATGGGCAATTGGATTGAGTTGTCCAGGTATCCTCCAAATGCTCAAGCATAAGGCACCCCAGATATGTTAAAAGAGAAATGAAAGTGAGGCGACTTGCAGTTGAGTGGATAAGGAAAGGGATTTAAACTGGGCCTTAAGTATGCACAAGATTTCTGCACCTCCTGGAAATAGAGAATGATGTGAGCAAAGCCTGCTGAGGTGAGAAAGTGGTACAGCTGTTTGTGGAACAGTGACTGGTTGGACGGGGGAAAGGTAGGTTGGATTCAGGTTCTTGGCAGGGTTTAATGCCTGGCTGAAGTTAGGACTTTGTCCTGCAGATCCTGGGCAGAAATCGGAAAATGTTGGGCAGAGGCTTTTTAAAAGATGAATCTGTTAGCATCTCCCGGATGCTGAACAGTGCAGGCAGGAAGAGGGGTTGCTACAGCGAAGATTGCTAGAACTTGGATGGAAGTGAGCGGCCAAGGGGTGGGAAGGCGGAGGGTAGGGCTAATGTCCGGTCCCGCCTTGGGGTGTGGGGGGAGGGAATGCTGCTGCGGATAAGCCGGAGCCAGAGACCGCCACGACTTGGTTTCGGACAGACATGTCATTATTACCGGACCGAGAGATATCAGCACGTGGAGGGCATCAGGCCTGACCCGGCCTTTCTCCCTCCGCCGCTCTTCAGGGAGCGCGGGGGCGTGGCCTCTCCGCCGGCCCCGCCTCCTCGCGGGCCCTGGGCGCGGACTACGTTTCCCAGCATGCTGCGTCTGACGCAGTTGTGCCGGGCGCCATGGCCGGGGCTGCGGGGAGGAAGCTGGGGCTGCAGTCGGTGAAGCGAGTGTTGGTTCGTTTCTGCCCCTTTGAGAGTAACGTGGAGGCGACGAGGTAACGGGGGGCCCCCGACCCCCTGCCCGCCCGCTTTCCCCGGGTTCCCTCTCAGTCCCTCTGCTTTTTCCTCCCGATCGCAGGCAATTCCTCCAGGCTGTGAGCAGCGAGAAGGTGCGCGCCTCCAACCTCAACTGCACCGTGCAGGTGGATGTGCGGCACGACGGCTGCGAGCCCTGCGTGGACGTGCTCTTCGGTGCGTCCGAGCCCGCCCCCGCCCTGTCCTCGCCCCCCAAGCCCGCCCCAGCCCTGCGGCCCCCCGCTTGACCGCCGCTTTTCCCTCTCCAGGAGACGGGGATCGGCTGATCCTCCGCGGCGCCCACCTCACGGCGCCGGAGATGCTCGCAGCCTTTGGTTCCCGAGTCCAGGCCAAGAGCCGCACCTCTGCCGGGGACAAGGGGTGAGGCCCGTGGCCTCCGGGGAGGTGGGGGCGGGGTTAGAATGAATAAAAGTAAGGCTTAGCGGCCTCGGCCTGGCCCTGTGTGTCTGTCCGGGGCTGGGAACGCGGGAGGGCCAGGACGCTGCGGACCGAGCAGCTCGGTGTGCGAGCCGCTGGGCGGGGCGGACGCGTCACTTCCTCCCTCGCTGGTTCACGGACTTCCGACCTACCTGGCTGCCGGTTTGCGGCGGTCTCCTTCCCCATCTGGTGGCTCTGCGCCCAGCATGGCACGGGGCGAACGCAAGCGCCGGGCAGGGCCTCCCGCGGACTTCCCCGGGCCTCGAGCTCCTCCGGACAAGGCGGGCCGGGGCGGGGCGGGCAGGAGGAGGGAGGGCCGGGTTGGGGCGGGGCCGGGCGCGGGGCCCCGGCGGCCTGGGGGCCGAGCCGGGGATCGGGGACCTGGGGCCGCGGCGCTGGCCGCCCTGGGCCTGGCGTTGGCGCTGGGCCTGGGCCTGGGCTTGTCGTGGCGCGGGATCCTGGCATGGCAGCGGGCGAGGCGCGCTGTCACCCTGCACCCGGCGCCGCCCGCCTTGCTGCCCAACAGCTCCAGCGCCGCGGTTGCCCCTGACCTCTTCTGGGGCACCTACCGGCCGCACGTTTACTTCGGCATGAAGACCCGCAGCCCGCGCGCACCGGTCACTGGTAACCGAGGCGGGAGGGCAGGGCAGGGTAGGGGGACCAGCGTGGGGTGGGGGGATGGGCCGGCCGCTGCCCGCCACCCACCCCGTGCCCCCCAGGCCTCATGTGGTTGCAGCAGGGGACTCCCCCGGGAACGCATGGCCAGCTCCGGCACACGTGCGAGCAGGGCGATGGCATGGGCCCCTACGGCTGGGAACTGCACGACGGCGTGAGCTTCGGGCGGCAGCGGCTGCACGACGGCCCCCTCCTGCTCACCACCGAGTTTGTGAAGAGGCCCGGCGGCAGCCACGGCGGGGACTGGAGCTGGAGGATCACCGCCGAGCCTCAGGTCGGCCCGGCCGGGCTGCGAGTTTAGAGCAGAAGGGGACCGGATGGGTGGGACGAGAAGCTAGAAGGGTCTTTCAGGTTCTGGCCCCCTTCTCAGCATTCTGTGCAGCCTTTGTGTCCTGGAAGGGCTGATTCTTCACCTTTACTCCGTCTAGCCCCGCCTCCCCAGTAGCAGCCCTGGTTTCTCTTGCATCCGTTTTTCTTGGACTCTCCTCGCACCGCTACTGCTAATACTGCCACATCACAATTTGATTGTGATTCAGAACCACAATGATTTCCCTTATGTTTTCCCGTCTGTAACACCAGGGGCAGGGATGGGTAACGATTTTTTTCCTACTTTTCAATCCATTGGAGCCATGATACATTTTAACCAGTATTTGACATCACCTGTTCCCAATTTCCTTCCTTTTAGATGGCAGAGGCCTCTGTGGCTCCTCTGCTGTCCTTGTTCTTCTATGTGGCCACTGATGGGCAGGGGACAGTGAGGCCAGATCCTGGAACTGGGGGGCAACTGAATAACATTTATGGCCACACTGAAGAGCTTGGGGATTTCCGGCTCATCCTTCTTCCTCCTACCAATGCCAAAGGGACAGCCTTGAAACATGGCAGGTAATGGCAGGATCATCCTCTCCCTCAAGTGCCCAGGAGTGTTTGACTTTAAATCTAGTTCCTCCTACCATGCCTGGTCTCTCTGCTCTTCTGGCATCCTGGCCCATGTCTCTGTTGTGTCCCTGTTGACCAAGGAACCTTCTATTCCCCTCCAATACCTTTTTCCCACCTGACTTGTATCCTCCTGTCTTTTATAGCTACAACATTCTCTGGATGCCCAGCCCAGGGTTGCAGTTGTTAACAGAAGCTGTGAAGAACCGTCTAAATCGATGGTTCCAGCATCGGCCTCCTGGGGGTTCCCCAGAGCGATACCTGGGGCTGCCTGGATCCCCTCAGTGGGAAGGGGAAAGCTCCCAATCAGACCACAAGGTCCAAGGACAGGTTGTGGTCCAGCAGCTGACCCTAAAGCCCCCCTTCCGAGTTGAGCTGGTTTTTGAATCAGGAAGCGTGGGCTTGGGAGAATCCCGTCCTGGAGGTCGTCTGGCTGGGCCAGTACTGTCCCAGGCCCTGGATACCCATGCTGCAGCCTTCACTGACCGATTTGAGAAGACGTTTCGTCTGGGAGCACGAGGCCTGAGTTCAGGAGAGCAGGCACTAGGCCGAGCAGCTCTAAGTGGGCTCTTGGGAGGCTTTGGCTATTTCTATGGACAGGGCCTGGTGTTACCAGATCCTGGGGGCGAAGGGCCTGAGGATCCAACCGCAGCCCCATCCCTTTTCCCTCCAGCCCCACTCTTTACAGCTGTCCCCTCAAGGTCCTTCTTCCCTCGTGGCTTTCTGTGGGATGAAGGTTTCCACCAGCTTGTTGTGCAGCGATGGGAACCACGTTTGACTCGGGAGGTCCTGGGCCACTGGCTTGGGCTGCTTAATGCTGATGGCTGGATCGGGCGAGAGCAGGTGCTGGGAGAAGAGGCCAGGGCCCGTGTGCCCCCACCTTTCCTGGTACAGAGGGCAGCTCATGCCAACCCCCCCTCTCTCTTGCTGCCTGTGATGCGCATGCTGGACATTGGAGACGCTGCTGACTTAGACTTCTTACGTACAGCTTTCCCCCGCCTCCAGGCCTGGTTCTCTTGGCTCCGACAAAGCCAGGCAGGCCCTCTCCCTCTGTCTTACCGCTGGCGAGGACGGGACCAGGCTGCTGCTGGTCTGCTGAACCCTAAGACATTGCCTTCAGGCCTGGATGACTACCCTAGGGCATCACACCCGTCACCAGATGAGCGGCACTTGGACCTGCGCTGCTGGGTGGCTCTTGGTGCCACTGTGCTGGCCCGACTGGCACAAAAGCTCAGTGAGACCCAGACAGAGACTGAGCTGGCTGAGCTTGCAGCCAAACTGAGGGATGAGAATGGTCTGGACTCATTGCACTGGGCCCCTGAGTTGGGCGCCTTTGCTGATTTTGGGAATCATACAGGAGCTGTTCGCCTTTCAAGGGGTCCACAGGGGCTGGTACGCGTGGTAGGTCGCCCTCCTCCCCACCTACAGTATGTTGATGCACTGGGCTATGTCAGCCTCTTTCCACTGCTCCTCAGACTACTAAGCCCTGACTCTCCACACCTGGGACCTCTGCTGGACCTGCTGGCAGATAGCCGGCAGTTGTGGAGTCCTTTTGGTTTGCGATCATTGTCTGCCTCCAATCCTCTCTATGGACAGCGCAACACGGAGCATGACCCCCCTTACTGGCGAGGGGCTGTGTGGTGCAATGTCAACTACCTAGCACTGGGTGCCCTGGATCACTATGGGCGCCTGAAGGGCCCCCACCAAGCCCGTGCGTCTCAACTGCATGCCCAACTTCGAACTAACCTTGTGGGAAACGTGTGGCGCCAGTACCGTGATACAGGCTTTTTGTGGGAACAGTACAGTGATCGAGATGGTCATGGCATGGGCTCCCGGCCTTTCCAGGGCTGGACCAGCCTTGTGCTCCTTGCTATGGCTGAGGACTACTGATCTTCACCAGTCCTCCAAACTCCCCTACCTATGTCAACTCAGGACCAACTCCCTGGCCAGCCTTCCCCAAATTACAACCACCTGAACTAGGCCTGCTAGGAACTGACTGATCCACCATTCCCACTGTCCCTCTCTGCTGCTGCTGGGGGTCAAGAGCCTCATGTGTGATGCAGGGGAGGGGAGATGGGGCGGGTTCTTCTGCTCCAGAGCTCCTGGTCCCATGCCTGGAACTCTTCATCTCAGGTGTTGCCCCACCCATCTCCATAGTCTTGGTGGCTGGTGGTGGTGAAGTCAAGAGTTTATTTTTCTAAAATAAAAGTTGCTTTCCTGTGACTTCTGGGTCAGTTATGTTGATCCCCTATTCTCTTCTAAACTGCCTTCCTTTGAATCTTTTCCTGCCTTTAGCCCAAAGCTTAAAATAATTCAAATTCACACTTGGACAGTTAAATCTCTTTAATAAGGAGACCTGAGGTGTTGGGTATGTGTATGGGAAGGGCAACCACCACTCTTCCTATATGCAATTGCCGCAGCCAGAATCCCTTCCCCCAGGGGCTAGTTTCCCAACCCCTTTCTGGCTGACACCATCAGGGATGAGAAAGCCAAATTCCAGGTCCTCACAGAGCACAGCTCTGCCTGGGCCCAGGCCCTTCAGAAGAGACTGGGAATTCGCAAGGAACAAGATCAGCAGAGGCTGTATTTGGGGAACAGACACTGCTATCCTGGAGTGGGAGTGGCCCTGCCCACCCCAGTTTGGCAAGACCCTGGTCAACTAGACCATGGCAGGTACCAGGGCACAGCTCAATTCCCGAATCCCCAGTCAGCCTGCGATGGCGGCAGGACCGATTTGGGTGTGCTGGACTCTCCCCTTCCCCTATATTCCCAGGCTCACCCTGGACAACCACCCCAGCCCCACTCTCGAATTCTACCCCATGTGGGTGGGTCCTGGAAGAGGTCCCTACACGACCAGGTGGGGTGGGGGGGCAGCTGGAGGCACAGGAACAGCTGGTACAGTCGCTGGAGCTGGGTGACGGGGGCCCAGGGGCCACACTGTATGGGGGAGGTGGGGTTCCAGGGCGGCAAGCTACATCCTCATAGGCAGGAAGCTTGAAGGAGGTGAGAAGGCCTGAAAACAGAACAGATAAGTCAGGGCCACAAGTGACTGGCTACATAGGGGAATGGGAGGTGGTCAATACCCAGGCCAAGTGGGATAAGGTTGCATAAGAAAACCCGAGTGTCTTACCCCCTTGGAAACCCTAAGGTCAGTGGCTTACGCAAGTCAAGCACAGAGCCCCCTGGTCCAGGCCCACTTCCATGGTAAGCTCCGTGATATGCTAACAGGTTGATCTCACGCTGGCGTTGTTGCTGCTGCAGGCGGAGTTTGGCTCTACGATGGCGGAAGGCACAGCAGCAGCTAAAGAGGATGAGGATGGTCCAAAGCAGCCAGAACCCTGTTGGGGTGAGGGGTGAGGGGAAGGCGTGAGAAGTTTCAGGGAAAGGCCCAGGAGAGCTGAAGGCTCCAGCCATGGAGAAGGAGGTTCCTAGGACACAGGTGAAGGGTTGATAGGAGGAGACAGGAGGAGAGACATCCCTGTGCAATCCCAGGCGGCCCTGTCAGGGAGGGGAGGGGAGGCTCCCTGGGACACTCACACCAGAGCTCATAGTAGTAGGTGCAGCAGCCAGTCTCTCCACAGCAGTGGCCACTCTCACAGACATAGGGCTGATTGTTCACTCCCGGGCATAGCTCCCTAAGCTAGGAGGAGGAAATGAGAGTCAGAGGAAACTACAGTGGGAAGGGGGAGGGCACTCAACCCATCAACAACTGCAACAAAGCACAGAGACTAGACTTCCCTTATCACCACCGAGCACAACTAAAGCAACGCGGAAAAACTGCACAAGCCACATTTCTTTGGACGTAAGCAAAGAACTTTTAATTATTAGAGCTATCCAGCAGTGAGGATCATGGCAACAAGAGGAGCTCCGACGGCGGCAGGAGCACGGCCAGGGACTGGAAGCTCGCTCCTACCTCCTAGCCGCTCCCCCCACCTCCTGCGGCGAGCCTGAGAGGCCGCACAGGCCCGCCGTTCACAGAAGCCCCCGGGTGGGATGTCTGCCCCCCAGCTCCCAAGAAATGGCCAGCCCTATCCCCTGAGTTCGGAGACCAGATGGGTGACAAAAAACACACAAGCTAGATGGGCCACACCTATCGCGACACCCGTGCTTCCCAATGGGCAAGTAAAAGGGCACTTCCGGGTGTTCTCAGTTCCAGTAGGGAGCCAGCCTGAGGAGGGCGGGATCACCTATCGCGACAGGTTTTTGGCCTGTCGCGACAGCAGATATTTTATTAGCTTCACGATACCTGCCGCACCCGGAGAGCCCCCCAAGTTTCGTGGCTGCCGTTCCCGGGACCGGCCCGCTCCATGTTGCTGCCTACAGGTCCGGGCAGGCAACCGCCACCTCCGCCGCCGGCCAACCTGCCACTGCTTTCCGGGCCACAACCACCATAGTCCCGGCCCAGGCCATAGCTGCCACCGCCGCCATCGCTACCCGGACTCACAACCACCCAGCCTTAGAAGCTCAGCCAATCAGCAACGGGGTTGCGTCAGCTTGCCACCAACCAGGAGCCGCTTCTTGAGGATCGGCCAATGGGAACAGCCTTCTAAGGCACTTCCGGAGACCAATGCGCTGCCGCGTCTCCACCATTCTCCCAGACAACAGGAGCCCAGAGACAAAGAGTGAAGAAGCGATAGCTCCGAGACTGTGATCGGCAGCGTCAACAACCAATGGAAGGCATCAGGCCCGCCTCGTGGGCGCCAAGTTCACCAGCGGACGCTCAGAGCCTCCAAAGAGGGCCGCTTTTCCGGAAAGCAGTCTCGAAGGATTGGCCGAGCTTCGCTCAGCAACATGGGCAGGAGGAGGGAGGAAGGGGAGCCCGAGGCGGGGATCGGGGGAGCACGGAGAGGCGCCGGGCTGGGGGCTAGGGAGGGGGAGGGCAGGAGTCCTCAGGTGGCCACCAGGGGGCTCGGCGGGGCGGCCCCGGCGCCCTCCGGCAGCCCGAGCTGCAGCTGCAGGTTGAGGCGGTAGCACTGCAGGCTGCAGAGGGGTTGGCCCGTGCGCGAGCAGGCGTAGCGCCGCGGGTGGGGGCAGCCCGGGACGGAGCAGCGGGGGCGGGGGCCAGGCGGCGCAGGGGGCGGGGAGGCGGGCGCCGGCGTGGGCACGCCCACGGGGAAGGAGAGGGTGGCCCCGCGGGCCCCGCTGCTGTAGCGGACCATGGGCGTGGCGGCCGGCGGCCGGCCCCCGCGGCGCTCCCCCCGCGCGCCCCCTCGGCCGCCGCGGCTGCTGGGGGCGGCCGTCTTGGTGAGCCTCTCGATGGTCTGGTTCTTGTGCTCCTCGGCCCGGCGCGCCGCCTGCAGGCGCCTCTTCCGGGCTCGCTCCTCCCGCTTCATCAGCATCTCCTCGGTGAGCGCCGGCGTGCCCGAGGCCGCCGGGAGGGTCAGTATGGGCGAGGGCTGGCTGCGGGCCTTCTGCAGCAGGGCTCTCTGCGGGACACCGGGGAGGGAGGGGGCGGCGGTCAGAGCCGGCCGGCCGGGCCGCCCAGCCCCTCCCCGCCCTCCGGGGACACCCCTCCCACCTGTCGGGCCGTGAGCAGCCGCTCGTTGATCTCTTTCTTCAGGTCCCCGTTGTCGTCCAGCTCCCCTTTCTCCAGGGCGTCCAACCAGCGCTGTTCCTCTTCATCCTCTCGGCCTCCCAAGCCTCCAGCCAAGTCCCCAAGAGGGGAAGGGGACAGGTTACTGTCTTCATCTGGGGACAAAAGTGCACATCACACAGTTTACCCCAATCCAGCCAAGCCCCCCGGCAACAGTTAATCCCCCAGCCCCTGAATCTCTCACCCAGCCAGGCTCGGTACTGCTCAATGGGGACCCCTTCCATTGGCTCTTCTTCATTGTCCACAACCATGAGTGGAGAAGGGGACCGGGGCTCCTCAGGGATCACAGTGAAGGTGGGAACGCTGCAGATGAAGGACCCCGCCCAGAACTCAAGTGAGAAACCTGGTCAGCCTCGGCCTTTGCCTTAACCCTTCCCTCTTGTCTAGCTTAAACTGCCATTCCTTCCCCTGGCTCCTCCTTATGAGCACCTTTCCTGCCCGCCACATTCAGGATATCAAGTTGTCAACAAGTCAGATCAACGGGCATTCATTGATTAAGCACCTTCTTTTGGACAGGCACTGTGCTAGGTGTCCAAAGAAAAGCAGAAACAGGATCTGCTTTCAAGCAGGAGTTCAAGTACTAATGGATACTGTATCATCCAGCCCAGTCTCCTGACTCTTCCCACAGTCCCATCCACCATGGAGACACCTTGGGTTCCTTTTGGTGCCATAGATAGAGTACTGGGCTTAGAATCAGCAAAACTCATCTTCATGAGTTCAAATCCAGCCTTGGACCCTTACTAGCTGTATGACCCGGGCAAGTCATTTCACCCTGTCTGCCTCAGTTTCCTCATCTGTCAAATGAGCTGGAGAAGGAAATGGCACACCACTCCAGTAACTTTGCCCAAATGGGGTCATCAAGAGTCAAACACGACTGAAACAACTGGCCTCACCTCAAAGGTCAGCCAGACCCTCATCCCAGTCTAAATACGGAGAGACCTCTTTGACTTTCCATAACTCCTTGATCTCCAACACCACTATGCAGTATTGTCATACTAGGAGCTAATTCCTTCCTCCCAAAAGGACATACAACACCAACACAGTGCCAGTCTGGGAAGTCATCACTGCTCATAACATCACAGGATCTCGAGCTCTCCTGGCACCCCAAATCAGAGAGACACACCCACTCGCACTCACCTTTTGGTGCCCAGGACCTGGCCTCCCAACTTGATCCTGAGCTTAAGCTGGGCTGGAGCTTGGGCAGGGCCCGAGGAAGCGCTGGGGATGGGGAGCCCGGGCCCTTCCTCCTGATGCTGTTTCTTCTTGTGTTTTTTCTTGTGCTTCTTATGCTTCTTCTTGTGGCCGCCGTGGCTGTGGCCACTCAGTTCCAGCTCTTCCCCTAGGGGTCAGCGCTGTTAGTTGGGGGTCCGGCAAGGGCAGCACCGAGGGCAGGCAATTTGGGCAGGCTTGGGGGGGGGAGGACCTTTTCCGGGATCTGGGGGGCGGGGAGGGGATGGAAGGGGGGCCGTGGGTAGGACGAGCCGTCTCCATGGCAACCAGAGGCTCCACTGGGGAGGTGGGAGAGGAAGAGAGCCCGTTGCCATGGAGATCGCGCGCAAGTTGGCCCAGTCCGTCCAGCCCAGACTGGCCCGACCCGTAAGGGCTCCTAGAAGAAAGCGTTTCGGGTTCCCACCCTCACTGCCCCTCGCAGGCCCTCACCTGAGGACCCAGGGACTCTAGGACGCGGGCCCCTTCCCACACCACCTACCGGGCTCCGACCCCTCGGCGGCCCCAGAGGCACCTCCGCGTCTCCACAGCTTGCTCATGGGAAGCAGTAGCTAATAGGGACTGGAAAAGACCGAGATACACGCAAACGACCACCTTCCGCCCCGCGGAAGCTCGGCTTCCGGAAATGGAATCACTCCCCTTCCGCTCGTGCCCTGGGCCGTCAGCCATCATTGTGCGGGGCCGACCCGGCTCCCAAATGCCTCCCCCAGAGAAACTGAGCCAGTTCTTGGGGCTCCAACTCGGTTCCTCTCCGCTGCCGGGGGGGTCTGGGGAGCGACTCCGGGCCCCGACGACCCACTTGCGGCACGCACACACGCCCGAATCTCCTTCAAACTCCACGGTCCCGTAGACCTGAAGCACGCATCTTTACCGCAACCTTGGATGAGAGATTTTGTGCTCAAACCGGTGGGAAGGAACCCTTATTCCTAAGGCAGATTTTTGCTGATTAAAAAAAAAATAAAGTATAATTTTAAAAAATTGTTTAAGATTTTTTTTAACCAAGCCTATAATATAGGAAGTGCAAGTGTCGTTCCCATTTTACAGATAAGAAAACTGAGGCCAACTGTCCACTTGAATCGTACCCGGCTCCTACATCTAGGGAACGTGGGGGTAGATGTATCCCAAATCCACAAATGCAGGGCGTTATCTGAATGCCGCTAGTTTTACAACTATTAAAACCACTAAACCAAGCTATTACAGCTTAAAATGGCACTCAGATATGTGGGACACTACGCATGGATGTGGTGTGCTTTTTGCTAGAAACCGAGACCCGAAGACAGAAACAAGAATTCTTCACGTACTCAGGATTCTTTCCAAAATTTCACGTTGAGTTCCCGAGGATTGAGACGGTTTCGTTATTACATGTTTCCCCGGCGCTTAACATAAACAGGCGCTTAATAAAAGCTTGTTGATCTGGATATCTGATTTTTCATCTCATTTTCTCGTCTGTAGAATGAGAAGATAGATATCTAATATCAGTATTCTTCCCAATACCCATTCCAGCGTCTTTATGTGAACACACAAGTGCGCGAGCTGGGACTGTTATTGCTTTTCTTTGTATCCCTGGTGCTTAGCACATAGTAGGCGCTTTACCGATTCTTGTGACTTCACACGCGGTCCCTGCCCACGTGCGAATACCTGCACACAAGTACACACGATCAGAGCAACGCTCCCCTCTTTCCTACGTTCCCCTGTACGTACATTCACAGCGGCACCTACACTGCAGAGTTTTCAAACATACCTGGGGCTTCCTAGATTTTCACTTTCTGCATTGCAATCCTAGAGCCCTCCCCAGGGTGTCACTAGGCAGGGGACCTGACCTCTTGGAAACTGGGTAGAGGTAGTTTCTAACCGAGAATTCTCCCGCCAAATAGCGGGGAGGGTGGACCCGGCAACCCAAACGAACCTCCTTTGCCCCGCCCTTGTCTCAGGTAAGGAGCCCGCCCTCTGGGTCCCCCAAAACACTCTCCAAGCCTTAGTTCAGATTGGATGCTGTTCTAACCAGCTTCGCTCTTAATGCGGGTTTGGCTCAGGTGTCGACTCTGGGGCGGGGCTCTCCTCTAGGTAATTCTGGACTGAGCGTTCTTCTCTTTCGCCTCCTAGGTGTCCCCTCCCGAGGCCAGAGGGCGGGTGAAATTTGGTTGTAGAGTAACTGGGAGATTCCCGGGCTTTGAGAGTGGGTGAGGGGGCCGGGCCAGGCGTGGTCGGGCGTGAAGGGACGGGACAAAGTCAGGCAGGACAGGACAGGAGAGGAGCCCAGAGAAGATGAGAGGAAGTCCGGAACTGAGACTAGGGAAACCCGAGGCTAGGTGGTAACCGAAAACAAAACGAAAAAACTAATCGATCAACCAGACAAAAAAAGCCTAAAGACAGGGCCACCCGGGACAAAAGAACCAGGGAAAGGGTCTGGTCCATTCCAGTGTTAGACTGAAGAATGTTTTCCCGGAATCACCGGAGTCGAGTCACTGTAGCCCGGGGTTCTGCCCTGGAGATGGAGTTCAAACGCGGCCGCTTTCGCCTCAGCCTATTCTGCGATACCCCAGAGGTAGGAGACCCTCCTCACCCTTCCCAGCGTCTCTCGCCTCCTCCTACGGTTCGCCCACTCCCCTTCGCCTGTGAGGGGTGGGGCAAGGGGTGGACCTTGAAAGTGCCCCAATCTGGGTACCTAGGGTGTTGGCTTACAAAGGCATTATTAACTGCGGCCAGGCCTACTTTTCCCAGCCCCTGTGGTGTCCCACCGGGTTGGCCAGACTGGGAAAAGATCTAGTTTGAGCCTCACCTGAGGTTCCAGTTAAGACCTCAAAACTTCCCCGAAGCTGGTTCCTCGACTCATTTTGTGAACACATACCTGCGATCCTTCCGTCGTATCCACCTGGAACCTCCTCTCCTCACCAAAGTCATCCTCTTAGGCCTAGTTCTTAGAATCCTCTTGGACTCCAGAGAGCCCTCCCTCCGTCCAGTCTGGAGACTGATTTAGGTGGAATTGACAAGTGGCAGACACTTGAGATGGAGATAGTTTCTACCTCCAGGAGTTGGGGTACGAGTGTGGTAGAGGGGGCACAGTCCTTTTCCACTCTCCCTCCCCAACCTCTCCAGATTCGCTAAATTATTAGGCTCCCTCCATGGGTTCTTTCTTAGGAGTTGGACCAGGGATTTTCTTAAATGTCCAAGCTATGATTTGGGATAGTTATCAGGAAGAGAGAGTTAAACGTGTGTGTTACATGCATATATATGCAGAGAGAGAGGAGAGAGAGAGAGAGAGAGAGAGAGAGAGAGAGAGAGCGCGAGAGAGAGCAGGGTAATGGGGATTGTCTTTCTAGTAGGAGCCTTGTGTGTGTGTGTGTGTGTGTGTGTATGTGTGTGATGATTGTTTGGGGACTAAATGAGAAAAGAAAGAGGGAAAAATCTCTGGAAGAGGTCTCCAGGCCCCTAGGGTCAGTGCCTTTCCCCCCAGAAAGTTTTGTAGTGTGGTGAAATAGTACTCAGCTTAGAGGAGCTGTGTTTAACCAGATTTGGATGCCTCTGTGATGTTGGTCAAGTAATTTCCTCTTTGGGTTTCAATTTTCCTAACCAAGCGTCTACAGCGTCCCTCTACTAATAAGGGGTTCTTAACCTTTTTTGTGTGTTATGCTTTGTATTATGAATTCCGGTGAAACCTGAAGACATCCTTCTGGCAATGTTTTAAAATGTATCAAATAAGATACATAGATTACAAAGGAAACCGGAGGTTAGGGAAAATAAAGATGTAATACTTTTCCTATCTAGTATCTGGCTTCCTCCTTTCTCCAGACCTGAAAAGGGTTACATATAAATGGCTCCACCTGCCCACCCCCTCATTCTTCCCCAGCTGAGATTCCGGTTGGAACTCGCTCTTTTTCTCCCCCTGGGAACAAAGGCTTTATTCACTGCTCTCTCCTCACCTACTCTTCTCGCTCTGCACTGCTGCCTCCGGGAAGGGAAGGGCTGGCCTGAGTACTCTGAAATGCCACCCCCAGATTCTGTACACAAAGGATCACACCCCCCCACCCCCCATCCCGTGACGTACTTAGAGCCAGGAGTCAGAATCCCGAAGCCTAAGAATTGCTGAGGTGTTTATTGAGGTAGAACTTTTTCAGTCGTGGAAGGAAAAGGCTGTCCCCTCCTACCAGTTCAGGCTAGCGTAAACTTGGATCCAAGAGGTGGGGCATGGATCTGAGGGCGGAGTAGGAAAGAAAGACCTCCAGCTGTCTAGGCTAGGCTACAGAGTTTGGGAACACAGTCCTAGGCTGGAGGACACTCTGGACTGAGAGAGAGGGGCAGGATTTAGCCCTGGGATAATAGGGCGGGGCCTGGATTACTGTGACCTTGTGGGTCACTGTGTGCTCCAGTGGGAGGGGGGCAAGGGCTGCAGCTGGCGGGGGACTGGGGCTGGTTTCCTGTCTGGAAGGGAAGGGGCCCAGAGAAGGGAGTATGTGTACAGGGGGGAAAGCGCTGCATGCAGGCCCTGCCCACCTAGCCCCCTCTCTTTGCTGGAAAAGAGTGAGGTAACTGGGGAGGTTGGGCTGGGTTGGACTGGGCTGGACCGAGGCGGAGCACAGCAGAGCATGGGAGGGGCACTTTGGAGTGGATAGGCCGTTCTCTACGACTCACTCGTTTCCACTTCCCGGGCTCCAGAACTGCCTCACTTTCTCCACACATCCATCCTCCCTCACCACTAAAAAGCTGAACTAGAGCCAGGTTCCCAGTTGGAAGTCTCCAACCTTCCTCATCTGCTCTTTGGGAACGCTTAACAATGTGAAACCTGCAGCCAAATGCTGCTTGACACCCCCCCCTACAAAATATCCCCTTTCTGCCCCCCCCACCCCATGCCATCGCACTACCCCTCACCCCATCCATGTAAAAATTGACCCTCTGTCCACTGGGCCAGTGATGTGGGCGGGTGCTAGGGAGGGAATGAAAGGCCCTTTCTCTTCCACAGCTGGGGAAGCAGCTGCCATCAGCCCCAAACTGGATGCTCAAGTCTGCCTAGGGGCCCCCACTGCCACTAGCCCCCCTCCCCTCAGTCAGTTCTCCAGACCCTCCCTTCTCCCCTCCCACCTTCCTTTCCCTTCCCCTCCCTCCATCCCTTGCTCCCGCCTGGGGCGGTGTCAGAAGCAGCAGAGAAAGTTTGTCGTGGCAGCCTAAAGGGCCTGACTCGAGGGAGCTAGGGGGTTGAAGGGAGGAATCTGGGCAGAGCTGAGGGCCACAGAGATGCAGGACAGATTACACATCCTGGAAGACCTGAACATGCTGTACATCCGGCAGATGGCGCTCAGCCTGGAGGTAATACCCCCAACCCCAGTCTACAGGGTTGCATACTGACTATGCATGTGCCTGAGACTTACTGAACTCTAGTCTGCTGGGGATTGGGGATGGGGATGGCTCATGGAAGGCAAGGGGGAAGGAAACCCCCTTCAGGATTGTAGACTCGAAGTCTGTGTGAGGGTAGGTTTCAGTGTGGCCACCCAAAACAGTGTGCCACACTCAAACTGGATGTGTAGGGAGCAGTTGATGCTCTGTCGCTCACGTTCTGTAGGGCTCATTGCCCTTTCTCCCACCCCACACCCCCACACATTCTGGAAGTTGAATGTTGGCATGTGACTTTTCTGGAAACTAGGAGAAGGGGTGAGGATTAAGAGGAGAAACAACACCGGGGAGTGGAAAATGGGCAAGCCACTTCCCTGGGCCTCAGTTACCTCATCTGTAAACTGAGGGCGGGGAGGGGAGGTTGGGACCAGATGACCTCTGAAATCCCTTCCAGAAAGAGCAACTCTAAAGTTGACAGTAAGGAGGCTAACTGAGATAAGACAGATTGGAAGGTGGCCAGAAGCGGGACAGCCAGTAGGGGCATGCGGCCCGGGCACAAAGGGAAACAAAGGAAAACAAAGGAAGGAACAGGCCTGGGGACAGTCTAGCCTTGTAAATGATGATTCCCCTCCACCCACTGCATAGCCAAGAGTCTTTCTTGACTGGCTAAAATCATATACATTGTCACTGCTGACCATCTCTCCCTTGTAATCTATTGTGTGGGAGTTATGCTTACCAGCTTCACCTAAGAAAATGACTGTTGAATTGAATTGAATGGCATAGAGCTCCTTTTTCCTGCCCCTCCATCTCCACTAAGGTAGATGAAGGTGTGGAGATGGACTTGTGAAAGGTGCCCAAAGTTTAGACAAAGAGACTGGAGTGGATAGAATTAATCAGGAAAAGAAGCCATTTTGGAGGTGACTTTAATGTGCATTTGAAGGAGGCATAGGAAGAACAGTTATATAGAGGCATGTCACCAACTTGGATTTGAGGTACCTATGATCTTGAGCAAATGAGGTCTTTGAGCCTCAGTCTCCTGTTCTGGAAAATGGGGATAATGTTATCTACATTATCTGCCTCACAGGGTTGCTGTGTGAAAAATTTTATAAACCCTTAAGGTACCATAGAAATGTGACCTAGTAGTTATATTGTCATATATAGAGCAGCCAGGTCAAACGATGGAAGAGGTGGGGGTGGTGGTGGGCATCCCAAGGAGGATCTGAGGCAAGAAACAGAAGACCAAAAGTAACTATTAGAAACTCTGAAGGGAGTAGTCAGATCTGAAGCTCAGGATGCTCCTGGGGGCCACTGGAGACTGAGAGCAGAGAGTCTGGGAAAAATCTGGGGAAACTGCATTTCAGAACTTAGCCTAGAAGAGGTTGTCCAAATGAGGAGCTAGACATAGATTAAAAAACCAGATTCCTGGGTTCTACTCTCCACATAGGGCAGGGGGTAAGGAGGGAGAGGGGATCAGAAGTAATGGGATGCTTTACTGGCCACGACGTTGGGCTGATACTATGGTCTATGGACCTTGGAAAATCCGACTTCAGCGTCCAAAGCTGGAAAGCAAATGTTGTTTTTCCCCTCCTTGTTTGCCCTGGGTATGACGTTCACTGCATTACCCTCTTTCCGAAGAGCTTCCAAGGTGGAATGAAGGGGTCACCCCGCACGGGGGCAGGATCTTGTGCCTCTATGTCCTGCCCCTCTGCACTAATCGTGCTTAACATTTAGAACTTTGCCCATAGATCCTTGATTCACTTAGAGAGGAGAGGATGAGAGTGGATTGGCAGCAAGTACTAGGTGAGGGGCTTTCTCCTTAGTGGCTTGGACCACTAATTCTTAGTCCTTCCTCCCTCTCTCCATTTCTCACGATGGGTCACAGTGCCGGCCTGGGACTGAGTACCAAGTTCCCCTTGACAGGGTGGAGATGGGGGGGTGGGGGTGGAGCTCCAGGGCGTGGACATCGTGGGGTGGGGCGGGGCTTGGACTGTCGGCCGAATGCTGCGGGTGGGGTCTGATGCATTTGAGGAGGGGACTGGCGAGACCCCGGGATGGTGCCTCGGCGGCCTGGGAGAGGTAAAAGGCTGGACACATGTCCCTGCCACCCCGGCCTCCCCCGCCGCGGCTGCTCTCGCGTCGGTTTGGAGCTGATGTCACCCGAACTCCCGAGCTCTGGAGGCGTGGGGAGGACGCGGGAGCATTCGGGTCGAGCCTTGCTGAGCTGGTCGGGCCCTGGCCCTCCGTCCTGCAACCCCTCTTGGCTAGCTCCGCACTGGCCGTGGCCGGGCCAGTCAGGGTCCGGGGGCCCGAGACTGCGGCGGAATGGATGAAGCCGAGGAAGGACGAGTAAGTGATGCCCGAGGGAGAGACATTTCGGGAAGGAGACTCCTGAGCCGCGCAGCCCATCCCTTCCATCTAGGGGCTTGTGGTCTGTGCCTAAGGACAAGGGACATAGGAGAGAGGCCTGGGAATAGACTCATGTCTTATGTTCAAAAGGAATCCTATTCTCTTTCCACACGCCCACATACCCCTGCATAGCCAGCCACTGCAGAGCGCACAGCATGGCCAAACCCAGGGCAGGCAGGCAGCTAACAGTGACACCTGGGTAAATCCCAGTGGACTTGGGAGGAGCTGGCTCCCCAGGATATACCTGGAAAGGTACTTTATTTGGAGAAGAATGAAGAGGGAGAATTCCAGATAAAGACCACGTGGGTGAAATGGATTGGGGAGCATCAGTAGGTAGAGGACTCGGGAGGAAAAAAATTGGCTTGACTCAAGTAAATAAAAGCTGAAGTTGGGAAAAGGGGGGACATGGAGCCCATAAATCTGAGCTCAGAGTATGTAGGGGAGGGGATTGATGTGAGGGAAGAGATTGAGGCCCCCACTAAAATTTGGGTTGTAGAGAGCTGCATGAGATGAAGCTAGCTGATGAGGGCGGCATGGCAGGTGAGGGCTGGGGGATGAACATGTTTGGGGATGTTATTTGGACTTGCTCTGTGACTCAGACCTGCACTCAAGATCCGGAGCGGTATGTTCATTAACATTAGCTCAAAAACCAAACGTTAATGATTCCCCTCTGGCTATGGGATAAAGGTTCACAAGGTCCTTACATGCATTCTGCCACTAGCCTCATTGGTCCAAGCAAACCAGACTCCTTGTTTGTTCATGTCCTCAAAGTCCCTTCACCAAGAAACTTCCCCAAGATCGTTCTCTGCCCTCCTCCCACAATTCTAGCCATTCTTCAAGGCCCAGCTGAAATATTCCCTCCTGTATAAAAACTTACCAGATTTACTCAGTGAACAGCAGGTTTTTGATTACCTCCAAATTCTTACATAGCTTTTGATATTTGTCTAACAGACCTATGACATACTGCCTTCTGTTGTAGGTGTGTGTGTGCGTGTGTGTGTGCGCATGTGTGTGTGTGTGTGTGTGTGTGTGTGTATGTGTATGTGTCTGGATCTCGATCTCCCCAGTGGTTCCCGGGGAACAGAAACCATACTTTCCGTGTTTTCATAGACCCCATAGCACGTAAGTGCAGTGATCTGTATGTAGTAAGTGCTTTGCTAAATGGATGAATCCTCTTGCTTATGACCTGGGCCTCAGTGTCCTCATCTGTAAAGTGGATAGGGTGTTCTCTAAGCCCCTTTTCTACTCCAACATTCTATTACTCCTTGCTTCTCTAACCAAACCTCCTGCCTTCTTTCCCTGACCCTCCTATATTCTTTTCACTCTTCCTTTCATCTATATTTGCCCCACTCTCAATTTTTTTTTGTACATATAAATCCTTTTCCTTTTTTAAAAATCTCTTTTGGGATACAGACCTAGTTGTGGTATTGCTGGGTCAAAGGGTATTGCTCTACAGAATGGTTGAATCAGTTCACAACCCCACCAACAATGCATTAATGTTCCATTTTTCCACATTCCTTCCACCATTTGTCATTTTCCTTTTCTGTCTTATTAGCCAATCTAATAGGAGGTAGTACCTCACAATTGTTTTTCCACTCTCTAACTTAATGAAAAGATCTGTGTTTTTCCTACTTTAACTTCCTGAGATGAACTAAGATTCTCTCCCCTTCTTCTGAATACAGAACTGGGCTCATGGTAGATGGGTCTTCTTGCCCTAAAGTTCCAGGTTCAGACTGATCTGTAGATCAAATGACCCAGATAAGTCTGTAGTTCCCCACTCCCAATTCCCTCCCTTCCTCTGAACATATTTTAGGGATCCTCCCAAAATTTCAGAACCCTCCCCCAATAAGGTAGGAAATTTCCCTCCTACCATATGGTTCCCCTCTGGGTCCAACATCCCCCAACTTGAAAATCTTCATTCTTTGCCACAGGATAGCATGTGTTGCTTTGTGGCAACCCTCATGATCTTTTCAATGGGTTCAGCCCCCCAGCTAGAGTGTAAGCAGATGAAAGTTTAGTCATTTCAGTCTGTGTCTGACTCTTCACAACCCCATTTGTTGTTTTCTTGGCAGATACTAGAGTGGTTTGCCATTTCCTTCTTCAACTCATTTTACAGATGAGGGAACTGAAGCACGCAGGGTTAAGTGACTTGCCCAGGGTCACACAGGTAGTGTCTGAGGCCATACTTGAACTCGATCTTCCTGACTTTTGGCCTAGCTCTCTATCTGTGTACCACTTAGCTGCCCTAAGCAGATGAAAGGGGTATGCCATTTCTTTGATGACTCTTCTAGTACCCCACTAACACTGAGTCAGTGTTTCATTCATTCCACACCATTGTGTGTGGTCGGTTTCCTAGTCTATGCAATATAATATTAAGGCATAAAGATTCAAAGATAACTAAGACACACTCTATTCCCTTTCTCCAAAGTCTTACCATCTAAGAGGAGGTGATGATGCATGTACACTTAAGATAAAGCCAGTGTGTGATGTGTGCACAAGGGGAATACCCAGAGATCATTTCTGCCTGAGGATGTCTCAGCAGAGCATGTGGCCTTGGAGTCAGGCTGTCCTATAAAAGTTTAATAGAAATTCAATAGACAGAATTAGGAAGGTAGGCTGGAATAGGATATTAATAGATCATGGAGGGCCTTGAATGCTGTAAGCAATGGGAAGCTACTGGAGATTTTTTTTAAGCAAGGGGAGGCCTTTCTTTGTGCTTTAGGAATATCAGAGCGATAGATTAAGACCATAACTTTGGCGGTATATTTAGGATAGATTGGAGTAGAGAGAGAGGAGGCAGGAAGATTAATTTAGGAAGCCATCATGATAGTTCATTATTCATTTAACTAAATTTCTCCCAGGGCTTTCCTTGACTTGAATATTAGGGGAAAGGTTGAGGGAATCCTGCCTTTTCACTCCTACTACATATTCTCTTCTCTCAGGATACAGAGCTGCAGCGGAAGCTGGACCATGAGATCAGGATGAGAGAAGGGGCCTGCAAGTTGCTGGCTGCCTGCTCCCAACGGGAACAAGCCCTCGAGGCCACCAAGAGCTTGCTGGTGTGCAGCAGCCGCATCCTCAGCTACATGGGGGAACTGCAGCGTCGAAAGGAAGCACAGGTGCTGGGGAAAACAGCAAGGCGGTGAGCACGGGTGGGGAAGAGGAGGAGGTACGGGGGGGGGGGGGTGGGGCGTGGCTCCTGCACTAAGCAAATGCTGTCTAGAGTCAAGGATGCATTTAGCTAATACAGATTGAGTGTCAGCTGGGTGTCCTGTGATGCCCAATTGACAAAGGACTGAACGGGATAGGCTAGCATGGGGTAGTATTAGGCTAGCAAAGGTACATGTGAGGCCTAGGAGGTCCAGAATCCATGGAGGGCTCCCTCTGGAATGACTGGACTCTAATGCCTGGGCAGCCCTGCACCCAGAATCACAACAGGCATCACAAACTGGTTTGCTCTTTGATGGTGACATTATAAGACAGGATTCCCCACAAATTCTTCCAGAGCAGCCCTGAATACAGAACACAGTTCCATAGCAGTTGATATTAACTCAGCAAGGAGTCTGGTAGTATTCCTACCAGCTGCTGACAAGAATGTTAAAATGGGTCACTGCAAGAAGGGAAGATGGCAGGCTTTCACAAGCACTTCAAACTTTTGCACCTATTGGAATAATCAGAGCTATAAGGGATTTAGTGGGGAGGCTATCTGTGTTATCAGAGATTTGGGGCCCAGGGTTGGAGAGACACAAATTGAAGGCTACAAACATAGGGCATGAGAGAGACTGGGTTCATGCAGTGTACTTCCTGTAAGAGAGGCATCATGGCACTGTGAATAAAGGAGTGGGCTTGGGAGGGGACTAGAGTTCAAATCCCACCTGAGACACCTACTCGCTGTGGTGACTAGCTCTGTTTCCCCATCAGTAAAATGGAGGTGGGGGGTGGGGAATAGACTACTTTATATGGCCTCAAAGGCCAATTTTAAATCTGTAATCCTAGTTGGTAAAATTTGATGAGCATTGTAGGAATCCAAAGCATTGGAGATAAGTGTTGATGGGGGTGAGGGTGGGGGGAAAGCCTTAAACTTTAGATTACTGTAGGGGGAAACCGATTAGCCAAAGGGCATCGAGAAAAGTTACTAGTTACCTGGTGTGGAGGGTAAAGGAGAAGTTGGCATATGGGGATCAACCTGAAAGGGACCTAGTTCAACTCTCTAATTTTAAAAATGAAGAAACTGAGAAAGGTGAAGTAACTTCCCCCAGGTCTCAGAGGTAGCAAATTTTAGGGCCAGAATTCCTATTCAACTATATTGGAAGTTCTAAATGCCAACCCAGAGAATACAATGACAGGTGAGTGAAGAGAAACTTCAGTATACTTCCTATCAATCAGCCCACCAAGAGTCCTTTATTAATTGCCTGCTATGTTTCTCGATGCTCTTCCCCCCATACATGTAATATACATATAAAAAGGAAGAGTTCATGGGATGTAGGTGGGGAGGGAGATGGGCAATGTTCGTTGATTAATAAGAAAAAATAACTGATATGTATAAAATGATTTTGAGTTTGGAAACATCCCACTCAAGACTCATGACACTCCTATGATGCGTATTAAAAGGGGAAACTGAGTCTCTGAGAAGCTAGATGATTTGCCTCTGGTCTTCTAGCTAGTATCAGAGAGCAGGAGTCAAACTGTGGCCTCTCTTACTCCTACATTCAGCACTCTTTTCTACCCAAAAATTATTCTTGCAAGGCAGTGAGTCAAGGAATGTGTATGAGTTTATACATGACCGTAACCACGTGTGTATACGGGGTCGAAGCATATTAAGCAATCATTGGCACTAATAAGGGAATTAATGAGCACATATTGACCACTACAAAAATTCCTAGGGTTGATCAGCTCCTGGAGCTTTTTCCTTTGGTCATCCCCAATGTCTGCCATGTCAGTAAGCTATTATCCTAGCACAGGAAGGAGTGCTGGGTATCAGGATGGCCCATAATCTCTATGTTTCTGGCCAGGGATTGGAGGAGGGAAAAGGAAAAGTGTTTTAACTATAGTAACGTGCTTATTTTCTGCTCTGAACCCAAGGCCTTCAGACACTGGGCCCCACAATGAACGCTCTCCATGTCGAGGCACAATTTGTATCTCCGGTAAGGAACCTCTGGTTCATCTTCACTAGCTCTTTATCTCACCCACCCTGGCATCCCCTTCCACGACTCTCCCTGCACACAGGCTCCATCCCTGCGGCTAAAGTTTATTGTCCAAGGTGAATATGCTTTCTCTTGGGGTACCTCCTTTTCCCTGCTTTCTCAACCCACACTGGGTCCCTTCTCCTCTAGATATCCGAATTCCTCTCATGTGGAAGGACACAGAATATTTCAAGAACAAGGGAGGTGAGTCACATAGACTACAATCGTTTCCCTGAGGAGTAGGCTGGGTAAAGTCCCCAAGGGACCCTATCTGCTCTGTTGATGGAGGTACCTTGCAATGTGTGTTTGTCTCTCTACCTTCAGACCTCCATCGATGGGCTGTGTTCCTGTTGCTGCAGCTGGGGGGGAACATCCAAGACACAGAGATGGTCCTGGTAGACAGGACGCTAACAGACATCTCCTTTCAGAGCAGCGTTCTTTTGTGAGTCCTTAATCCTCACCCCTATCCTTCCCTGCTCTCCAACCTAGACCTGATCCTTGGGAGAGGTACCCAGGGTATGTCCTGAAGGGGAAGGGGGTGGAGGCAGGATATGGGAGGTAAGATCCTAGTCTCATAGGACTCCTACCCCTCCCTCACAACTCTCCTGGTGTCTCTCTGGACTCCCTCTAGAGCCCTTTCTCATCTTCACCCCACCTTTTGCAGTACTGAGGCAGGACCAGACTTTGAGTTGCGGTTAGAGCTCTATGGGGCCTGTGTAGAAGAGGAGGGAGCCCTGGCTGGGGCCCCCCGGAGACTGGCCACCAAGCTCAGTAATTCTCTGGGCCGATCCTCAGGAAGGCGTGTTCGAACTTCATTGGATAGTGCTGGGGGCTCAGGGAGCAGCAATGCGGTCAGCCCCATCCTGCTCCCCACTCCAGCTGTGGGGTAAGACATTATTTCTGGGCCCTGTGGCTCTCTCTAGTGGTCGCTGAACATCTCCCTGGGTTAGCATGGAAGGGGGGGAGCATACCACCAAAGAACATTGACATAGGAGGCAAGGATAACCATTTAGGAATACGTGTGTTGGCCAGGACATGTCCAGGTGATTAATAGCAAGAGTGGTTTTAGGAGGCCTTGGAAGAGGGGGTGACCCTGGAGGGGCATTTCTAATGAAAGAAGAGATGTCTCAGAAAGCTGTCAATAACAAGGGAAGAAGAGAGTTGTTTCATCTTGTGGTCATTTGACTCCTCCTGCCTTATGATACTTCCCCGCTAGCTATTTTCCATTCTTGATCCCATGTTTCTGTGTCCCTCTCCCAGGGGTCCCCGATACCACCTCCTGGCCCAGACCACCCTGACTCTGGCTGCGGTACAGGATGGCTTCCGGACCCATGACCTCACCCTCACTAGTAATGGTGAGTGAGTGAGGGTGGATGGATGGGGGTGAAATCTAATTCTGGATGGAGAGAAGGAGCCCAGCTAAAGGGCCCCATCTCCCCTTCCCCAACATCCCTCTGTTCTCTTTAGAGGAAAGCCCAGCCTGGCTGCCTCTCTACGGGAGCGTGTGTTGTCGCCTGGTGGCTCAGCCCCTCTGCATGACCCAGCCCGTCATGAGTGGAACCCTCAGGGTGCAGGTGAGGGCAAGGAGGGACAAAGAAGGGAGCCGGGGGTGGGGGGCGGGGTGGAAGGAGAGAGAAATTGTATAGAGGAACTGAGAGATAAGAAGCAGAAAATGTGCAGAAGGGAATTGTTTTAAGGAAGAAAGGCTGGAAAGGAGGATTAGGGTATTAGAATGGGGCCTGTGGGATTAGAAGTAGTTAAGTGGGGGAATCAATTCTTAACTTAAATTCAGGCATGAATGAGACACAGTGATGCTGAAAGGCACCAGAGTGAGGTGGAATGGGAAGGATGGGGAGGAGGGTGGCAGTAGAAAGTGACTTCTAACCTCCATTCCTTCACCTGGCCTGCAGAGCTGGGGCCAGGTACACGGCATCCTAAGAGGAACAAACCTTTTCTGTTATCGACATCCTGGGGAAGCCGACACTCAGGACGATCCATTGTTCACCATTGCCATCAACAAGGTGATGGTGCCACTTTGGGTACCCCCAAGCCTTGGGACAGAAAGGGGCTCCCACTCTCATAGGTCTTAAGGATGAAAAGTGCCCAGCATTGGCCCCCAGACCACAAGGAGCCTGATCAGCCTCCACTCAAAACAACAAAACAGCTCCTGGAAATGGAGCCACCCGAGGACCATCATAGCTTGTTGTCTGCCAGGCTTCTTTGGCCTGCTCCCATCTGAGATTTTTACTGTCTGATGTGGGTGCCTAGACCTCATCTCCTTCTCTTCTAAAGTGACTTCAGGTCTCCTGCCCTTCCTCCTCTCTTTAGAGGTCTCTGTCCTCCTCCTCTATCTGTCTCCCCCTCCCTTCCTCTCTCCATCCTTTGTCTCTCTTTTTCTCTCCCCGCCTCCTTCTCCTTTGTTTTTCTCTCTCTCTTTCAGCACTCAACCTTCCTCTGTCTCTTGGTCTAGTTTTCCTTTTCTTTCAGGTTTCCCTCCCTTCTTTCAGAACAGGAGCTCCTGAGCTGTTGGAAGTCCTGGTCCCTTTTGGCTATCTGGTGAAATCTATTGACCCCTTCTCAGAATATCATTCTACTGCAAAATATAAAGCATGTAGGACAACAAGGACACCAATTATACTGGAATAGTTACCAATACATCATTTTTTTTCCTAATATATTTTTTAAAAACAAGGTCAGGGACCCTAGGAGGACCTTAGGAGATATCCTCTTCAGTTCGGTGGCTTTGTGTCTTCCACACTACCCTATTTTTCGCTAAGTCTCACTTTATCCAGCTTTGCCTTTGGCCTCTCACTTTCTGACTTTTTGCTTCATAAGTTTCCTTAACCTGTAAAATGACATGGTGGAAGGGCGTTGGATTTGATGTTTGCCTAGGTCCAGCTGTAGATCTCAGTCCTAAATTATTTTGTCTGTCAGTCATGTGAGTTTCTTGTCAGATGTCTTTCCTTAGCCTCTGATACTGTCTGGCCTTAGTGTCACAGATCTCTGGTCAGAGGAGGATGTGCTAGTAGGTGATTATGTCCCCACTTAGTAGGGCCCTCCATGGGGGACACCTGAAAAAGAGGGAATGGGGAGGGAGAGCCTGGAGGAGGAAGGTTAATTTGGCACATGGGCTAGACCTGAATCTCTTCCCTTTATCCAGGAGACTCGGGTCCGGGCTGGGGAGCGGGACCAGAGCCTGGGGGGACCCCTCACCCTCATCATCAGTAACCGGTACGGGGGGGACGAAGTGACCCATACATTGCGGATGGAAAGCCGGGGAGCCCTACAGCGCTGGATGGAGGCCCTGTGGCAGCTCTTCTTTGACATGAGTAAGTGGGTGTGGGGTACTCCTGGGGTAGAATGGGGAACAGGGCCTACGGCACTCCTGGGAGGCCCCACAGGCCGGCCAGTTTCATGGTCCATAGCTCTCATGGTTGAGTACAGGTAGGGTAGGTCCCAGAACTCCAAGAAGGTGCTAAGTGGCAGGAGAGGTGGAAGAGTTGCAGGAATCTGAATCCAAGACTGGAGAACAGGCTGGTGGGGTCCTGTTAGGATGACAGTCCACTCTGATCAGTGATTGGGAGGGAGGGTTTATGGGAGAAAGAAACCAGAGGACCCACCATGGCCTGCCCCCTCCTTCTCCCCTCCTACAGGCCAATGGAAGCAATGCTGTGATGAGCTCATGAAGATAGAAGCCCCTCCTCCACGAAAGCCTACCCCTGTACTAGCCAAGCAAGGCTCGCTCTACCATGAGATGGGTAAGGGAGACTCAGTGCCTGGGAACAGGAGGGAGGCGGGTCGGGCCAGGAGGCTCAAGGATGGAGGCAGGTCCCCAGGCTCAGCAGGTCCTCTTTGAGCAGAAATGATATCCATTTCACTTCTCCGTCCTGTTTGGCCCACTCTCTTCTCACTCATTCACTCAAGCTCTGTCCTATTCTCAGACCCACCTACCTCCGCTTGCCTTTGACCTGTTCTCAGAAGACCCACTCCCTCCTCCACTGTCACCTCTGACCCTCCTTCAGAACCTCTCCCCTCCCCCACTGTCACCTCTGACCCTCCTTCAGACTCACTCCCCTTCCCCACTATCACCTCTGACCTTCCTTCAGACTCCGTCCCCTCACCTCTGACCTTCCTTCAGACCCACTTCCCTCCCCCACTGTCACTTCTGACCCTTCTTCAGACCCCCTCCCCTCACCCACTGTCACCTCAGACCTACTCCCTGCTCCCTCCCAAGTCTGGCTTTCTCCTCCTCTCTGGACCTGTTTTCAGACTTCTCCTGCTCTTAGTTTCCCCCAAAATAGTTTCTTTCTGTAGAACTTTCTAAGTCTTTCCCTTCTTAATGTCTTCCTTTCTGTCTTCCCTTCCTCATGCTGGTCTCACCTGTGAGGACCACTTCCCTTCCTTTTCTTGGTTTCTCTGGGCCTCGACATCTTCTTCCCCTCCCCCCTCCCTCAACTTTGGTCCCAGGGGGCCCAGGCGAGGGGCTACTGCTCCAGGATAATGCTGTATCAGCCGAGATTCGGGCTCTGCTCTCCTCCTATTACAGCGACAGGTGACGGCTGGCCCGGTGGTTGGGAGGGGGTCTTGGAAGGAGGGGTGGTGCAGAGCCCATCTGGGGCTGAAACTCTGACGTGTACCCCATCCCCAAATCCCCTCCTGGTGCTGCAGCTATTGAACCTCTAGATGACATCGCAGCAGTGACAGACATCCTGGCCAAGAGGGAGGGGCCCCCCTTGGATATCCCCCCACCCTGGCTGGCATTATTTACAGAGAAGCTGCCCTCCTCCAAGCTCCCAGTCCATGCACCCCGAAGCCCCTCTCCACCTCGGGCCTGCCCAGGCTCCCGAACCAAGGCCTGGGGCCGGCCCCGGACTCTCTCCCTGGACGCTGCTCCCCGAGGTCGGCCCCCTCTTCCTCCCCACTCCAACTCTAGTTCCAGCTCGGGGTCTGGAAGCCCTGCCCCGCAACAGCGGTCCCCCCCACCCCGGGGTTTTCGGGCAAAAGCCCGGCCTTGGCTCCAGTCACCTGTGTGAGGGGTTGTAGGAGGGGGTACTACTGGAAACAGGGTAATGCTGGAAGAGGAAATGCCTTCTGATGTCACTCAGGAGTGACGCTGGGACAGGGTTAGTGGTGCCACTGATGAGGGTCTTGGGATGGCCACCTTGATGCCTGGCTCTGCTCTGGTTTTGGGGGGAGTGCAAACCCCTCCCTGACTATAGGGCCACCACAAGGGGACCTTGTCCACAGCTGGCTGGTGGACCCTGGCCACTTCCTGAGAGAAAACTGGAAAACCCCCAGCCTAAATGCACTACCCGTGCTTTGGGCAAAAGTGAGGAGGGTAGCCCTTGAGATTCTGGAAGGAGGGAGCCGTAACCCCAGAAAGGGTGCCTGCCCACATCACTCCCCAATTCGGTCACTAAAGTCTATTTAATATCATGGAGTTGAGCTTGAGTGTCTTGCTTTGGGCGGGGCAGGACAGGCAGCTCCCAGGCTTCTGTAAACCTGGCTTCACTCCTACTCTCATTGTGTAAAGCCTTGTAGTTACCTCTTTTAAGAAAACAGACAGAGAGGCATTGGGGGTCCTGCCATAGCTTTATATACACCAGTGGGAGGTACGGCTTCACAAATGTCAAATGGGAGGATAAAGCCCTCAGTATAAGTGGGCTCAGAACCTGGGGGAAGCTCTCAGTTCCCTCTTCTCGTCTCAGGCAGATGTCAGGTAGCCCTGTTCCCTTTTCCTCCTCTCTTCACACACAGCTGTATCTCAGGATCTCTGCCAGGTCATAGCCAGTCACAGCAAAGGACGAGCCCATGGGATCACAGAATCGGGCCCCACACACCTGAGTGTCCGTCACACATTCCGCATGGCAGTGTTCTGTCTGGGGGAAGGGAAGGGAGAGTTAGGGCTCTACCCTTGCGGGGAAGAGAGGGCTTGTGTGCTCTTTGTGGGGCCCCCAGTGCCAGGATTATACTCCATTGTGACACTCCCTAGACTTGATACAGACCTCAATGCAGCCACTGTCTGAATTTCTGCTTAGCTTCCAGATATGCACAAAGGAGTCTTCAGCCCCAGAGAGCAGCTGTAGGAGAAGGGAAATGGTGCTAAGGGGCTGACAGGAAAAACTCCAGTCTGCACACAGGGAGAATAACCCTGGGGTGAACCCCAGGCAAATGCCTCCATCAAGGGTCCCTGCTGAGAGTCCTAGAAGGAGGTTCCCACACGTAGTCACCAACACTATGGGGCCTGGGTCGACTCACCTTGCCCACCTCAGGTGCCAAGTCAAGGGCGCTGATACCACGGGCATGGGCATTGATCTGGACATGCAGGGCCCCCGAGCTGGCTTCATAGATGCGGATCTGCCCATCTCCATAACCAGCAGCTACAGTGCCTTGCCACAACTGGACTGAAGGGCAGGGAGTCCTGGGGAGATAGAGGATGTTGGGCCAGCTTTCCCAGAGCTCACCTCCCATCTAAACCCAGACTCACCTCCCCTTTTTGAGCCTTCCATACCCAAATCCTGAGATTCGGGTCAGCAGCTTAAATTCTGGCCCTGACTTCCAGACACACAGAAGGCCCGAGTCATCAGCTGTCACCACATCAGCTACACAGTCCTGAGGGAGGAGAGGCAGTAAGGCAACTCCCAAGGCCACCTCCCATTCGAAGGGTAGGGGAAAGTGTCAACCACTGACTGCTGATCCAGTAGGTTCTGGAAGTGGGAAGAGGGAGGCACGGCAGGATTGATATCCAGTCTTCTGGATACATTGCTTTCCCGGCCAGACTCACAGCAGCAATATACCTACCTTTAGAACCAGAATTGTACTGGGAGCTCTTCACACCCCTGGAACGTGAGTGTCACTGTCCTCTCTGGCAAGTAACACTGAGACCCAGAGGGAGAAAAGGACCTAAGAGGCCCCTGGGATGAGAACCCAGGTTTCCTGAATTGCAGACAATCAATTTAAAGCAGAGCTTTCCCCCCATCCTCAACCTGAGGTGGGCTCTACTCCGTGCCACATGCCGTGGGGGAGACAGGAAAAGTCTAAGCCAAAGTTTCCAAACCTCCCTGTTAAGAACCCCCGGTCTATATTGGGAGAAAGAGGTCATAGGATAACATAATTAGATGCTAAGTTGCAGGATGTTGACAATCAGTGAAAAATAGCTATTTCTGGGAGAAATTGTATAAATTGCCTTATTAGTAAATGTGAATTCCCATGGGATGGCTGGATGAGAGGGGTGGGGGCATGAACGAGGCCATCACTCTTCAACAGCAAGGTTTGGAGAAGTGAGAGAAGAGATCGTAGAATGACAGCATTAGAAGACTTGAACCCTGACCAGATGGGGCACTCTACAGAAGGGGGAGCGGAGAGCCAGCCTGACACTGGACCTGCCCAAGGTGCTGCAGCCACAAGCTGTTCAGCTGGAAGCTGAGTCCAGCTCTGCTGAGGCCTTCTCACCCAGGGCTCTCATCACGGAGGGAAATATGGCCTAGCACAAAGGATGCTACATGTAGAGTGAGTGAAGCCTGGGTTCATATCCCAGTTTAGATGTTTACTGGCTGAGCCTGAGCTCCTTCCTGTGCTTGCTTACTCATCTGTAAACAGAGGAGGTTACACTTATCATCCCCCCAAGTTCATCCCAGCTCTAAATCTATGGCCCCGGGATCTTCCCTCCCTACTGAATAGTCCCCTACCTGGCCCTGAGCAGGTTCAGCTGCAATATCCGTGATTGGCACCCGGTGCTCATCCAGCTCCTCGCTCAGCACAATGTTGGGACCTTTGGCTGGGACATCAAACACCAGGACCCGGCCAGACCATGTCCCTGGGGCCAAGGACACAGTGCACCTCTGTGGATGTCTCCAACCATGTTTCTCACCCTCCACCCTGACCTCTCCTGTCACTGAACTCACCAATATGGCCCCTACATCCCTCCCTCCATATTCCCCCCTGGCCCAGACCCCTAACGAGTCACCTCCCCACAGCTACCTCACCTACACAGATGTAGTGGCCGCTGGCAGCAATTCCTCGGGCAAACAGGGCCTGAGCTGAGAAAGCAAGGTCATCAGCAGCCCCCCAGAAGTTCCATCTGTGCCCCTCTCTCTTCCCTCTGGTTCTCCACCTAAACCACCCAGCCTACCTCCTGCCCCACAGTACCTGGGGGGGCATCACCCGCGTCCAGGGCATGCCAGTAGACCATGACAGAGCCATCTGACTCATATATCTGGAGTGGGGGAACCAGAGAAGTGGAACTATGTTGTGGGAACAGGGACTAGATGAAGCTATGTCTTTTGGGGATGTCAGCTAGCCCCATTTAGAGTCAGCCACAGGGACCGGAGGGAGGAGGGGGATGTGGAAGGGAGGCATGTCCCTTTTCTGGTTCACCTGTATGCCTCTCTGTGAAGTCAACACCAGCAGCACCCGGAAAGGCAGGACACACCAGTAGGCCTGAGGAGATACCAAAGGAAACGCTCACAAGGCAGGGGACACTCACTCACCACTGGAGCTTAGAGGCGGCAGCAGGAATCCTAAGAGCATCAGGGCCCCCTGGAAGGACCCTCGATCCCTCGGGAGGGGGTGGCTTCTCCTCTGGGTCTGAGGACTCACCTGTGTGATGAGGGGGAAGCTCAGGCCAGCCCCCTCTTTAGCCCGCAGCTGCCGCTGGGACACAGGGAGGCCATCGGAGGCTGCACTGAGCAGCTGGACGCTGGGCCCATGGACCAGTGCAAACTGGGTCAGCCCTGGGGCCGGCAGGGGCAGCACGCAAAGATTGTTGTACAGGGCAGCTGGGCAGGACCGGGTGGGGACGGGCCGTTCCCTGCGGTACATCCTGCGGCTGGCAGAGACCCTGGGCTTGGGGGGCAGCTGGGACTGGCGGTATGGAAGGTTTTAGCGAAAACACCCAAGTGTGAGAGGCAGGGAAACGCGCTGGGCAGCGGAGAGTGGACGTGGGGTGGGGGGGGTTGGCACTTCTATACAGCACCTACTCCATGCCAGGCACTGCCCATGATCCTCACAGCGACCTTGGGGGTGGGTGCCGCTATGATCCCCATCGTACAGCTGAGGAAACTGAGGCAGACAAGGGCTAGGTGACTTGCCCAGGGTCACACAGCTAGTAACGTCTGGGGCTGGATCTAATGCAGGTCATCCTAGAACTAGGTCCAGGGTTCTGGTTACTGCACCACAAACCTGGGGGTGACTAGGGACAAAGGGGAAGTGTGCACGAAGACTGGAGGGGCCTCGGTTAGAAACGCGCCTAGGGCTCAAAGAGGGGTGCAGGAGGGTCAGCATGGATGGCTCCTTGGGCAAGCGTTGGAACGCCGGGCGGATGAACGAGCTCCAGGGCTGTCAGCGGGCGGGAGCTGAACGAGCTCCAGGGCTGAGCGTCCGCGGGCGGGAGCTCGGGGGCGGGGCGGGGCGGGGGGGAGGGGCGCGAAGGGGCACCGCGAATGCTCACGCTTGCGCAGTCGGGCCGCGGAGGGACACCGAGGCTGCAGGGGCCCACCACGCCTCAGCACCGCGCTGCTGCGCCTCCGATACACGGGAGTCGGGGCTTTGCAGGAAGGCGACGCGGGAGCGGGGGCCTGAGTCAAACTTGAGGAAGGGGAAGGGGGCGGAGGACGGATCAGGGCCCACACCGCCCCCACCAGACCCGGGTTGTTTCCCCGCCTCCCCTGCCCGGGGTGGACATCCCATCCCGACCTCCTCCCGTCCCCCGGCCGCGGTACCGCTCCTCACTTGGCTTGTCAGTCCCTGCATCCGCCGCCGCCATGGAGACGACGTACAGCGCGCCGCAGCGCCGTCACGTCACACGCCGGGAAGGGGGCGTGTCCGCGCCTGGCACCGCCCACGGTTGCCCAGGTGACCGTTAGGCAGCGTCGGTGGGGGCGGAGTAGCGGAGGGGACTGAGGCTGAGGTCCTGAAGGGAAGCTCCAGCCCCGCCAGATTCAGGCCTGTTATCCATGGCGCATGAAGGCACGGTGAGCTCCGCAGGGGGGCAGTTTAAGAGCAGCCTAGGGCGTCCGGGGGGCTCAGACCTTCTGCGGTCACAGGACGGGCCCCTCCCTGTCCAGGACTGACCTTGATGAGTGTGACAAGTAATAATGCGGGGAGGTTACTAGAGATGATCCAGACCACCCATCCCTCCTTGGATGAATGCGGGTGTCAGGGGGATTGCCCAAGGCTAACCGGGTGTGACACGAAGTGGGGTGGGGGAGGAGGTGGTCAGGATAGATCGGAGTGGTAATAGACCCTCCCAAAGGACCCCTCTAGTACCTACGCACTTCACAGGCTTGCGAGAACCAAAGGGGCCAGGAGGGATTACAGAGCTCCACAGATCTGCCAGCTATGACTATCATTAGTACTCATTACTCTTCCTACAGAGAGCTGGCAGAGACCGAGGGCAAGCCAGGGCCAAGGCCGAGAAGGTTCGCCCCCCTACAGTACCTGTACCCCAGATAGAAATTGTACCTGGCCGTCTAAACGAATCTGAATGGATCTCGCTTATGGGCATTGAGGAGGGTGAGGACGTGGTAGGGGATGTTTTGGCTGAACTGCTGGCTCGAGTGATGGATGCTGCTTTCAAGGTCTACCTGACCCAACAGGTGGGCATCTATTCTCCCTTCACCCAAGAGCAGGAATAATTATAATTGATATTTTTTTAATAATGTTTACAGCTTCTAAAGTATTTCACATACAGCATATATCATTTGATTCTCACAGCAATCCCAGGAGGTAGATCGGTAACAAGTATTGTTATTACCACTTTAGGAATAAGGAAATGGAGGCTCAGATCAAATGACTTGCACATTATCAAACATTTGTCATTCAGTAAATGTTTTATTATGTTTATTATGCATCTAGGAAGTACTAGTATTTGAACCCAGGTCATTTGACTCCCAAGTCTATTTTTTAAAACTATACTTCTACCCCTACCTCCTCAGTCTCCCAAGCCCAGTAATACTCTTTCTTCTGCCTCCCTTTATTCCCCCACAGTGCATCCCATTCACCATTAGCCAGGCCCGAGAAGCCATGTTACAGATCACTGAATGGCGATTCCTTGCAAGGGATGAGGGTGAGACAGATGTGGCTGAAGACCCCACATGGGGGGAGGATGAAGAGCCTAGGGCCAGCACCACAGACACCTGGGCTCAAGGCTCTGTGCCTGTGCTGCATGCACCTTCCCCTGCTGTCCTCCCAGGACTCGAATCCTCCTCCCAACTTGAGGTAATGCCTTCATCACCTAATCCCCACTTAGTTTATAACCAGTTCCAGAACTTCTCCAGTTTCCTCTCATCTAACCTTCTCCCCAAGTCACCACCCCAGATCGTCTCCCAATGGCTAAACCCCTTTCTAGACTATCTCTTTTATGATATAAAAACAAATAGTCTAGCTACCCCACAGCCTTGACTCTCCTGTTTCCTCCCCCTACCAGGACACTGAGTGTGGGGAACAGCTCCCCTTGCTTCAGAAGACTTGGATTTCGGCCCCTGAGGATCAGAGCTTGTCTTTCTGGGAATCTCCTGAGTTGAGGCCCAGTCCAGGTCCCCCCCCAACACCAGAACCCTCTTCACAAAGCCCACAGCATTTTGTCTTGCCCCACCCTTGTCTAGATTCAGTACCTCTCCTAAGCAATTATCCCTCTCTGGATATTTCTATATGGGAGAGTTCCCAGTTTTCTTTCGAAATGGCCAGTCCAGTGAGTCCCCATCCTTCTATAGATATGTCCTTGTGGGGAAGTCCTCAGGCATCCCTAACATCACAGCCTGGTTATATTCCATCTCTTTCACAGATCTCCCAACCCTCTTTCCATCGCACTGGGGGTGGGGATAGCTCCAGCCAAATGGAGGAGACAAGTTTACCTTCCCCCTACTATCTCTCAGTTCCTCTTCCACCATTCCTGGCTAGTCCTCCATGGGGCCTCCCAAGAGTCCATCCTGTCCCAGCCCCCATACCTTCCCTAAGTCCCTCATTGCTACCTGCTGCTTCTGCCAAATTTATGCGTTTACAGCGGGGGCGGTCATACCTGGCATCAGGTCTGGTATATGACAAGATGGGACGAATTATAGCCATGGATCCGCTGGATCCTACGCATCTGCCCCAGCACCAAATTCAGCCCCTAGCCAAAGTTGTGGTCCCGGAGGCAGAGGTCCACCCACTGGAGTGCTACAGGGAACAAAGGAAGCATGTAAAATATGGGAAAAGGTTCAAATTCCAGCTGCCCGGTCGCCACCGCCCCATACCCCACTTCCATGGTGGTTTTCCTTTCCCCAGCCCAGGGCTTCCCTTCCCAGCCCCTGGCTTTGAGCTATCCCTCCAGAACCAGCAGTCCACTCCTCTGAAGCGGTGGTCTAGCATCCGGTGGCCTTGTGGATTAGAGGGGGAAACAGATCTGTTGCAGATGCAGCCACTGGGATCAGGTTTGATTCCAGGGATGGAGTCAGGACAGATGCCAAGGTCTGATCTGAGTATGCTTCCTCACCATGGTCCAAGAGTCCTTCAAGCCACCTCCCAGCTGATATGGAAACCTTCCCAACTGCTGGACTCAATGAAGTTGAAGCCTCATGTGAGCCTCTGGAATCCAAGCAAAAACACACATCGAAGTGGTTGTATTCCTTCCCACGTGGAGAGAGAGCAGACCCCTGGACCACTGCCTAAGGAGCCTTCTGAGCAGCGACCCATACAGACCCATGCACTTAACCCTCAGGTCACTGTGGCTCAGCTGCTGAAGGGCTCCCCACCCAAAGTTCGGGCCCTTCTCTCTCAGAATACCCTCAGCACCACCCTCCCTGATGAGTCCTGAATAAAGAAGGGCTGTGAGTCTACTTTGGTATTCCACCCCACCCAGCCACACCTTGAAGCCCAAATCCCACTATGCCTGCTTCCCTACAATAAATACTTGTGGGGCCTCAAATATTAGGCTGATGTATCCCTGACCACTATTCCAATAATCCCTCCAAAAGAGGATCACTCTTTCATGTCCAAAGGCTCTCTAACAAAGACATTTTTCCCTACTCCCTGACTTTAGGTATCTTCCATTCAGATGGAAGAAACATTCTTTCCCTGCCAGGGATCCTCTAAATGAATTCTGGTACACAGGGCCTCTTCTGGGAATATATAGAGAGTATATTAGAAATCCTGTGTCCAAATGTGAATATTGGCAGGTACATTATTGTCAGGGATAAAGGATTTTTTAAAAATCGCTCCATCACACAATGTGCTAGTCCTGTGTGCTGTCAAATGATGGATTCTGAAGGAGATACCCACCATTGCCTTTCTACACACAACCATGAGGAGCCTGAAGACTGAGAGGAGAAAAAAACCCACACTTATAGGAGCCCCCCCAGACTGAGTCAGAAGCACCTCTAACATTGGGAAACCCTATTTCTGATAAGGAATCAAAGACTTAGTTGGAAAATACCTCCAAGGACATCCAGGCAA
Organism: Potorous gilbertii; assembly: GCA_028658325.1. Lineage (NCBI taxonomy): Eukaryota > Metazoa > Chordata > Mammalia > Diprotodontia > Potoroidae > Potorous > Potorous gilbertii. The sequence goes on from CM053772.1 coordinate 231,484,921, forward strand.
ATCTATCAAGGCAAGAGTGCCCTTCACATCCAAGAGTGCCAACAGACCTTGGCATCTGTCCTGATGGTAAAGGACATGCAGCTTTTACTTGAAAACCTCTAGGGAAGGGAGAATCCACTGACTTGTTCCATATCTGAGCAATGTTAAGAACTTTTTCCTTATAATCAAGCCAGAATCTGCCAAAGCAATTTTCACTAGTTGTTCGTGGTTCTATCCCTTGGAGTCAAGACCAAGATTATTTGCTCTCCTATAATAGAAGTCTTCCAACACTTGAAAAATGATAAACTATTTCCTTCAACTATTCTTATATGGCATGAACTTTGCCACTTTGTGTTCTCTAGTACTGTATATATTGTAGTTTAATAGTTTTCTAATATGTAGCTCCTAGAACTGGACTGAAAATGTGGTCTGACCAAGTCAAGTAGACTTTTGCTATGTATTCTAGACACCAGGCCTCTCTGGGTAGCTTAGGGTTTCATTAGCTTTTCTGGCAGTCATGTTTTGCTGTTGACTTAACGTGACCTAGATCTGCTAAAATGCCTAGACTTTATACTAACTGTTGTCATATCTCCTGTACTATCCTGTACTCGGTTCTTTAAAAAAAATGTTGTTTATTCTTCTTGTTTGTTTTTTTTTTTTAGTTTTTTTCTAGTTATTTGCCAGTCTACCACCACCATATTGAATCCTTCTTGGTGGAAAAGACAATAAGTTAAGCTAAACTTCACCACAAATTAATAGATATGATATTTTTCTCCTGAAGTCCCCCTCTACAGAGAGTTCTCTTTTTTAATATAGTTAATTTATAGTTAAGCTAAACTTCATCACAAATTAATAGATATGATATTTTTCTCCTGAAGTCCCCCTCTATAGAGAGTTCTCTTTTTTAATATAGTTAATTTATTTGTTTTTAGTTTTCAGCACTCACTTCCATAAGATTTTGAATTTAAATTTTTCCCCCTGCCTCTCCCCAAGACAATGGGCAATCTGATATAGGCTCTACATATACATTCATATTAAACATATTTTCACATGGGTCATGATGTAAAGAATTAGAACCAGTGAGAGGAACCATGAGAAAGAAGAAACACACTCCAAAGTTCTTTCTGTGGATGTGGATAGCATTTTCCATCATGAGTCTTTTGGAGCTGTCTTAGATCCTTGCACTGCTGAGAAGAGCTAAGTCTATCAAAGTCAGTCATTGCACAGTGTGACTGTGTATAATGTTCTAGTTCTGCTCATTTCACTCAGCATCAGTTCATATACATCTTTCCAGGTTTTTCTGAAGCCCACCTGCTCGTCATTTCTTATAGCATGATAACATTCCATTACATTTATATGCCACAACTAGTTCAAACATTCTCCAATTGATGGACATTCCCTCAATTTCCAGTTCTTTACCACCACAGAAAAAAGCTGCTATATGTATTTTTGTATGAGTCCTTTTCTCATTTGTATGATCTCTTTGGGATACAGACCTAGTGGTGCTATTGTTGGATCAAAAGGTAAGCACAGTTTATAGCCCTTTGGGTATAATTTCAAATTGCTCCCCAGAATGATCGAATCAGTTCACAACTCTACCAACAATACATTAGTGTTCTAATTTTCCCACATCTCCAACATTTATCATTTTCCTGTTTTGTCATGTTAGCCAGTCTAATAGGTATGATGTGGTACCTCAGAGTTGTTTTGATTTACAATTCTTTAATCAGTAGTGATTTAGACCATTTTTTTCATATGACAATAGTTTTAATTTCTTCATCTGAAAACTGCCTGTTCATATCCTTTGACCAGTTACTAATTGGGAAACATCTTGTAAGAAATTCTCCAAGACCAAGATTGTGGTAATTTGTTGGATTTTTTTTCATTTAGACTTTATGTTCATCATTAAGTCTCATCTTAATAGATTCAATCCATCATTCTAGCTGTGGAGATCTTTTTTTGACCCAGATTTAGACATCAAACTTGTGTCTACTCATCTTCCCAACTTGTGTCATTTACGTATTTGATCAACACAGTGCTCTGTATATAATAGAAGCATAATATCTCCCAAATCTATGTCATCATCCAAGACACTGATAATATATAGCACAGGGCCAAATACAGATACCTGGAGCATTTCACTAGAGGTACCTCCCACTGACGGCCTTTCTGTGTCTACATTTTGGGTTCAGTCATTTAGTCAGTTCTGAAAATCTCAGTGTGTGATATGGAGCCTACCCACAACTCTCAATTTTGTTGCAAGAATAGTGTGATATCCTTTGTCAAATGCTTTGTTTGAAATAAAGCACATTATACTATATGTATATTAAGTCTGAAGCATTCCCCTGACCTACTTGGTAAGGAAAAGGAATCATACCACATGTATAAGTATGAGCAAGCAGATGTCAGGTCTACATATTAATTTTAACTAGCTGTTTGGGATATGGAATGAGCACACATTCAAATTAAAAACAGTAAGATCTTGCATTTGTGCTCCTATCTTCCATTAACCACTTGCTCTGAATATAGAAAGTTGCTATAAAAGGAAAAAGCTTGGACATGATTTTAGGGATCAAGCTAGTTCTTCAGGCCTAAGCCTAAGGGCATAGAATGACAATACATACAGGGCAGGTTAAAACATCCTGAGCTCTGTGTGACTAAAGGTAAGAGTCACAGTTGACAGCCAATCACATAGTAACAATTCTATTTCATAGGCAGACTCAGGAATAGCCAGGTGGAAAATATTCCTGTTTGAAAAGAATTAACACAATGGGGAAACTGAGCCAAAAGAATCTTATTTTCAGTATGCCAAGGTGGTTCTCTCAGCTTTTTCCCAAATATAGACCTCCAGTTGTAACAGTTCAGGATCACATTCCCTCTAAGTAGCTTGTGGCAAATCTCCAATGGGGGATTACTGACTTAATGATCAGTCAGCCAACTGTACCTGAATTCAAAACCAAAGCTATCAGTTACAATCCCAAGAATTTTTATTTCAGATGGCAAGTTTTGCAACTCATGTCTTAGGGCTGGATATGATTGTTTTTACTCATGGAATTGCAATGAGCAATGAAAATTTATCAGGACTCACACACACCTAAGAGATTTCAAGTAACATCCTTCATTTTTTTTTTTTCTGGTTTAATCCTGGTATTGTAAAGATCATTAGAAATCACTTCTATAGTATAGCAGGGGTGAGGAACTTGGGGCTTTGAGGCCCTATGTGGTCTTTTAGGTCCATTTGTGCAGATCTTTGACTGAATCCAAACTTCACGGAACAAATCTCCTTAATAAAAGGATTTTTTTCTGTAAAACTCAGTCAAAAGGCCATAGCCAAGGACCTAGAGGCCCACGTGTGGCCTTGAGGCTGAAGGTTCCCCACCCCACCCCTGTATAAATGAGTAAATTCTCAGTAACCCAATTTCATTTTTTAGGAATTCCACAACCCATAACATATTCTTTTCACAGAGCTGATAACCTTGCCCAAATAGTTGCTAGGAACCTGCAAGTTACAAAATAAGAGGAATCTTTTCTTTGTACGTACAGTACTTACCAAATTTTCCCTTTCCCCCCTCATAATTTTTCCAGTCCTTACTGAGTCTCATCCCTCAGTAATGAACCTGACTGGAAGAATTTTTACTCAAAGCTATTGCAGCTCATCTATCTGGAAATTCTCAGGAAGGCTCAGGGTTGTCCCTCCTATTTCCTTAAATAAGTTTCTCTTTTTGTAGGGAGGAAGCAAGATAATTCTTAAAATTATAATTGAATATAATTTATTACAAAATTAGGTAGGAGTCTCATACTTTTCAGCCCAAATTTCCTATTTCAATTTCCAATTTCAAGATACCAACTTAAAATTTATTTTTAAATTGATCAGTACTTTATAAGATTCCCTTAGTTAATTGTATGTTACTAAATTATTAATAGTACTAAAGTTTCTCTTTTACCCAGAAACCCTGTAGGTCTTCCCCTCCCAGTCTGATTTTTTTTATTGAAGGGACCATCCCTTGAGTAACTACTTAAAGAAACTTATTCATTGAATGGGTATATCTCAAAGTGAGAAAGTGCTTAAAACCTCAACCTGAGAAGGCCAGGGCCTCAAATTGCATCCTGGGCCATCTCCAGTCATCTTGATGAATATCAGGCAATTGGACCCAGATGGCTCAGGAGAAGAAAGTGAGGTTGGTGACCTTGCACAGCTCCCCCTCACTCAAATCAAAGTCAAGTGTAAGTCATTTCATCATCTTGAGATCATGGTTGTCTTTGAGAACAAAGGACAAACACACCAACCTAGATGTTTTGGTCAAACTCAATTACCTTTTGATTGTTTCCTGGTTCACAAACCTTTTCTCTCTTTCATGAGCCAGGAAAGAGTTAGCAATATAGTCAGGCAGTTTTCAAGTGCCAGGTCTAATTATTTTTTTTTTCTGAACCTTTGCTGACAATCTCAATAATCAGTGACATGACCTTCTTCTCTAGTTGTAAAACAATCTGTCATTCTAGGTGTGATAGGAAATACTTTTTCTTCCTCTAAAACAAATTCTAAAATTCACCCAATTATTTACTAGCATTTATTTCAACATAAAAACATATACACCACAATATAGGTCTGAAGGGAAAAGATTCTCCCTTTCCTTGTCTTTTTTCTTGTCTGTCCTCCTACACTCCAGAATCTGGTCACATAGTTTGGGAATGTAAAGGCAGAGAAAGAATCTTTCTGGAAACTTAATAGAAGTTCACATTAGTTAACAACAGAGATTGGCTGGCAGTTTTTTTCTTATAAATACCATACACATAATTACACTCTCTGAGAGATGAATATAGGCACAGAAAAACGTAGACCACTAACTGTCTTCGACACTGGTCCCAATATGAAATGTTACTTCTTGCCTGTCTTACTAGATGTCTCCAGAATCCGTGCTAACACATACACACAAATATACACACAGCCTAAGAAATTATTACCCTTTTAAACTTGGACCTCTTGTTTTTTGCCCATTCTGATCTGATACTTTATCAATCATATCCCAAATAGTCTTCACTTAGTTCTTCCTCTTTCCCTCTCCTCTACCTCTGATCCAAACAGTCAGAAAGAGAGGGAGGAGGAGAAATAAACAAACTTTTTTTTTTATCATGATACAAAGGGCAATTGCCATTTCAAGGTCTCTCTTAACAGGGTTGAAAGATCTTTGCCTAAGCTATAAATTTTCCAACAACACAAACAGTTTACCCCACCCCCCCCTTCACCCCTTAGGCACATGAAGCCTAATAAGGCACAAGTCAATATTCATTTTCCAGGTATCTATGCATACTCATGGGACTCAGGTCACCTCTCCCACATCCAGCTGGATGTGGGTGGCCAATGTGTGATTCCCTTCCAGCAGACATGCCAACCTCTCTCTCAGGGTTGAGACTGGCCAGGATTCCCTGTGTGGAAGCCTCACTGCCCAAGTCCATTTTTTTTTTTGGTATCCTGCCTATTATATCAAATGTGAGGGGGAAGAATTATTCTCTCTTAATTATGCCAATTGTAGGGTGGCATATGCTCTTGAGAGAATACTGAGATACCAAAGAAAGAAGGGCTCTTGCCAGCTTTGTTATTAATAGGTTTTATTAGGGTTAATTGGGAGAGTTTACTCACAAGAGGCCAATTGGGCAACATCAAGACAAAGTTAACATTGTGGATCTGTACACTTAGACTAGGTTAGGTATCATATAGAAACAACAAAGACATTATACCAGGATGACTCAGGTCATGTACAAGTTTTCCCTACTTTCAGAGCTTTTTTTGCTGTTTACATTTACTCGAGGTAGTTTACATTTTTTGTGGAGTCATAGATCACATTCCCTCTTTGGTTGCCACCATACAGTGGTATCCTTGAGTCAACGGGTACAAACAGTTTAATAGCTGTTGGGGCATAGTTCCAAATTGCTTTCTAGAATGGTTGGACAAATCTAAACCATCTTTTCTCTGAATCCTTTAATAACTGCTTTCCAAAAACCCAGACTTCATCTCAAAATGTACCTGGCTTTCCTCTTTACTATCACAAATTCCAAAATGGAGTAGATACTTCCCCAAATAGGCTACTCCATTTCTATTTTAGTCACTAATTGCTTTTTCTGGGAGAATACAAGTTCCTTCACTACTTCCTCCACAGTTGAAGAGTGAAATTGCGGCCAAGACAAACCAAGAAGTTATTTGTTGCTCTGCTTTTGGCAGAAGAGCACTTCAAATATCTAAGTAATTGTAGGGTTGAAGATCATGCCACCATTTCATACTCATTACCCTTGATTTCTCTTTGCTTCCATTTTCTTGGGAGTAGTGGTGCTGCGGAAATCCAGACGTGTGACTGCATCAGTGTGGGGAGCTCTTAAGTGTGGAAATTCCCTCCACCCAACCAGATCAACATTTGGCGACTCTATTTATAGTCTTTAAAAATCACCTGGGCACTGAGAAGAGTAGTTGTTATATAGCTCCTGGTTACATAGCTGGTATCTGCCAGAAGTAGGATTTGAACCTACTAGAACTTCCCAACTCTTAAGACTAGCACCTATCCTTTAATACTGACATCTATGGGAGGGTTATTTGACATTTTTGGCCTTCCACCTGGGCTCCTTTGGCTCAAATGCTGCCTTAGGTATAGGGCCATCTCCAGTCATCCTGATGTATCATCACTGGATGCAGATGGCTCCAGAGGAGAAAGTGAAGCTGGTGGCTTTGCACAGCCCTGCCTCACTTAAATCCAATTCACTTACATGCCATGGCCCCACCTCCCTGATGTCATGGTGTCCTCTTTGAGAATGAAGGACAAAGCACACAGCCTTAGGTATAGGTGACACAGTTGGGTGGTGAGATGAAATTCTGGATATGGATTCAGGAAATTTGGTTTTGAATTCTGCCTCAAAGACCAGCTGTGTGACCCTGAGTAAAGTATCTGTCTTGTCCATGCCTCCTTTTCTTATCTGCAAAATAGAGATCATAGCGCTCACCTCATAAAGTTGTTGGGGAGATAAATAATATCTTTAAATATCTTTGCAAACCTCACAGTGCCATATGAAGGTCAGCTATTACTAGTTATAGCACAACTGGTCACCACATTAATTTTCCCTCAAGAAAATGTAATAACTGAGTTGTCAATCAGATGGTGTCTGTTGAATTACCAGCCCAGCTTGCTTGTCCATTTCCGTTTGCTTATGTGGAAGTCTTCCTAAAGGCTACAGTATCCCTACTTGCCACCATGTGGTGAAGAGGCCGCAAATGGCCAATGCTTGGCAGGCAGAGCTAAGCAATTTGAATCAGCCTCTACTATCTGGATCTGAAATTGGTCTGGGGAATGAAATGAAATAACTGCATAATCAGAAAACTACAGTCTGTAATTAACTCATAACCTACCTCCTTGCCCCCATCACCTCATCTAGTCTCCCCCTCCCCTCCATCAGGCTCCTGTGTACCCAGGACTCAGACACTTACCCTACTGTCATCTCATAATTTACTGTACATAAATAGAAAGGAAACAAATGACACCTCTCATAGGAAGAACTCCACCTCTAACCATTTCCTAACCTGCCTCCTGGTCATCCCAAATCTTTGGATATGGCAGAGAGGACATATACCTGAGACTCCTGGGGAAGGAAGAGGACTTAACTACCCAAACTCTTTCTTAAGATCACAGAAAAGGGAGAGAGGGAAGAGATGATGAGAGAAGTTATCTTTTTAGCTTTCCGACTGAGTGGGATTCACAGTAACTGGCCATTTTAGCAGCTTGGGATCTTCTCTCCTTGAGCACACTAGTAGTCTCAGGATCAGGACTTTTTCTACAATGCTAGTCTTACCAGTCACTACTTCCCTTACCATCATTGGCAACCAGAAAGTCCAAATCCAAGGGAAGCCAAATGAGGAGGAGCCTACCCCAGATCCTGTAATGTACAGATCTCATCCTCCTTCTTCCTGTGAGGGAACTTGCCCCTGTTGCAAATGAAAATCCACTGTGATCTCCAATGGAAGGAATGAAAGGTGATCCCTCTCTCCTAGACCAAGGCCACCCAAAATCACCCAGTCTTTCTGCATTTCTCCAGAAAAAGGTGCAAACAATTCGGAGAGATGAAGATGAAAGAGCTGTAGGTTAAGGTTACACACACACACACACACACACACACACACACACACACACACACACAAACATCTCGTTTAAAAATCTAAATTAGTCAACATGTTATTTTCACATTATACTTGTATTATACGTATCCCTTGTCTGAAGACAGGCCTTTAGCACAGGTAACCCTTTGTAATCAAAATGGTTTAAGCAGACTGTGCAGTACTTTCACTTTAGGTTCAGATCTTAAAATACAATGACTAACTAAAACAAGTTTAATAGGCAATTAAGTTTGATTACTACAAATAGTACAAGTTAGCAAGTGTATACATATGAACAGTAGATAATAGTTAAGATAGAATAGAAAAAGAGAAAATATATCACCAGTCAAGTCTGAGCTGTAACACTTTGGCTACAGGGACGGGAAGAAGTCCGCAAAAGTCCTGACTGAGAGAGCTGAAGCAGGCATCCCTACTTCTGCAGCAAAGACCTCCAAAGATCCTTCTCCCACTCAGTCCCTTTATACATGTAACTTCAGGGAAAAGAGAACTGTTAGAGCACAGAAGGAACTCTGGTCAAAAGTTCCAGTTCTTGACTTTGATGTAGCCCAGGGAATGGCTAGGTCCTTGAACACAGACACCTCCTCCCTTAAGGAGTTTTATGACTCTTAAGATAAGGGTCTCTTCATCCTAGCTACATGGTTCATTAATTCTTATATGCTACTTACCCTAGCACTCCCAGTTAAGCATATCAACTTTAAGTTATATTCCTTATGTTAGGTCATGTGGTGGTCATGCAAGGGGCTGGAGAGAATTTTTCTCAGTTTCCCCACACATTTATAATGAGGGAATAGAGAGTCCAACTCTCAGAGATCCCCCAATTTGAAGACAAAGCTCTTCTTACCTTCAGGGGTCTCTGTCAGGGAGCTGAACCTTTAGGAAGGCTCCAGTCTAGGGCAGGATGCATCAACAATAGAACAATAGAACAGAAGCCAATGCAAGGCAGGAAGAAAGAATTGGGTTACGTTAGATTGAGGGACAGGGATTGGCAACAGTCTAAGAGAACGTGTCTGTAGACAGTGGTATAGTAGAAAAATCCTTAAGTATTTATTTCTGCTGCACCACCTCAGACCAACTGAGAGGAGGAGCAGGTAGGGAAAGAATGACGTTCCCCTGGCTGCTGTCACTCTGCTCAATGTTGCTTTAATGTTTGTCTATCTTTGTGTTATTTCATTTTGCTGTTAAATCACAGTCATCTGCATTGATTTTGTTTTCCTCTTTTGAGTTAGGGAGCTCAAGATTGAAAATAAAGAAAGTCAACCCATGGGGCTCCACTGGAGAGGGAGAATTTAAAAAAATGTCATTTTGGTAATTTCTGAGTATAAAAGTACAAGGAGATGAGCCTGTAAATGGTGTTTTTGTCTCTGAATGACACTACTCCTGACATAGCCTAGCATCCTGCGCATATCCTGCTTCATACACATCAGGAAAATGACACCCAGAGATAGGAAATGCCTTACGCTACAGGCTCATTCTTGTACTCCAAGCTCTTTTTACAGTCTTTCTGCCAGCTAGGAGTGTAATAAAGGGCTACGGCAGGAATCATCAATCCACCTTCATTGTCTCTGTGATCTTGGCCAATTTATTTCAATTTGTGCTTTGGTCAAAGTCCTAGGTACTCTTTTTTTTTTTTTTTTTTTTTTTTGCAGACCACAAACTCCTCCTCCTTTTCCATATAAAGGAAGTAAGAGTTTTTCAAAGGCAGAAGGGAAAAACACTGGACACTGGGGTAGCCCAGGGCGTCTCATCTCAACTCTTTAAAGAGTTACTTCTTCTCCTAGTTTCATGGAGTTGCTGGCATTACTGGGCATGGAGACCTGGAGTCTGGGCAGTTATATTTCCCATGTCCTTCCTTTCCTCTTCCTCCTCCTGGTTGTGCTACTGAGGCTGTATGGACAGGGGTCAGACATCTGGACTCTCCAGAGTTGCCCTGTAGACTTAACTGGGAAGACTGCTGTGGTGACTGGAGCCAACTCAGGTGAGAACTTCTTCTCACTGCCTAGGGATTCTGTTCCTCTCACTTTTTCCCTTCCCAGGTTCCCCATCCCTCTTCTACACAATGTTCTCATTCCTTCCCACCGTATTTCGCACACACACCCCACCCTACCCCCCATCATATACATAGAACCATCCATCTCTCTTCCTTTGTAAGGTTTCCATTTTTCCCATCCTTCTATCTGTGTAAAAGTCCCCATTTTCCCCTCCTTCCAGGGTCCCTAATCTTTCCTACTATCGTCCTCACCTAAGAGCTTCAGCTTCCTTTTACCTTATCATTACCACTTTAACCCAGTCTAAAATCTCCATCTTTCCCTTCGCTCATTCACAGGTTTATCCATGAAAACAAAATCCATTTGTTAATTATCTATTATATGCAAAAGCTGTTGTTCAGTGATTTCAGTCGTGTCCAATACTTGGTGACCCCATTTGGGATTTTCTCAGCAAAGATACTAGAGTGGTTTGCCATTTTCTTTCCAGCTCATTTGACAACTGAGAAAACTCAGGCAAACAGAGTTAAGTGACTTGCTCAGGGCTACAAAGTAAGTGTCTGATGCCAGATCTGAACTTGGGAATATGAGTCTTCCTGACTCTTGGCTCCATGCTCTATCCACTACACAACCTAGCTGACACACACATGTCTGAGTAGGCATATATACATGTATGTGTACATGCATATACATATATTCTTTTGAGAAGTACAAAATAAAGTGGTATTTGAGGTAAAACCAGAGAAAACTTCATGGAAGAGGTAGTATTTAAGCTGAACTTTTTAAGTGAGTATAAATTTAATGAGAGGAAGGGAAGCAGGTTATTCCACAAACAAGGAACAATGTGGATAAAGGCTTAAAACACAGGAGAGAGCAGGACTTTTACAACTAGGTAGCACCATAGTACACAGAGTGCTGGACCTAGGGTCCAGAAGACCTGAATTCAAATCCAACCTCTGATGCTTTCTAGCAGTGCCCTGGGCAGGTCACTGAACCTCTGTCTGCCTCAGTTTCATCAATTTCAAAAAGAGGATAATCATAGCACCCCCTTCTCAAAGTTGTTGTGAGTATCAAATTTGATAATATTTGTAAAGAACTTTGCTAACCTTGAAGTCAAATGCCAGTTGTTTTTGTTCTTGTTCTTGTTCATTACAAGGGCAAAGAGGCTCCCAGTTTTGCTGGAACATGGAGTGCATAAAGAGAAATTACATGAAAAAAACTACTTGAAGTAGAGTAGTGCTAAATTTTAGAGGGTTTCGAGTGTCAGGTCAAGGAATTTGAATTCTACTCTGGAGGTAATGGGAGGGACACTGAAAATTTTTGATGGTGGGAAACATGATGGGAAAGATTGTTCTGGCTGCTTTTGAAGAATAGATCAGAGGTAAGAGAGAGCAGAGGCAAGAAGCCCCAAACTATTTCCCCTGTTCAGGAAGTGGTAGGAATGGCAGTGAGGTTCCCTTCTATCACCATCTCAACATTCATTATTAGATTGTAAACTACAGTAGGAACTAGCCCTTATCTAAATTTGATCTCTCTTCCAATATCCAGCATAGAACTCTGCATACTATAGGTGCTCAATTAATGTTTGGTGTATTGTTCAGTTTGAGGTAAGGAAGAAACCACCAAGTCAGTTCTAGCTTCCTCCCCTCAACATCCTTCCCACCTTCCAACTACAAATCCCAACCATTTCTTCTGTGTCCCAGGGATAGGGAAAGCTGTGTCCTGTGAGCTGGCCCGACGTGGGGCTAGAGTGGTTCTTGCCTGCCGGAGACTGCCTCAGGGGCAAAAGGCACTGGAGGACATCCAGAAAGCCACTGGGAGCAAAGAACTCCTGCTCCGAGAGCTAGACCTGAGCTCTATAGCCTCCATCCGGAGCTTTTCCCAGAAGCTCCTTCAAGAGGAGCCCCATATCCACCTGTTGATCAACAATGCTGGGACCTCAGGTACACCCTCCTATATCCCAGGTCTAGAGATTGCCCACAATAGAAAAATTTCCCAAACTCTAATACAACTACCTACCCTAACCCCTTCCCCTCCTAAGTAACCATATTTAAAAATTGGTGTTCCATCTGATTACCTGGTCTGGTCTGGTACTCATAGGTTTCATCTAAGTTCCCCAGCACACATCCTTTTCACCTTCTCCCATGTTGTTCAACTTGGAGAGTCTGTGATGCTTGTAACCTCTTTGTGTCTTTGTTTTCTTCCAGGACTGCCCTACAAGACTCTTACCTCAGATGGCCTGGAAATGACTTTCATGATCAACTACCTTGGGCACTTTCTTCTCACAAACCTGTTACTGAGTAAAGAAAAAATGTACCCTTCCCCCATTCTCTTCTCTCCTCCCAGACCCTTTTTCCCTGAACAAAGCTGTACTTCAGAAACCCATAGAATCTCAGTGCTGGAAGTCAGCACTTCTCAAACTGGGGGTCCTGACCCTAAGAAGCTTAAGGGTTCAGGAGAGGAAGAAGTTTAAGAATTCCTAATTTAGTAATTTAGTAAATCATTACCCAAACAAGAATCTCTTTTACATAATTCCTATCCAGTCTCTACTCTACTTGATGAGCTCCTGTACTAGGAGACTCACTACCACAAAGAAGAAGCCTTATGGACGCTTATAGACCTCTCTGGATATTAGAAAGGTTTTCTTTATACTTTATTGAAAAGAATCTGCCTCCCTGTTAAGTTCTCCTCTTGTTCTCAGTTCTGTTCTTTGTGGTCAACCAGAACAAACCTAATCTCTCATCCTTGTGGCAAGTCTTGAGATACTTGAAGATTGTGATCGTTCTCTGTTATGTTTTCTCTTCTCTGGACCAAGTTCCTCTGTCCTTTCAACCAATTTTCAATATGGCCTACTCTCTAGTCTCCTTACCATTCCATTTGTCACCTGTATACTTTCTATTTTGTCCTTTCTTAATACATAGCTTCTACAATTATTTCTTACTTCATTTATAAACATTGTTTTTAATTCTTTCTTCATTTCTTCCAAGAATTCTCATAGATCTTGTGGGGAAACTGTCACTTGTAACTGTCATGGAGTTATTCTTTTTATCTGGGTTTGTGTGTGTGTGTGTGTGTGTGTGTGTTTATATTTCTTTGTAATTTATCTATTCTTTGGTTTACTTATTTTTCCAGCGTTACTTCCTAAATTTGGATTTTTGATTAGGATCACACTTCTGAAAAGAATGGTGGAGTCTTATTTGGTCCTGACATATATTACCTGGAGTCTTGCCAGTTATCTCTAGTTACTAAGTTTTTCATTCTTTAAGCACCTTAGGAAGGAAGACGTTGGTGAACAAGCTGCAAACTTTAATGCCCCAGGCCAAGGGAACAGTGATCTGACTCAAGGTAGCATCTGAACACTATCTTCCTGAGCTGAGATTTGTAGGATCCTGACATCAACCAATCCAGATTCAGAGGGATACAAATGCATGTTCTAGGCTTCCATGTCTTATCCACCCCTATCCACGTAGTAGAATAGTGTGGTCAGATTCCTTTCCTAGGGCCTCCTTTGTGTGGACCTGGGAAGGAAAAGATGTACTTAGTAGGATTTTGTCTCAGATTCCTTGATCGTTACTTGGTCTTGCGCTCTTGTTTCACCCTTGCCAGAATCATGAGAGCTGAGTTGTTTTGCTCCTGATCACTGACTCAGATGTTAGATCAGTTCCTTTTTTTTTTTAATATTTTGATTTTTTTTAGTTACATGTAAAAATAATTTTTAACATTCATTTTAAAAATTTTGAGTTCCAAATTCTCTCCCTCTCTTCCTCCTCTGTCCCCTCATTAAACTGGTAAACAGTTTTCTTTTTTTGGTAAATAGTATTTTTTCCCCAATTACATGTAAAGATAGTTTTCAACATTCATTTTTTATGTGATTTTGAATTTCAAATTTTTTCTCACTCCTTACTTCCCCTCCCCCTTCCCAAAACAGCAAGCAATCTGATGTAGGTTATACATGTGCAATTGTGTAACCATATTTCCACATTATGGTTGTGATTTGTCCTTCATTCTGGAAGAGGACTATGGCATCAGGGAGATGACATGACTTGCAAATGGATTGGATTTAAGTGGGGGAGGAATGTGCAAAGTCACCAGCCTTGCTTTCTTCTCCAGAACCATCTGGATCCAGTGACCAGATATTCATCAGGATAACTGGAGATGGCCCAGGATGCAGTGGGAGACTTTGGCCTTTTTAGGCTATTGTATTTGTCCTTCATTTTTGAGGGAGACCATGACATCAGGGAAATGATAACATGACTTGCACTTGACTTTGTTTTGAGTGATGGAGGGCTGTTCAAGGTCACTAGCTTTACTTTATCCTCCTGAGCCATCTGGATCCAGTGACCAGATATTCATCAGGATAACTGGAGATGGCCCAGGATGCTTTTTAAGCTAAGATCGTTTCAAGTTCTCACATTGCGTGAGGCAACACCCATTCAAGTGAATAGACTTCTTAAAATAGAAGTGGGAGGGGAAGACTCTCAAGGTTGCTGACCTTGTAAAAGTAAGTAAGAGAAACACTTACTATTTACATTCACTCTAAGCCAAGAGAGCCTAAAAAATAGCCATTAACTGGTGCTTGGGGCAGAGATCTATTGTTATCCAATCCAATCCAGATCCAGAGTGAATTGGGTTTTAGGCATGATGTTTAAAAAAAAAAAAATCTAGTCAGTAGACCTGAGTTAACAAAACAGGTTTTGGACATACAAATTTACCTTGCTTTGGGCAGAACACACTTAGGTAAGGGGAAGAAAAGAAAGAACTCTCTTGCACCCAACAAGACAGTAAGCAATCTGATATAGGTTTCATATATATATATATATACATATATATGTACATATTTATATACACAATCATATTAAATATATTTCCACATTAGTTGTGATGTGAAAGAAGAGTCAGAACAAAAGGGAAAAACAAGAAACAAAGAAACAAAAAAAACACAAAAAAAGTGAAAATAGTCTGCTTCCATTCGCATTCTGATTCCATAGTTGTTTCTCTGGATGTGGACAACATTTTCCATCATGAGGCTTTTGGAAATTGCCTTGGATCATTGTATTGCTGAAGAGTAAAGTCTATCAAAGTTGATCGTCCCACGATGTTGCTATTACTGTGGACAATACTCTTCTGGTTTTGTTCACTTCACTAAGCATCAGTTCATGTAAGTCTTTCCAGGATTTTCTGAAATCTGGCTGCTCATCACTCTCTATGGAACAATAGTATTCCATTACATTCACATACCACCACTTGTTCAGTCATTCCCCAATTGATGAGCATCACCACAATTTCCAATGCTTAACTAACACAAAAAGAGCTGCTTTAAATATTTTTGTCATGTGTATCCTTTCCTTGTTTATGATCACTGTGGGATACAGACCTAGTAGTGGTATTGCTGTATCAAAGAGTATGCACAGTTTGGTTGCTCTTTGAGCATAGTTCCAAATTGCTCTCCAGAATTGTTGGATCAGTTCACAGCTCCACCAACAATGCATTAGTGTTCCAATTTTCTGACTTCTTCTCAAACATTTATTATTTTCCTTTTCTGTCATTTTATTTTAATTTGTTTTAATTAGTATTTCTCTAATCAGTATAGCAATTTTTCATATGACTATAGATAGCTTTAATTTCTTCATTTGAAAACTAACTATTCATATCTTTTGACCATTTATCCTTTGGGGAATAATCTATTTTCTTACAAGTTTGACTCACTTCTCTATATATTTGAGAAATGAGACTTATCAGAAACATTGACTGCAAAAACTATTTCCCAGTTTTCTGCTTTCCTTCTAATCTTGATTACACTGGTTTTGTTTGTGCAGAACTTTTCTAATTTAATATAATCAAAATTGTCCATTTGCATTTAGAAATTTTCTCTACCTCTTGTTTGGTTATAAATTCTTCCCCTCTGGATAGATCTGACAGGTAAACTATTCCTTGCTCTCCTAATTTACTTGTGATATCATCTCTTATGTCTAAATCATGTACCTATTTCAATCTTATCTTGGGATAGGATTTAAGATGTTGATCTATGCCTAGTTTCTGCCATACTGTTTTCCAGTTTTCTCAGCAAGCTGGAATCTTTAGGTTTATCAAATAGTAGATTACTACAATCATCTACTACTTTGTCTTGTGTGTACCTAATCTGTTCCATTGATCTACCACTCAACTTCCTAGCCAGTACCAAATCATTTTGAGGATTGCTGCTTTATAATATAGTTTTAGATTTACTATGGCTAAGCCACCTTCCTTTGCATTTTTTTCATTAATTCCTTTGATATTCTTAACCTTTTATTCTTCCAGATTAATTTTGCTATTTTTTCTAGTTCTATAAAATAATTTTGGTAGTTGGGTTTGTATGGTACTGAATAAGTAAATTAATTTAGGTAGAATTGTCATTTTTATTATATTAGGCTCAGATTACTCATAAGCAATTTATATTCTTCCCATTGTTTATAATTGATTTTATTTGTACGGAAAGTGTTTTATAATTATGTTCATATAGTTTCTGGGTTTGTCTTGGCAAGTAGACTCCCAAATATTTTATGTTGTCTACTGTTATTTTAAATGGAATGTCTCTTTCTATCTCATTTTGCTAAACTATGTTGGTAATATGTAGATATGCTGATGTTATGTGAGTTTATTTTGTATCTTGTCATTTTACTAAAGTATATTATCATATCATCTTCAAAGAGTGATAATTTTGTTTCCTTATTGCCTAGTCTAATTCCTTCAATTTCTTTTTCTTCTCCTATTGCTAAAGCTAATATTTCTGCAGAATGTTGAATAATAGCAGTGATAATAGGCATCATTGTTTCACCTCTGATCTTACTGGGAAGGTTTCTAGTTTATCCCCATTACAGGTAATACTTGCTGATAGTGTTAGATAGATACTACTTATCATTTTAAGGAAAGCTCCATTTATTCCTATATTCTCTAGTATTTTTAATAGAAATGGGTTTTGTATTTTTTCAAATCTATTGAGATAATCATATGATTTCTGTCGACTTTGCTATTGATATGTTCAATTATGCTAATAGTTTTCCTAATATTGAACCAACCCTGCCTTCCTGGTATAAATCCCACCTGGTCATAGTGCATTATCCTCTTGATAAATTCTTGTAGACTCTTTGCTAACATTTTATTTAAAATTTTTGCATCAACATTTGTTGATCTATAATTTTCTTTTTCTGTTTTGACTCTTCCTGGTTTAAGGCATCAGCACCATTTTTATGTCATAAAAGGAATTTGGTAAAATTCCACCTATTTTCCCAAGTAGTTTATATAGTAGTGGGATTAATTGTTCCATAAATGTTTGGTAGAATTCACTTGTAAACCCATCTGAGCCTGGAGATTTTTTCTTTGGGAGTTCATGATGGCTTGTTCAATTTCTTTTTCTAAAATGGGGTTATTTAAATATTTTATTGCCTCTTCTGTTAATCTAGGCAATTTATATTTTTGTAAATATTCATCCATTTCACTTAGATTTTCAGATTTATTGGCCTCCAGTTGTGCAAAATAGCTCCTAATTATTGCTTTAATTTCCTCTTCATTGGTGGTGACTTCACTCTTTTCATTTTTGATACTAGTAAGCAATTTGATAAAGGTTATACAGATATAATCATGCAAAATATTTCCATATTAGCCATGTTATAAAAGAAAACACAGATCAAACAAAAGTGAAAAAAATATTATGAAAAAAGTGCGCTTTGATCTACATTTAGACTTCATCAATGGATGTGGGTAGCATTTTTTCATCTGGGTTCAAGTCTCAGTTTTACACTAAGTTATTGACGATGGAATCCTAAGCAAGTCACTTTCTGTCTCTACAGTGTTGGAGTAAGAAGGGTTCTTCTTTTATTTCAGAGGGCCTTCTTGAGGCAAGTTCAGCCCGAGTTGTGAATGTGTCATCTTTTCGACACAAGTATGGATTTGTGGATGAACAGCACCTTGTAGGTGCTGGGGGTCCCCTTTTCTTAAACCAGCATTATGACTGTTCCAAGCTACTGCAGGTCCTTTTCACCAAGGAGCTTGCCCAGAGACTTCAAAGGACAGGTAACCATACCCTGATGTCTATACCACTTCTAGAGTTTTATCTACCATCCACTCCATTCCATAACCCTTCTACACCTCAACTACAGTCCCAACATCTCTCCTGGCTTCTCCTTCTTTCATTACTCCTATAATCCTGTCTACTTCATCTCTAAATGGTCCTTTCATACCTCCTCAATCTTAGCTCCCACCACCTTTCCTTGCTGCGCTCCTGTACTGACCCACAAGTCTCTCCATTTACACTATTCTCCTCTCCTGCCACAGCCTTCCACACCTGCCTGTGCTACTGTGTTATCAACATGTCCCCTAGCTCTATTCTCCAGAATGAACCCACAGCATAAATGTGTGTGTGTGTGTGTGAGTGTGGTGTGGTATGTAATAATGGAAAACTGGAAGATAGATTACCACTGGTACCATTCTCTACATTCCCCAAACTGCAGCACTCTCCCATTGTATTCAATACAATTCAACTCAGCAAATATTTAAGTTACTAGTATGTACAGACCTCTGTGCTAGGGGTGGAGACATACAAATCTCAGATAAGTCACTGCCCTGTTCTCATGGAGTTTATAGCCTGGTGGAGGGAAGAGATACAAACACAGTAGCAAGAGTACACAACAATACATAAGCAATGCATTACAGGGATAAAAAGTGAGGTCCAAGACAGGAATAGTCTCACATCCCAGAATACCTATTGTCAAGTCCAGAACTATTATTTGGTACCTGAGAAAGCCTAAAATGAATCAGGGAGAAAGTAAACTAGAGTGGACTAGCCTGAAATGAGTCTAGGGCAAGTAGGCCAAATGCACCCCCAAATCAACTTTATAATTTACAATGTAAAAATAGTACAAGTAATTGAGACAAATTTACTTGCTTGAGAGGAAGAATTGTAGCTTTTAAGCTTTTGAAAGCATCCATACCTCAAATTTTTGTACTCTCCAAATTTCAGTACCTAGGTACAAAGCCCAAATTTCCCTGCCCTAGTTATGTTTACTTCATAAATTTGACAAACATTTCTATAAATACTTATTATATTTTCAATAATAATGCATAAGTAATGGTATGTTTGAAGGTCCAGAAATGGGCCTTCTAAGCTACATCTAAAACTACCTCCATGGAATGCTCTTTCCACAACCCAACACCTCCTTTTATACTCCTCCATTCAACTGACCGTGACATGGCCTCATGACACTATCACCCTCATAAGGGATGTCTTAAGGAAGAGAGATGAGACCTGTTCTTAGGTGCAGAGGTCAGAGCTAGGAACAGTGGACAGAAGTTTCTGAAAAGTATATTTGGGCTCAGTGTAAAGACAACTTCTAATGATCAGAGCAGCCTGAAAGTGGAATGAGCTGCCTCTGAAGTTGTGAGCTCTCTATCAACAGGGGTCTTTATGCAATGACTGGAGGTCCACCTGGTGATATTGTAGTGGGGATTCTTTAAGTGTGGGCTAGAGTCCACAAATGACCTCTAAGGTCCTGGTTCCCTGTGTTGCGATTTCATGGTGTGTTGTGGGGTTATCTCAAAAAATTCGGTCAGACCACTTCTAATCCAAGTATGGACATTTATTGAAGATTGACATCTCTCCGAAGCAGGCAGCTTAGTAAGAAAACACAGACAAATTTATGATGTATTGATGCTGATTACACAATAGAAATTATGAATATTAAGAAGGTAGGAGGGATTTGTTAAAGAATTAGGCAATGGAGAGGGGTCCCTTCTGTGGTTTGATGATCAAACATCCTGGTTGTGCTGCTGATTGGCCAGCTATTGTGGTCCTTTCTGGTCAAAATGGATAGTTAGGTATTGTGGTCCTGTCTTGAATTAAATGGATGATGTGATTGTGGTTGACTAAAAGGGCACACCTGTTCAAATATGTGAATTGGATCTGGGGGCAGTAACTGTATTGAGTCTGGGAGTAACTTTATTAGGATTCCATCACCTCCTTTGTGCCTTTAATGATCTGGATCTGCCTCTCTAGGTGCTGGATGGGGTACTTCTCCTGGGGGAAGAGCTCTGCTGCTAGACTCCAAGATCAAAGGGGTGGGAGAAGGGGAAAGGGAGAAAAATTACTTCCTTATCTCCTTCCCCCGAAAGGTGAAGAGCTAGCTTTTCCCCTGAGTGACTGGCTTACTTCAACTCACCTGAACTGCCATCTCTAGGACTAAGGCGAACAAGGGCATGACCAGTTTTCCTGCCTGTCCAGTGGGATTTCTCCTTTCTGAGTCAGAGAGGCTTTCATGTTTCTTAACGGGTTAACAGGGTGTTAATGCCTTATCAACACATGAAAACCTGAACACCTGTGATTATATCCTGTGACTACATCAAATCGATGTGGGAGAGGAGTGCATAAATCCCTCTTCCCCTGAAATTCTCTGGTTCTGTGAAAGCACAGACAGAAAAGTTCCAACAAAGTCCAAAGTGTGTAAGAGGAGGCCAGAGTGCTATGAGTTCAGGTTAAACAAAGATTCCTTTCTGCTGGAAGAGATTAAGGAAAGTTTCCCAGAGGGGTTGTCACCTGGGAGGATGGTTGTTAAACTGTCCAAAGGTGGAGAAGGGGAGAAAGGGAATTCCAGGTACACTGAATAGCATGAGAAAAGGTAAGTCAAGGTTTGGTTTGGGCTGGAGGGAAAGTGAAATAAAGCTTGAAAAGTACATTTGAGTTAAATCATGGAAGGTTCTGAAAGCAAGGGAAAGAAGTTGGGGCTTTATTTGATAGGGAGCTCCCAGCTGCCATTATTTTAACACCTTCTCTTAGTCATTTCCTCTCACCTGGACCCATATTTCACCCAATGTACTTCAGGAGTGACAGTGAATTCAGTGGATCCAGGAATTGTAAAGACGGACATTATGAAGAATCATAGCTGGTTGCTACGCGGTATCTTCTGGCTCTTGAGTGTCTTCTTTAAGGTGAGGAGATGCTGGAAAGGGTGTTCTATTCAATGTCTCCCATGTCCTCCTCAGGGGTTTAGAAGGTGGTGGTCTCTGTGCCTCCCCTAGCATTGCCCCTCTCCCTTAGATCCCAGAGCAAGGTATATAGCCTCTGTACTTGCCTCCTAGAATCAAAACTCATATTTATATAATAATTTCCTCTTTTATAACATGCAAGCATCTCTCTCACAACACTTCCTGATAAATATATTATTATTCCTGTTTATTTTATAGAAGGGAAAACTAAGATTCAAAGAAGGGTTAACAGTGTTAGACCTGAGATTAATACCCAGGACTCCCTACTCCAAGACCAGTGTGCTCTCTCTACTGTGGATTAGAAGGAATTAACTTCTCTCTCACCCACTCCCCATTCCCCCACCCCCATGTGTCCCTGGATCCCTTGAGCTGGGTATAACTCATATCTCACCTTTCCCTTTGCTATCCCTCAAGACCCCTGCACAGGGTGCCATTCCAGTTCTGTACCTGAGCTTAGCAGAAGAACTAGATAACATTTCAGGAAAATATTTTACCTCCAAATGTAACCTGACTTTGCCTGCTAAGCCTGCCCAGGACCCTGAAGTGGCCTTCAGCCTCTGGAACACCTCAGCCAGACTGACCAACCTAGAGAAAATAGCCAAGAAAGAATGACTCATCAAAATCCAGTGACCCCTGCCTCCCTAGTCTCACTGTAGTGACCAGATATGCCTTGTGGCTTTTCACTAAACAGATCAGAAGACTCACCAAGTTGTTTTTCTGTATAACGTGATTGTGATATATCCATGTTCTCCTGGTTCTTCTTACTTTACTCTGCATCAGTTCAAAAAGGTCTTTCCAGTTTCCACTGAAATTATCCATGTCATCCTTTCTTATGGAACAATATTTCATCAGCTTATATACTACAATTTGTTTAGTGAGAAAGTCAGATTGATTTTATCCTGTCATCAATTGATTTTATTTGGGAATTGATTTTATTCTGGAATTGGCAATGCTATATTTTGTATAACCACTCAGATCACTTTCTTTGTCTTTAAGCTAATTTCATAAGTACATAAGTTCAGATATTCAGTCTTTCCCTCTGAGTGAATTTCAAAGGTCAACTTTCCTCTAAACCACTTTAATTAAAAGAAACCTCTTGTCTTTGTTCCACCAGCTGTGGTTGCAGCATGTTGCCTTTCTTTGATATCTGGTCTGTTATTTATATACCATCAATTATTTTTACAGAATGCAGGTAGTCTTCATCAATCAAAATAGAAAGAGGGGTTGTTGCTAGCCTGCATTCCCAATTTCCAATCAACAATATTGTCCCTCATGCTTGTAATGCTACAAGCTCTGTAGCAGATCATATCGTTTCCCCCTCTAGGATGCTATTTTCTATTTCTGGGATATTATTCCTTTTGTCTATAAAAGAGGTCTGCACCCTTCATTCAGGGTCTCACTGGCTAAAGAGGCTGAGACCCTGCCTATTGGAAAATTTTTGCTTTGTCAATAAATTGATCATGCTTGGAACTTGGTGCCTCGATTTGCCTTGATTTTGATCTTAACAGTTTGGCAACCACAAAGGAACTGGCAGAATTTTCATAGGGAGGGGTGGTGGAGATTTCTCCACAGGGTATTGCACCTGAGGCCTCATTCTCTCCTCAGTCCCAACTCTTTTGAGCCAAAGCCAAGCCCTCACACTGCCAGGGAAGTTGCATCTCTGTTTCTTTTGGTGTTCTATTTGCATTTAGTGTCTTATTTGTGATTAGTGTGACTACATGGCAATAATTGGTAATAAAAACCTTGCAGAAACCCCCCACCTAAAGAATGAGCCTGTTGGAGGAATAGTTCTTTTTCTCTCCATGAGGGAGACCTGGCTCAAGCCAAGGAGCATGCCAGTAGGACCTGTCAAGTGAAGTAAATGTGCTACAAATAACCATAGTTTGCAAGTGACTAGTCAATGGGAAGATGGGTAGTGAACGTTTCTTCCTGAGAAGAGTTAGGGAAACCCTTTTGCAAATGAGAATTCACGGTGGTCTGTACTGGAAGGAATGAGAAGTGATCCCTCTCTCATAGACTAAGGCCAGCCAAAATCACACACACACACACACACACACACACACACACACACACACACACACACACCCCTTGTATAAAAATCTAAAATAGTCAATGTTCTGTTCTTACACTGCATGCACTATGCCTATCCCCTGTCCAAAGAGGCTTTTAGCCACAGGGAGCCCTTATACCGAGGGAACAGAGAGTCCAACCCTCAGACAGCCCCCAATTTGAAGACAAAGCTCTTATTACCTTCAGGGGTCTCTGTCTGTCAGGGAGCTGAACCTTTAGGAAGGCTCCCGTCCAGGGCAGGATGCACCAACAATAGAACAGGCTCGTTCTTGTACTCCATGCTCTTTTTACAGTCTTTCTGCCAGCTAGGAGTGTAATAAAGGGCTACGGCAGGAATCATCAATTCACCTTCATTGTCTCTGTGATCTTGGCCAGTTTATTTCAAATTGTGCTTTGGTCAAAGTCCTAGGTACTCTTTTTTTTTTTTTTTTTTTTTTGCCAGATCACAAACTCCTCCTCCTCCAAATAAGGGAAATATGAGTTTTTCAAAGGCAGAAGGGAAGACATTGGACACTGGAGTGGCCTAGAGTGTCTCATCTAGCTCTTTAAAGAGTTAGATCTTCACCTAGTTTCATGGAGTTGCTGGCATTACTGGGCATGGAGACCTGGAGTCTTGGCAGTTATATTTCCCATGTCCTTCCTTTCCTCTTCCTCCTCCTGGTTGTGCTACTGAGGCTGTATGGACAGGGGTCAGACATCTGGACTCTCCAGAGTTGCCCTGTAGACTTAACTGGGAAGACTGCTGTGGTGACTGGAGCCAACTCAGGTGAGAACTTCTTCTCACTGCCTAGGGACTCTGTTCCTCTCACTCCCTTCCCAGGTTCCCCATCCCTCTTCTAGACAATGTTCTCATTCCTTCCCACTGCACCCAGCCCCCCCCCGCCCCACTCCAGTCATATACATAGAATCACCCATCTCTCTTTCTTCCTAGAGTTTCCATTTTTCCCATCCTTCTATTTGTGTAAAAGTCCCCATTTCCCCTCCTTCCAGCGTCCTTGTCTTTCCCAGCCCGCAACTAAGAGCTTCATTTTCCCTTCACCACTCCCTATAAGCCAATCTGGAATCTCCAACTTTCCCTTTCCCTTTTCATAGGTTTACCCATTAAAATAACCATTTGTTAACTATCCACTATATGCAAAAGTATTACTTATTTTAGTTCTGAAAAGTTCTCTGTAATTAGGAAATTCAGTTTAGTAAAAGGTTAAGACACATACACAAATGTTTAATACCCAGTGATACATATAATAATAATATCTCATCACATTTATATATCACAATTTGTTTAGCCATTCTCCAATTGGAGGATAGTCCTTAGTTACCAAGTTTGGGTTATCACAAAAAGAGCTACTATAAATATTTTGGTTATTATAGATACTCTTTCCTTGATTTCTTTGGCCTAGTATTGCTATAACTCAGTCAGTGGTAATGCTGATATTTTTCAAAGCATGTCTTCTAGACTATCTTTGAACCTGGAGATTATAAAATTAGCAGGGAGACAAGCCTGTGATCAGTGGATAGGTGATATGTTTGTAACTGAGTGTCCCTTAGATTGTATCTAAGCATACAGATAGCATCAGATAACCCCTTGCACAATCCATACCCTGCTTTTAAGAATATAACTTGTTTATTAATATTTTGATTTTTGTTTCAGTTATTTTTTAAATAACATGTTCTACACTTTGCCTCATGAAACCACACCTCATAGCATGAAAAAATTAAGTAAGAGCAATTGACAAATTGACTACTCTTGATAGCATATTTAATATTTTATCCAAATATTTGTTTACTTAGAAGAAGAAAATGCTATGAGGTGTGCTGGAACCAGTTTAACTGGAAACCAGATAGTTTACTTTTCAGAGTTCTCTTTAGAAATTGAAAAATCATACAAACTGGGGCTTGATTGATTGTTTGATGTTTGTCTAGATTTAAGAAAGTGATAATAAATGTTAAACATAAGTGTCTTGTAACTACATCCCCACCAAAAATCTGTGGTTAAAGGTTGACCAGGCCATCCCTGAAAATGCTTCATCACCTGTTTTTAAGGAATGGGACTTGTTATTGCAATAAAACTGCATTCAGGTCTCCCAGGGCCATCTCTAGTTGTCCTGATCCATATCTGGCCACTAGATTCAGATAGCTCCAGAGGAGAAAGTGAAGCTGATAACTTTGTACAGCCCTGCCTCACTTAAATTCAATTCACTTGCCTGTCACTGCATCACCTCCCTGATGTCATGGTACTCTTTGAAAACTGGTAGGTTTTCTTTCCAGTTTCCACTTTCTTTCCAGTTTTTTGCTATTACATAAAGGCGCTGCTGTCAATATTTTGTTATATATGGGACCTTTCTTTCTTGACTTTTTAAAGATATGTGCCATTGATAGTCTTTTCCAGCTTTAAGTCTCTAAGCTCCTAAACACTGTATATCTGTTTTGCATAATATTATATTTCAGTAATATGACTCATGTATAATATGACATATTACAGTAGTTATTTTAATATTGTTTTTGTCAAAGTAAATAATACTAAACTTTGCTTTGTATATATGTTTGTGTGTTGTCGCCAATATTAGATTTTAAGTTCCTTGGGGCATGGACTCTCTTTTTTTCCTCTTTTTGTATCCTCAATCTTAGCACAGTGCTTAGCAGTATGTAGGCCATAGGTTCCCAAAGTAAGCAATACCACTCCCTAGTGGATGCTGGAATAACCCAGGGGGGCAGTAGTAGCCTTAGATGCAATTGGTGGGCATTGAATAAAAATAAGGGGACATTAGAAGCATAAGGAGTGAAGAGAAGAAAATTTTGAAAAACTGTTCATATATTCTGTATGTATATGTACATAAACTGTTCATCTGTTGTGTAACAGAGTTAAAGTCATAGTGATTACGTTGTTTTCCCAATAAACACACAAAATACAAGTTATAACCCAATAGTGGTCAAGTCTGCTGACAGGTCTTAACAAGTAAGTGTTGGCAGGCATACGTGTTTCTCATTGTCATGAAGTCTAGCACTTATTGGCAGGAATATGTGCATGTAACTTGTTTACAATATGACACTATATGGACACACGATGCAACATGGTGTCATCAAAATTTCAATGCAGGAGAAAACCCACAAATTTACACTAAATTATTGAATTTAAAATGCATCATTTAAAAAAATATATTCTTTTGAAATGATGCAATTTTTAAAAAAACCATTGAAGTGTTAAAGAAAGTAGATTTCCAGAGAGATGCTAAGTAAATTTTTTTAAGGGGATGGTAGGCCAAATAAGTTTAAGAACCTCTGTTATAGGTGCTTATCAAATATTTATTGATTAATTAATGGAGTCACTGAGTTAAAGGGAATAAACAATTGTTTGGCTTTTCTCACATAATCTCTCCTTTTACAAATAAGGAAACTGAATTCAGAGAAGGAAATCCATTTGCTGAAGTTCATACTGGTAGAGAATGGGAGAATTTATACCCAGCCAGGTGGCACAATAAATAGAGCCCTGGGGTCTGGAGTCAGAAAAACCTGAAAGCAAATTTCGTCTTAATCACTTACTGGCGATGTGACCCTGGGAAAGTCACTTAACCTCAGTTTGCTTCAGTTTCCTTATCTGTTAAAGGGGAATAATAATGACGGTATCTACCTCAAAGAGTACTTGTGATATATGCCTAGCACAGAGTAGGTGCTTAATAAACGCATGCTCCCTTCCCCCTAGGTCTGTCTTTTAAATTCAAATCCAGTGCTCTTGGACTGAGTGGCTCTGCACACAGTGCAACTTCTGTCTGTCTTAGTTTCCTCAACTGTAAAAGAGGGATGATATAACCTCCCAGGACTGCTGTGAAGATTCAATGAGATAGTGTCTGTGTAGTGCTTAACATTGTGCCTGGCAGATGGTAGGTGCTTAACAAATGCTTATTGTTGAGGGCAAGGATGGAGTGCAGAATCAACGCTAGACCAGACCCTATGGGAAGCCTGTTTTCTGAGACTGCACTTGTTATCATTTGCTATCACTTTCCATGACCTCTTGATTTCCTGTCCCTGTGACATAAACAGAAAATGTGCAGAATACAAGAAAATAGGCAAGGACAGCAGATGTTCTCAAGGATAACATTCCTGAGCACAAAGAATGAGCCAAGAAAACAAGGATGGGGGCCTGGCAACTTAACACAAATACTTTTGATTTTTGTCTTTAAATATCCTGATCTCCGATCAATAAACGCAATTGTCCTATCTTCTCTCACCTGCCCATGTCTTTCTTCACCCCCGCATCACTGAGCCATTTGGGGACGTGGGTCGTCCCCCACAGTTTATTTTCTGCCTTCCATGCTTATTTCTTTCCTTTCTTCTTCTGTGTGAGTCTTCTCTTGTTAACCATCAAGGAGATGGCCACGGATAATTTTGAGAGATGGCCCCAGGGAAATATTCAGGTGGTGACTTGCTATAGAATGACTTGCAGGGATTTATGTTGGGAACTGGGATGGAATTGATGATGGATGGGATAGGAGCATTAACTGGGAAGAGGAAGGGTGGGGATGGAGATGGTACAGGGACAAGATGGAGATGAAGACATCTTTAGCACCTATGTCCTTTGGTCTCTAACCCTTCCCTCAGCAATGGCACTTGTACCTTTGGAATGAGGGAGAAGGGGCGGCACCCTTATAGCCTGTGCAATGTATTAGGTCTGTCATATGGAATCATATCCATTTGGAAGTTTGTTGATCCTGCTTCTGGAAATGTGTGGTGGAGGAGTTCTTTTGTTTCCTACATCTGAGCCTACTTATTGAAAATAAAGCAAACTCATGTGTAGAAAGAAATCATCTATCTACTGGGCAGCTAGGTGGTGCAGTGAATAGAGCACTGGCCCTGGAGTCAGGAGAACCTGAATTCAAATGTGATGCAAGGCACTTGACAATAGCTGTATGACCTTGGACTTAACCCCAATTTAACCCACTTAACCCCAATTGCCTTGCCATCACCCTCTTCAAAAAAAAAAAAAAAGAAAGAAATCATCTATAATTGATGCCATGAGGTCACAAGCCAGAACACCCTATCCCACCAGCAGAGAAGAGTTCTCTAACAGTGGTTTTACACTCATCAAAGGCAGCCAAATAGGTTGATGGTCATGACTTGTGTACTAACTTTAATCATGGAGTCACTTGAAATGCTGGAATTGGAAGGGAAGGTAGCCTAGATGATAAAATATCTGGAAACTAATGATTTCTAGAGGCATGCTTAAGCCAGTTCTGGTAAGTGTGAACAGGCACAGGCTGCAAAAGGCACAGAAGATCACAGTAGCCTTGGTGCAACTATTTCAACACCGTTCTTTGCCTAAGAGTCATAGCAATTCAGAGTCCCAAAAAGGGAGATTGTCCAATTCAGTTTCACACAAACCCCCTTATAGTCAAATTGACATCCTCAAAAGCCGATGAAAGCCAATCAGGAAACTAAAAGGACCTAAAATAACAATTATGTTGAACCATAATCATATGGGTTACTAGGGCCTGAGCTTCCATATGTAAGCAAGGCAGATCTTTTGTACAGAAAAAGAAGAAACAATGAATAGCAAAACTACTAAGGCCCCTTTCCGGATGAATTGGAGAAAGTTGACAAGGCCTTTTGTTGTTTGGTTGGTTAGGTTTTATTGTTGTTACATGTGATTTTTGTTTATTTTTTAAGGAAAAATAGAATTGTGTTGAAAAACATGTCACTCTTAGTTATCTCTACTTGAAAAAAAACCTAGCTGGTTGGGTAGAGTATGATAACCAGGAACTAACTACCATTCACCAGGTTGAAGTGATGCCCCTGGCATTCTTAGTATGTAGGAGGAATTCCACAGAGTATTTGGAGTCTAGTTTTATAAGTCTATACTTAAAGTACCAGTTGAAGCTTAAGTTTGTTCATGGGAAGAGCACTGGACTGGACATCAAGAAACCTCAATTCTACTGGTTGAAAGAGAATGGGAGAGATGAAGAAGAAAGAAGAAGGAGGAGGAGGAGGAGGAGGAGGAGGAGGAGGAGAAAGAGAAGAAATCACTAGATTTGTAATCAGACAACCTAGATTCAAACACTGACCACTATTTATGGTTGTGACTCTGTAGGAGGAGGGCCTCCTTTGATTTGTTTTATTTATGTATAAAAAGGAAAAGACTTCCTTGACTCATATTTATGATCTATTTGACTATAAACAAATTAGGGGAGTGAGGAATAGTGTATTTGTCAGATTTAAGGAGAATGGAGAAATTTATGACCAAACAAGAGATAGAGAACATTATTAAGTGCAAAATGAATTTTGATTACATTAAATTGAAAAGGTTTTGCACATACAAACCCAATGCAGCCAAGATTAGGAGGGAAGCAAAAAACTGGGAAAGATTTTTTATGACTAGTATCTGTGATAAAGGACTCATTTCTAAAATATATAAAGAACTGAGTCAGATTTACAAGAATACAAGTCATTCCTCAATTGAAAAATGGTCAAAGGATATGAACAGGCAGTTTTCAGAGGGTGGAATTAAAGCTATCTATAGTCATATGAAAAAATGCTCTAAATCACTGTTGATTAGAGAGATGCAAATCAAAACAACTCTGAGATACCACATCACACCTATCAGATTGGCTAACATGACAAAACGTGACAAAAAATGATAAATGTTGGAGAGGATGTGGGAGAACTGGAACACTAATTCATTGTTGGTGGAGCTGTGAGCTGATCCAAACATTCTGGAGAGCAGTTCGGAACGATGCCCTTTGGACATACAAAAATGTGCAATTTGACCCAGCAATATTGCTTCTAAGGCTGTATCTCAAAGAGATCATAAAAATGGGAAAAGGTCCCACATGTACAAAAACATTTATAGCAGCTCTTTTTGTGGTGACCAAGAAATGGAAATCAAAGAAATGTCCATCAATTGGGGAATGGCTGAAAAAATTGTGGTATATGAATGTAATGGAATACTATTGTGTTAAAAGAAATGACAAACATGCAAACTTCAGAAAAACCTGGAAAGACATATGAACTGATGCTGAGTGAAGCAAGCAGAACCAGGAGAACATTGTATACAGTAACAGTCATAGTGTGCAAGGATTGTTTCTGATAGACTTAGCCCTTCCTAGCAGTGCAAGAACCTAAAATATTCCCAAAGAACTCTTGAGGCAAAATGCCATCCACATCCAGAGAAAGAACTATGGAATCAGAATGCAAAATGAAGCAGACTATTTTCTCTTGTGTTGTTTTGGTTTGGTTTGGTTTTTCTCATGGCTTCTCCCATTCATTTGAATTCTTCTATGAAACATGACTAAAGTGAAAATGTGTTTAGTAAGAATTTAAGGGTAGAATACACATAAGATCGCATTCCATTTTGGGGAAGGAGGTCCTGCTCAAATGAATTCAACACAAGCCTTCTTAAAGCCAAAGAAAAGTAAAGTTTATTAAAGATTCACCACATCGAATTGACTCTTAAGAAACCTAAGCATTTGTAATGCTTGCATTAGCAAGTGGGCCAGATAGAATCTCAGCTAGACAGTCTGAGTTGGATTGAATCTGAGTGCCCTCTCATGGAAGCGAGATGGAACTTAAATACAGAAAAAGACTGAGGGAAGAATCCAGGTTCCTCCAAGTAGTCTGGGGCCCTTGGGATGGTCTTGATAGGGGAGGTCAACCTGAAATGTCCAGAGGTCTTGATGGAAATGACCAGTACCCCAGGGTGAATACAGATCAAAACTAGGGAGAATCTTGATGAGAGTGGCCAGCAGCCTGGGGAATGGAATTTTATAGGATCAAGGGTGAGGAGTGCAACAGAGACCTAGGCACAGTGATAACGAAAAGTCCATGGGCCTTGGGAGACTGCGGGATCAAATGGGAAGATTCAAGGAGAATTAAAGGATGTTCCTGGAGTCTATACCCTATCAATTCCACATTCTTAATATCCCATGTACTTATATTAAGGGTTGAGTACAGGCAAGATTCTTTTCTGGGTATGAGAAATATAAAGACAAAAGGGGAATGTTTTCTTCCCTCAAGGAAGTTAGGTCAGTTGCTGAGTCCTGTTCATTCTACTCTGCAATAGTACCAATAGTTTTTGCTATTGGAAAATCCTCTAAATCAGATCACTAGAGACCCAGTCCTGGAGAAGCCAAGACTCTTAATTGAGTAATCCTTGAGACCATGTACTCTCCCTGCCACTTCCCGAGTGTTTTCCCCTTCCCTGACTTCTGTCTTGTTCTGAGAACCAAAATCAAGTCAACACTACTATGGCCTCTATGAAGGGAATTCAAAAGATCTTTTCCATTCTTTGTCTTTGCGACATTCCAGACCAGATCTTTTTTCTGACCCTTACTTCCCTTAATGTCTTGTTTCTCCTGAAAGAATGCAGGGGTTAAAATGTCTCAATTTTGGGAGGCAGAGCCAAGCTGGCAGAGTAAAGGCAGGAACTCGCCTGAGCTTTCCCTCAAACCCCTCTAAAGACCTTTAAAAATGACTCTAAACAAATTCTAGAGCAGCAGAACCCACAAAAAAAAATGATGTGCAAGAATTTCTAGCCCAAGGCAACTTATAAGGTCAGCAGGAAAGGTCTGTCACACCTGAGTAAAAGTGGAGTGTTGTCCAGTGTAGACTACACCAGCACAGACCCAGCAAACCAAGAGCTGTCTTTGGGAGTGATTGAATCAGGAGTGACAGCTTCCAGAGTTCTTAGCCCATAGACAGCAAGGGGAGTCAAACTACTGGTCAGTGATTTGCTAGCTCCAAGTCAGGACTCTGTTGCTTTGCCCATACTAGGACCTGGGTAGCAGTCCTGGGTGGCAGTCCTAGGGACAGGAGGAGCACTAACGTAGCACAGTTTGTGGCCATGGTGGAGCAGAGACACTCCTCACAGTTCCAGGGCAGAAAAGGGTGCTTGTGGTCGCTCACAGATCAGAGCACAGGCCAGGAGAATAGTAAGCACCCCTCCTTAGATCACAGCACCTTGGAAGAACTGAAAATTCCCAGGTCCCCAGAAGTATCTCTGAAAAGAGCTGCACAAAACCCCTGAAGCTTGGGACCGTGTGCCCTCCACCCTGGAAGCAGAGTTCTACCTCAACAAAGAGTTAAAAGTCAAGTAATAAGCTGGAAAAATGAGTAACCAATAGGAAAAAACTGGCTATAGAAAGTTACTATGTGACAAGAAAGATCAAAACACACATTCAGAAGACAACAAAGTCAAAGCTCTTACCTACCTGAGAAAAATATGAATTGGTCTCATCATCAAGGCCTTTTGAAAGGAAAGAAAATAAATTTCAGAAATGAAAAACACTTAGGGCAGATGATAGGCAAATTCAGGGGAGGTAGAAGAGATGATTAGAAGTGAGCCCATTTAACAAGCCCTCACAGTGAGAGACATTGCTCACCTTAAGCAAAAAACAGTACCTGTTATGCAATCAGGAAAGCCTTTATCGATCTTTACATCCATTCCCCCTGAATGAACCAGTAACCTTCCTGGAAAGGTTATAGGACAAATACAACATGTTCAGAAAGATAGGGCTTCTTATACTGTTTTCTGACCTTTGGATCTCCCACAATACTGTTCCCTGGTGATGTGACTCCATGTTCTCCTCTCTGATAGACCTTTCTTCACACAGCTCTTTGAATCTACGCATTAGTTTCTGACTTCTAACCTGTCCATGGTAGGTTGAAAACCCCATCACCTAGGACTGTGGAAAACAGAATTTCCTTGTCTTCCACAAGATCCTCCAAAAATCCTCCAATATCTGAGTTACGGGGCCTTTCATTCACACAAAAACAGCTTTCCTTACCAAGGTAAGGCCAAGAACAGAGACAGTTCTCCATTTCTAAGAGGCAAAGTGGGACTGGGGTGGGAGTGGAGGTGCAAAATAAATATTGTAAGACAGAAAGGTGCCAAGGTTAAGGATTGCAGAGGGGTTGACGGAATCATGTCAGGATATGTTGGGCATTATGGAAACATGGGCACTGGTGCCAGACCAGGAGTAAATGGAGGGCTATATACAAGGGAAAGTCACACTGAAAGAAATACCACCTCCTTCCAAGGACAAGCAAAGGGGCATATAGTTGGCAGACTAAGTTATCAACAATTTGTGTCAAGAGAACACAAAAGTTACTAGTGAGACCGTTAGTGTGAGGAGCAGTATCAAAGGAGCAGTTATAAATTGAATTTAAGTTGATAAAAAGAAATTAGGGGATAAGAGAGGTATATATTGGGAGTAGAATGCATCTTTTTGGAGGGGTAGAGCTAAGTGGGGGCTAGGTCAGAGACTTCTTTCCCCACTAAGTGAGCCAGAGTTCTCTACTGGGATTAGAAATGCATAGGGAAAAATGAAAAAAAATCCCCAAAACTCCCTTATGGGAATTCCCCAAAGTTCTGGAGGGGAATTCAGGTCTAGTGATTGGTACTCTACTTCCTAATGACCTTTTTTCCCCAAGAATACTTGCCATGTAGCTACCAGGTGCCTTTTATGCTGTACCAAGTATCTATTGAGGGCAGGATCAGCTATTAGGGTAGGCTCTGATGAAGAATCATTGTTTGTAAACAGAGTGAACTGCTGATACAGTTGACAACTTTTTGAATAACTGAGGTAGGGTGCAACAAAAGAAGGAAAGCGGTATTCAGGAGAAAAAGAAGGAAGGAGGCTATGACCTGAGACCAATGAGAGGGATTATGACCACTATAAAGAGGAAGCAGAGGATTGAGGGAACTGTTAGTTTTCATAACTGGCAAGGCATCATGTGTTACAATAGGTTCAGAAAAGCAAAAAGAGAGGGTGAACAGAATAAGGGAAAACAAATAAATGAACAAGACTCAGTCCTCATCTGGGTTGGAAGAGTAGCTTACTCCAAATTTCATCTGCTCCTCAGTCCTGATGAAGCCAAGTCTTAGGTCATTAAAAGGTCCAGCAGTCCAGGAAGGAGCAGAGGCTCATTTCAGGTGAGAATGCCTTTTAGCTTGGCCACAAGTTGGGTGGATGGAAAGTCCTTTCACCAAGGCTGTTAAGTGTCCTTCCAAGAGTGTTATTTTTAATACACTCAATCTCCAGACTCAAGCTGAATGGGAGTGGGGAGGGGGCAATGATGAGTCTGAACCTGAGGAATACTACTAAGGGACAAGATGACTAACTTTCTGAAGCTACTTTGTAAGACTTTGAAAGTAAGAGAGGAGTGTGCACTTTTGATCTGGATAGAATCACAAGTGGGAGGAGATAAAGACTCCGGGTGACCAGTAACAATCTCAAAAGGGGAGAGGGAAAATTTCCGAAAAAGAAATGACTCTGAGACTTAAGAGAACCAAAGGTAAAGTTTTTGACTGGGATGTTCCTAAGCTTTGAGAGAACTTGACTAATTGGGTTTTGAAAATTTCTTTAATTGGCTCAAGAGTCCTGAAGACTGTGGGTGATAAGAAAGGTGCAAATGTTGGATAAGGGGTGAGGCAGGCTAACACATGGATAACAGACTGAATAGGTGATGTCCCTCCATCAGAATGAATTTCATGAGGGATGCCCCAGGTAAGAAAGATTCTTTCTTCCTCCCTTCCTCCCTCCCTTCCATCCTCTATTCCATCCTTCCTTCCTTCCTACCTTCCTTCCTTCTTCTTTCTCCCTTTCTGAAAAAATTGAGGAAATTCTAGAGCAGCAGAAGCCACAGAATGACAGAGTGGAGGAGATTTTCAGTCCAGGGTGACCTGGAAGGCAGATGAGAAAAGTGGGTCACACCGGAAGGAGGAGGGGAGCCCAGCCTGGCCTTGGCAACTTGGCATTGGGAGGAGGACATGAGCAGGCCTCAGGGTGGAATCCCCAGGAGCAGCATCAGTTTACAGATCCCTCAAACCTCAGATGCCAAAGGCAGCTTCAAAGGTCAGTGAGAGAGCTTTTTTACCTCAGTGACAAGGCAGCAGGGTTCTCCCCCGACCCAGGTTCCAGGCAGCAGCTCTGGTCAGTGCAACAGCTACAAGTGGCCCCACAGGCAGCAGTCAGCTTCCATTGTTGGATAAAGCCGTTGGGGAACTTGAGCAGCTGATCTGAATCTCAGCCACAAGCCAGGCCAGGGAGTAAACTCCTCTCCCTTGATTGTACCACCTTGGAGGAACTGACAACTTACAGGCTCACAGAGTATACCTTACTCTTGACAAAGGACCCAAAAGTCAAGTAACTGGTTGGAAAAATGTCCCAAAAAGGGAAAAAAAATAAGACTATAGAAAGTTACTTTCTTGGTGAACAGATATTCTCTCCCATCCTTTCAGATGAGGAAGAACAATGTTTACCATCAGGGGATGACATAATAGTCAAGGCTTCTGCCTTGACTTCAAAATCTCCAAAACAAATATGCAATGGTCCTGGGTCATGGAAGAGCTCAAAAATAACTTTAAGTAAGGAAGGTGGAGGAAAAATTGGGAAGAGAAATGAGAATGATGCAAGAAAATCATGAAAAGCAAATCAACAGCTTGCTAAAGGAGACCCAAAAAATATTGAAGAAAATAATACCTTTAAAAATAGGCTAACTCAACTGGCAAAAGAAGCCCAAAACCCCAAGAAGAATGCTTTAAAAAGCAGAATTAGCCAATTGGAAAAGGAGGTTCAAAAGCTCACTGAGAAAATAGTTCTTTAAAAATTAGAATGGAGCAGATGGAAGCTAATGAGTTTATGAGAAACCAAGAAATTACAAAACAAAACCAAAAGAATGAAAAAAAATGGAAGATAATGTGAAATATCTCATTGGAAAAACAACTGACCTGGAAAGTAGATCTAGGAGAGACAATTTAAAAATTATGGGACTACCTGAAAGCCATGATCAAAAAAAGAGTCTAGACATTATCTTTCATGAATTTATCAAGGAAAACTGCCCTGATACTCTAGAACAAGAGGGCAAAATAAATATTGAAAGAATCCACCAATCACTTCCTGAAAGAGATC
>CM053772.1:231521515-231796219 GCA_028658325.1 Potorous gilbertii
CTAGAGTTCCCAGGTCAAGGAGAAAATATTGCAAGCAGCTAGAAAGAAACAATTCGAGTATTGTGGAAAAACAATCAGGATAACACAAGATCTAGCAGATTTTACACCAAGGGATCAAAGGACCTGGAATATGATATTCCAGAAGTCAAAGGAACTAGGATTAAAACCAAGAATCACCTACCCAGCAAAACTGAGGATAATACTTCAGGGAGAAAATGGCCATTCAATGAAATAGAGGACTTTCAATCATTCTTGATAAAAAGACAAGAGCTGAAAAAAAAATTTGACTTTCAAACACAAGAATCAAGAGAAACATGAAAAGGTAAACAGGAAAGAGAAATCACAAAAGACTTATTCCTCCATGGATAATATATATATATATATATATATACCTTGAAACTTTTCTCAGTATCTAGGGAGTTGGAGGGATTATACACATATACACACATACATATGTGTGTATATATATATATATATATATATGTATATATGTATATGTGTACATAGAGAGAGAGAAAGAGAGAGACAGAGACAGAGAGAGAAAGAGAGCACAGGGTGAGTTGAATAGGAAGGGATCACATCTAAAAAGTAAAATTAAGGGGTGAGAGAGGAATAGATTGGGAGGAGAAAGGGAGAAATGGAATGGGGCAAATTATCTCTCATAGAAGAGGCAAGAAAAAGTTTTTCCAATGGAAGGGGAAAGGGGGGAGGTGAGAGGGAAAAAATGAAGCTTACTGTCATGACATTTGGCTCAAGAAAGGAAGAACATGCACACTCAGTTTGGTATGAAAACCTATCTTACACTACAGGAAAGTAGGGGAGAAGGGGATAAGCAGGATGGTGGGGGAATGATGGAAGGGAAGGCAAATGGGAGGAGGGAGCAATTAGAAGTAAACACTCTTGGGGAGGGACAAAGTCAAAAGAGAGAATAGAAGAAATGGGGGCCAAGATAAGATGGAGGGAAATATAGTTGGTCTTATACAACATGACTATTATGGAAGTCATTTGCAAAACTATACATATATAGCTTATATTGAATTGATTGCCTTCTCAGTGAGGATGGGTAGGGAGGGAGAAAGGAAGAGAAATTGGAATTCAAAGTTTTAGGAACAAATGTTGAGAATTGTTTTTGCATACAACTGGGAAATAAGAAAACAGGTAAAGGGGTATAGAAATGTATCTTGCCCTACAGGACAAGAGAGGAGATGGGGATAAGGGAAGGGAGGGGTAAGAAAAGAGGACACATTGGTTGAAGGGGCAATCAAAATGCAAGGTGTATTGGGGTGAGAGGAGGGGAGAGATGGGGAGAAAATTTGGAACTGAAAATTATGTGGAAATGAATGTTGAAAACTTAAAATGAATAAATTTTTAAAAAGAAATTGGTACATCAATGGCACTTGGTATGGAACACTCATATGTATTTGATCTATATAAAGATTATATATATATTTATATGTCTGTGTGTGTTATTTCTTCTACTTTTCTTGGATGTTATATGTTAAGTTTAGGTTTTTTTAAAAATAAAGTCCTGAAAGTCTGACAATTCATTAATATCCATTTCTTTTCATTAAGGATTATGCTTAACTTTTCTAGGTATGATGTTTTCAGTTTCAACCCCAATTCTTTTGCTCTTAGATATATAATGTTCCAAGACCTGCAATCTTTCCACGTTCCTGCTGCTGTCTTGTATGATTCTAATCATGGCACTGTGATATTTAAATTGTTTTTTCTTGTTGCTCATAATATTTTATCCTAGAGCTGTGGATTTCAGAATTTGACTATGATAGTCCTGTGGGTTTTCTTTGTATAATCTCTTTCAGGTGATGATCAGTGGGTTTTTTTTTTCTATTTCTACTTTCTCTTTTTGTTCTAACACTTTAGAACATTTTTCTTTAATGATTTCTTGTATTATTGTGTCAAGATTCTTTTTTTGATTACAACTTTCAGGTAATCCTATTATTCTTATGGTTTCTTTTCCTCATTTGTTCTTCAAATCAGTTGTTTTTCTTATGAGATGTTTCATATCCTCTTCTATTTTTTCGCTTTATATTTTGTTTCATTATTTCTTGATCTCTTATAACTTCACTGACTTCCCTTTGCCCAATTCTAGTTTTCTTTTTCTTTCTTTTTTTTTTTTAATTTTATTTTAGATTCAAACATCAGAACCTAACTATAGAATAGAGGAAAGAAACAAAATATATCATAAATTTAAATATTGAAACAAATACAAAGTTAAAAAGAAAAAGCATGTCATGTGCATAGAAGAACATAAGAGAAGATTCAAATTATATAACAATATATTTTCACTTCAAGAAAGTCTGTATGATAAATAATACTTTTTATGCTGAAAATTGTCCGTCTTTATTTCCTGTGAGTTCTTTCATGCTGTGCACTTTTTTACTTTGTTCTTTTCTCCCCCTCACCCCCACCCAAGGCTGTAATGAAGTTTAGATATGTTTCTCTGTAGCTAGAGATACATACATACCCATATACATATATAGACATATAGTTTCCTAGGTCAATTCTAGACCTGATCTTTGGTTTTTATGTTTGTGCTTATCTCTTTTTTTCCTATCCTGCCTCCTCTACTTAAATTCTAGCCATTAAGTTGTCCTTCTTTTACTTGCCTACCCCACTTCAAAGATCCCTCTCTTATGCTCTCATTCCCATAAATCTAAACACCCTTCTGTACCCCCTTTTATTCCTGCCCCCTCCCCTCTAAAGATGTATTCTTTGTCCTCTCTCCCCTCCCTATGCCCCTACCATTTTATTTCCTCTGAATTTAGAAGATTTTTATATTCTTCTAAATATATATATGTGTGTGTGTGCATGTATTGTTCCCTCTTGAACTCATTCCTGATGAAAGTAGGTTACCAGAACAGCCCTCCTCCCTCATCTAATTCCTCTGTATCAATTCTTCCTCTTGCACCTCTTTGTAAAAAATAATTACTCTTTTTAACTTTTAAAATTAATATCAAAGGTTTATCCCTATCTTTGTTATGAGCTACCCAATTATTAATAATAGTCTTAGACATACATGTGATATTTTACATACATAAAAAGTAAACAGTCTATCTTTATGAATTCCTTATAATCAGTCTTTGGTATGTACCTTATATTTCTCTTGGCTCTTATATGTTGAATGTTTTATTAAATTCAGGAATTTTGTTAATGAAGTCTTGAAAGTCTGAGAGATTATCAAATGTCCACTTTTTTCATATTCCAAATAATATTTAACTTTGCAGGGTATGATATTTTTGGGCCAAAGCCCCAGTCTTTTTGCTCTTTGATATATTGTGTTCCTAGATCTGTGTTTCTTTAATGTCTCTGCTGCTATCTCTTGTGTAATTCTAATTGTGGCTTCATCATATTTAAATTGTTTTAATCTTGATGTTTTTGATGTTCTATCCTTAACCTGGGGGTTTTGAAATTTGACTATGATATTCTTTTAGGATCTATTTTAAGTGGTGATCAATGGATTTTTTTCTGTTTCTACTTCTCCCCCTTGTTCTAATGCTTCAGTACAGTTTTCTTTGATTATTTCTTGTATTAGTGTATCAAAATTCTTTCAGTCAGTCCAGTTTTTATGTTTTCTTTTCTTGATCTATTCTCCAAATCTGTTGTTTTCTTATGAGATGTTTCACTTTTTTTCTATTTTTTTATTATTCATATTTTGGTTAATTATTTCTTGATCTCTTACAGTTTTGCTGGCTTCATTTTGCCCAGTTCTAACTTTCAAAGTGTCACTTTCTTCCTTAAGATTCTGGATCTCTTTTGCTAATTGATTGACTTTCCTTTCATAACCTTCTTATTTTTCTCGGATTATTCTTATTTTTTCTCCATCTCTTTCATTTGATTTTTAAAATCTTTTTAAAGATCTTGTATAAATTCTTTTGGAGCAGGTGACCATTTGATGTTACTCTTTGGGGGTTTCTTTACTTCAATATCCTCTTCTGAAGATGAACGCTGGTCATCTCTATTCTCATAATAGCTTTCTATGGTTGAATTCTTTCTCCTTTGCTTGTGCATTTATTTGTGTGGCAATGGTTTAATTTTTGTAATCACCTCTAGTGTTGGGATATGGGAAATGATGCCTCTTGCCCTAAATCTTCAGTTCTCTCTTCCAACTTGGAACCAAAGCCAAATCTCCAAACAGCCTGTGCTGGATTCTTCTCACCCTGCTACTTTTTGAAGCACAACTGGGTCTGGTGTTCCTTATCAGCAGAAGTTCCCTTGACCTTCCTGGGTTAAATGCCTAACTCCTCCCACTATCCCAGGGATGAAAATTCTTTTGGCTGGGGCCAAGGCAGCCTCTCAAAACAATTAACCCCAGGACTTGCTGCTTGATTTTTAAGTGGCTTGTGGCTTGTTGTGTTTACTCTCCATAGGGACCAAATTGAACACTGAGATTTTTCTTCTGATGTTCTTGAATTGTCTCAGGAAGACCCTGGCTGTGCCACTATTCCTATTTATCTTCTATATTCACCCTAAGGCACTGTTTTAACTCTTTTGTAGGGGAAAATATGAAAAGCTTGGAATTTTCTGACCTACTCTATTATCTTCCTGGAATCCTCTCTCTCGATTCTAATTTTCAAGGAGTTGTTTTCTTCCTTAAGATTCTGGATCTTCTTTCCAAGTTGGTTGACTTTTTTTTCATAATCTTCTGGTTTTTCTTGGATTGTTCTTATTTTATAATTTTTTTCCTCAATCTCTCTCATTTCATTTTTAATGTCTTTTTTAAGTTCTATGAATTATTTTTGGCAGATGACCATTTGACATTACTGTTTGAGGTAGGAAAGACTATTTTTTTCCCTTCATTATCCTCTTCTGAAGATAAACCCTGGTCTTCTCTATTCCCACAGTAACTTTCTATGGTTGGATTCTTTCTCCTTTGCCTGACAGATCAAACGGCTCAAAATTTTAGTTGTGGTGTCTGCAAACTGCACCTTTTCCCTAGAGGTTTTGCACCCACTATGAGCAAGGGAGATCAGAAGAAAAATGGATTCAGGAGCACCTGCCTCCTTAAGGGCAGAGCAAAGGAGAAGGTCATCCATGTGCTGTAAAAGGGTGGAATGTTGTTGCTGCTTGTCCTTCATTTTTGAAGAGGACTATGACATCAGGGAGGTGATGCTGTGACTTGCAAGTGAATTGGATTTAAGTGAGACAGGGCTGTGCAAAATCACTAGCCTCACTTTCTCCTCCAGAGACAACTGAGTCCAGTGGTAAGATAGAGATCAAGATGACTAGAAAGAAGTGCTTGAGAAAAATAAGTGAGGCTTTCACTTGAGCCTAGGGGTAACACTGTCCATATATGTTGATAACTTTGCCAGGTAAAAGTCAAAAAAGGAACTTACTATGGGGATCTGAGGGGATGCTGAAAAAGGTATTGTGGAGATCAGGAGGAATGTGGGTAAGGAAAGTATGAGGATTCAGGGTTCCAGAACAACACACAAATCGATGGCACCAACCTCATTCTACAGACTTGTGTACAGGAAGAGTAAATGTGTTGCAGGGACTGGTACAAAGGATGAAGAGGCTGGTATCAAT
The DNA here is from genome assembly GCA_028658325.1 of Potorous gilbertii. Taxonomy (NCBI): domain Eukaryota; kingdom Metazoa; phylum Chordata; class Mammalia; order Diprotodontia; family Potoroidae; genus Potorous; species Potorous gilbertii. The sequence goes on from CM053772.1 coordinate 231,527,063, forward strand.
AAGAGGGTGTATGCCCTGAATTGTCACATGAGAAAGGGGATACTGGGGAACTCAAGGGAAAGGTTTCAAGGGGTTGAGTTGGATCTGGATTGGAGGGGCACTGAGAACTCTCTCAATATCAGTATTCCTAGAAGCCCAGAGGGAAGAAGGAATCTCCTCCAAAGTGGGAAAAGGGCAGAGGAAAATAGGTGATGACAGAGGGTGGAGTAGTTAAGTTTCAAGGCCTGGAATTGTAAAAGAAGGAAGGATTTCATGGTGAGGGATAAAAGCAATGGCACCTTTATAAGTTTCAAGGAAGTTATGTCCCAAGAAGTGAACAAGGGAATTGGAGAAAAGGAGAAAAGGATGTGAAGGGAAGAGGTCCAGAGAGGAAGACAGACTGCACAGAGATTCCCACTATAGAAACCTTTTTGGGACTCAGAGAGAGAGGGTTGGGGGAATTACAACAGAAAGGATGGTGTCAGCATCAACCAGTATCTCAATAGTCTGAGAGGTAATTATGATGGGAATATTGTCCACAGGTGAAACTGGCAACACAGAAAAGACCCCCTAAGAATCCTCGCAGCCCCATTACTCCTGGGCATTCTTGGCACAGTTAGGATTTTTAGAGCGAGGTCTCTTGAGCAGTCCTGAGGAGGAGGGATGAACAGGCATGGCAACCATCACTGGAAGGAGTTACACTTACTTTTCCAGTACCCAGGTTTCTTAGAGTAGAAACAAACCTGGCCTATAAAATGTCCACTCCAGTGGAGCAGAGGGACCCGGGAAGAAGGTTTGGCAAATCCAGCCTGTTGTCTTTCTTGGAATTGCTGAAACTGCAGATTCCTGGTTTTTTCCTCAGTGAGAGTGGCCTGAAATCAGGAAGCCAAATTAACAAGACCAGAAGTGGGAGTGTTCTGCCAATCCCAATTTTCCCTTCTCCTTGATCAACCCTTTAAAGGTTTCTGAAGGCTGTTAGCATAGAGTGGATTAAAAGTGAACCTTCACAGTAACAATATCAGCAGCCTTGTTCAATGATCAGCTATAACTGATTTAGCTCTTCTCAGCAATACAGTGACTCAAGACAATTCCAAAAGACTCATGATGGAAAATGCTATCCACATCCAGAGAAAACACTGATGGACTCTGAGTACAGATCAAAGCATACTATTTTAATTTTCTTTATTTTTTTCACTTTTTCCCTCTTTTGTTCCATTTCTTCTTTCACAACATGATTTACATGGAAATATGTTTTACATGATTGCACATACATAACCTATATCAAATTGCTTACTGTCTTAGGGAAAAAGAAAATTTAGAATTCAATATTTTACTTAAAAATTATAGAAACAAATTTTTTTAAAAGTTTACAATTTTTTTACACATAATCGAACAAAATAAAATACTATTTAAAATAAACAGAAAAGAGAGTAGCCATTGCCTCCTCCCTCATCTCCAGCTGTGTTTAGGGATGCATCATCATCGTCCATTGCCACCACTGTTCTTGAGTTCTCAGTCACTGATCAACTTAATAGTTAACATATCAATCAAAAGGATAAAGACAAAGATCAAGAAGCATCCTTAGCCGGCAACTTCAAATGTATTTGCTAGTGTTTGATCAATCACAGATTCAGGAATTTAAAGAGGCCTTCAATATGCTTAATCAGAACAGAGATGGTTTCATTGACAAGGAAGATTTACATGATATGCTTGCTTCCTTAGGAAGGAATCCAGCTGATGAGTACTTAGATGCCATGATGAATGAATGTCCAGGTCCGATAAATTTTGCTATGTCACTCACAATGTTTGGGAAAAAGTTAAATGGAACAGATCCAGAAGATGTCATCAGAAATGCTTTTACTTGCTCTGATGCAGAAGTTACAGGCACCATTCAGGTAGATTACTTGAGAGAATTACTGACAACAATGGGAGACAGGTTCACAGATGAAGAAGTAGATGAACTTGTATAGAGAAACACCTATTGATAAAAAGGGGAAATTTCAATTATATAGAGTTCACACACATTCTTAAACATGGAGCAAAAGACAAAAATGACTAAAAGGAAATGTCAAATTCATGCCAACAGTTCTTATTTTCACTTTGTTTATTTCTGAGACTTTCTCATACTGTTTGCATGGACTTAGTTTTACAGCTTTTGCCTCTCATTCCAAATCACTTGGGATACACTTGTGCCACTATAATCAGAGTTGGAAAAAGGAATTATTTTAAAATAGAATTGGAGAAGTGATCATTGACTTGAGAAAACATAAAGGGAAAAAAAATCTCAAATTTCTGGTTTAGTTGGAGTTTTTACATTTTTTGTAATAAATACTTTAAAAATAAAGATTGTGAACAAAGTATTTTCACTAAATATAGGTATTGGGTGTATTTAAGTAGTTTCTAAAAATAAAAAAATTAGTGTTTTAAAATCTCAGTGACCAAACACTAAGTTATAGCTTATGTATGAATTAGAAATTTCTTCCTCAGGAAGAGGTGTTAACTCCTCTGTTCTTTATTCTTGTGCCAGATTAAAAACATTTCTGAGATGAAGTTCTTGCTCAAAACCTTTAGCTCAACAAAAACTTTAGCAGATGGCAGCACGGGCATTTATCTAGTACTATTCACTGCTTCCAGAGAATATATAAAGTAAACTATTAAAAAAATGGGAGGTGTCTACTAGTTTTCCCATCACCTCCAGCTTTCTGTCTGCCTCCACCGTCTTTGTATTTCCAGGGCCTCTTAGCATCCTGGACACTAAATAACTAACCATGTTGAACCAAAAGTTAAACAACTGCCATAGTACCTTATTCTCATTTGTATGAGCAGATTTCCTTTGCTCTCTTCTAATTTTGATTTACACTGGCATTGTTAATTTGTGGTGTTTGGTAGCTTTAATTCTAATCAAGCTATACCTTCCATTATTTATTTTGAATGTCTGAGCACTGCTTAAGCTCATAAAATGAGATTATTCCATATTTAATTCTAATTTTATAAAGATTTTTGTTAGTTTTACAGTTTGTTGCCTAAATTTATAAAATTATTTCAATAGAGAGGTGATTCTAAGTGCCTTTAAATTATAATTTTGTCCTTTTTAAAAATTATTTGTGGCTGTTAGATTTTTTAAAGAGAAATCTCCATATATATCTTTACTGAAGTATCTGTGCCTTTTGAATGGAAAGCCTTTAAAGGTGTATTACATTTTATCTAATACTGCATAAGATACTGCACTGAATAATTATAGGCTTTGCATGGTCCCTTCTTCATCTCTACTACACTGAGCAAAATACATGTCCCTTAGGAAAAAAGTTATATAAAGTTATATTACAAAGTATAGCATAGTCCTTTATAAGTGTTGCTTAAAATAAACTATAATTTGTTTATAGGGATATTGCTTCATAATTGAATTTGGCATGTCATATACACCATAGCTATGCTCTGTTTAAGCACAAATATTTGTGTTTTGATAAAATGATGATTCTTTAAATTTGGTGAGTTTGAAGTGAACAAATCTCTGTGTCTACATTTAAGTTTTGCTTTAAACTTTTGAAATCATGAAATAAATACATTGATTAGAAGCAAAAAAAATGGAAAACCTGACAAAGATATTGGAACTTTCTGGAGATAGTCCAGAAGGAATTATTCTAAAATTCAGATGTGGACTCTCTGACGTTTTGTCAGGAGATGGGGTTTTGGTTCCAGTCAATTACCTTAGGGATTGTTTCTAAAAGAATCTGTCCTTCTTACTCCTCTTTTCATGTGTTTCTTCAGAAGGATTCCTCCTTCCACAATATGTAAATGATGAGGTCAAGTGGATCAGTCCATCAGGTGGAACTAGTGGTTGACTTCTCTAGGCCCAATTGTAATGCCAATGTGCCAATGTGCCAATGTGCCGATGTGCCAATGAGCCGATGCAATACACATAGGAGTTGCTATGAATATTCATGTGTATATCCAGGGCAAATTCACAAAATATAAATAACTCTCTTCTTTGAAGGAAAAACCAAAATATTTATTTAGAATATCATTAGAATACCAGGAGGTAAGATTTAGCAGGATACTTGTCACTAATCCAAGGAGCACTGACATCTTAAACCTTCTTTCTGTCAGGCCTCCCCACAAAAACAAGTTTCTCTAAATAAATTCTCTCTCTCTCTCTCTCTCTCTCTCTCTCTCTCTCTCTCTCTCTCCCTCCTCTTTGGACAAGCTCCTCCCAGTCTGAGCTCCATGTGACTCAGGTTCCATGTGACCACAGACTCCCTATGTTAGGCTTATTAATGGGTGGGGAAAATCTTTCTATTTTATTACCATTACACCAGCAAGGACCTGGACTAGTTGATAAACATGAGAGGCCTGGGCAAGTAGAAAGGTCTGAGAGAAATGCTGAAGTGAACTCTGAGAAGTATTCCTGAAACTTGGGAAATTTTTTGACCATCTCCCAGAGTTTGGCCTGAGCCCATGGGGGTCCTTTACCATCATTCTTTTTAGTTTTAAAAGAGAATTGGTGAATGGTAGAGGAGAGAAGGTAAAAGATGGATAGAGATATTCATTAGAGCAAAGGAAATTCTTTTCAGAGATCATTCTTAAACCCCTCCCTCAGATTTTTCATGTGCCCTGAGAGACTCTATTTTAGATTTGTTTTCTTTCTTTTGGTATTCTAACTAGTCTAATCCTTCCTGGGGGAGAAATATTTTGGATTCCATGTCCTTTTTTTCAGTTTTAAATTTTTGAATGTTTTCCTAGAAGGACAAGTGCTGTGATTCTGATTCCCTCTAAATGGTCTCTAATAGCCACTGGGTAAAAAGAGTCCCATTCAGAGCATTTGATTTTTGACCCTGCCTTATCAATAGATATCCTTAGATAGTTAATTTTATCCCTCACTGTGGCCAGCAGGGTCAAAGATCAGATTTTGTCAATGACTATCAATGTTCCCAAACCTTGCTAGTATAGAAAACATACTGCAAGGCCATTTGACCAGCCATAGTTACCTTAGGGGGACTAGAAAAGGTGGACCCTGAATTGCCCATGGATCTCTCCAAATTCTCAAATGAAGAGTTAACCCTGCCAAAAGAGACAGGAGTCTGGAGTCTGGAGCAGGACCAGGTATTCACTGATCCAATTCGAGGGGACTTGGAACTGGCCACATGGGATCCTTGATGGTACCAAGAGAGATAGTTTCCAATGAATCCTGCTTCTGACACCAAAAATATGTCAGTGTAAAAACAAGCCAAACTCACATATAGAAAGCGTCCTTAACTGGGGCCAAGGAGTCCTGTATCAGCATACAGAAGTGCCCAAAGAGGGAGCTACAAGGGTTTTCTTTATATAGTCAGGAAGGGCAGCTAGATAGGTAGTTGTTTACTACTTTAACCAGCACCACTTGGAATGCTGGGGTTGGGAAGGGTGACAGTCTGTATGACAGAAAAGCAGGGAAAGTGATGGTTTCTGGAAGCAGCTTAACTCACTTCTGCTCATTTTGAACAGACTCTGATAGCACAGTCTGGACTGTGTTTTAGGTGGTCACAAGAGTTTTGCTGTAGCTGTTTCAACAGTTATTTGCTCTAACAGTTAGGGCAATTCAAAGTCCAAAAAGGGGAAATAGTTCTAATCAGCTCCACATGCTTCTGAAAATGTTATGGAAGAGTTCTTCCCTTTCCCATGTCAGAACTTACCTACTAATACTCTAATTTAGTGGTTTTCAAATATGTTGGTCTCAGGACCCCTTTGTATTCTTAGAAATTATTGAAGTTTTGTTTATACAGATTGCACGTATTAATAATTGTCATATTATTAATTACAGCTGATAAAAATTGAAAATTCATATTTATTCAACTAAAAAATAATAAACCCATTATATGTTAACATAAATAACATATTTTAGTGAAAAATAGCTATATTTTCCAAAACAGAATGAAATAGTGAGAAAACTGGCATGAAAGAATTGGAAAACTGAAGAAATGTCCATCAGTTGGGGAATGACTGGACATATGGTATATTAAATGTGATGGAATACCATTATGCTGTAAGAAATGATAAAGGGGATGGCTTCAGAAAAATCTGAAAAGACTTATATGATCTGATGAAGCAAAGTGAAGGAAACGGAACCAGGAAAACAATCTACATAATAACAACAATATTGTAAAGATAATCAACTGTGAAAGATTTAGTAATGCTGATCAATACAATGGTCCACTACAATTCTAAAATACTCAAATAGAAAAATGCTATGCACCCCCAGATAGAGAATTATGGACTCAGACTGCAGATTGATTGCAAATTATTTTTTAAAAATTATTTGTTTTTAATATTTTGCATTCTAAATTCTCTCTCCTTCAATCCCTCCCCCACCTATTGACAAGAGAGGCATGGCTAATGAAGAAACATGTTTTGCATTACTTCATATGCTTAAGGAGTATTACATTGCTTGCCTTCTCAATGGGTGGGAAAGGGATGCAAGGAGGGAAAAAATTTAAAACTGAAAAGAAAAATAAAAATTTTAAAAGAGATAAATGGTATGGTTTACATATTTTTGTAAATCTCTTTAATGTTTAACTTGATAAACTTAACCCCAACTGTCTCATCCTGGGTCATCTCCAGTCATCCTGATGAATATCTGGCCACTGGATTCAGATAGCTCTGGACGAGAAGTGAGGCTGGTGACTTGCACAGCCCTCCCTCACTCAAAACACAGTCAAGTGCAAGTCATGTCATCATTTCTCTGATGGCATGGTCTTTGGCAAGGAAGGACAAACACAACTTGATAAAAGACTTTCGAATTCTGACATTGGCGTCTGCATTTAGTCTGCTATAATGTGTTGTATGTATGTGAAGAAATGTGTATATGAAGTAAATGAAATATATGAAGTAATGTATATATGAAGAAAATCCAGCCTTGAAGAGATGGGTATTTGGAAAAGGGAGAAATACTTTAATGGGCAAATAATTTCTTAGTATTGTTAGGAAAATTGTTTTGACCATCTAGAACCCAGGCAAGAGTTTGGGGGAGCTCCCAGTTATCTTGTAAGCACACATTGAGAGCTGAGGTTCTGTTTCTTGTTGGCTTACTTTGTTGCAAACTTATCTTTTCAATATATTACTGAATCACAACTGAGTTTGCACAAAAGGTTCAAATGTTGAATTCTCTTCCTCTTTTTCCTGGGGTAAGTGAGGCAATCCTTTACCCAGCTGCCTTATGGCTACAATGAATCCTTGGTGCTGCTACTGTTTCTTGTGGCTTTCCTATTTCATTCTTTCTTGGTGCTAGGAACGTGGTGACTGACTTGACCAGAGTGTGAGCTTATGAGTTTCAGAAAGGTTGGGAGAAACATTATAGGCTCTCTCAGCAACCAGCATGGTTAGCAGAAACCACTGGACCTGATAGTATTGGCCATGGAATTCCAAGCAACAGCCTGGCAACCTGCTAGACCCAGCCCAGCCCAGCCCTTGACCTATCAGGCAAGACCCTGTGTTCTGGAAGGAGCCAAGCCAGCTGAACAAGGGACCACTTTGTCTATTGTGACACCATATCCCAAACTGAACTTGGTGGGGGGCTTTGCCAGGGTGGAAAAGGACTGTCAGAGCCAGCTGTGAAGTGTTGTCCACAAATGTACCTCACTGCCTTTGTCCTTTTAAGTTTGAGCATGCCTATTTTTTTCCTTGAGGAACAGTTTGTAACTTGGCAAGTTTTCCCTTCATAAAAACAAATTGATGTCAACTGGTTAATTCCTATTGGGGGGATGGCTGATAGTATTAGAAGTCACAACTCTTAAGGATTATCCTTAGAACTCTGAGGGAGAAGCAGTCTGCTATCCTCTAGGAACCCAACCTGCCACTTCAAATCAGGACTGAGAAAGCAGCCCAGGGTGCATACTACACCCAGATTACTCTTATTTATATACATATGGTTCAACAAACCGGTTTTTTGAAAAAAACTGTTTCTTATATAACAGTGCATCTCCATTCTATTCCTTTGCATTGGGTGAACTCAATGCTTGGAATTCTCTGGCAGCCTTTCCTATTCTTCTTAGCGTTTGTAGTTTGGCTTTAAGATTCAGCTTAAACACCACCTTTCCCACAAAGATTCCCAATGTCTCTCCTGCAACGCGTTCCCCCTTTCCCCACTCAAGTATTGCCTTGCACTTTTGTGAACTAATGTCGTATATACTTTTTTTAATCTACCTGTTTCTCTCCTCTGTGTGCAAGTATATTAAGGCTTCCTTTTTTTTTTTTTTTTGAAAGAGATTAAAAAATAAATATTTCTGCAGTGTAAAGTTTTTTCCCAAATTTACCAGAACGGAGAAGACCTTATCACTATTCCATCAGACTTCTAGGAAAACAATGCCTTCAGCTACACATCCTTGCTGCCTTTTCAAAAGTGTTTCTGAAGGGTGGCTGGGTGGCAGAGTGGACCCTGCACTGGTCCTGCACTTAAGAGGACCTGATTTCACAGACGCTTAACTAGCTGCGTGTGAAGTCATTTAACAGGTTGCCTTTAAAAAAAAAGTGTTTCTGCAGTTCTGCACCTAAATCGGGGAAGACAGACTTTTCTTTGACATAATGTAGAATATCATAGCGACATGCATTTATTAAGCGCCTACTATGTGCCAGAGTCTACTGGCTCTCAAAGAATACAAATAAAGGCAAAAACAGTCCTTGCCCTCAAGGAGTTCACAATATAATGGAAGATCCTTGAGGAAAGGGCCACGTTTCAGTTATATTTTGGTATCCATGCACTCGGAGATTTGTAGAGCGCTTTGTAGACCGACTGATGGATCTAGCGCCTCGGGAGGCTAGACGGAGGGGTCCCCAGGCGGAGCTCCGGCCGCGCCAAGGCCCCGCCTTCTCTTCCGCCCACTAGGGGCGCTCTATCCCACACACGCTTCCTTCTCTTCTTCCATTAGGGTCCTGCCGTGGCTTCAAGTTTCCAATGCGCCTGCTCCTTCCTTAGGAGGTCCCCGCCTCCTTCGAGGCTGTCTGCCTCACTGCCTGATCTCTGCTCCTCCCTGACCCCACTAGGTTCTGGGTTCGCGGCTGCCCCAGAGTCAGGCTTCGCGAAGAATGGTGTATAGCCCTCACTCCGGGCCGAAGCCGTGGGCCGCAGGCCTCGAGGCTCTGGCGCGGAGCGAGGCGGAGAGTGGGGCAGCCTGGGGGACAGCTTTCCCTGCGTGTTGGGGCGGGGCGGGGCCGGTTTGGGAGGGGTCTTGGGCGGTGGCCGCCGTTGGGGGCAGCAGCGGAGTCTGCGGGCCGGCCCCTGACAGGTAGTGGGGCGCGGCGAGGGCCACCCACCCCCTCACCTGCCCTCCTCTCCCCTTCAGCCGCCGACCGTCCGAGACCTTGGTGTATGACTGGCCGGGGGGTGGTCAAGGTTCAGGAGTGTGTGTGTGCGTGTGTGTCTGTGTGTGTGTGCGTGTGTGTCTGTGTGTGTGTGTGTGTGTGTCTGTGTGTGTGTGCGTGTGTGTCTGTGTGTGTGCGTGTGTGTGCGTGTGTGTGTGTGTGTCTGTGTGTGTGTGTCTGTGTGTGTGTGCGTGTGTGTCTGTGTGTGTGTGTGTGTGTGTGTGTGCGTGTGTGTGTGCGTGTGTGTGTGTGCGTGTGTGTGTGTGTGTGTGTGGTGGTCAGGGTTCTGACTCGGGAGGGGAGGCGGCGGCGGAGGCAGGTCTGGGTGCTGTCTCTGTATGTCTCTGTGTCTGTCGGGGGAGGAGGGGCACAGGCCTGGGACTGGAGGCGGGGCCAGAGGAGGTCAGGATTCGGGGGGTGGGAGCCGTATGTGTAGGCGGCGGGTTTAAGGTATACGGTATGAGCATGGGGCTGGAGGGGCAGCGTTCAGGCCTGGGGTGTGTGTGCATGTGGGGGAGAGGTCAGGGTATAGGCCGGGGGCAGGAGCGGGTCGGGGTTCGGTCCTGGTTTGCGGGGAGCCGAAGGATGGTCAGGGTCGGTGTCTGGACTTTGTGGGAGGTGAGGATGGTTAAGATTGTGACCTCAGACCTGGGGCTATCGTTGGGCCGGGGTGGGGGGCAGAGTGTGTGTTAGGGATAAGAAATTTCCCTTTATAGAGCTAAGGCATTTTCGGGGTCCAGGAGCCGGCACAGGAGGAAAGTTGTAGCATTTCACCTGGGTTTGGTGTGAGCTGTTTTGGCCGGGGCAGCGGCTGTGGAAGAGGAGCAATTTCTGTACTAAGCAGGAAGTGGAGGTGGTTGTCCAGAAGGGAGAGAGCAGCAGGGGAGACATTGGAGAATTTCAGAGTTGACACCAGCCCTGACAACTGTGGCTCACCTGGTAGCAGGTAGAAACCTTCCCGTCATCTTGCCTAACTTTACTGCTGTTGGAGGCTTCTGGGCTCCAGATTTCTTCCATGTTTCCCCAGGGATGGGAGAGGTCTCCCCCATGGGAGCTGAGGAGTTTGCCCTTCAGACTATGTTGTGTCATGTTGAGAGCTGTCTGTTAAAAGAATAAAAGCACACTTTTAATAAAACAGTTTTAGTGCTAGCATAGCTTAGTGGTCAGGAGCCTGTGGACCGTAATTACACTTTTGTATATTTAGGTGTCTTACTTCTGACGGCTTGGTAATCAGAAAATCCCGTGACAAGTTATTTCATCTATCTCCTCAACTTTAGGCAGGTCTGCAACTAAGCAAGACAAGTTTTTTGAGGAGGTGACAACTTTATAGTTTGTGGCCATAATGAGCAATCAACTCACATTTAATGAGCACCCAGTATTCAAGCCACTGGGAATATAAAGAGGTATATAAGACCAGATAAGGAGATGGAGCATTTATGTAAAAAGGTCAGTAGGAGTACAAGGCATTCCATGATGTATCAAAAGTGAAGTATGGAATTGAATATCAGGACTGACCCCCTTATCTTCCAGATGGTAAAACAGAGGATGAAACTTGTCCTAACAGAAGTTCTTAGGAGAACTTGTGACAACAGAACTCTCAGAGAAGAGAAGGAACACTGTGGGCTGGAGAAGTTAGAGAAAAATTCACCAAAGAGGTGTATACCATGAGCTGGGTCTATTTTTAAAGTAATAGAAAAGAAAAGAGCAAACTAGGTTGAGGTTTGGTGGTGAGGAAGATGATAAAGATGGGTTCAAACTATATAGTAGTTTCAGTACCAGGATAAGGATAAAGCAGAATTTTAGAAATACTAATTTGACTGTCATACACAAGATTGGAGTAGGAAACAGACAAGAGGAAGGAGGTAGGTTAAAAAGCTCCTTCAGTGATTTAGGGATGAGGGCATGTCAAGACTGAGGGGATGACAGTGGGAGTGAAAAGGAAGGAAGGAATGGGAGAGGCTTTACTAAGGAAAACTTGGTTGAATTTGAGGTTGACTAGATGTGGGGAAGGAATCACCTAACAATGTCAGAGACCATCAGGCTAACCTATATTAGAACAGGAATCCCTCTACAACATCCCTTACAAGCAGGTTGTACTGCCTTTGCCTGAAGACTCTAGTGAGGGTGAATCTATGCTCTCTTTTATACTTTTGGATAGCTCTAATTGTTGTGAAACTTCTTTATTACAATAAAACTAAATAGATCTCTCTGAACTTGTGCACATTGCTACTAGTTTTTTCCCCTCTATAACCAAACACAAGTCTAATCTCTCTGCCCTTCAAGTATTCAAATACAGCTATCATGCCCTCAGTTCTTTTCTTCTCTGTGTTAAACTAAACATGCCCAATTTCTTCATCTGTTAAGTTTAAATTCCTTATCCCACCTTCTACAAGAAGTGTTTCCCATTCCCTCTTAATTCTAGTGCCTTCTCTCTGCAGATTATTTGTCATTTATCCTGTATATAGCATGTTTGTACATAACTGTTCACATAGTCTTTCTTGTTAGACTGTAAGCTCTTTGAGAACAAGGACTGGCTTTTGCCTTTTTTTGCATCCCCAGCACTTAAGACAGTGCTTGGCATGTAGTAGGTGCTTAATAAATGCTTATTGACTGACCCCTGATTCCCTTTCCCTGGCCACATGGTGTCCAGAACCAAAGTCCAGTTGTGTGACCAGGACAGAGGCCAGTGAAACTGTCATCCTCCTCTTCCAGGATATAGACTTTTCTCACTTTTTGAATTAAATTATTTGGCTTCCATGTTACGCTACTGGCACATTCTGAATCTACATTCCTCTAAAACCCACTAATATTTTTCACATGAACTGTTTTCTAATTGTGGTTTTTATATCCCTTGGGGAGTTGAATTTTGGTACTACCCAAGTAAGGGACATTACATTTATATTTATTAGACTCCATTTTATTAGATTAAACCAATGTAATCTGTCAAAATCTTTTCAGATCTTGATTCTATCATCCAACTTGAGGATGATTTTCAGCTTCATAGTTTCTGCAGATTTGATAAACATTTTCTCTATGCCTTTATCCAAATTATTGATAAAAAATTTTCCGGAAAGCTGACTAAGGACAGCTCCCTGGGGTAATCTCCTATATACTTCCAAGTCATTTAACTAGTTCAAATTCCACTTGAAATTTTCATCCTCTTTTACATGTCTCCATCTTGTCCACAAGAACAGCATGAAAGATTATGTCCTGATCACCTTTCTAGTAACCCTTAACATTAAATGAGGTTTCTGTGGCCTCATCTGTTCTTGATGAGGCCCTACTTCTTCTTTTAGATGTTTACTATCTATCCTTTTAATTTTACCAGAAATTAAAGTCAAATTTATTTAAGATAAATTGACTCCATCCTCTTCCCTTTTGAAAATCAGCACATTTGCTCTCCATTCCTGTGACAATTTCACAGTGATCACTGAAATTGCTCAGCAATCGTATTGACAATTCCTGCAGTGCACTGGAATGTGACTCATCCAGAACTGGCAACTCGAACTTTTTGAGAGCAGACAGATGCTTTTACCTTCACTTCATCTTATCGATTCTTCCTCCACAGTATCTCTCCTGTCCATCTTCTCTGCACTCACATTGTTGCCACTCAAAATCAGGGCCCCATCACCTCTTGCTTGTACTGCTAGAGTGCTCCTCAGGATTACAGTTTTTCTTCTCTCCAATCTGTCTTCTACGTAGCTACCAACTAAAAAGAAATTTTTTTAAGTAAAGCACTGTTCTGACCATGTCACTGCCTTACCCAAAGCTTTCAGTGATTCTCCTTTACTTATAAGATTATACACAAGCTCCTTAGCCTGTTATTTAAGCTTCCCTACAATTTGTCTCCTTACCTTTCCAACTTTATTTCACATCTCCCCATCATTAACTTTGCACTCCAGTTTGACTGGAATTCCTTGAACTTGATACTGCACCCCTTGCCTCCATTCCTTATACCTGGAATATACTCTCTCCCTTCTTATGTCAGCCTCTCAGAATCCTTATCTTCTTTCAAGACTAACTCAACCTTTTCTGATTCCCAAGCTCCTGGTGCCCTTTTCTGACCTTAATTTTTCCTGTAACTTATTTGTGGAGATGCTGTGTTCCCTTGTTAGAACATAAAATTGTTGAGGGTGAGAACTGTTTTGAGTTTGTCTTTGTGTCTCCATTACTTAGCACAGTGACATGTTTATAGTGAGTGTTTAATAAATACTTGTTGAGTTACCCTGTATTTCAGCTCTTCCTTAACCACTTTCTTTTTCAGGCCTAGGATCATTTTACCTTGTTAGCTAAATAAAGCAGAAACAGTTGCATATTCCTGCTTTCTTCTCATGGATTGTATCCATTCCAGGCACTGGTCCTGTCCATGCTTTGATCTCCCCTTTGCCCCAAACATAGCTTTAAAAACTCTTTTTGGTGTCTTTGGCATTAGTTTTCACCTTCAGCTCATTCTGAGCTTTAGCACTTTTTGGCATTAATCTTAGAGAAGCAAATTTCTGTTTTGTATTCTTTTGTAATTGTCCCTTGCTTCCTAACCTTCTATACTTGTCTTTCAGTAGTCTAGGTTAAAAAGTTCCTTACATCCAGATTGGTTCCTTAAATTGTTCTCTCTTTTGTCCTTGGAATAAGTGTCATTAGAATTTTGCCAGTCTTGGGGGAGGGGGAGAGCCTCTTTCCAGTGGAATTTTAAGCTCTGAGGTCCTGTCTTGTCTTTTCTATGAACCTTTGAAATCTCTGTCCCACAGTCTGCGGTGGTTGTCAGACTTGTCTAGCATTCATTTCTTGCTCTATCACGAATTCTAAGGGAAAGAGAGGTTATTTCTCCCTCAGCTTTCCATCATTTGGACTTCAGCATCCAGCCAGTTCTTCGTTAGCCAGATTCTGATCCAAATCACAACCCCTCTTGTTTTTCTTCTGCTTTTTGAATAAAATTACCATGAAGACCAGCCAAGAATGTGTCAGCTGCTCTGCTTTTAGTAGAAAGCTCCAGATGTCTAGATAATTGGAGTTCCCAAACACTATTGTATAAGGCTTCAATGCCGAGTTGTGAAATATCTATTTCTTTTTTCTGCCCAAGTGGTCCATATTATATGCCTAAGACAATATTACTTCTGTTTCTTCCTCCATTGATCTTTACCCAAATGTTTTCCCTTTCCTTTTTCTTGATTTCAGCACATGAGTATAACTTTATATAGAGCTGCTCCCTTCTACTTTCTTATTTATTGCTCTTGAATAAAATATACCCTTACATATCCGTATTTCAGACATGGGGCGGGGCAGTACAAATGCTGAGTCTGACGTAATGGTGGACCATCCAAGTAGAAGTGTCCAGGAGTCATTGAGAGCCATGGTCATAGCTAAAGATAGATATTTGGAAAACATCTGTATAGAAGTGTTAGTTGAAGCATGCAAATGGCTGCAATTTCTATGGGAAAAAGTATAGACTGTATAGAATAGGAGGCTGACATCATTGGGAAATGGCCACATCTAGGGGAGAAGAAGTGGAATGAGTGAAGAACACAAAGGGATGGTCAGAGAGGTCAGAAGGTAACTAAGGCATCCAATGTGTCAGGAGCCAAATAAGGAGAGAATGTTTTAATGAACAGAGAGTGAATGACATCACGAGAGATGGTGAGACCTAAGCCAGTGGGGAAAGACAAGAAGTGATTGGGAAGCAGAACAGTGCAGGCAGGGGAGTCAGATGGCAAGGAAGTGAGAAGGTGGAGGCACTGAGGATTAACTTTCATTTGGAGAAGTTGTTTTTTTGAAAGAAAGGAGAGAAAAGGGCCAGTAACTTGGGGGATAGCAAGTTTGAAGGAAGATGGTTTGTTTTTTTCAGGTTAGGAGACCTGAGCAAATTTATAGGCCTAGAGAAAACCAGTGGGGAGAAAATGGAGTAAGAGAATTCTGAGAGAATAGGGTTAGGAACACAGAGGATCACTGCCCAGTGTGCACCATTTGGGTTTCTCTTTCCTGGAGAGTGAATTGGCAACCCAGGCTGGCCCCAGTCCTACTTGACCAGCAGACAGATTTGTTTAGCATTTACCCCTTGTCCAGCATGATAGTTTGATTTTGTCATGTTGCTCCTCTGCTGAAAAGTCTCACTGGCTGCCTGCCTTCTCTTGAGGAAAGTTTAGTCTCCTTCATCTGGCTTTCAAGACGTTCCATAACCTGGTTCTGCCTTAACTTCTCACTTTACTCCCCCTACCCACCCTAAGTTCTAGCCCAACTAGATGGCTCAGTGGACAGAGCAATGGGCCTTGAGTCTTCAGGTCTGTGTGACTTTGGGCAGATCACGTAATTTCTGCCTGCCTCAGTTTCTTCATCTGTAAAATGGGAATAATAATAGCTCCTCCCTTCCAGGATCAAATAAGATAATAGTTACCAGGTGCTTAACACAGTGGTTGGCACATAGTAGATGCCCTATAAACGCTAGCCCTTATTATCTCATTATTATGGGTTGTCTCTGTCCCTCTGACAGCCCCCATGCTTGCTTCCTCTCGTGGCTTTGTTCACACTGTCCTCTCTGCCTGAAATGTTGTCCTTTCTTCTCTTGACATATTAAATTCCTACGCATGCTTTAAAACCCAATTCAGAGATTCAAATGCCATTTTTTTCATCCATTGATCTCCTGCTGCTCCTCCATTCCTTTCTCCCCCAACAACTCCTTTCTGGCACTACTTAGGATTTGTTTATATCTCACTATTGTTTTTATTTTAAAACTCTCATTTTAATTCTAAACACCTAAAATGAGTTTTCCCAAACATATAGCAATTTACAAAAAGGGAATTCTAGATGGAATACTGAATCTCCATACTACTTGTTTCTAATACACTGTAGAAGAATGTAGCATTGTGTATTTAGATTTCCTTGTTTTTATCTTATTTTCTTGCTAGACTGTAGCCAAGAGCTTCCAAATTTTGTATCTCTTTGTATCATAGTGCTTCCCACACATTACTCCTACTCTGGTCCTAGTAGCATAGAAGTTGAAGTTTTTTAGGGGACCTTTTTTGGCCTGCCTCAAAAACAGGAAAGGTTCTTCTGTGTCCCTTTCCTGGATATCATTTGAGAAAACTGTGACTGTGTAGAGTCTGCCACAGGTCCTAGTGAACCCTTAGGCTACCCTAAGGCTTTTCTTCCCCAAGGCCTCCATTTAGAGAAGGTAAATTATGAAGAGATCTAGAGGAGACTACTTAAGAGGTAACACTGTGATAGCCTTTTCCCCCCAGCCATTATGTTCGCTATTAGGAAGTGCCGGTGGCTCCCATCTGGGAGATATTTTGGGCCCTTTTGTGAGTTCCAGTTTAGCTTGAGGTTCCTGGTGCTGGTATAGAGATACTTTGCCAAAGGCTGTATTGGAGAATGTCAGCTCTGCAGAAATCAAACCATCTGGAGGAGCTCGGAACCCAGTTGGCCAGCTTCGGTGCTAAGCTAGTGCTCAGTGCTAGTCAGGAAGGGTTGTGATCTAGGTGGGATGGGAGGTTAGGGTAAGTGGGAGGGAGACAAAGGAGGAGAGAAGGGAGGGAAAAGAGAGGGTAGATTAGGTGCACAGACAGTGGGGAATGATGTGAGGGCCTAGCCATAGTTGGTCAAGCTCCAAGTCCTAAGGCCCAGAGTAGTGTCCTGTAGTAAAGACCCTATTCTCTGCTCCCTCCTCTTCTCCCCCATCCCCCAATCTTAATAAATTATCGTGGTAATGGAGACTTTGGAAGAAGGCAGGTTGCCAGTTTTTTGTTTCTCCAACTTTTTGTGAGAATCAGACCTGACTGAGAAGCTCAAACCCCTCAGCAGGTCGAGCCTGAGTTGTGCCTGAGGATAGACCCTTGTTATCAGTTCCAAGCATGGCAGACTAGCTTTGACAATGGCTTTATATAGTGATTAATAAAACAAGCTCCATTTTTCCATACGGTGTCAGTTTTAAGTAGGGCTGGAAGGTGAGTTTGTGTGGCTGCCAGAAGAGAGTGGGTTGGGGAGAGTGGTGGTAATAGAGATGATGGGAGAGAAAATCGACTCACCTCTTCTTGTTGCAGTTACTGGAGCATCTTCTTGATTGCCTCCATCTGCAGGTTGCTATGGTTACCTCCTCTGAGGGGAAGCCGTGGCAGAGATTTTTTTCTTTTTCTAATTGTGCTCAGATGTTGCCTCTTGATATGAAAGGGGGACAAAAAGGAGGTCATTCCAGATCAGTGTAGCCAGTCAGCAGTCAAGTCAAAACAGATTCCGTTGAGGTGTTGGTACCCGTGACAAGCAGCTTTGTTGGCTGCTGAGGCTGCAGCTGAAGTTGTGAAATGGTGCAGCCCTTCGGAGCGCAGGCTCAGGACCTCTGTCTGCAGGGTCCTAGTGCCAGGACTTTGCTTCCAGGTATAAGGGGTGGTGCCAGGGGAGGAGTTCAGGCATAGGCAAGCTAGTCATCAAAGGTAGCTGAGCAGCCTGCTGATCGTTCATTGCCTTATTTTCCAAAATGCTTTGTTGAGAGAGAGGAATGTCTTGGCTTCTTTGTGTGTATTCCATTAAAGAGTCTGGGGCCACCAAAAATGTGCAGTGACCCGGGGCAAAGCATATTAAGTTCAGGGTTGATCGGGAGGAGTTTCCAAGAGGAAGCTGGGCAAACATGCATGTCCTTTAGTAAGAAAGGCATGACTAGTCAGACTGGGAGGTGAGTCTCAGGCCTAGAAATAACGGGACACCTAGAGGAGGTCAATTACGAGTTTCTATATGGCTCTGTGAGCCCTCTGTGGCTGTGGGTGGTAGATCCAAGACCAGGCTCCCTCTCAGCTTATTCAGAGACATATTTGAGAGGCAGTGTGTTAATGAAGCTGGAGGAAATGGAGGAACTATGGGTTCTGCCTGGGTCCACTACAGGGTGGTTTTGTAATCTCAGCTGGGTCCTCTCTTTGGCAAGGCCCCCCCCTCTTGCACCTTCTTCATCAGCTTTTTATCCCACTCACCACACAGGCTCTTTCAAAACTTTTCATGCTTCCTCAGGACTCCCACAGCAGCCTGAGGCTATAGAAGAAGGAGTGAAATGGTATAGTAGTTTGTCTTTTGTATGCTCAGAAAACCCTCACTTGATCTGTTCATCCCCACTGGTTATCTTCCTACATCTTTCCTCCCTTTTTTGGCTAAACTCCTTGAGAGGGCTGTTGGCTATAGATATCTCCACTGCCTATCACTCTCTTAACTCTATACAGTCAGACTTTCTATCTCATCATTTAACTGAATCTTCTCTTTCCAAAGTCACTATCTCTTAATTGCCAAATATAGTGGTCTTTTTTCTTTTTAAAAATAACTTTTTATTGACTTTTTTTTAACATTACTTAGATTTCCTCATCATCCTCTCTCTTCCCCCTCTCTGGGAGCTATCCCTTACAACAAAGGATTTTTTAAGAAAAGGAAGAGAAGGAAAAAATTAAGCCAAATTAATCAGTATAATGGGAAAAATATAGATGTAATATATAGCATATATGTGGAATCTTTCTTTTAATATAATTTCAAGAAGAGGCAACCAGGTAACTCAATGGATAGAGCACTGGGCCTAGAGTCAGGAAGACCTGAGTTCAAATTTGACCTCAGATATTTGCTAGCTGTGTGACCCTGGGCAAGTCATTTAACTCTGTTTACCTTAATCCCCTGGCAAAGGAAATGACAAACCACTCCAGTATCTTTGCCAAGAAAACCCCATTGACATTATGGTCATGAAGAGACAGATATAACTGAATGACTGACCAACAATAAATTTCCAGAGGAGTTTCTAGCACTAACAGCTGGGTCAGGGGAGTAAGGAAAGGCCTCTGGTGAGAGGTGGTAACTGAAATGATTTTGAAAGAAGCTCGGAATGTGTAAGAGGCAGAGAGGAGGAAGGTGCACATCTTTACCTCTGGGGTTGGCTAAGGGGAAGGATAGTGGGTCTGGACTAGGTTCTGGATGTTGCTGGGCACTGTGGTTAATATCTCTGGTAGGATCTGTAAAATGAGAGGATAGAGCTAAATGTCTTCTAAGGACCCTTCCAGTTCAGAGTTCTAACTTCCTTATTTTGGTTGAAGATATGGTCATTTTTCCTATCCTGTCCTCCAGGTTGGAAACCTGGGCATCATCCTTGATTCTCTTCTCTTCCTCCCTCCCACACCCCCTTCCCCATCTAATCAGTTGCCAAGTTTTGTGGCTGGTACTTCCCTAAAATCTCTGAAATCTGACCCCTTCACTCTACTTACATCAGTCATCTTGTTCAGCCCTTACCACCTGTCACTTTACCTTGGCCTCCTATTTGGCCTCCCTTCATCCAACCTCTCTCCTCTCCATTCCATCTTCTGCATAGCTGTCAGGTAGTATTCCTAATGCACAGGTCTGACCCTGTCAGCCCCCTGTTTGAGAAACTTCAGCGACTCATCTGTTTGCTCTTTAAAGCTCAGATTGGCTCCAACCCATCCTTTTCAGTCTACTTTCCCATTACTTGCTCTCATGTCCTCTTCCATCCAAACTGATGCAGGGCATTCTATCTCCCATCTCTTCTTCCCACTGTGCTTTTTAGGTTCATGAGCTTCCGTCTCTTATTAGTTACTCTATATTTATTTATTTATTTTTGCCCATCCGTGTACATGTTGTTCGGAAAACAGGCTTTTCTAGAACAGAGACTTCTATTTGTGACTGTGTCTCTCATGTTAGAGGTCATTAATGTATTTCTATTGAGTTGAACTGAGCCTGTGGCTTTTAGGACTTGGAATTGTGGTCTACACCTTTAGCTGGCTGCTCAGATCTAGTGTTCTATCTCTGGGGTTTTGCTTTCCCTGGAGTCTGGGACTTGTCCCCACACTGAACCAAGTGTTAAATCTTTGTAGCACCAGGATAGGAGGGTATGTCTTCTTGGCTCCTTGTGACAGCCAGCGATGGTAGGAGGAGGGGAAGGAATGCCTTGTTCAGTCTCAGTAGGCAGTAGGATCAGTGTGGCTGAAGAATCCTGGAAACTCTTTCATTCCTTGTTTCCTCTTCCAGTGAGAATGGGCACCCAAGGTCATGGAATCATGAATCTAGAATTGGAAGGGACCTTATAGGACATCTAGTCTGATCCCTTCATTTTACAGATGAGGGAACTAAGGTGCAGGGAGTGACTTGCCCCAGGTCACATAGCTAATAGTGGTCAGAGACTGAGGCAGCTAGGCTTTTTGGGAATGGGTCTCCTGGGAAGACAAACCAAGAGTTCATACCGAACATGTAGCTGAAGGAGTCTTGGGTTGAGCTTTGTGTGAATGTTCGCATTCCCCAAGGCCTCTGCCTACTGCCTTGATCTGGCTGAAATGGTAGAGCTCTGTCCTTTCAGACTGATAAGGAAGAGAGGTTTTCTCCCAGACAGTTTGGTGGGGTCAAATAGCAATGGTTTTCTGAGCATTCGGTTCTATTTGATGGATAGGATAAGTGTTCCTTTCCCTGTGCTATATTACTGCCTGGGCCAACTTGATAACAGACTCCTAGCCAGTCCTAAGGTGGAGGGGAGACCTAATAAACCCCTTTGGCCTGACTCCTTTGGCTGATTGAAGACCTAGAGAGCAGAGGAGTAGAAAGCATTTCTACTGAGATTTTTTTTTTTATGAGAGGGAGATGATATCCTTATTTTACAAAATGTTCAACTTTGCAGATACTTCTCAACAAATGCTCAAACCCCTCCACCCTATCTCCTCAAATACAGCAGGCTCAGAGCTGTCTCTGGTACTTGAATGAAGAGTTTGGTTGCCTTTGGTGGTTTTCTTCCCATTGTAAACAAAGTCATTGTCATGCTGCTCTTTTAAGCCCCGTTTCTTTGCATCTCCCTCCCCAGAAGTCTTCCTTTGTTCCCTGTGGTCTTCCTCTTTACTCTTAATTTTGAACGTTTTCTTCATCGGGTTCACTCTTCCTGGGCCCAGCTTTTGTTCCTAGCTTTTTGTTAGTACAGATGCTACTGCTGTTCATGTTTTTGTGCAAGGGCTATTTCCTATTCTCCTTAGCCTCCTGGCATATAAACCCAATGCCAGGAGTTTTTGGCCAAAGGGTCTAGACAGTTTAACAATAGTTCTTGCACACTTTTAGATCATTTCCTGTAACAACTGGACCAGTTCACAGCTTTACCAGAAGTTAGTTATTGTGCCTGTATTCCCACAGGGCCTCTAACTTTGCCTTTTGCCTTGATTTACCACCTTTGATAATTTGGACTTGAGATGATTTTGCACAGTTTTTCAAATTGTTAATAGTTTGCATTTCTTCTTTTGAAAACTGTTCCTATCTTTCGACTATTTAAGAGAATTTGACTTTGGCAGTGATGAGACCTGAGACAGACAGCCATCAAAATGTCATTGCTCTCTACTGGTCTAGGTCAGCACTATGTTCTGGAGGGGACAGTGGTTGTGAGTTCTGCCCATCCCCTTTGGGAGCTGGGCTCCCCAACTTTATCCTTCCCTGTTATCTCCTCTTGTCTTGCTCAGGTGAAGATGCAGGGCACTAGGACCCAGAGGCTGGGAAGCTCTCTGACAAGTCTAGAGCTAGACTAGCGCAGAGTGAGGCTGCTCATCAGCTGGGCTGGCAGGATCCAGGCTCCTCTGGTAGCCAAGGAGCTTCCCCCTTGTTCTCCCCAGCCTCATCCTGCTTGTCCCTCTCCTTTGGGAGGAGTGGGAGAAATAGTGTTATTCATGGGCCTACAGGTTTCTGTATGAATCTGGAGGACCTGGGGTCCCTAATATCCTCAGGCCAGTGTCTGATGGTCTGGGGAGAAATCGGGGAAGGAACCCAGGCAGAAACATGGCCCAGAGCAAGAGGCATGTGTATAGTCGGGTAAGTGGGGGCAGGATGCCCTCAACTAAGCCTAGGAGCTGGGGAGTAGAGGGGCGGGCTGGGCCACCTGGGCCTGCGCTCTTATGGGTATTGTTGCTGTGGGGGTTGGGCTGTGGGCTGTGACCATCACTCACCTAACAGCTTTGGGGTATTGAAGAGGAGCCCCCATAGCCTGGTTGCTGTGGGGCCTCGTCCAACTCCTTCTGGGGGGTCTTCGATGTGCTGGAGTCTGTGTCTCTGCCTAGAGTTATGCTCTGTGTCTTGGCTTTGCTTAGCCTCTGGCTGTCATGGGCCTCAGGCTGCAGGCTCCAGTGGGGGCTGGGACATCATGGGGGCCCTGAGTCTGGGTAGAATAGACTTACAATGAAGTCTTTCTTCAGAGCTGCTTTGTTGTTCCTTCATCTCTCCCTAGCTTGATCTGAGTTAGGAAAGGGCCTTCGGAAGAGGGTTGTCATAGACTCTGTATCCTTTTCTACCTGCCTTGATCTCCCTTATCTCTGAGACAATTACCCATCCTTGGGTTCCTATAGTTTATCCTTGGCTGCATTCTCACTATCCACTTACTTGGCCTTTTTGGAGTCTGGGGGATCAATGTGTGTACATTAGGGGGAAAGGGTGCTTCTGATTTTGTTGGCAGTTTATACTATCAGTGGTCCTCTCCAGAAGCCACTGTGCTTTCTTTGGTCCAGGGGCTGGCTGCCTCCAGAAACCCCTTTCATCATCACCTCTCAAGGTGGCTGCCCTTCTAGATAAGTAATATGGACCCTTGAAGAAAGCTGGGAGATGGCCCACTCTTTCCTAGGTTGGCTCTTTCCTGCAACTCTGCAGGGTACTTTCTGATTGCTATAGGAATGCCCCTTCCTGGGGCCTGGAAGTGAGTGGGTGCAGGCCCACACAAGCCCTGCTGGTCACTTACTTGGCTCATTTCACCCTGTAGTTCCAGAATTCCCCTGCTGTATTGGGTTGCCCTATTCTACACTGTTGTTGCTGAAGCTGGGCCAGGTGTGGTGTGGTATGCCCCCTAGATCGCTATGGGCTAGAGACACTTTCCATCCTTTCAGAGTCTGGTTTCCCATTTCTGTTCAGCTTTTGGTGTCAGCCTGTGTGTGTATAGGTGTGTGTGTGGTCCAGTTTATATGTGGTTATGAGATCTTGAGGGCACTCCCCACCCTTTTATTTTTACACATTGCCCAGCCCAGCATAGTTACTGGGTTTCCACTAAAGACTTATCTGGGGGGATAACTGGATCATTAAGTCTGTTGTATATGTGTTTAAGAATAGAGGGAAGAATATTTAAGAATTCAGGAAAGTATAGCTTTTTAACTTTTGAGAGGAAACATAAAGCCTCTTCTGGGGATTGCTTTCTCCTACACTTACTCCTTGGAGGCAGCAGATAGAATGAGGGTGAGCTAAATTGATAGCAGGGCCTAGGTCAAGGAAAGAGCATATGAGTTTTTCCCTGGAAATTCAGGATATAATAAGGATGGATTTGAAGCTTGAAGAAAGAATAAGTATGTAACTGCAAGTGAAAGAAGCCCAGAGGGTCTCCCAAATACAGAGAAGGCAGGTGATTTCACTGGAGCTAGGGTAGTTAGGGTTAGAGATTCACTTCATATTCCTCTGTGTTTCTGATTAGGGCTATAACTGGGAGGGGGGGACCCAAGAAATTACTTAACCCACCTTGTTGTTTCCTTCCCCCACTTGGAGCAGTACCCTGCGGAAAACAGCAGTATGGTAAAATTAAACATTTTTAAAGCAAATATCAAATTTATTTCTAATTAGAGATTGTATTAAAAATTATACGTAAGTTCTGTAAGTGTTTGGAGATCTCTAGTGGGTAATGAAGGGAGTCTCTAGGCTTTAGGGTCTGTCCCAGACCTGTAAATATAGCTCAGAGTGGGTGACGCACGTTCTTCCTTAAATCAGCCCTCAGATCTCCTGTTAGAACTGGGATTTGGGTCCAGCACATTTTTTCTGTGCTGGTGTGATGATGTCTGCCTGTGAAGCAGCTGACTTGGTTTGTGTCTCTTGCAGACACCAAGTGGCAGCAGGATGAGTGCTGAGACGAGTGGCCGACCCCTTCGTGTGGGGTCCCGCGTGGAGGTGATCGGGAAGGGCCACCGTGGTACTGTGGCCTATGTGGGGGCCACACTGTTTGCCACAGGCAAGTGGGTAGGTGTGATCCTCGATGAAGCCAGGGGCAAGAATGACGGGACTGTCCAAGGAAGGAAGTATTTCACATGTGAGGAGGCACATGGCATCTTTGTCCGCCAATCACAGGTACTTGTGCCAATCACCCACAGACCTTTCCCCTAAGGCTCTAGCTGTGAGAAGGGTGGGCATTGGAAAAAGGGCTATGGGAGAGAATGTCTAGTATACTTATCACAGGAAGAGCCCTGGGCTTTGACTTAACAAGGGCTATCTGAACCCCGGGCTTTTTGCATAACAAGGGGCTGAGTGTGGGGAGCTGTCTCAATTATTTCTGATTGAGAGATTTGTGTCTGTTCCATGGCCTCAGATCCAAGTGTTTGAAGATGGAGCAGATACCACATCCCCAGAGACACCAGACTCCTCAGCCTCAAAAGTGCTCAAGAGAGGTATAGCTCTGGCCACTGTTCCTCTGCTTATTTTTTCCTTGTCAGCTCACCTGATTCCCACATCCCAGCCTCCTTCTATCCAACAGTCACTGGGGCTCTCTCACTAGTGTCGGGGTTCTCATGGTCTGTGGAGCCCTGTTCCATAACTGCTCTCAGTCCTTCCATTTCTTATGGCTAATTCCTTCTACTTCCACCCTTTTCTCTTTCCCCTTGTTTTTTGCAGAAGCAACTGACCCAGCTACCAAGACCAGCAAACTGGTGAGTTGCTTGATGGGGCTTGGCTGAAGGGTTTGAACCTGGGCAGGAGCAAGAGCAGGAGGGCCAAGGGCCTGAGGAGTATGAAACTGCTTATCTTTTAGTTCCTGGATGTACATTGTAGGGGTACCCAGAGGGAATCAAAATTAGTATTGGGGGACTCGAAAAAATTTGTCTGGAGGTTAGGGCTGAGTTGATGAAAAGTTTCTACTACTGGAAAGGTCTTTACTACTTTCTAGTATATTCAGAAGAAAAGATTGGATTGGGAAGACCTTGATGAGGCTTGTGGAGGAGGGTGGAGTGGGATCAGTAGGTTGTTCCACCTAGGCAGCATAGCTCCCTATGTTAGAACAAGCATGCTTGAAATGCTTTGTGGGAGGCTGAGGCTGGACATTGGTGATCCAGGGATCGGGGTGGGGCTCCTTTGTTTATTAGGGAATTTGCTTCCAGTTCTGTTACAGTATGTGAAAAGGACTTGCATTGAGGGAGATGGGAGGCTTTAGCTCATCTCCTCCAGGATGGCGTCAGCTGGGGAGGTGTAATAGGTTTTCATTGCATCCTAGCAGAAGGTAGCAGGGCTAGGAGGCACCTGTCCTTGTGGAAGGAAATGCAGGGGTCAGGGGAAGCATTAGCCATCCCCAGATCTATCCTGCAGTCACCTGCCTCCCAATATCCCTGGTCTGCAGACCCTTAGGGCTCAAATGTGGCCTCAGTGGATTATTTGATCTCTAACTCTAACCTTTGCTGAACCCCTTCCCATGCAGCGAGGAATGAAGCCTAAGAAGGTGGTGTGTCTCCTTGTTGTGTGTCAGTGGGAGGGAGTAGGCTGGCATCATGCCTCCCTCTCTGTCCATCCTGCTCTTCTGCATGTCCTCTTGATGCTGCATGCTTTTACATGTCTTCTTGGGCCCTAGATGACCAGAGGAAAAGGCGGCCTTAATCTTCCCAGGGCTCAGCTTTACCAGGCTTCAGGTGGTTTTTACTGTAGACCTCCCCTTTTTTCCAGACAGTAATAGAACTCTTAAAGGAGATATGATCCTAACAGAAGCTACACAGCCTTGGGTGAGGTGAAGGGTCATCACTAAGCTATGATTCAGGCATAACCCTGACTTGGTGGCATGAAAAGGATATTTGGGTAGAGAGATAAAAGCCCTTGAGTTAGAGGATCCTGGAATAGATGTTCCTAAAGGATGGACTAGATATCACCTTGAGGTTCTATCTCCTTCCCTACCATCTCGTCTTCCTAGAGTTATGTCAGTTCTGCCTTTGCAGGTGTCCTATCCCTGTCCCTTCCAGAAATTTTTAGGGCTGTGCCATTTCCCTGATCACTGTCTCATAGAAGACATGGCCCTGGTCATGTCTACCATCAGTAGTTATTGGGGCTGTGCTGAGCTTGGAGAGTGGGATATTGAATCCTCTTGCTTCCCAGTCTCTTGGCCCAACCCTCACCTCCCCAGGGCCCACTCTGGTCCTTGGCCCGGTCTGCCTTTGGCCTGCATGTGCTTGTCCGTAAATCCCCTGTGTGCTGTGTTGTGATTTCTTTGCCTGATCACTTTGGGGCAACTAATGCTGCATGAGAGTCTTGCTTTGAGCTCTTGGAGCTACTTGCTAGGGGGAAGGGGCTTGCTTTTGAGGGTGGTCATAGTGTACAGTGTGCTGGATCCCTGGCTTAGGGACCTGCAATTGGAACTTCTCTCCTTGGTGACTTTATCCCAGCTGGGCTCTATCCCATCTCACTACAGGGATCTTGAACTGAGCAAAGAAGGGGAACAGCATCTCTTTCTTGCCTTCCCCAAACCTGGGGAAAAGAGGTGGCTTCTCTCTAGAAGTGGCCTGGGGAGCTTTTGAGGAAAAAGAGGGTCCCTTTCCCATGCCTCAGGGCAGGGGGATTTAATGGTAGAGAATGGAAGCCTGATGGGGCCCCTGTTCTGCCAGAATTTCTTCTCAAGGTTCTCAAAGCCCTGGGTAAAAGGATGGGAGTTACTGATGGAGGACATTATCATGGAGATTAATTAAGTCCGCTGTTTTTGCAGAATTTCCTTTGTGCCAGTCCTAAGGATGAGGGGTGGGAGGAAATGATCTCTTTGTGGATGGGAGGGATTTTAATCTACTTAATCACTTGTATATCATGAGAGCTAGTGTCCTTGGAACCCTGAAAGGAGTGGAGTTTGAATGTATATGGTTGTGTATGAAAGAGAGACACAAAAATGAGGGGGGTACACTGTGTCCCTGGGTAGGGTCGGGAGAGTGGAGGGAAGCGCTATGCATATGTGAGAAATACAGAGACCCTGTGTGCACCTGGAGCGAAGGAGAAGAGGAAGTGTGTATGCATATGGGAGTGACTGAAACACAGGAGAGATTGTGAGAGAGACACACACAGAGGGAGAGGACAGTATGTGTTTGTGGTTCAGAGAAGGGGAGACTCTATATATGACAGAGTTAGATGTAGAGGAAGCCCAGGGGGGGAACCATGTGTGTGTGTGTGTGTGTGTGTGTGTGTGTGTGTGTGTGTGTGTGAGATGGTGTGGGGGAGAGGGAGGACAGATAAGAGATCAACAGACATGTGATATGCAGTGAAGACAAGACTGCATGAGACAGAGACAGACAGACACACAAAGAAGAGGAAGACTGGAATATGTAAGTGACAGACGGAGATAATTATAATGGAGGCACATCAATCCTTCTGCAGCTCCTGCTATCCTAAGAGCTCTGGGTCTCCAGCCCCATCTCTTCTCCATCTGTGTCTGAATCCTGAGGGTTATGATCTTGGAGGGAGTGGATACTGGGATGGGCGGTCCAGAGGGAGGAGTCTATGGAGTACTGGGTGTTGCTAGGTGACTGAGGACCCATCTCCCTCCCCCACCCCCACCCGAGTCTTGGAGGGCGGGTCCGATGACATCACGAGGAGCTGGAATCCAGGGCTGGGTGCAGCTGGTCAGAAGCTGAGATCGTGGGATCTGGATTTACCTAGGATGGCGAGCTGGGCCAGGCTCTGCTCCTGATCCCTGCACAGAGCTGCAAAGGACGGGTGGGGGGTGGGGGTGGACCTTGGGGCCATGGAGCCCTAGAGTTTGGAGCTATTTGGAGGCTGCTGGGAAGATGAGGCTGCATTGTTGGAATTTGATGCGCTAACCTCCTCTTTCTGCCGGTCCCCTTCTGCCCGGCCTGCCTCTCTCACCCCCCCATTCTCCATCCTCCCACCATCTCTCTGTCCTTTCTCCGGCCATCTTCCCTCGGTCCATCTTTCTCCCTGATTCCTTGGTCCCTCTGTCTGTTTCTGTGTCTCTGCCTTTGGTTTTCTGCAATGATGAGACAGGCTCCGACCACCCGCAAGGTACTCACTCTCTCTCCCACTGGCCCTGGCCTTGGGTACTGTGGTTACCTAGGGGTCGGCATTGCTGCTGCTGCTGCTACTGCTGTTGCTGCTGCTGCTGCCGCCACTGCTCGCTGCCACCACCACTGCTGCAAGTTACTGGCTCCGGCAGCCTGCTGTGGGGAGGGGGGGTTGTTGGGGAGAAAGTGGGGAGGGGATTGGGCATCACCTGTCACTTCCATTTTTAGCTGGCTTTGGCTTTCATTGGGTTTTGTGGATCTGTGTGTCTTGGGGGTCGTTGTCCCCCTGGAGTATGTGGAGCTGGGCATCAGTCTAGGGGCTGCCATTGCTTTTGCTGTTTGCTTTAAGGAAGTTGCCTGTGATGGGGTGCCTAGGTAGGGGACTGCTTAGGCCTTCTATAGGAACTTGCTTGGGTTAGATTCTTACCCTGGAGGTTATGATTGGCTTTAGGGGCTTCCCTCTCTCTTCCAATTGCCAATTTTAGTGGGAAGGGAGATGAAGCTCTTGTTCATCCTCTGTGACCCTGAGTTGTAGAAATTGGGGGACAGCCAGAAAGAAGTGCTTCTTTGGTTCTAGAGGCCCCTAGAGACAGGTCTCTAGCTGAGGTCTAATCTAGGGACTGGGTGGGGGGACCCTTAAGGAAAGAATTTGGAAATAGAATTGTCATGGCACCCTCCTATCAAGATATGGGTTTAGTATATAATTTCCCATTCCCAATGATTCCTGGAGTCTTGGGAAGGGCCCCTTTACATATGCTGTTTTCTCTTTTCCTCTTCTTCTTTCCCCATCTGTTTCCCCCTCCTCCCCAAATTCTGCAGCTTGGGCCACCTTGCTGAGCTCAGGGCTTCTGGCTAATTTAATATTCATGGTCTTGATACCTGAGCCCTCTGTATTGGGAGGTAGTGGTGGGGGGGGGTTGGATGGGACCTTGAGGGGGCAAGTTGTTCTGCTCTAGTCGCTAGAGAGCCTGAGACAAATATCCCAGAGCCATGCCTCAGCAGGCCTGATTTCTAAGGGGCCTCTACAGTCCCTGACCCCTATAGCTTGGCAAAAGGAAGAGAAGGACCTTGGGAGCTCTAGGATCTTCGGCTAGGGTCAGAGAGGGCTTGGTCTCCATTACTGAGGCAAGCACAAATAGCTGGGTCTTCCGGGACCTGGTCTCTGGGGCCTCCTTTACCACCTGCTGCCTCTGTTCTCCTGTGCTGGCCGAGGTTACTGAGGAAACCAGCTGGGCCTCCTTGGTCTGCTGTGTTGGGAGAGGGGAGGACTTGGAGCCCAGCTGGGGACGAAGGGGCAGGGGGTATTCCTTGGGGGAGGGGGGAAGAGGGGAGCTGGTCATCTAACAGAGGCCCTGTCCCTGTTTCCTCTCCCGCTCTCTCCACTGTTCCTGCTGCTGTCTGTCTCTGCTCCTGTCTCTTGTTCTCCTGAATATCTCTTCTCCTCTGGCTCTGCCTCCTGTTTCCTGGCCAGACTACCACCCGCCGACCGAAGGTGAGAGAGAACAAGAGGCCTCTTCTGGGGTCCCTGCTGTGTGTGTGTGTGTGTGTGTGTGTGTGTGTGTGTGTGTGTGTGTGTGTGTGTGTGTGTGTGTGTACATTATGTATATGCTCTACCAGCACATGTGTGTTTATACCTGTAATGTACGCGATCAGGAGACAAGCTGCTTGTAGTAAAAATTGAGGACATTTAATATGAATGTTGCCCATCAAAATTGAGCCAAAGTTTCCTTATATATAAAATAAGATTGGAAAAATGATCTCTAAGATCTTTTTCACTTCTGACAACATATAAATCTATTTCTGAGGTACACTCAAGGTTGTAGAGGAAACAGTGATGGCTCATTCAGGACCTAGAGTTAATTGGGGCATACTTCCTGGAAGAGAAGTCTTTGGGATGAGCAGCCAAGATACCCAAGGTCTGCCCTTCTTTACCGTCTTTTGTGTCACAGGCTCCTTTGGCAGCCTCCTGAAACAGCTTGTGGACCTTTTCTCAGAAGAATGTTTTTAAATCTATAAAATAAAATACATTGAATTGCAAAGGAAGTTAATTATCTCAAAATAGTTAGCAAAATATATTCAGACAAATTCATGGATTACAGCTTAGGAACTCCTGGTCTAGATATGGGCAGAGGGACATGGCTGTTTTAAGAGCTTTTACAGGCTATGAGGAGCAGAGAGATGTCTGTCTTCATGTACAATCATGTGTCTCTGTTTCCCTGTGTGTTTCTCTTGTGTGACTAGGGATATGTGTATCTATCATGGGCTTTGAGAAACTCTTGTGGGGAGGACAGGGCAGGGAAGAGGGGGAAGAATGGCTATCCTTTCTGATGCTGTCCTCCAAAGGTAGGGATGGGCTATACATGTGTATCTGTGACTCACCCCATGTTACTGCAGTGTATGTTTGTGTGTGATAGTACGCGACCTAGCTTATGGGTCCATATGTGAAAGCATCTCTTATATGTCTGTATAGATGTCATCATGTGACTTAGGTCTCTATGACCCAGCTCTAATATCTATGAGTGGCCCAATGTTGGTGTCAGTGACTGTGTGTGTCTTGCTGTTCGGTGATTCATGTAGAGGAAGGAAGGAAGCCTTTATTTGCCTCCCGTTGAGCACTTGCTGGCTTTGAAGCTCCCTTCCTAGGTAAATGAGATGTTCTGTGGCTTCTCCCTGTCCTTATCTCCTCCCTTGGCTGAGCTAGTTGTGTCCCTGTTCACAGTAATTGATCACCATTTGAGTGCTAAGCCTCTTGGGCCTAGGAGAATGGCACTAGGGAAGCCCACGCCCTATCTAGATCTGAAAGACCTGAATCTGGTAAGCTTGAATTAGATCAACATAGATGAAAGCCCTGTAGTGGAGTTCCCTAGATTGGCTTCACAAGTGCAGGATGTGGGAGTCCTAGCTAGGTGACTATAAACTGATTGGACAGTTTTATAACTACAGGCGCAATGTGGATCAGAACTGGTATGGTAGCCAAAAAACTCAACTTGATTTTAGACTCCTTGCTTAATACCTAGAACAAGAGATGTTTAATGGCTCTGCTGTCCTGTCTTCTGGCCAGACTCCTCTTGGATTACTGTGTTCACTTTGAGGTTTCTCATTTTAGGAATCATGTTCATAAGCTGGAGCTTGCCCAGAAGGAGACTGGGATGACGAGAGGACTGGAGACCATGACGTATTCAGATTGGTTTACTTAATTGGGGATATTTAGTCAGGCAAATGTTTAATCCCGTACTGTGTGCCAGGCACAGTGTTACATGCTGGAGATGCAAAACTGAAAACAAAAAAAAAGAAGCCCTGCATTATATTCTACTGGAGGAAACATGTACTAACAAGCAAATACAAGACAAATTCAAAGAAGTCTTGTAGTCTTGGGTTGGGAGAGTCTTAACACCTGGGGAGATGTGGCAAGGTAGATATGGCTTGCACTTGATATAGGTTCTAAGTGGTGGGGTGAGGAGGAACTTGTACCTCTAAGCCTGAGGGACAGATAATCTGCGTAAAGGCATGGAGCATCATGTACAGGGAGCAGGTAGGCTGGTTTGGCTGGAACAGTGTGTGGAAGAGTTATATGTAATTATCTTGGATAGTGTGATGACGGATTGTGAAGGACTTTTAATGTCCAGCAGAGGAATTTGTATTTCATTTAGGTGCAACAAGGAGTCAGTGGAGCTTCTTGATGCTATGGATTTTAGAGCCTTTCAGTCCAGTTCAGACCCATCCTTTAGATATATCAGCTTGGTAGCTGTGTGGAAGACAGATTAGAGTAGGGACAGCATAGATGTAGGGAGGCCAATTAGGAACCTGCTAAGATGGCCCAAGGCAGAACTGACTGGCCTAAACTAGGATGTCCTGTGAACAGAGAAGGGGATGTTGTAGAGGGAGAATCCACATGCCTTGATGACTGGTTGGATAAAAGGTTAGGGACAATGAGGAGTTCAGGATGACTCTTAGGTTTTGAACCTAAGTGACTAGAAGGGTAGTGGTGTTCACAGAAAAAGGAAAGTCCAGGAGAGTGCTGGGTTTAGGAAGATAGGTCACAAGTTCTGTTTCAGACATGTAAAGTTTGAAATGCTTTTACTTCAAGGTGATGCTGTCCAGTAGACGTTTGATGATGTATACGAGTTCAGAAGAGAGATAAGGGCTGGATAATTCGATTTGGGAATCAGCTGCTTAGAAAAGAACTGTGGGAGCTGATGAAGTCACTGAGTGTAGAAAGAGGAGAGAAGAGGAATCAGGACAGAGCACTGAGCTATACCCATGCAGAAGGGTCAGGACATTGATGATAGTCTTGCAAAGTAGGCTAAGGAGTGATTCCACTGGTAGGAGAACTAGCAGAGATTATCTAGAAAATAGAGTGGTCTAGAGCATCAGACAATGTGGAGTAACCAAAAAAAAATGAGGACTGAGATTAGGCCTTTGCATTTAGCAATAAAAAGATCATTGGTGACCTTGGGAGGGAATTTCAGTTGAGGGGTGGAATTGAAAACCAAATGACAAGGGATTTGAAAAGTGAATGGGAGGTGGAAAAGGGAAGGTAACAAATGTAGACACACTTTTCTGGCAGTTTGGGTATGAAATGAAGACTGTAAGATAGGAGTTTAAGTAGGATTAAAGGGGTCACATGAAGGTTTCTTAAGAGTAGGAAATATGGGAAAACTGAGTACATTGGTGGTCAGCAGAAAAAGAGCCAGTAGATGAAATAGTGAAAACCAGAGCATGGGCACATGTTTGAAGGGACAGGCTCCTGAACGACATAGGAAGGAATGAGATTAAGGGCTTGAATAGAATGGTCGAGCATGACAAGGAGCAGACCCATCTCTTCTCTGAGATTGGAGCAAAGTGAAGACTTTGGAGGGACATGTTTCTCATATTCAAGTATTTTATAGAACACGATAATCTCCATGTTGGAAGGGACCGTAGAAACACCCCACTCTCACTCTACCTAAACAATGCACTCTACAACAAATGGTCATCCATTTCTTGCTTGAGGACCACTAGTGAGAGGGAGCCCACTCTCCCTTGAAGTGGCCCATTCCATTGGCAGTTGCTCTAAAATGTTAAAGAATTTTTCTTATGTCAATCCTAAATTTGCCTTTTTGCAACTTGTTTTCATTGCACATAACTGCCTTTTGAGGCCTTGAAGAACAGGCATAATCTTTCTACCTTCTAGCTCTTCAGATACTTGAAGATAGCAACCATGTCCCACCGAAGCATTCTCTATTCCTTCAACTGCTCCCCATATCTCATGGACTCAGAGATCTTTCACCATTCTGGTTGCCCTCTACTGAATAATCTTGAGCTTTTATCATTCTCCTTGCTAAAATGTAGAGGCCAGGATTAAATGTAATATTCCAAGTATCTGTCATTTTCCTAGTCCTGGTCATAACTTACTTAATACTGCCAAAGATTTCATTAACTTTTTTGACTGCCATATTCTACTGTTGACTCATGTTGATCGTGTAGTCCACCAGAACCCCTAGATCCCTTTCAGATGAATTGCTATCTAATGATGCCTTCTAATTTTGTACTGGTGAAGTTGATTTTTTTGATCCAAGTATCAGACTTTATATTTATTTCTTTAAATTTTATCGTACTAGATTCAAGCCAATGCTGAGATTTTTTTGGATCCCAAATCTGTCACTCAGTATTTTGGCTATCCCCTTCCAGCATTGTGTCATCTGCTAATTTGATAAGAATACCATCTGTGTTTGTATCTAAGTCATTAATTAGGACCAAGCACAGATCCCTGAGACATAGTATTGCTGAAGTCCTTCCAAGGTGACCCTACAACATAAATGGTTACCCTTTGAATCCAGTTAGTCAATCAGATCCCAGTCTACCTAATTAAAGTATCATCGAGCCTCTATCTCTCCATTTGACTAAGAATTGCAGAAAAGAGTTTGTCACATGTTTTGCTGAAATCTAGGTCCCTGTGCCTTTCTTTGTACTGGCTGTTCTCCATGCCTAGCAAAATCTTATTCCTCCCTTCTCTGCCTCTTAGAGTCCCTGGTTTCCTTTAGAAGTCAGCTGAAGTACCATCTTTTACGTGAATACCTTCCTGATCTCTACCCCTTCCCCCAATTGCCAGTGTTGTCCCTTCTCTTCATTTTGTATTGGTTTAGTATATACTTAAATGTGTACGTCTCCCTTGCTAGAAGGTTCACTCCTGGAGGTAGGGACTGTTTTGTTTTTGCCTTTGTGTCTCCAGCATTCATCACAGCACATTATCAACCACTACATAGGTGGTTAATAAATGGTTGTTGATAGATTGATAGACAAACTATAGAGCTTCACCATGCTCATGATCTATCAGTCTAGTGGCCCTGTCAAAAAGGGAAATGGGATTGATTGGGTGTGCTCCCACAAGCACGATCATGCTCCTTTTCCAATACTTTTATAACCATTAATTTCAGAGAATAATGTAGAATTTTGCTAGGAGTTGGAACCAACTGACCACTATCACAGTCTATAGATAGTAGTCTCTG
The DNA here is from genome assembly GCA_028658325.1 of Potorous gilbertii. NCBI lineage: Eukaryota > Metazoa > Chordata > Mammalia > Diprotodontia > Potoroidae > Potorous > Potorous gilbertii. The sequence goes on from CM053772.1 coordinate 231,561,840, forward strand.
TTCTCTTCTCCTTCTTGAAAATGGAGCCATTTGTTCTTTTCTAGGACTGTAGCCCCTCCACTGTTCTTCAGGATCTTTCAGAGATCATTGATCAGCCCAAATGTGGGCCAGTTTTTACAGTATTCCAAGATGAAGTTCATTTGGCTGTGGTGACTTGCAGTCCTCCAGAACTGTATTTTAGCTTCCTGTTAGCCTTCTTTTGTCAAGACCTTTCTGGTCCAGTGAACCTTTGTGGAAGAGCGATTAGACTTGGTTTTGGCCCCAGGTTAGGACAGCTCCAGAGAGGCAGACTTTAGTTTACTACTCACTCGTTGCCTCCAAGTACAATGGCTGCCTTGGGAGCCATCACTAGAATTTTTGGGGTGGAGGTTGAATGACCATTTATCAGGGGCCATTGTAGGAGGTAGTAATGTTTAGGTATGCCTTGGACTAGAGAATCTCTGAGGTCCTTTTCAATTCTCAGATGCTTCAGTTTTATCTCTGGATGACTCTGTGCATGTGTGACTGTGTACACTTCTGTTTGTGATTCATTGAATATCCTTGTGACTCAGCATGTATTGTGTCTGTCTGTCTGTCTGCATGGTCGACTGTGATGTGAGTTGGCTCAGGAGAAGAGGATGAGGGAAATTTGATGTCCAAGATTGTGTTTTGGATCCAAGGGATAAGGGAGGAGTCAAAAGAACATCTCTGTGGAAGCTAAAATTTGCCTTGAAAGTATATATACATGTCAGCTGTATATTTACATGTGCGTGTGTATGTATGTATGTGTGTGTGTGTGTGTGTGTATATACACACATACATGTCATGCCTCCAAGAATAACCTTCTTCTTCCCCATTGGTATGTTTCTTATGTGGTGAGAGGAGCACTGAACCTTGGGGGTGGGATCCTAATATTCCAAGATAGGGTGAGACTATTACTGATCTTGTGTAGAGAGGTGGAGAAATTGTTCTGGGACATACTTTTAAGTTTTGGGGGAAGAAAAAAGTTGTGACTAGATGAAATAATGCCAGGCCCACTTGATAGATCTTCAGGGGAAGCAAGGAAGAATATAATATGTTCAGTTAGATAGTCAAGGCCTTAGCATCAGAAGGCCTGTTTTTAAGTCCTGGCCATTAAGATTAATCCTAGCCTCTTCAGGCCTCAGTTCTGCTACTTGTAAAATGGGGTATGTTTAATACCTATACTACATTCCTCATAAGCGTGTTGTGAGGAGGTCTTGAAGTGCTCCAAATATGTGAGTTATGATAATAGCTGAGTACCTAGTCAGAGAAAGGAGACCAAGCCCCTGAGTGCCTCAGGCCTACAATTCATCCCTGTGCTCCTGCCTCAACTTGATTGTATTTTGTCTTAGAGCCAGGAGGCTCTAAAGTCAAACCACCCACATCCACACTAATTACTAAGACAACAATGAGGGCCTTGTCTTTCTGGTCCCCCACCCTCCCCCCCATTGGAGAAAAGCTAAGATTTTGAACATGATCAGATGGTAGAAGAAGTGCTGAGACTTGGTTTGGATCCTGTCCTTTAAGGCAGAGAGAGAGAACATCCACTGGGTGAGCCATCAGCTGACACTTGAGGCCTCCATTAGAGCTGGCTGCAGGTGGGGGAAGATTGTGGGACTCTGTGGGGCAGTCCTTATACTCTTAAGTCTAATTGTTATACTTCTTTCCCTTACCCTATTTCAACTCCTTCATTTCCCCCTTTTTATTCTGTCTGTCAGACTTGTGAGGGAGACTGCCTATCTCTCTCTGTAACCTTTTACAGTGAATTTCTCTTTGACCTGATGACCAATGTCTCTTTCTCTCTTTCCTTCCACACCTATGCAGCCTGCTCGTCCTACCAGCTCAGGGGCATCGGGGGCTGGTGGCCCTGCAGGCCCCTCAGGTTCAGCCTCTGCCTCAGCCTCCACTGGGGAGATGAGCAGCAGTGAGCCCAGCACCCCGGCACAGACACCCTTGGCAGCCCCCATCATCCCCACACCCTCGCTCACCTCCCCTGGAGCAGCTCCCCCATTGCCTTCGCCTTCCAAGGTAAGGCCTAGTGCGTAGGAGGAATCTGTCCTACTGAGGAACTCCAGAGTTTCTCCAGTTCTATAGAAGCAGAGCTGGTTTTAGGTGGCTATGAATATAGGGAGTTCCTGTTGCCAGTGCCTTGTAGTACATCCCCCTCCTCCATCTCAGCATGGTGGTAACCCTCAATCTTGTGTGTATGTGAGAAAAGGAGAACCAGGACCCCATTCCTTCTCCCAAGAGGTTGGGCCCCTCCTGCTGATCCCTCCTGCAGGCTCTGATTTCCCTGGCTATCTTATGTCAAAGGGAGAGACTTCCAGACTGTGCTCCATCCTCCCTTCCTCCCCAGGTCAGCCCTACTTCTTGGTCAGTTTCAGGGGGTGGGTAGGGCATGCCCAGTGAAGGAAGTCCGGGGCTTCTCCCCAGGAAGAGGAAGGGCTGCGGGTGCAGGTGCGAGACCTGGAGGAGAAGCTGGAGACACTGAGGCTAAAGCGTGCAGAGGACAAGGCTAAGCTGAAAGAGCTCGAGAAGCACAAGATCCAGCTAGAGCAGGTGCAGGAATGGAAGAGTAAGATGCAGGAGCAGCAGGCGGAGCTGCAGCGCAAGCTCAAGGAGGCCAGGAAGGTGAGGCCACAGGACTGGGGGGAGGGGTGGGGAGGAGGACGAGGGCCCAGGCCCCTCCCCAGAGGAGCATCCTGAGGCTTCCCAGTGTCACTGTGCCCTCATCTGCTCTCCCAGGAAGCCAAAGATGCCTTGGAGGCCAAAGAGCGCTACATGGAAGAGATGGCAGACACGGCAGATGCCATAGAAATGGCCACTCTGGACAAGGAGATGGCTGAGGAGCGGGCAGAGTCTTTGCAGCAGGAAGTGGAGGCTCTGAAGGAACGAGTGGAGGAACTCACCACTGACCTTGAGATCCTCAAAGCAGAAATAGAGGAGAAGGGTGAGGGGCTCGTTCTCAGGAGATGGGCCCATGCCCAGAGGCTGGGGTGGCACTGACAGCCTGCGTTCTCCCGTAGGCTCCGATGGGGCTGCGTCCAGTTACCAGCTCAAGCAGCTGGAGGAGCAGAATGCGCGACTGAAGGATGCCTTGGTGAGGTAGGCCTGCTAGGTTGTGTGTCCCGCCCCCTATCTTCAGGCGCCTTGCCTCTGATGCTTTGTGTAATGCCTACTTCACCCCTCAGAATGCGGGACCTCTCGGCCTCTGAGAAGCAGGAGCACATCAAACTTCAGAAGCTCATGGAGAAGAAGAATGTGGAGCTGGAGGCCCTGAGACAGCAGCGTGAGCGCCTGCAGGAGGAACTGGGCCAGGCAGAGCACACCATTGATGAGCTCAAGGAGCAGGTGGGGGGCCCAGCCACCACTGAAGCTGAAAGGTTCAGGGATTTACCCAGGGCCATACTGATAATACCTAGCAGCCAGCATGTGGCCTGGCCCAGTGATCTTTCCAGAACACCGGGCTGCCTTGGGCACACCAGAACCAGCACAGCACTCTGAGCCCCCATTTCAGTCCTGTGGGCTTTTCTTGTTATTTCTATGTTTGGTGGCCAGCCCAAGCACAGGCCCCTACACACAGGAGGGACTTAACAAATGGGTGCTGAATTCAGGTGAATTCTTATTGAGGGGGGAGGAGAGAAGCTCAAACCTGGACCCCTGTAATTATGGAAGTGTCTGTAACTCCCCCTATAATATTATAGGTAGATGCAGCCTTAGGAGCAGAAGAGATGGTGGAGACGCTGACAGACAGGAACCTGAACCTGGAGGAGAAAGTTCGGGAGCTTCGGGAGACTGTGGGGGACCTGGTGAGAGGAAGGCGTGGTCTGGACTTCTGCCCTGTCCAACCCTCAGCCTCCAAGGGGAGGTTCCAGGGCCTTGCCTCACTTGGGGCTTCCTGCTCTCATCTCCATCCAGACACTTTGGAAGGAGCTGGTGAAAAGGAAGCCCCCCACTCTGACCTATCCCACTGATCATTGAGGATGATGTTAAGGGGCTTGTCCTTGATTGCCAAGGGACCATCTCTGGCCTTCACCCTTATTGCTCCACACCGCCTGTGTCCCACAGGAAGCTATGAATGAGATGAATGATGAACTGCAGGAGAATGCCCGGGAGACCGAGCTTGAGCTCCGGGAGCAGCTGGACATGGCAGGTGCCCGGGTGAGGGAGGCCCAGAAGCGGGTAGAAGCTGCTCAGGAGACAGTTGCAGACTACCAGCAGACTATAAAGAAATACCGCCAGCTGACTGCCCACCTGCAGGTGCCTTCCCCTTCCCCCATGAACATCCATACACCCAAGGGTACTTGGCCAGGCTACACCAGGTTCCTTCTGTTGATCTAAGACATGGTTCCCCTGCCCTCATTCAGCATATTTCCCTTGTTCCCCAGGATGTGAATCGGGAGCTGACTAATCAACAGGAGGCTTCAGTGGAGAGGCAGCAGCAGCCTCCCCCTGAGACTTTTGACTTCAAGATTAAGTTTGCTGAGACCAAGGCCCATGCCAAGGTTAGTGTTGGAGATGGGAGGGAAGCTTGCTTACTGTTAATGGCCTGATGGAGGCTGGCCTAGTGTTGACAACTCGAGAGATTTGCCCGTACTTTGTACTCAGTGTAGTTGTGGGCCCTGGGACCTGGCCTGGGAAGGCTAGTGGCTTCCTACCCCCTTGCTCAGTGGTGCTGTTGTCCTCTAGGCCATTGAGATGGAGCTGAGGCAGATGGAAGTGGGCCAGGCCAATAGGCACGTGTCCTTGCTTACGGCCTTCATGCCAGACAGCTTCCTGAGGCCTGGTGGAGATCACGACTGTGTGCTTGTTCTGCTGCTCATCCCTCGCCTTGTTTGTAAGGTAGACCCTGGCATACATCCTTCATCCTCTCACATGCCCACCCAAGTTCTGCTTCTGTCCTTGTGCCATGGGTGCCTCAAACTAGAGCCCTGTGACCCTTCTTTTCTGTGCCTCAACCCTGAGCCCAGGGAGTGCCCTTGGTGCCCACTTCCCTGAGGTTGGGCATGTCCTTACGGGGTTTTAGCCTTGGTGTTGAGCCTCATGCCCCTTCCACTCCTCTGACAGGCAGAGCTAATCAGAAAGCAGGCCCAGGAGAAATTTGATCTAACTGAGAACTGTGCGGGGCGACCAGGGCTTCGGGGGGCTCCTGGGGAGCAGCTTAGCTTTGCTGCTGGCCTGGTGTACTCCCTGAGCCTCCTGCAGGCCACCCTCCATCGATACGAGCAGTGAGTAACCCTACACCCCCACCCCTACAGTGGTTCCCTGCCCCTCCTCCTGCATCAACAAAAACTGCTGTATAAACCTGAGAGAAGCGCCCTTCACCTTCATCCCAGCTGGGGATGAAAACTGCTCCTCATTGGGAGCCCTGGTTGTATTGGCTGTCCCTTACCCCCTTCAAATCCAACACTAGTTTGTTGTTGTGACTAAGACCTTACTGGGAGATTGAACACCCTGGGCCTCTCTCCTGTGACCCTGGTCTTACTTGGAGTCCTCCTCTGATCCATAGTGCCCTAGCTCAGTGCAGCGTGGATGTCTACAAGAAGGTCGGTAGTCTCTACCCTGAGATGAGTGCCCATGAGCGTTCCTTGGACTCCCTTATTGAGCTGCTGCACAAGGACCAACTGGATGAGACAGTCAATGTAGAGCCCCTCACCAAGGCCATCAAATACTATCAGGTATGGGGAAAAGCCCAAGGAGGGGCCCAAATATGAGGCTGGGATGGTATCGAGGCCCAGCTGATGGCTGCATCTTCCTTGGTCCTAACAGCCATGAATCAGCCGTCATGATATCTGTTTAACAGAGGAGAGGTGTGACTTAGGTTTGTATCTCAGGAAATTACTTTGTCAGGGAGTGAAGGATGCATTGAAGGAGAGAAGAGAGTCCTAGAAGATCCATTAGGAGGATAGTTATAAGAATCTAGGCAGGGAGTAATGGGGAGCCCATATTAGGGGGGGTGGCGGTGGTGTGAAGAGGAGACATGAGAATGAGACTTTAGGCAGGCCAGGGAGCACTTGGGTGAGATGAATGGACAGTATTTTAATAGCTTCTCCTAGGAGCAGACTACACCTGGGCATCTGGGAACAGGTGGCAACATCCCTTGTGATGAGACTGGTGGTTCTGTTAGCGGGAGAATTTCCCATGGCTCCCTCTCCCCCACTCTCCTTTTGAATTGGTAGGGAGGGTAAAGGTGTGGAGGTGAGCATGTACATTGCTGGATGTCCAAAGGAGAGAGGGGAAGAAACTGACCTGGTTACAGAGGATAGCTCATAGAAGTACAGAATGTCAAGAGATGGAAAGGCCATTAGAGGTCATCTCCAACCATTTTACAGATGAGGAAACTGAGGACCAGAGTAGGAAAGTGACCTGACCAAGCTCATACTAGTTACTAACTAGTTAGCATGGATGTCAAAATAAATATGGGATAGGGGAGCTCAGTGTCCAGAAACCTGAAAACGTCAGAAATACCAAAGGATATCCATGATTGAAAAATAGCTCCTTTTCTCAAAAGCTCCCAATGTAGTTTGTTTTTATATTGCCTGGGTTTCTCCCTGTATCTCTTCTTCTTCCCACTAGAGAGCTAGCCCTTAAAACAATTTGTAAAAAAAAAAAAAACCCACAAAAAAACAGAAGAGAAAAAAATTCCATAAAGCCAATTTATATATTGAAAAAAGTGATATTATATGCAGTTTACCGTGTTGGGGGACCATAAGTTTTGCAAAGGAATGAAAGAAAGTATCTTTTTATATCTCTTCTTTAGAGTCAAGTTTGCTCTTTATGACATCAGAACATTCAGTTTGTTTTGTAATTATTCTCTCTGTGTACATTGGGGCAGTCGATGGGCATCTGCTTTGTTTCCAGGTCTTTGCTGACACCAAAAATGCCACTATGAACATTCTGGTGTATGTGGAGACTTTCTTTTTGTCAGTGACACCTTTGGAGCATGTCTTGAAACGAATACTCTGGGTCAAAGGATGTGGACATTGTAGTCCTTTATTTGTATGATTTCCAACTGCTCTCCGGAACAGTCATACCAACTCGCAATACATTCATGTGCTCATTTTTCCACACCCTCTTCAATGGTGACTGTATTTTTGTCATCTTTATCCATCTGGACTGTGTAAGGTGATGCCTCAGGATTGTTTTGATTGAACTGCATGTTCTAATGATGACTGGCAGATGGTTTTGCATTGCTGTCATCTGGTCCTCAGAATAGTCCTGGGGGTGAGCTAGGCATATGGGAGATAGGGAGCTAGACAGCTTCAGGGACCTGCCCAAGGTCACATGGGACATAAAGCCCAGTCTTTCTTCTGGTTGCTGAAGCAGATGGCCTCTTCTACGGTTGCACTGTCTCTCTTTTCTGGAAGACTTAGAGGTCCCCTAGGATTGTGGCTCTAATGGAAAAAGAGGACTCTGTGGAGGCATCAGTCAGTTCTTAGGGGGGAGACCCTTGTCAGCAGGACCTACGAGACTCCTCACTTTTTCCCCCCCAAATTTATTGTTTTCAGTTTTCAACAGTCCCTTCTGTAAGTTTCAAATTTTCTCTCCCTCTCTCCCCAAGATGGCATGCAATCTTATTTGGGTTCTACACATGCATTCCTATTAAACATACTTTCACAATAGTCATGCTGTATAGAAGAATTAAAATGAATGGGAGAAACCATGAGAAAAACAAAACGTAGCGAAGGAGAAAATAGTCTGCTTCATTCTGCATTGCAACTCTGTAGTTCTTTCTCTGGATGTGTACAACATTTTGCATCAAGAGTCCTGTGGAAATGTCGTTGCATTGCTGTGAAGAGTTAGGTCTATCAAAATCAGTCATCACACACTGTGCTGTTATGTGTGTATAATGTGTATACTCAGCATCGGTTCATGTAAGTCTTTCCAGGATTTTCTGAAGTTCGACTGTTCATCATTTCCTATGGTGCAATAGTATTTCATTACATTCTTATGCCACAGCTTATTCAACTATTCCCCAATTGATGGGCATTCCCCTGATTTCCAGTTCTTGGCCAACACAAAAAGAGCTGCTATAAATATTTTGGTACATGTGGGACCCTTTCGCATTTTTATGATCTCTTTGGGATACATCCCTAGAAGTGATATTGTTGGGTCAAAGGGTATGCACATTTTTATAGCCCTTTTGGCATAGTTCCCAATTGCTCTCCACAATGGTTGGATCAGATAACAGCTCCACCAACAATGAATTAGTGTTCCAACTCTCCCACGTCTTCTCCAACATTTTTCATTTTGACTCCTCACTACTAAGGCATCTTGTTTGTTAGCAGGATGCAGGGGGAGGGGTCAGTGCTTTGCGTCTTTGACTATCTTCTCTCACCTCTTTGATTTCATGCAGGCCCCCCTGCTCATTGCTAAGGTGTATTCTCTTCCTCCAGGAAGCCTGCTACACCTCAAAATGTCTCTGCCCTTCTTGAATCATGCAGGCTCTTAGCACAAGCTAATCTGTAGGTATTGCCTTCCTTCTGCAAAAAGGTTCCTGTAGGAAAGGTAGAGATGACACTGGAGGAGGGAGGAGCCCAACTGAATCTCATCCTGAGCAGGAAGTGTCCTTTCTGCAGCCAGGTGGCACAGTGGATAGAGGATTGGGTCTACAGTCAGCAAGGCCCGAATTCAAATTCCACCTCAGATACTTCATCTAGAATGTATGATCATGGACTAGTTATTTAACCTTGACCTTCCTCAGTTTTCTCACCTGTAAAATGGGAACAATAGTAGCATCTAACATCCAGAGTGGTTGTGAGGATGTGACCTAATATTTGTAAAGCTGTCAGCAGGGGGCCTGGCACATGATTAGGTGCATAATCAGTTTTCTTTTTCTTGTTCCCTACACAAGGGCTGGAGATGAGAAGGAGACAGGGTAGTTGTCACTGGGTCTCGGGTGATGGGGGCCTGGGAGGTGATGGGGAGAGGAGGGATCATGAGCAGAAGCCTGGTGTTGGTGCTGAGTTTGTCTGACGCTCTTCCTTAGCACCTCTATAGCATCCATCTTACTGAGCAACCCGAGGACTGTACTGTGCAGCTAGCTGACCATATCAAGGTGAGATCCTCGAGCAGGTGATGGTCAGAGGGCGGGGCTACTCACAATTGAGCCCCAGCCACAGAGACTCCACCCCAGCCCTCCCCTGTCCCATCCCCTCCCTATGGCCAGGTTAGGGGGAGGTGAGAGCTGGGGAGCCTATTTGTGTTTGAAGATTCATGGGGGCTACACTTTGGGGACAGAAAGGAAAAGTCATCTGTGTACTCATGGGCTGCATCTGGCCTCTTCACAGTTCACCCAGAGTGCACTGGACTGCATGGCTGTGGAGGTAGGGAGACTTCATGCCTTTCTACAGGTGAGTTATAGACCCTGGTCTCCTCTCTTTCCTGCCTTTGCCATGTTCAGACTCCCCCCCGCCCTTTCTTTCCTTCCCCTTCTCTATTCTTGCCTCACCCCTTGTCAAGCCCTCCTCCCTTCTTGACTTTCCCCTTCTTTCTCATTGCTTGACAGATTCCTTTTCCCCTGTTAGTGCTGACTTTGTATCTTCTGCATCCAGGGTGGGCAGGAGGCCTCAGACTTGTCCCTCCTTCTCCGGGACCTGGAAACATCCTGTAGTGATATCCGACAGTTCTGTAAGAAGATACGAAGACGGATGCCAGGGACAGATGCCCCGGGGATCCCAGCTGCTCTTGGTTTTGGGCCTCAGGTCTGGGCAGGTGGAGATGTGCTGGGCTGCAGGGAGACAGAGATAAGGAAGGGATGTGATATCTGCCACTCCTGGCCTGTGGAGGTTGAGTGGGGCAGACCCCCTTGACCTGCTCCCCTTCTCCACCCTACCTTGCTCCAGGTATCAGACACCCTTCTGGATTGTCGGAAGCATCTGACGTGGGTGGTGGCTGTGCTACAGGAGGTCGCTGCTGCAGCTGCACAACTCATTGCCCCCCTGGCTGAGAATGAAGGTCTGCCCTCTGGTACCCTGGAAGAGTTGGCCTTCAAGGCTGGGGAGCAGGTAAAAATAGACTGCCTAGGCTAAGTCTCAAGACATGTGGTTGAGGAATGAGGAGGTGGAGGAAGGAAGGAAAAGAGATGGGTGGGAGGAACCTGTGATAGTTCCTGAGTCCCTTTTTGGGTCTGATATGGCTGTGGGCTCCCGACAGATCTATGGGTCTCCATCAAGCAGCCCCTATGAGTGCCTTCGACAGTCCTGCAGCATCCTCATTGCCACCATGAACAAGTTGGCCACAGCTATGCAGGAGGGAGAATATGATGCAGAGAGGCCCCCCAGCAAGGTAGGCCAAGAGCGGCCTGGTAAGCTATGAGGAGGGCACAGGGAGGCACTGGGCAAGGCTGGGGCAAGAGGAGGCTGAAGTCCCCCAGACTACTTGGTGGTTAGGGATTGGTCATTGCTTCGGTATTCCTAGAGCCTAGAAGGAGGAGGGGTAGAAGCAGGTGGCCCTGGGGATCCTCATTCCCCCACCCTTTCCCTGCAGCCTCCTCCGTCTGAACTTCGGGCTGCTGCCCTTCGTGCAGAGATCACTGATGCCGAGGGGTTGGGGCTGAAGCTGGAGGATCGGGAGACAGTCATTAAGGAGCTGAAGAAGTCACTGAAAATCAAGGTGGGGCCCAGCATGTGGGACCTACTTGAGGCCTGGGCTGGGGGAGGTGAGGCCTCTGTGGGCATCCTACTGGGCTTTGGGTATGAGCACTGGAGGTCAGGAAGGTGGAGTGACAGCAGAGCTGACCCCATGGCCTCCAGGGAGAAGAGCTGAGTGAGGCCAATGTGCGTCTGAGTCTCCTGGAGAAGAAGCTGGACAGCGCAGCCAAGGACGCAGATGAGAGGACGGAAAAGGTGCAGAGTCGACTAGAGGAAACTCAGGCCCTGCTGCGGAAGAAGGAGAAGTATGTTGGGGCCTGGCCCATGTCTGCTCCCTCCTTGGGTCATGTAGGGGCTGGCATGCCACAGCCTGGGCACTTTCTGGGTTGCCAAGGCCTGCATGTGTCTCTTACAGGGAGTTCGAGGAGACAATGGACACCCTCCAAGCAGACATCGACCAGCTAGAGGCCGAGAAACTGGAGCTGAAGCAGCGCCTGAGCAGCCAGTCCAAAAGAACAATTGAGGGACTTCGAGGAGCACCGCCCTCTGGCATCGCCACCCTCGTGTCTGGCATCACTGGTGGTGAGCAGTGGGCACTGGAGGCTAGGGGTGTCCTAGGCACTTAGAGCCAGGAGTGGTAAGGGGGTCCTGCTTCTCCCATAGATTCCAGAGTGTTCTAGGGGCTTCTTATGTACATTGACTTAGAATGTTGCAGGCCATCTATTCTGCCCTGCCATTACTCACCTTGGGGCCATTGTTATTCCCAAACTGGTTCCATCTGCAGAGGCCCCGTTATGCCAAAACAGCGCCTTCCCTCCCCTCCTGGTCCTCCCTCCCCCAGCTTGGGCACCTGCATGTTGGGGAGGGGAAGGGAAGATTTCCAAATCACCTTGTCATTACCTCCTTCAAATATAGAGGAATATACATGAGAGACAAAGCCCAAGGGCCTGCTGTGGGGAACAGGCCCCTTTACCAGGAAACCCCTTGGAGAGTGTGGAGGCTGCCCTAGTCTTAGGCCTCCCTGGTTGTGGGAACATATGGGCAACTCCAAGACTGTGGCACATGAGCTAGGGCATAAACCTGCATCTGACAACTGTGGATTCAGGCCCCTGCTCCTTTCCCTGCACCTTGAAACACAGACACCCTGTCACATGTGTCTCTTCTCTCCTCTCTCCCCTTCCCCATGGGCTGGCCTGGCCACAGAAGAACAGCAGCGAGGTATAGACCCACCTGGATGCTGATGGGGGTTGGGGGGCAATGCCTGACTTCCCTGTCTTTGGGGATTCGGGGCTGGTAGGGCAGTGGTCAGGGTTAGTGTAAGCTTGAGGGGCAGTGAAGGTGGGGGAAGTGTTAGCCTGGGGACTGAGCATGGGGTGAGCTCTGAGCCCTGAGGTCGCTGTGCACTTGTGAGTGTCCTCCTGGTGACTGTCTCCACAGGAGGGGCCGCAGGGCAGCCTTTGGCTAACGTCCCAGGCCCTGGGCCGGTGAAGGACTCCCCGCTGCTGCTCCAGCAGATTTCAGCCATGAGGATGCATATCTCCCAACTCCAGCATGAGAACAGCACCCTCAAGGTATGGAACCAGGAGGAACTAGATGGGACAAGGAGTGGGAACTGCTCCCTGGCCTGACTGGGAGCATGTGAGCTGAGGGAGAAAGGCTGCTCTGGTCTGGCCTGGAGCAGGGCAGGGGTAATGGGGGTGGGGCGGGGGGGGGGTGGCGTGTACCTTCCTCTTCTGCCTCTCCCCTTAGCCTCTCATCTTTCTTGTCTTCCTGGTCCTAGGGAGCCCAAATGAAGGCAGCACTGGCAGCTTTGCCTCCTCTGCATGTGGCCAAGCTCACACCCACAGTCCGGGAAGGCCCAGACAGCGAACTAGCAGCTGGAGCCTTGTACCGGAAAACTAGCCAGCTGTTGGACACACTTCATCAGCTTAGTACAGGCACACGTGTGATAGATATCACAAGGTCTAGCCCTGGTAAGGCTCCCCCTCTGGTTCCTGGGGCCAGGGTATGCAAGCAACCCTACACTGAAAGAGGTCTTGCTTGTGGGCCAAGACTGCCATCATTGTATCCCAGGCCTTCTCTGTCCCCTACATCCCTTCTCTCCCTCCTTCCCTCACCTGGTCTCTGGGTTTCACCAGCTTCTTTCTCCACTTCCAGCTACTAAGAGCCCTGGAGCCCAGCTTCTGGAGCAGCTTGCCCAGCTCCAATCCCTGAGTGACACCATTGATAAACTGCAGGTTAGACCCCTTCTCTCAACTCCCTGCTCTCCATGTCTCACCAATACTTTGGGTGACCCCTGAGCCAGGTTATTCCTGCCAGCACTGAGATCCCCACTTCCTGGGTGCCTGGATGCCAGACATTGTGAGGAAGACCCAGGGACTGATCTTGGCACTACCTTGAGGAAGCACTCAAGTCTGGCTTAGGAGGCATGAGGCAGTATACACTCAAAACAGACAAGAAAGTTAGGAGAACCTAGGCCCTCTTCCAACCAACCCTGGGGGAAGACCTCCCCTGTCTGTGAGGGGATAGGCTTGTACACTGGCAGCTTGTTTCCATCCCTCATACTCTCTTGTTCTCCATTTCTTCCCCACAGGATGAGGTGATGAAGGAGACTGTTTCTCAGCGTCCGGGAGCCACTGTCCCCACTGACTTTGCCACTTTCCCTTCGTCAGCCTTCCTTAAGGTGAGGGTAAAGTGGGGCACCGGGATGGTATTTTATAAGGAACAAGGAGACTGGGGCAGGAGGGACTATGAGGATCCTCAGGCACCCCAGTACTGCGTGACTGTCCCTGACTGGGCACATTGTCTGCTCTCCTTCCCTCCCAGGCCAAGGAAGAGAAACGAGAAGACACTGTATATGTGGGCAAAGTGACCTTCCCCTGTACAGCTGGCCTTGGGCAACGGCACCGACTGGTGCTGACCCATGAACAACTGCACCGGCTCCACGGCCGCCTCATCTCCTAGTTTGATCTGCCTCCCTCGACTCCTTTTCATGTTTCCCTGACACCCTGAGGGTTCTGCCTGCTGCTGCCTCATCCCACCTTCCCACAGACGTGTCCCAGATAATATCACTACTTGTGTAAAGCCATAATGCTCACCCTCTCCCATCCCCTGCTTCTGATGCCCCCAGCCCCTGGCCTTAGCTGCTGTCTCCTTCACGGGGAGTGGGAGAGGAGCAGGATTGACCTGGCTCAGGGGAGTGCTCAGCCCCAGCTTGGGGCACCATCCCCTCAATAAAGCAGCTTCTTCCTCAGCACTACATGCATGGTGTTGATGGTAGGAAGGGAGGGGTGGGGGCCAAAGGGATGACTGTGTACAGACTCTGAGACCAAGTCAGTCCCTTACAGTGATGCAGAGGGCAGAAGCTTTCACTCTCCCCTTCAGGCAGCCTTGAGTCTGGGACAGAAGAGAAAAGGAGGCCATGCTTTGAGGTCTCCCTGAGGGTCCATGTTCATGGTCAGGTGTGCCTGGTGGATAGTAGCCCTGAGAGCTGGGAAGGCTCTTTAGACATCATCATACCCAACCCCTGCATTTCAGCATCACCTTCATTGCGTGCCTTGAACATTGTGATGAGCAGCCCTAGACATAAGTAGTGGCGGGTGGAAGATTGAAGGCAAAGCAGTCCTTAGACCAACTCAGTGCCCTGTAGGTAATGGGAGGGTGAGAAATCTTGTTTTATTTGGGCCCCAACGTTGTGCTTATTCCCTCCACTCTGGCAGTCTGAAACCATCCATGTTTCTCTCCCTCCCATCCCCCATTCCTGTTAGGAAGTGAGAATATAATCTCCCCTTGTGATCTGTCCAAGGTGCTAAAGGACCTCCCCTGGATCCATGTACCTTTGTAGACACCAGTCTTGACAGTGGCTTTATGCTACTTGGGTCAGTCTCAGATAGAAACTGGCGGGGTGTGTTAGAAAACCACAAAGTAACATTATCTGTGCTGTATTTTATTTTTATTTTGTTGAACATTTTCCAATTATGCTTTAATCTATTTCTGGTGGGACTGAAGAGTTTGGGGCAGTTTGACATCTCCTTTACAACATTCATCCATTGGCAATATCTTAAAAACCTCACATATGCATGTGCGTGCACGCACACACTCACACACACACCCATGCAGCTTGTCATTCTCCTTTGGTTCTCCCATAGTTCTGATTCTTGAGAGATTGTGGTGATGTATGATTTGCAGCTGGGCTGCCTCAGAGGGAAAATGGTTGGTAACATCAAGATGGGGCCATCATCGTAGGAATCAGCCTGGGCTCACTGAGAGCATTTCCTGCTCAGCACCTCATGTTTAGTTTTGTCCTAGTTCACTGCTTATCCATCATACTTGTCCAAGATATGTGTGTATGCGTACACACAAATGTTGTATGAACACATACACAATATAGGTGTATATACACACGGAAACATAAACATGTATGTACATGCTTGGGCACACATGAAAACGTGTGTATAGGTGTGCCCATAAATGTATATGTACACAAACATGTATAGTGATATATGCATGAGTGTGTATATATAGGTATGTATATGTATACATGTGTATTTATTTGGTACAGTTTTAAGCCATCTTAAAATTGCACCAAGACATTGTGGAGACCCTCTGCATGGGTTCTGATGAACTAACTCCAGGGGCTGCCTATGGAGCAGCATGCCATGATATGGGCAGCATTTGTTGATCACAAAACACCGGGAGCATGCACAGAAAAGGCAAGAGACTCCCTATTCTTAAGAGCTCACATTTTTGTGGGGAGATCACACACAGGTTTTCTGCTGTGAGATAGATGGAAAGGGACCCTGGTCCTTGAGCTGCAGCAGCAAAGTGGGTGGTCATGCCTGTTCTTTCATAATGTCATTTCTGCTGATAAAATCATCTGTTTCTGATGCTAAAAACATTTGACAGTGCCAAGGACTTCGGTAGTGAGAACTTTATTTTCTGAGTCTTTGTTAGTTATGGCTTGTGAGGAGGTGGGCTATAACACCCACACGAACAGTGGGCAAGTTGCCCAGGAGTTGCTTCATAGCACAGATGATGGCTTTGGGGAATGGTCTGGAAGCAGGATTGGGGGGCCACCACTCCAGGGATATAGGGGCTTATCTGCCCATTGGTGGCAATTGGTATTCATGAAAGGTCCTTTTTTTTCACAATTATGGGAATGCTCCCTCCTTTTTCATCCACTTAGATTTTCCAGTGGCTGATTTAAGGACTTGGATCTTTTTGAAGAGTCAATAATAACAATAGCTAGGAATTTTATAGCATGTTAAGGTTTGCTAAGTGCTTTGTATTTCTTACCTCATTTGATCCTCACAATGACTGGAATAGGTGCTACTATCCCCTTTTGACAGATGAGGAAACTAAGGCAAACAGCTTAAGTGATTATCCAAGGGTCACACAACTAGTAGATTTAAGAGACAGGATTTGAATTCAGGTCTTGACTCCAGGCCCAATCATCTGTCCACTATGCCACTAACTACCTCATAGCTATATGACATTTATTTAACTCCAAATTTTGCCAAGTACTTCATATACAT
The DNA here is from genome assembly GCA_028658325.1 of Potorous gilbertii. Taxonomy (NCBI): domain Eukaryota; kingdom Metazoa; phylum Chordata; class Mammalia; order Diprotodontia; family Potoroidae; genus Potorous; species Potorous gilbertii. The sequence continues at coordinate 231,577,966 of CM053772.1, forward strand.
TATTTTTTGGTTCTCTCAATTACATTGTAGATGGTGTTGCCTCCATTTTATGGATGAGCCAACTGAGACTCAGAAAGTTTGTGACTTTGCCTAGCTCCCACATCTAGTAATTGTCTGAAGTGGGGTTTGAACCCTTGGCCTTCAAATCTAGCATTCTATCTTCTCTACTAGACAGCCACTAATATGCTATTGACACAATACTGTCTTTAAACCAGAAGTTCCAGAGAACCTCACTAGCTAGAGTGAGTCCCTCCCTTCAGAACTTTGCAGAGGACATCTTCTCAGATCCCAGTGAATACCTTTGAGGAGTATGTGCCCCCTGTGCTTCAATCAACAGACATTTATTAAGCACCTCTGTGTGTCAGGCACGGGGATATGAATACAAATGACAGACAGTCCCTGGCCTATGGAAGTTATATTCTCTTAATAGGACTACGTCATGCTCACAGATAAGTAAATACAGGAAATACACAAAATAATTATGTGATAGTTGGGAATAGGAATGGGTTGGGAATGCCACTAACAGGAGAGGTCTCTTTTGTGTTGAGCCCTGAAACATACTAGAGGTCCTCAGAGGCAAAGATGAGAAGGCAGAGCCTTTCAGGCATCAAGGAGAGCCTGTGTAAAGTTACAGGAGTAGAAGGTGAGACATCATGCTTGGGGAACATCAACTAGGCCACTGTGCTTGAAACATGAAGTATATTAGAAGTCATGCATAATCAGCCAGCAAAGAGGTTGGAGTGGACTTTGGAGAACTTTTATGTGTCAAAATGCTGCTTGTGGAGATCAGTGCATCTCTGAACAGTTACCTCTGGGGTTGCATTTTGATCAGTGCCCAACTCATTATTTGGTATTTAGAACCAACCCTTCACAACCTGGTTCCAATCTACCTTTCCAGCCTTATACTCTCCTTATTTATCCAGCCAAACTTTAAATTTTGCCTTCAGAACAGATTCCTCTGAAGAATGTGTTTAGGGGTAAAAACAAACAAAAAACACAATCCATTTTTGTATATGAGAAAACTGAGACTGGAAGAAAAAGGACTACCATGGCCATTCATAGGTGGGATATGAAACTGATTTCAAGTCTACTAGTGGCTGCTGCAATTTCTCCTTTTGTGTGAACTAACATAGCATCAGCAACCAGAGAGAGGGAGAGCTGGTGGGGGCAGGTTGGAAGTTAATGTATCTGTAGGGGCTAGCTGGCTCTGGCTAGCTTTGGCTGCCTAACATGGTGGGGTTCTGACCACAAAGTCTCCTTTTCAATCCCTGGAGTTCTAACTCCCCACCTCCCAATTGGCAGAGTCCATGCTGCATTCCATACCTGGCCTCGGGAAGGATGAAAGGCCATGCCTAGAAGAGGAAATGTGTTTCCCTTCCCTTCCCCCAGCGTCAAATGATTGCCTGAAAGGGTCACTGGTTGCAGGCACCTTGGGAGTGGATGTTTGATCAGAGTGAAGATGAACAAAGGCTATGGTGGTGACAGTGGGCGCTGTTGACCTTTGGTTAATTCTCTGACTGTCCACTTGAGCCACTTTTGTCACATGGCCTCTGTGTGTGTGTGTGTGTGTGTCTCTGTGTGTGTAAGTTGCTGCAAAGTTCCTAGACCCTTTGTTTTCTTCTTTTTTTAAGTCTGGCCCCATCCCTGAGATGATGCTGTGCCCAGAAGAGAGATGGGCAACCTTACACTCAGTGAAACCCTGATTCTTTGGGCTCAGTTACTGTCTGCAGCATAATATGAAAAAGAAAATCTCTCTATTCCCTCATTCATCCCAAGTTCATGGGCCCACACTCCAGCCATGAGCTTGTGGCCTCTCTTCTCTATTTATGAAATGTAGAAATATGTGTATATACATACACATATGTACATATATATGTATATACACATGAATTTCAATTTGTAATTTTCTAGGGATGAATCTATCATGTAAACAGTCACATTAAAATTTTATTCTAATTTTTCAATCAAACATTTATTTTTTATCTGGCACCTGCCCCCTCTTAGGGTATAAACTCTCCTAACAAATACATAGAGTCAAACAAAACCAGTTCTCACACAGGCCACATCCAAAAGTGTGTCTCTTTGCATATTGAAGCCTTGGTCTCCATCAGGAAACGGGTAGCATCCTTCATCTTCTGGAATCTCAATTCTAGCAGTTGGTTGGAATTCTTCCGTCTTTAAAATCCACTCATTTTACACCATTTTTACATGAATTGTCTTGGTTCTGCTCAATTCACTTAAGTCTTCCCAGGTTTCTCTGAAATCTCTTTCATCATTCCCCATAGCACAGGGCAGGCATTACCTTCATCTACCATAATTTGTTCAGCCATTTCCCAATTGAGGAGTACCCTCCACCACTCACCCACCCCCACACACCTTGTTTCTAGCTCTTTGTCATCACAAAAAGAGCTGCTAGAAATATTTTTGTACATATAGGACCTTTTCCTCTTTTATTAAAGGATCATTTTTAGGGGTTAAGTCTAATAAAAATTAATAAGTAAGGGCTATTTTTACCAATGGGTTGCACTGATGAAGTTTGGTCAGCAGACTAATGTGCTTGATTTAAATAAAATCTTGTAGCAATTGCACTTTGCAAATTGCATTTTAACCAGCAATTTTTTCCTGCCAAAGGATTTAACACCTTGGAGTGCACAACAAATCTGACCCATCTACTTCACCATTAAGATCCCCTTCAAAAGGCTTATAATGGTTGTGAGCTTTCCCCTAATAAGGCTAGGGGAAAGAGGCCCTTTACTTCTCAGAGCAGCAATTGAGAAAATGCCAGTTCCTTCTCAGTCCCTTTCATGATGTGGCTGTCCTTCCCATCTTATATAGTTTGTACTGTATAAATAACAACTGAATGGATGATTCTTTGCAGATTAAGGAGGCACTGCTCAATATTTCCAGTCTGTCTTCATATAATCTGTCCTATGGCGTCCCTCCGTCAATCATCCTGGCTCTTTTGGCACATGCAGGGGTGACAGGATCCCAGTATTATAGGCACCATAGCAGGAAAGGAATGATTTTGGGGCTTATGCTGTAATCCCTGGGGAGAAGGGGCCTACCTTCCTTGCTACCACTGACTAGTGACCAACTGTTACGAATGAGTGGGTGAGCCCAGGAACCTTAAGTACTCCCCCAGAGCCCTGATCCTGCTTCCCACCTGGCCCTGAAGTCATCCATCATCCTGGCAAACAATCCCTATAGAGGTAGGATGTGGTAACTGTTTCTGCCACTTAAAGTCTGATCTGCAGCCCCTTCTACTAAAGACCCAGAAAAGAAAGCTCTCAATACCAAAGTCCTTGACATTGTCAAGTTGTTCAAAATCAGAACACAGGGATGATTATATCCATTTAAATCCATTAAAGAAGATGCGTTAACCAACTTGTTTGCCAATGGATCTTTCTATAGGACCTGAACCAGAAGCCTCCATTAGAATGTGTGCTCCCTGGGAGCAGGGACTGTCTTTTCTATTTGTATCTCCAATGTTTTGCACACAATAAAAGCTTAACAAATGCTTTATTATTAACCCATTCATTAGGTTATAGTGATTCTCGATGTCTACAATTTTAGCCATCTTTTCTTCCTGGGATCTTATATTTGGCCGTAGTCCTGAGAAGCTTGCAGAATGAGAGGTCTGCTCACCTCCCTTCCTGGGCAGCTTGGCTGTGTTGGTAGTAGTGTAATGGAAAGAACACTGAACCTGGTCAAGGGACCTGAATTTGAATCCAGATTCTGTTACTAACTGGGTGACTTTTGGCATCTGAGGGGGTTGCACCAGATGACCTCTATGGTCCATTCCAGGTCTAGATCTAGATACTAAATTCCACCCTTATTTACTATTTGGGTGATGCTGGGCAAGTCACTTCACTTCATCTATTCAAAAAGGAGAATAATGCTTATAAATATCCACTTCATAGAATTGTGGGGAAGAAAGTACTTTGTAAGCCTTAGGGACCTATAGAAATGGAAGCTGTTATTCTTCCAATCAGGCCCAGTTCTCCTCTAAACATCACTACCACATCTACTAAGTATGTCATGGACATTTCAAACTGAATGTCTCCAATGTAATACATCCCAAATTGATCCTATCTTCCCTCTTCCAAATTTTCCTGTTTTTGTTGAAGGCATCACCATCCTCCCAGTCTCATAATCTCAGCATTATCCTCCACTTCTCAGACTCCCTTACCTCACATCCCAATCAGCTGCTAAATCTTGCCATCTTTTACATCCCAGCCTTTCTCTCTTCTCACACGGCCATCACCTTGGCTCACTCTCATCATCTCTTGTGTAGATTTCTGCAACAAACCTCTCACAGTTTGGTCTCCTTGCTTCAAGACTCTCACTGTTATAGTCTATCCCACACAACTGCCAAAGTGATTTTCTTTAAAGCTCAGATGTGACTATGTTACTCCCTTATTTAACCAACTCCAGGTGCTCTCTACCACAATAACTAGTGTTTAACTATTTTTATCCTCCTTATATTTCTTCTGTAGGTACTTTTAAATATACTTATCTTCCCAGTTAGACTATATAAACATCTTTTTGTGTATGCACTGTTTCATTCTTTGTACTAGATTTACTGTGCACCTAGCCCGGTGCCTGGAACAAAGTAGGTGCTTAATAAATGCTTGGAGATTGACTGTTCCTGAGACATACTTAAGTGGCTGCCCATCTGGTGAACGGCGTAATTTCATTATTATTGAATTTACTTACATTAATAACCACCCTTCTATCCAAACAGTTTTGCAACAGTCTCTTCCTCTAATTCATCCATTAGACCTCGCTTTTTAGGGCACTATCTAAAGAGTTCACTATAACATGCTATCTGATTATTAATAGGAAGGAAAGCATTAAACAAGGAGCTATGGCCTCATCAAAAGTATTTGCCATTACCATAGAGGATGTCTAGCACAGAATATAAATTGAAGAGGGTTTTCCATTACAGGATCATAGAGATAAAACTGAAAGAAACTTAGAAGTCATCTAATCCAACCTTGCCATTTTACAGTTAAGAAAGCCAAGGCCAAATATTACCCAAGAAGTAAGTAGCAAAGTATAGTAAGGCTTTCCAGATATTTCCATTTGCAAATAACCTTGTGGATGAGTAAAACTCTTGAACAGCGAAGAAACCTCCTAAATAAATAAGATCCATAATCAATCAAAAGTTGAGGGGTCATCCTTGCCACTTATGCAATACGTTATCTAATATCCAAATTTGTTATTTCTCCTCAACATCTCTCCTATCTACGACCAATCAGCCCATGGAAAAAAATCTGTCGTATGCTCTATTTCATACTAATGGACAGCTCACCTCTGCACAGAAGCAGGTGTAAGTGACTTCTCCATACTGGCACAGAACAGCCATTACCCCAGCCCAAGAGCGGGTAACCTGCCGCCGCCAGCCCACAGCTGCCCCCGTCCAAGTCTTCATTGCAATACAAGTCTGAACTATTGCAATACAATACTTTCCTGCATGGCCTCTGCACCTCAAGTTCCTTTTCACTAGAACCAGCTTCCACACAAAAGCAAAGTCATTTTCCTAAAGCACATGCCTGACCCTGTCACTCCTCTACTCAATACAGTGGCTCCCTATTACATTTAGGATCAAATATAAACTGCTTTCGACGTTACTCTTCTGCACATTCTCTATGGTCCAGTAATTTAGGCCTTCTTGTTAAATAAAACACACACCCTCCACGCCGGTACCCTCTCCCTCACCTCCTTTCTAACATGTTTTCTATTCAACTCTGGCTCTTGGAAACCTTGGTTTCCTTTAAGACTCATCTCCAGTACTAGCTTCTATGAGAAGATGTAATGGGTTCCGTCGGTCGCTGTGTCTTCCCCTCAAAGGTTAACTAGGATCTGCTTTGTAGGCGTATGCAGCTGTACACTGCTTTTTATTTTTAAAAATCTTATTTTATTTTCATAAATTCACAGAATAAAACAAACATTTCCATAACATGGTACGATAAAAAAGACGCTTGCACATGAAACGGGAAAGCTGCTTTGCTATTCCCGCTAAACATACAACAGTTCTCACACAAATAATTTCTTTTCCTTTCCTCCCTGATCAGGCGGTGGGAGCCGAACCCCAAGGAGCCCCAAGACCACGTCCCTGGAGGTCAGCCAGCCCTTGGATCAAGGACAGGTGCAGGGGTGCCAGGCCCAAGGATTTCCGTCCCTGGCATGAGCCCCAAGGACCCCGCTCTGGCAACGTTTCTGTCCTGTCCTTCAGCACAGCTCCGAGGCTTGTTGGCACCACGCAGGGCATTCCCTTTTCCACAGAACGCCTATCGGGCGGCACGTTCCCCAAAGGCACTTGCGCTTCTCCGACGCTCACAGCACACTTGGGCCGCTTGACCACCGGAGGGTTCGAGCCCGGCGCCCGACACTTGGGGGGTCCTTAGCCCCCATGTCCCCGCCCTGGGTAAGGCTACCATCAGACACGAACACACTGCTTTTCGATCCGGTCCTCGTACAGGCATCGCCTGGCCTGGCACAGGAGGCCGTCCGGCCTGGGCTCCGCGGGGCCTGCCGCCACCGAGCGCTGGCCCGGCAGCCCTGGGGAAACGGGGCCGTACAGCCTGTCCCCGAGACGAGGCCCGGCGTTTTAACAGTCTCCGGACACCGGGAGGGGGCGGAGGGGCGTGGGAACACGCCCCCAGCTCAGCACCGGGCCGGGCGGTGACCTTCGGAAGGAGGCGGGGAAGCTATGCGACCGGAAACGGAAGCAGGCCGGTTATCCGTAAGGGCGCGAGGGGAAAGGTACGGACAGTTCACGCGCGCCCACAGGTTATCGCGAGAACTGGAGTTAGGTTTCCTCCCCACGACAGGGTGAATTCCACTTTCCCTCACTTCCTCCTTCCCGCGGCCAAGGCCTGCGGGGGCTGAGCCTGCGTGCATGGGTGTCGACCTCTCCCGTGGGTGGACGTGGCTCGGAGACCCATCAGTTATCTCATTTTCGAATACATATTAGATGGATCGCAGCTACGCTCCCCCGAGGGCCGGTGGTCCCCGGAAGCTCCGCCCCATTTCCGTCAGCGCCGCTGGAAAGGCGGGAAGGCCGCGCGCACGCGGAGCCCGGGTGCCGCCTGTGACCCTTCCGTACTTCCGGGCGAGACCATTTTCTTCAGTCTCCCCCTTGGTCTCCTTAATTAGTGGTGCCTTCCTGGGGTTCTGAGTGGAGGCTTCCATCCGGAAGAGGCGGGGCTCGTGAGGCTCGGGTTCCTGCGTGTCCGGCGGGAGGCCCGCATTGCGATTGGGGCTCCGGACTGCCGCCATGGTGAGCAGGATGGGGGCCATGGGGCAGGGGTCGGGGGTCGCCGTGCGGTGAAGCTGGGGCTGGAGGGAGTTATCGGCCCGTGGAACTAGAGCCCACTTAGCTCTCGCGGGTGCGAGGGGAGGAGCAGCCCGGCAGAGGCCTAGGGGCCGCCGAACCTTGGGCCGCGTGCGTGCGGCCCTTGTGTGGGCCCGGCCTGGGCGCTCCCCGCCGGGAGCAGGGCAGCGTGGTGCTCGCGGAGGGCGGCGTCCCGGGACCTCCCGGAGGGCGGCTGGGGGGCAGCGGGGAGGCGGGCCACGTCCACGTGCTCGGGCCGGGCGGGTTCGCGAAGCCCGCTCGCTGATGTCTCCCTGGATCCCTCCTAGGTGCTGCTGCACGTGCTGTTCGAGCACGCCGCCGGCTACGCGCTGCTGTCGCTGAGGGAGGTGGAGGAGATAAGCCTGCTGCTGCCTCAGGTGAGGCCGGCGAGAGAAGCGGGGGCGGGCCGGGGGCCTCTCCGCACACCGCACCCCCCACCCCAGGGGCAGCCGAGCTGTGATGAGCCTTAAAATCTGTCAATCCCCTGAGCAGAGTGATGTCACCTAGTCTCTGAGCACGGTGTCTGCCCCGGGGCCGAGGGAGGGAAGGCCACGTGCTCAGCCACCTCTTAGAGCTAGCCTTTGTTTCCGTTTCTTGCTGCGGGAAGGGGAAGCGACCATGTGCCCCCGAGCCGCGTTTAGCATCCTCTTTTCCCTGAAAATGGGAAATCCGGCCTACCCTTAACCCCCACCCCCGCAACTATTGCGTCCCCAAACCCTCTTTTCCTCCACAGGTGGAGGCATGTGTGCTGAACATTGGGAAGTTTCACAGTATCGTCCGGCTTGTGGCCTTTTCCCCATTTAAGTCCGCCCACAGTGCTCTAGAGAATGCTAATGCAGTATCTGAAGGTGAGTGGTCTCACTTCTTTTTCTGTGATCTTTTGGGTGTCCCCTGTGCCCTCCTAATCTATGCTCTTATCCACAGGCATTCTCCATGAGGACCTCCGGCTTTTCTTGGAAACCAACATGCCAGCTAAGAAGAAGAAAGCTTTGCTGGGTGTTGGGGACCCTAAGATTGGGGCTGCTATTCAAGAGGAATTGGGCTACCCCTGTCAGACAGGTGGTGTAGTGGCGGAAATCCTTAGAGGTAAGATTCCAGGTGAACCACGTGTAAGCCGTATGCCTTGATATGGTAGTTGATTGGATACCAGATCCTATTCAGGCCCTGTGCTCTGAAGGACATTTAAAGGGTTCCGCTTGGTAGTTTCTTATTCTGCCTGTTTTCTCCCAGGAGTTCGTCTGCATTTTCATTCTCTGGTGAAAGGTCTGACTGAGGTTTCAGCCTCTAAAGCCCAACTGGGACTAGGGCATAGCTACTCTCGGGCCAAGGTCAAATTCAATGTGAATAGGGTGGACAACATGATCATCCAGTCTATCAGCCTTCTTGACCAGTTGGACAAAGACATAAACACTTTCTCTATGCGGGTCAGGTCAGTTCCAGGGTTGGTGGGGCAGATGTTTAAGCAGGAGCTGGATTTTGGACTGTCCCTCCAGCCCTACCACCTCCTAATGCTTACCACAGGCTGTGTTGTACTTTGCACAGACTGTATAGAAAAAGGAGGCAAAGAGATCTTCCTCTTATACACCTCAGCCAGGAGCTTGCCTGTACTCTAGCTGTATTGTGAAAGAGGAGACAGCAAAGACTTGGAATCCAGAGGATTGGGTTTGAGGCTGTGGGTGAGGTGTTGTTTTTCTGGATCACTACCTTTTCTTTCTAAGATCACCTCTTTTTTTCAGGGAGTGGTATGGCTATCACTTTCCGGAGCTTGTAAAGATTGTTAGTGACAACGCCACATATTGCCGCCTGGCCCGGCTCATTGGCAATCGCAAAGAACTGAATGAGGAGAAACTAGAAGCTCTGCAGGAGCTGACGATGGATGAGGCCAAGGCCAGGGCCATCCTGGATGCATCTCGGTCTTCTATGGGTCAGTGTTTCTGCTTGAGGTCTTTGTGGGTCAGTTGGGGGAGAAGAGGATATTCTGTTCTTGTGCACTAACTTGCCTCCTTGTTTCTCTAAGGCATGGACATCTCTCCCATTGACCTGATCAATATTGAGAGTTTTTCAAGTCGAGTGGTGTCTTTATCTGAGTATCGTCAGAGTTTGAACAAATATCTGAGCTCTAAGATGTTCCAGGTGGCCCCCAGTCTGTCAGCACTCATTGGGGAGTCGGTCAGTCATTGGGGTGTGTGCTGGGGGGATTATTGCTTTACAGCTATTGTCACTTTTAGAGCTCCACCTAGCTGGCTATTTTTTCTTTGGAGTTAGAGAATGCTCTTGCCCACAACCTTTTTTTTTTTTCCTCCCCTTCTCCCAGGTGGGTGCCCGACTGATTTCCCATGCTGGGAGCCTTACCAATCTGGCCAAGTATCCAGCATCCACAGTGCAGATCTTGGGGGCTGAGAAGGCACTGTTCAGGTACCAATGTTCAGGTACTGACACTCTGGTGCCAGCTGCTAAAAGGGGTGTCACTGTGATGGCAGCGCTAGGACACCCTGACCCGAAGGCTTTGCCTCGGTTGTGATGGGTCAGCCCTAGCCTCTGAGTGACCTCCATGGCCCCCACCAGGGGATGCAGCCTCCAGGTCAGCGACATCTGACTCCTGGCCCCTATGGGACTTGTGGGCTAGGGTTGAGGGGGATCAGTTTTGGAATTGAAGTGGGAGAGGTCTTTGGTAAAAGGGTTCTGGGGGTTTGGGAATCTGACCCTAAACTGCATCCCTGGGAAGCTAACCCTGTACACTTCCATAGAGCCCTGAAGACTCGGGGAAACACCCCCAAATATGGACTCATATTCCATTCTACCTTCATTGGCCGTGCGGCCGCCAAGAATAAAGGCAGAATCTCCCGCTACCTGGCAAACAAATGCAGCATTGCATCCCGCATCGACTGTTTTTCTGGTACAGGACTCAGGGCTGAGGGGGAGGGGGAATAGGGGAACCTAAGTGGCTTCTGCAATGATGGGAAAATTTTTCGTCAACAGCAGTTCACCTTGTGAGTGTTGAATCATATGGTCTGAGCAAAGCTGAGGGTTGGGAGGTCACCAGTGTCCTAGGACAGGCTGCACCTTCCCAGCCCCACCCCAACAGTGTTCTAACAATCTGTTCCCAGAGGTCCCCACAAATGTGTTTGGGCAGAAACTACGGGAACAAGTTGAAGAACGCCTGTCATTCTATGAGACTGGGGACCCACCCCGAAAGAATCTGGATGTTATGAAGGAGGCAGTGAATGAGGTCAGTCCAAGAAACAGTCTAGTACAGGAGAGGGAAAGAGGGAACATGTCCTGTATTTATGCCTGTTGGAGGTGATGAGCATCTTCACCCTGACTCCACAGTGGAGGCAAAAAACTGATTTAATGAGCCTGATCCAACATGATTTGGCACACCAAATTTATGCTTAGTGCTGGGGGGTTCTGGGAGCTGACAATACTCCTTTTCTGGCCAGGCAGGGGAAATGGTTGCAGAGATTAGGAGGAAGCAGGCCAAGAAGGAAAAGAAACGCCTCAAGAAAGAGAAAAAGCGCCTAGAGGCTTTGGCAGCTGAAGAAAACAGCATTCCTGAGAATGGACAAGTCAGTGTGGTCTGGGATATCCTGAGGGGAACCTTTGACTGCCGGACGCTGGGCTTTAAACATGTCCTCACTTTTTGTGCTCTTAGGAAACTGAGAATGAGGAAGAAAAGCCAAAAAAGAAAAGAAAACGTCAAGTGGAGGAAACAGAAGAAGCCTCTGAGGAGTTGTCCACACCCCCCAAGCCTAAGAAAAAGAAAAAACTCATATGCCCAGAAGAGGATGGAGTAGTAGATTCACCAGCTCCAGCCAAGAAAAAAAAGAAAAAGGCACAGAAGAGCCCAGGGGCAGACTAGGATTAGGGCTCCTCCTGGGGCCTAGACCCGACTTCCCCCTCCCTTCCCTCAATCCCAATAAAGACACAAACTCACAGAATGCTACCTTGGCTTAATTTATTTCTTCTCCCAGATTTGTCAGTAGGCTTGGTTAGGCAGGCTACTAATGATGGCCTGGGTGAGATCCCGGCAGGTGGCATAGCCACCCATGTCCGGGGTACGAACCTGTGAGGGGAAAAGGGGGGTAATAATTTAACCTAGGACCCAAGATCCTTTCCTGAGTTCATTCCTTCCCCCAGCTCCTAATTCTTACCCTTATTGGGGAATAGAATGTAATAAAGAATGCTACTGGGTCCCAATGAATACCTTCCCCCACACTCCTTGTAGGTTACAGGGAAGCTGATGGGCAGGCTAGCACAAAGCACTCTGGTCCATGTTTTTATTGAGACAAAAGCACACAACAGCCGTAGATAAAGATCTTGTCCTATGGAATGCAATGGGGGCAGAGACATGCTCCTCCATGTGGTCCACTTAAAGGCGGGGTTGGAGTGGGGAATTGTCCAGGGGCCTCTATTCAAAGACAAGATAAGGAAATGTGAAGGTTCTAGCCCCCATGAGGGGGGTGCAGGTGGCTGATGACAGACTTGATGAAGTCAGACGTGGTGCTGTAGCCGCCCATGTCCCGAGTCCGAACCTACAGCCAGTGACAAAGCCACCAGGAACAAGAAGGGAAAAGATGGCTAGTGAGTGGGGTGGGTGGGCAAGAGAAGGGAGGATGATGATGGAGGGGTGGGAGGGCAACCAGAGGAAAGATGGAGGGGTGGGGAAGAGAGATGAGGAAATGCCAAGAAGAAGATGGAAGACGGGTGGAAGATCCAGAGAGAAGAGTCATTAGAGAAGAATGCCTCTGAGGCATTGGGAGCCTCTAAGGGCTACAAAGGAAGTTCATGTCACATGATCCTCAGAGCCCACTGAGGTGGGGCAGAGCAAGAAGAGATGAGACATAGGAACTAGAAGGGTCTGAGAGCAGCCGAGGGGAGACAGCAGCAGCAGCAGAGGGTGCCAGGGGAAGGGGGAGCGGTTTGCTGAGGAGAGGGTACAGTGAGGGTGGGGCCGGAGGCCGAGAGCTTGGGGAGTCAGAGCAGGCTGGGCCCCCATGAGGCCCCTTCTTGGGCAGGGAAACAACTGGAGGCCCAGCCATACTTACTTTGCCCACTTTTATGACCTTCTTCACAGCCTCAGCGATCATGTTAGAGTGAAATTCCAGGCTGTCCCAGGAGGAAGGAAAGCCAATTGAGTGAGGCCGAGAATTTGCCTCCTGCCTCCCACCCAGTCAGCCGTCAGGATCAGGGTTCCTAACGTGGCTCCCTAGCCCTGAGGTCCCACACTTGTTGACTTACTTGAGGTGCCTAAGCATATTGCTCGCAGACAGCAGCATGGCAGTTGGGTTGGCAATGTTCCTGCCCACAGCCTGGGCAAATGGGTGCCTTGCGCCCTGTGGGAGTGAAGACCATGTTAGGAGGATACTCTCATGCTTGAGGACCCTAGAGGGGTCAGTAGTAAGAAAAGGGGCCCCCGAAGTTTTACTCACTGTTTCAAAAACGGCATATTCGGCACTGTAGCTTTCACCAGGAACCACACCTGCACCCCCCACCAGACCCGCTGCCAGATTGTCAATGATGTTTCCATAGAGATTGGGCATCACAAGCACATCAAACTGGTATGGATTCTGCACCAGCTGGGGTGGAGAATGGAGGAGAAAGAGAAGGGGAAGTAAGAGAGATGATAGGAGCTGGACTGGAAGAGACAAAGGGCACAGGGGAGAGGAAATGAGGAGAAAAGGTGGGAGTATGAAGTCAGGCGGGAAGGCTGGGGTCCCAATGTACCTGCATACAACAGTTGTCTATGATCATGGTCTCAAACTTGATCCTGGGGTACAGCTCAGCCACCTCCTCACAGCACTGCAGGAAAAGGCCATCACCCAGCTTCCTATAGTGGGACCGAGGTCAGCAAGTTCACCAGGCTCAGCTACCTACATGATCTTCCCATGACCCTGAGGCCTAATTCCCCCCACCCACTTGCTGCCCCCATCTGGTCCCTCTCACATAATATTGGCCTTATGCACAGCTGTGACCTTCCCTCGACCCTTCTTCGTGGCGTAGTCAAAGGCGAACTTGGCGATTCGCTGGGACTTGGCACGAGTGACTATCTTCAAACACTCAATCACACCCCTGGCACTCTGCATGGACAGAAGATACAGACTTAATGACACCTGCAATGGGACAAGACAATTGCACTGCTTGCTCTGCCCCCCTCTCCCTGCAGGAGCAGTCAGGGCTCGTACTCCACCTCATGCTCCAGGGAGCTGTATTCTCCTTCAGTCTGCTCACGGATGATCACTAAGTCCAGGTTGTTGTGTCGAGTCTTGTACCCTGGGAGGCTCTTGACATGGACAACATTGGCAAACAGGTCCAGCTTACGCCTGGCAGGAGATGAGGTGAGGTAGCATCATACAGTGTCACAGTGCCCAACGTCCCCAAGTCCTGTTACCTCATACCTGAGCCGCATGTCATAAGAAGCCAAGTCCCCCTTGTACTCTGTGTCCATTGGGGTATGAATTTTTCCTGTGAGGGCACATCAAGAGTGAGGGTCAGTGAGGGTCCCATGAAGAGGTCTGTTCTCTTGGGGGAAAGTGCTCTTAGCTGGCATCCTAGGATCACCTCCAACATCTGTTGGAATCATATGTCCACCCATCCCTCCATATGAGAGTTCACAGGAGAAAGCTAGTTAATGACCATCACCTTGCACTAAGCAGGCTGGACTGAATAAACATGAAATTCCATGAAATAGTTGGAGGTTCTGGTCTCTGGGGATCCAAATAACCTAAGGTCCTCATTAAGAACGGCCTTAAAAAACTTCTCTAATCACAGGGTTCTCATGGGAAAGGGCCGAGGCAAGGCGTCAAGTGCCGCAACGCTGGCTGGAGGACCAGATATGGAAGCAAAATGTTACCTGTCTGTGGGAAGTAGGAGAGGAGCCAAGGACCTACCGATGATAGCAACCTTGTTTTCTTTCATGGAACTCAGTACCTCCTCCAGTTTCTCTTCTGAGGCCATATTCTGCACCTCACTCAGGTGATGTTCCTGGAACTCCACAGGGACACTGGCTGCCTGTGGGCCCAGAGATGGAAGCTGTCAGTGGGCGGTTCCTCAAGCCTGACCCCTCCCTTCTCCCCCATTTCTCACCTTGAAAACTTCTTTGACAGCATGCATGAGCTCAGGCCCCACACCATCACCAGGCAGCATAGTGACAGGGAAGGCGCCCTCCACCTTCACTTCATCCACCTGGGAGGGAGATGAAACAGAATAATGGCTCCTGGGGATGTCTGACAGACTGCAGAGAACTGACAAGCCTGGGCTCAGTGATAAAGGAGTCAGTGGTGATGCAGACAGTGAAGAGGGACAGATCTGTACCGACTCAGGCTCAAGAACTGACATCTCCAGGCTGGAAAGCACCTTGGAGGGCATCTAGGCCAAGCCCTGGGGCAGTGGATAAAGGTCCAGGCCTGGAATGAAAGAGGCTCCTCTTCCCAAATTTATCACTTACTACCTCTGTGACCCTGGGCAAGTCACTTAACGTCATCTGTCACAATCTCCTCATCTGTAAAATGAGCTGAAGGAGGAAATGACAATCCACTCTAGTATTTCTGCCAAGGAAACCTTAAAAGGGTCATGAAAAGTCAGAAATGATTAAGAAGACTGAACAGTAACAAGGGCCAAGTGCTACCAGAATTTGGCCCCCACCAGTACTTTTCTATGGTCACATGGCAAATAATACAAGAATTCATTTCACAGGATTTAAACGATTCAGGGTCTTTTCTTAAAAATGACAGTACAAACAAAAACACCCTTCTCAAGGTGTTTATAGTGACTCCATCCCTTCTATGTTTCTCTAATCTTCCCTCCCAATCACCCCTTTTTCCTGCTTTATAATCAACCTGCTCCTCATCTTCAACCATTTCTTACAAGAGAGGTCTGCAGAGCTTTTTAAGATCTGGTTAACTTCAGTTTAGCTACTAGATACTAAATGGAAAAGGAATCCTCATATTTTTGTGATAATCTATTGTCTCAAGTCATAAGAATACAAAGCCTTTATTACCTCCATCTTTCGGATGAGGAGACAGATCAGAATAGGTTCAGTGATTTATATCACCTCATAAAGGCAGTGAGAGGGAGACCACTCTGTACTAGGGGTTTTCAAATCCAGGGCCCTGACTCCCAACCCAATGCCTTCTCTGTGCTACAGCTGACATTTAGACTAGGCTTCAAAGTCTGCAATCCCCTTCACACCTATTATTTCATCCAAGTGCTGAAACTCCAGGAGTTGCTCCTTTGTGGAAAAGGTTCAGAGGAAACTGCTTCTACCAACACCACTGAAGCAACAATCAGCCACCCAGGGTCTTTGAGCCCATCAGGCATCACCCAGGAGGACTCAGCCAGTGGCACTCGGTGGAACTTGGGTGGTCTTGACTCCAAAGTCAGCCCTCCACCACTATGTCCTGTGGCCTCTCACTGTCCCTATTTCATGGACATTGAAACTGGGCTCAGAGAACTGAGTTGAAGCAACTGGTACAAGGGATGGAATCCAAGCTTCCTGCCAGGTCATGCTATTCTAGCGCTTGCTGTTATGGGATCCCAACACACCTGTTTCCGTGGTTGGCTATGACAGCTGACGGATGAACAGCCAGCTGGCACTGTGCTCCCAGCAGTGCTGGGGGACCAGTGACGTTAGTCACGCCAACTCAGGCACACCGCTCTAACCACTCCTTCTCTTTAGTTGGTTATTCTTTCCCCAAACTTTTTAATGTTGCTGTCTCTCCACATTTCTTGGTCTTTTCTCTCTTCACTCTCCCATGCCAATCTCAGTCCTACAACTTCAACTCCTGCTACACAGATGACCCAAATCTCTATCTCAGGTCTTGATTTACTTCTGAGCTCCAATTCTACACATCTAAATGCCTGAGGGCATCTCTGCCAGAACCTCAAACTTTAGAGGTTCCAAATAAGCCACTGTTAGAATTAAAGATTCAAAGCTGGAAAGGTCAGAGACCATCCAGTTTAACTCCTCATTGACAGATGAAGAAACTGAGGCCCAGGGAGATTATGTGACTTGCCCAACATCATATACATAGTAGGCTTCAGGAGAAGAACCCGAATCTAGATCCTCTGACTCAGAGTCAGCCTTCCAACTGACCTAAATTTAACACCGTACCTCACACAGTGCTTGATAAATGTTTGTTAACCAAAGCTCCCTTCTGGCTTCATTATTTCTTTCAGAAGCACCATCTTCCATTCAGTCTCCCGACCTGGTGTTACTTCTAATCTTTCCTTTCTTTCATGTTTTATACCCCATTAAATCTGGTCAATTCTACCTTCAAAACATCTCTTACATCCATTCTCTCCTCTATTGTTTCATCCCTACACTGCTAGACCTTCATTACCACCCCTGGACCTACTGCCTCTAAATACATCATCATGGGCACCCCCAATTTATCCTTGACATTATACCAGGCTTTTTCCTTACACACAAATCTACTTATACTCTGCTCAAAATCCTTCAATGAATGGCTCTTTATTTCATATTAAAAGTAAAGACAGGAAAGTTAGTTATCGAAGAGAAGAAAAGAACGAGGAGGGAGATAAGGTGGTATACTTGCACTACCCTCTCATGGGGATATTATGAAGAGCTCTATTTTTTGGCCAATTACTTGAATGACAATATAGAAGGAATGCTAATTAAAACTGGAAATGAAACAAAGCTCAGAGGGACGATGCACCAGCATCCAAAAATAACTTGATAGGCTAGAATGATGGGTTGAATCTAGCAAGATAAAATTCAAGAGGGATAGATGTCAAGCCCTATACTTGGGTTAAAAAACCAGAACTACATAAGTACAGGATGAAGAAGGTATAGTTCCTATGAGAAAAACCTAGAAGAAGGAAGGGGAGTAGTTAATGAAATAAAGGTTCAAAATGAGAGTACTATTTGATATGGCGACCAAAAAGTTCACATGAGCAAAGTGCTGCTGTACTGCAGATGCAAGGCTAGCAGAAGCAAACACTTGTGGGGAGTAAGGTAATAACTGCCCTTCAAGCATATGAAGGGTTTGCAAGGGCAAAAGGCAGCCAATAAACATCTATTAAGCATCTAATAGCTGCCGGGACTGTGTCTAAGCACTAGGGATACAAAAGGCTGGAGGAGCTCCAAATCTAATGCGACTATTTTGTTTGGCCCTAAAGGACAGAAGGAGGAGCGATATGGGCATGTCTCAGAAAAGCCTGTCTCGTCTCAATATAAAGACTATCTCAACAGTCAGAGCCGGGCCAAAGGGAACAGATTACCCTAAAAGGTAATTCTCACTCCTTCCAGTCTTCTTCGGATGGCTCCCAAATCTACACCTGCATCAGATGCTGAAGCGGGGGCTGGACCCCGAATAGACAACTGTTGGAGCTGCTGTGGAGGGGTTATTATTCAGGTACAGCCCGGCTTCTGAAGACCCAATTAGGAGTTTTTTAAATTTCACTGCTAATAATTACTAGTATTAAACCTACAGTCCCACGGGCTTCTGCTTTGAGAGGCTCGATCTGCCTAATTCCCGGTGGAGACGCTGGCCGCCAGAAGCTCGGCCGCAGCAGCTCAGGCCTTCAGTTGATTAGTTAATTAATCACTCTACGTCTGGGCAGGGGCGGCTTGCGCCAGGGCCCGATATCCGGGGTTCTCCACGGGCAGGGCTCGAGGCTCAGGAGCCAGAGCAGGAGGGAGGCGTAGGGCGGGGGCAGGGAGCAAGGCGGGAGAGCTCGGACACCCCCGGGAGGACCCTCCCAGTGCCCGCCCGGGGGCGGCCGGGGGCGGGGGGCTCTTCTCACCGCGCTCCGCGGGGTGGCTCGGGTGGCAGCCGTGGTGATCAGGCCCCTCCAGGCCCCGAGGTTCGGGGACGCCGGCAGCGCCTGGCAAGCACAGACAAACGGACAGCCCGTGACTCCGATGACCTAGGACGGGGCGGGGGGGGGGCGCCCGGGCTGCCGGCCTCCCCCCGCCCCGTGACCCTCAGCCCGCGTTGTCCCTCCTCCACCCCCGGTCGGCTCCTCTGCGGCCTCACCAGCCTCAGGGCACGAACTGCGCTCAGGGTCGCCATCTTCTCCGATGCCCCTGGGTTAAGGAGACTTGGGGGAGAAAGTCGTCGCGCCGAAGTGACGTCAAGAGCGGAGCCGGCGGGGGCGGGAGCGGGAGTGAGAGCAAGTGCAGTCACGTGGGATCAAAACTAGTTGAAAGACAGGACTCACTTCCCTCTCGGACTGTCGAGTGTCGATTCATAGATTGGCACCTCTGGTAGAGGGGGTCTCTACATAGATTAGCGTCGAGTGTCGATTCATAGATTGGCCTCCCAGGTAGAGAGGGTCCCTACATAGATTAGCGTCGAGTGTCGATTCATAGATTGGCCTCCCAGGTAGAGAGGGTCCCTACATAGATTAGCGTCGAGTGTCGATTCATAGATTGGCCTCCCAGGTAGAGAGGGTCCCTACATAGATTAGCGTCGAGTGTCGATTCATAGATTGGCACCTCTGGTAGAGAGGGTCTCTACATAGATTAGCGTCGAGTGTCGATTCATAGATTGGCCTCCCAGGGAGAGAGGGTCCCTACGTAGATTGGCGTCGAATGTCGATACGTAGATTGACGTCCCTCTGGCCTTGGCCGGCTTCTCTAGAGGTTCACCCCTCCAGCTGGCGCTTAGAGCTGGAAGGGGCTTTGCAGAGCAACTGATACAAATGTTACAAATGGAGAGGCTTTGGCCCTGGGAAGGAAACGGAAGCAAGGGACACTGGGAGCTGGGAGCCATCCTTTTATATAGAATGATTTAAATTTGCAGAGCCTCTTCCAATCCAAAGTTGCTTCATTGGGATCGCCATCTAACAGAAGAGGCAGAGCTGGAGTCACACAACTAACTCTGGTCTGTATAGACTCCAAGGCCAGTGCTTAATGCCCGGGACCAGAGGAGAAAGTCTTTGCACACCTTGTTAAAGTATCATATTGTAAGACCAGGAATGGTTGGTTAACACTTCCCTCTTTATTTTGTGACCTGTAGGGAAACAGCAACAGTTTCTTCTCTGTGGGAAGATACAATGTAGATGATGTTTCTATTTTATAAGGGTAAAGTTTACAAAGTGGTAATTCACAATTACCTTGTGAAGTAGAAACTGAAAATAATTACTTCTCTATGATTTATAGAATACAGAGGCTCAGAAAGGTTTATGTTTCCCCCAGCGCCTAGAACAGAGAGCAGATACTTAGGAAACATTTATTGAATTAAGTTATTATTTGCTCATTGTCACAGGATTAGTAAGTGTTAGAACCAAGACTAGAAACCACACCTTCTGATCCCAAATCTAGCACTTATTCCATAATGTGGTGGGTTGTTGTTTAATTATTTTTCAGTTGCATCTGACCCTTCTTGACCCCATTTGGGGTTTTCTTGGCAAAGATACTGGAGTGGTTTGTTGTTTCTTTCTCCAGCTCATTTTACAGATGAAAAACTGAGGCAAATGGGTGAAGTGACTTGCACAGGGTCACACAGCTAGCGTCTGAGGCCAGATTTGAACTCAGGAAGATGGAATGAGTTTTTGACTCCGAGCCCAGCACTCTATGCCCTACCTAGGTGCCCCAATGTGGTGGCTACACTCTGTAAGTTCAGGGACAGAATGTAGAGAGAGGAGGGCAGAGGATTGATTGAGGAGCATGAAGTATCCACATGTAAGGAATTGGAAAAGATTGAAAATTATGGTTTTGCCACCAGCTTACTGATCTCAGAATCTCCTGAAGCATAAGGGTGTGTGTGTGTGTGTGTGTGTGTGTGTGTGTGTGTGTGTGTGTGTGTGTGTGTGTTATGTTGGGAGACAGACATGACTTTGAGTGTGATACCTTTCTGAGTAAAGCAGTTTTGAGGGATAGATAATGAGATCCTTTCTTGGTGACATAAGGGCAGGTTCAGTGGCTGAAGTTAAGGGAAGATGAAATTGAAGGAGTTATGGAAGTCTTAGACCAAATGGGCCATTAATGTGGATGCTGAAGTTGCTGATGTTGAAAGAGGAAAGGGTGATGAGGAAAACCAAGAGACAGGTATCTAAGTCCCACAGGAAGACAGATGAGTCTGGAAATCAGTAGAAGATGATGATAAAGTTAGAAGAGGAAAGACTGGGAAAGAGTAAGTTTGAAATAAAAGAACCTGGATTTGACCTTTAGATTTAACAGTTTTACATTTTAATTTACATTTACAAATCTTTTGACTTTTGTTAATTTCATTCTCCTCTCCAAGCTTCAGTTTCCTTCTCTATAAACACAGAGATTTGGATCAGTTGATATTGATGTCCACTTCCAGCTCTAAATCCTCAGAAAAGAAGGTCACTGAGAAGTGCTATGATTCTGAACTAACTACAAGACAGAAATCTCATCTTAGGGGGCAGGAAGAGGAAATGGAATAGAAGTTTCTGCTTCCTTAACTCATTCTAACACTAATTCCATTTCTCTAACCCTGAACCAGAATTTGCCACTCATGGAAAATCTCAAGAAAGTAAGGGAACATGTTCCTCATAGAACACACTTCGTACACAGAACAAAAGATTGATCTTGATTCATTGAATGCCTGCTTGGTGTAGGGCCCTGGCTGTGGATAGTGTGACTTTGTGATCCTTGCAGTATTCTTCACTTGAAGCATTCAAAATTGGCTCCTGATGACTTCTTCAAGCCTATTAAAAGGAAGGCGTTATATTTAATAACTGTCATAATCCGGAGGGATATGCAATAACTGGATTGCCCACGAGATGGCACTCTATGAGAGTCTCCCATTTATGGACCTCAGTATCTCTGAAACATAGCCTTTTTAAAAATTTGCAGTTTCCCCAATAGCCACCAGATGGTGAGAAGCCCATTGATATCTAAGCTGCTTTCTCCTCAATGCTGCTGAACATTTGGTTTCATCTATAGGCTAGTTCAGAATTAATCTATGGGATGAAATGAAATATTACTCAAAACATTAAAACATAAAATCTATAACATGTACCCATCTCTGAGTCTCCTCCCTGTCAGGTCCATCTGGAATGTCCACTTTCAGTTACTGATCTCCCACATTGTTTCAGATACAACTTGCTGAACAGTCAATAAATCAGTCAACAAGCTTTTACTAAGTCTCTACTATGTGCCAGATTCTGCTTAGGGCTCTGGAGATGCAAAAACAAAAATGAAGTAGTCTCTGCCCTTAGGAAAATTACATTCTGTAGGGGGAAACAACATATAGGATTTTGCCTCATCTTAATTGCTTTTCAACCACTCACTTAATTTCTCTGTCCTTGTTTTCCTTATCTGTGACATTTACAGATAATATCTTTGCAGCTGATCCCATCACTTCCTGGCAAATAGAGGAAGAAGAAATGGAAGCAATGTCAGATTTTGTAATTCTTGAGCTCAAAGATCACTGCAGACAGCGACTGTAGCCATGAAATTAAAAGACACTCCCTCCTTTGAAGGAAAGCTAAGGCAAATCTGGACTGTATACTAACAAGCAGAGATAGGACCTTGATTAACAAGGTCTGTACAGTCAAAGCTATTGTTTTTCCAGAAGCAATGTGAGATTTGGACAAGAAGAAAAGCCGAAAATAGAATCATTGCTTTTCATTTGTGGTGCTGGAGAATGCTTATTGAAAATCTCATGGACAGTAAGGAGATCAAATCAGACAATAGTTAAAGAAATCAACTCAGACTTTTTATTGGAAGTTCACATCCTAAAGCTAAAACTTAACACAGGACTTACTGGAAAAGACTCTGTTGTTGGGAAAAATTGAAGGTAAAAGGGAAAGGGAAACAGAGGATGAGATGGATAGATAGTATCACGGCAAAAAAATGAGCTGAGCTTAAACAGACTTTGGGAGAACAGAAAGACCTGTTATATATAGTTCAAGAGGTCATGAAGTGTTGGACACAACTGAATGACTGAACAACAACATTTAATTTTAGTTTTCCCTCCAATTAACAAACATTGATTATTTCTCCCTCCCTCTTCATATGCTTCCATTGGGAGAAAAAAATCAACAAACTAAAGCCTTTGTAACAAATTTGTATAGTCAAGCAAAACAAATTCCCATGTTGGTCATGGAAAAATGTTTATCTCATTCTGCATCTTGAGTCTTGTGGTTATTGTTGTCTGTCCATCATTCTGGAAGAGGACCATGACATCAGGCAGATAATGCCATGATATACAGGTGAACTGTATTTAAGTGAGGGAGTGCTATGCAAAGTTACCAACCTCCCAACCTCATTTTTTCCTCAAGAGTCATCAGGGTTCAATGGTGAGGTATAGATCATGAACACTGGAGATGGCCCCGATTCAGTGGGAGACCTTGGCCTTTTTAAGTTAAGGCCTTTAATAGGTCTCAGTTTGATGAGGCAACACCCATTCAGTGATTAAGGCTAGGTAAGGAATGAGGCACAAAAAGGCCTCTTTTCCTCCTCAAAACAAAATCAATCTGGGAGGGAAAGACTTTCTGGGTTCTGGCCATAAACAGAAACAATTGCTATTTACATTCACTCTGAGCCAATCAGGGCCCAAACAATGACCAAGCAGGGCTTGGCGTAGAATCTATTGTTAGCCAATCAATGAGAGTCAGAGTGATTTGGGTTTAAGTTGTGGATCCTTAAGAAAAAAAAAGTTTCATGATGAAATTTTATATTCCTTTGAGCAGAGCACCAGCAGATAAGGGTATGATACTCTATGTGCACGGACAAAAAGAAAAGGTCGTCCCACTGACCAGTTCCAATTGGGTCCCCAGTGGGACAGCACTTCTTTCTACTCACAGAAGTTGTTGTTTGTCCTTCATTTTAGTTAAGAAATCTTGAAGGCCATAGATAGCATTCTTCATTATCAGGTCTTTGTAATCACCTCACCCGTAAAATGTTAAAGGAGTAGACGAGAGAGCCTCGGGCTTTGAAGCATATTATCCTATATAAACATATCAATACATAGAAAACATTTGCCAATAAATATAAGGTAGTTTTGGTGTGGAGACAGCTTACAATGAGCAGCTGGGGGATTAGAAAGAACTCATGTAGGAGATGTTTGACCTGAGCTTTGAAGGCAACTAGAGAGAGTTTAGGTGGAAGAGAAATGGGTGACAGCCTGGACAAAGATTCTGTATCTGGAGATGCAATGTTGTGAATGGAGAACACAAGGCCAGTTTGGCTAGACAATAGATTGAGTGAAGGAGAGTAATATGTAGAAAATCTGGAAAGCTAGGTTGGAAAAGGATCTGAATGCTTAACAGAGGTGTTTGGAATTGACCCCAGAGGTAAGAGAAAGCCACTGGAGTTAATTGAGCAGGCACTCACTTGTGTTCCAAGAATATTACTTTGGTAGAAGTGTGTGGTGGATGGAACAAAGGAAGGAGATACTTGAGGCTAGTTGACCATCACAATAGTCCTGGGGAAGCTAGGTGGTGCAGTGGAAAGAGGGTCAGACCTGGAGGCAGGAAGACTTCATTCATCTTCCTGAATTCAAATCTGGCCTCAAACACCTACTAGCTGGGTGACCCTGGGCAAGTCACTTAACCCTGTTTGCCTCAGTTTACTTGTCTGTAAAATGAGCTGGAGAAGGAAAGGGCAAGTCACTCTAGTGTCTTTGAAAAGAAAATCCCAAATGGAGTCAAGAAGAGTCAGATGTGACTGAACAATAAATTTTTGTTTTACAATAGATGATTTATAAATCTTACCTTGTTTGCACCCTGCACCCCCATAGCTACGGTTATAAGAGCCTGAATTTAAAGGGATGACTTTCTGAGGAGAGAAGGGATTGAGTGAAAGATTTGTGGAGATAGAGATGGCAAAATCTGGTAACTGATTGGCTATGTGGGAGGAAAGAGAGTGAGGAATAGAGCACAATTCCAAACCTGGGATACTGGAAGGATGATGGTACCTTCAGCAGAAAGAGGAAAGTTCGGAAGAGGGGAGGACTGTGAGTCCTGGTTTGGAGTTGAATTTGAAGCGTCTGTAGGATATGCAGTTTGAAATGTCTAATTGTCACTTGCTGAGGAAAGACTAGATCTCAAGGAAGAACCTGGGGCTGGATATTAAGAGGCAGCTAGGTGGCACATTCAGCCTGGAATCAAGAAGATCCAAATTCACATCTGGTCTCAGAGACTTATTAGCTAGCTGTGTGACCCTAGGCAAGTCCCTTAACCTCTGTTTGCATCGACTGTAAAATGGAAATAATAATTAGTACATACCTCAAAGGGTTGTTGTAGGAATCAAATAAGATTCTTACACAGTGCTCAACATGGATTAAGCATGATATAAATTCTTGTTATTACTATGGCTAGATCTCAGAGTCATTTACATAAAGGTGATAATAAACCTTATGGAAACTACTGCGAAGAGAAAGAAGAGGAAAAGGTAGAGAGAAAGAGAGGGAGAGGGAGGAGAAGGAGAAGGAGAAAGAGTTGGAGGAGGAGAGAGGGAAAGAATTGAAGAGTGTTCAGGTTAGAGCTTTGGGGAACACTCCCAGTTCGAAGCAGTAATACAGAGGATGAGTCATCCAATGAAGCCTGAGAAGCCCCATCACAAACACCCAGGAAGGAGAGGGCGATCAGGCATGTTAAATACTGCAAAGAGATGGAGAAGAGTGATAGCTGAGGAGAGGCTATCAGACCTGGCAATTAAGAGAAGGATGGTAACACTGGAATGAGCAGTTTCATTTGAGTGATGAGGCTGGGAGTCAGATTAAAGGAGCTAACTATCAAGTGACAGGAGAGGAAGTAGAGGCAATGAGTGTGGATAGGTTTTTCTAGGAGTTTGGCTGTGAAAGGGTGGGCAGATAGAGGCATGACAGCTTGAGGGGACAGGATGGCCAAGTGATTTTTTTCTAAGTATAGAGGAGACCTGGGTGCATTTGTAGGCAATGGGTAATGCCAGTTGAGGTCCTTCATTCTCAAAGAGCAACAATAAAATCTGGAGGGTGATGCCTTGACTTGCAAGTGAATTGGATTTAAGTGAGACGGGGCTGCACAGTCATCAGTCTCACTCCTCCAGAGTCCAGTGGCAATATGTTGGTCAGGATGACTGGTGACAGCCCCAGTGGAGGGTGGGAGGAGACACCTTGGCCTTTTTAAGCTAAGATCTTTTTCAGGTCCCGGTTTATCTGAGATTTATCACTTTAATCAGTGATTAAAGGCCAGGTAAAAACTGAGGCAAAAGATAGTCTAGTTTGCCTTCACTAAAACAGTCAATCAAGGAGGAGAAGACCATAAGAGTTTCTGGCCAGAACAGAAACAATTGCTATTTACAACTCTGACACATCAAAATCCAAACAATGAGCAAGTGAGACTTGGGCTGGGGTCTATTATGCCAGTAGACACGAGCAATCTTCTGGGAATGAGATTAATACAAGGAAGAAGACAGAGCTCTGAGTTGACCACCTTGTTATTTACCTCTAAACCAACCAATCAATCAGGATTTATTAAATATCCCACTATGTGCCAGGCACTGTGCTAAAGGACTGGGGTACAAAAAGAAGCAAAAGATAGGCCCTTTCCTCAAGGAGTTCATACTCTAATGGGAGTGACAACAAGCAAACACATATATATGAAGCAAGTTAATTATAGGATAGATAGAAAATAATTAAAAGACAAAAGGCTGTGGAATTAAGAGGGGTTGAGGAAGGCTTCCTATAAAAGGTAGGATTTTAGTTGGGACTTAAAGGAAGCCTCAGTAGGAGGTCAGGAGTTGGAGTGGAGGAGGAAGAGCATTCTAGGCATGGAGGACTTAGAGGGAGAGTGCCCAGAGTTGAGAGATGGAATGTCTTGTTTATGGAACAGCCCAGAAGACAGTGTCACTGAATCAAAGACTGTGTGTGTGTGTGGGGGGGGGTGGGGTAGGAGTGAGCTAGGCTGTGAAGTTTTCAATACCAAACTGATCATTTAGTGCCAACAGTAGGTACTTGTTATGTTGAGCAGGGGGGTGATGTGGTCAGACCTGGTTTTAGGAAAAGCATTTTAGTGGCTGATGAAGAATGAGTGGGAGAGAGACCGGAGGTAGGCAGACCCACCAGCAAATATTGGGTTAATCCAGGTGAGAGGTGATGAGGCCTGCACCAGAGGGACAGTATCAGAGGACAGAAGGGAGTGGATTTGAGAGATGTAATTCATATATGAGTAATATTAGGGGATAGGGTTAGGCTCAGAGTGCTGTTATCTGGGCGAGCCACTGAATATCCCTCTTTGCACAGACCTCTATCACTTAAATCCAATTCACTTGCATGTCATGACATCACCTCCCTGATGTCGTGGTACTCTTTCAGAATGAAGGACAAACCACTCTAGGC
Organism: Potorous gilbertii; assembly: GCA_028658325.1. Taxonomy (NCBI): domain Eukaryota; kingdom Metazoa; phylum Chordata; class Mammalia; order Diprotodontia; family Potoroidae; genus Potorous; species Potorous gilbertii. The sequence continues at coordinate 231,604,582 of CM053772.1, forward strand.
TTGTACTAACCCAATCTTTGAGGCATGTGCAAATGACTCTTGTGGGTTGGTGATATCTAATATGGGCCACTAGGTGGCAGTAAAAGTTTGAGCTAGACTATCTGACTTGCTATCTGAAATTTTTTACCAGCCTGTTTTTCCCCTATCACTGTCCCAGGTGCTCATAAACTTTGTATAGTTAAGCCCTCATCGTACTAAGAGTCTATCTGGGTATGCTTTCTTTGAATTTTTTTTTCTATGGATTAAATGAGTTTCCTTGCTAAAGAAGAGAGAGAGAGAGAGAGAGAGAGAGAGAGAGAGAGAGAGAGAGAGATACAGGGTCAGAATTCCAGAGCAATGGGACCATTCCTGGGTCAAATATAAAATCTCAACCTCCCTCTTCCCTGCTCTTAGTCCCCTCATGCACCTAGTTTTCCTTAAACTGGAAGCCATATTGGCAGGAGATTCCTTTTCTCCTCTCCCCCATCCCACACTAATCACTTTTGTATTAAAGCTAAAGGATGCGGGGGCAGCTCTGGATGTTCATTTAGTGACCACCATTCTGTGCCTCTACTATCTAGTCATCTTCCTTCTAGCTGCCAGCTAGGCAAGACCATTGAAGCATGATTCATGGACTGCTCTCTGAAAGGCCTGTGGTCAGGTACCATCTTGACATTTGTTTCCCCACAGGCTTCCAGAGTTACTTTCTGACATTTTTTATCTCTTTTTAAATGTCTCCTTTGTAGTACAGCATTAGAATGACCTCAGGATATACATTTATTTACGTTACATGCCCAACATTTCCTATTCTTTCTGGCCTCTAAAATATACTGAAAACTGGAAAGAGGGAAACTTCTGTAAAAAAAGGAGTTATGAAAACATACACTGACTAAATGTTTGTGAATTGATATTGGGAAAATTTCAACTCATAATCACAAATATGCAAATAGTTGTTTATAAAAATGAGATTTAGTTCATCTAGTTTAACTACTTTGATTTAGGAACTTAGTTTTTGTGTAGCATGGACAGGCTGGCTAATGTTGGAGCCAGTATGGATATTTCTGGCCTAGTTCCAGTCCAAACAATCAAGTGAAAACTCAGGGGGAGCCTGAGCCATGGCCATTCGTGGCTCAGGGATTTGTACTGTGTCTGTTGCTTCAGCAGGCTGAAGTCCAAAAATTCTGGGCTAAGGTGATATCTCTGGAATCTTTTCCCAAGGAATAGCACTGGTGAGAGGGTTCCCAATCAGATCAAAAGAACAGCAATTCTCCTAAGTTTGTCCTCTCTCTTCTTTCCTGTACGATGGCGCCTTTTAAAATTTTCTTCCCTTCACTTAATAGTATTTAACTTTTTCCAATTACATGTAAAGATAGTTTTCAGCATTCACTTTTACAAGATTTTGAGTTCCAAATTTTTTTCCCTCCCTCCCTTCTCCCTTCCTTAAGATGGCAAGCAATCTGATGTAGGGTATACATGTACAATCATATTAAACATGGTTCCACATTAGTCATGTTGTAAAGGGAAAATCAGAACAAAAGGGAAAAACCATGAGAAAGAAAAAAAAGAGAAAACCGTATGCCTCCATCTGCATTCAGATTCCATGGTTCCTTCTCTGGATGTGGCCAGCATTTCCATCATGAGGCTTTTGAATTGTCTTAGATCATTGCCTTGCTGAGAAAAGCCAACTCTATCATCGTTGGTCATCCCACAATGTTGCTGTGTCTTTTCAGATGTTGCCCTCAAAGTGTGACATTAAATTGAGCTTAGGCAATTGCTTTTATATTAAACGCCACAGACAATTCCTCTTTACTTTCTTGTTCTTCATTGGCACTGATAGATAAGGGGAAAAAATGCAGAGGAAAAGGAAAACCTAAGACAAGTGAGGAGACCATAAGAGAGTACCAGCTGTTCCAGAGGAATTCAGATCACCAGGCCAGGATGAATGAATGAGTGAATGAATGTGAGTGAATGAGTGAGTGAATGAATGAGTGAATGAGTGAGTGAATGAATAAGTGAATGAATGAATGAGTGAATGAATGAGTGAATGAGTGAGTGAATGAATGAGTGAATGAGTGAGTGAATGAATAAGTGAAAGAATGAATGAATTCAAAGAACTATGCTAAATACTAGGAATACAAAGAGACAATTGAGGCAGCCCGGCTTTCAAGGAGCCCACATTCTAGACAATATATATGGAAGACTTCAACTGAGATTCAGATAGAAAGGTCCCATCATCCTTTGGGTTCAGTGGCAAAGCAGATGGTAATGATCTTCTTTAATGCCTTTTCTACTGATCAATTCACAACAGTTTCTGCTGTTGAACCACTTGACAATGCTGAGGCCTTTGGTGGCAAGAACTTTCTCTGCTAAGTGTTTAGTAGTTGTGGTGGAAACACCCACTGGATAAGTTGCCAGGCCCCTTTTCGGGAGGGTGTTGCTTCAGTGGATGATGGCTTTGGGGGCTGGGCAGGAAGTAGGACTGGTGGTCTGGGGCATGTTGCCATTCCTAATGTACTTGGTCATACTTGCTGGGGGAGCTTGGTTGAGCAGATGGTGATGGTGTCAGGGAAGATGGACCCCTTCCTCATAGTGATTACTCTGTCCAGTGATTGCTGTGGAATCAGGATCAGTGGACTGAAGGGTACTATTATTTCCAAGGTTCTGGAGTTTAGGGTCCTGGGATTTCTCTATTGAGGTTTGAAGTGAAGTTCAAGGCGGTAGTGGTTTGACTTGTTGGGCATATATCACTTCCTATCTTTCCCTCAGGGAGCCTTCTACTTCAGCTGGACTGGCTGGCTTACTCTGTTGGTAGCAGCTGAACTACATGCCAGGATACTGAAAGAATTGGCTAATGTGATGTCTGATCAATGTGAATGGTCTTTAAAAGATTGTGAAAAGTAGAAGTTTTTTGGGACTTCAGAAGAGTAAATGTCCCAATTTAAAAAAAAAAAAAGGATGAGAGTCTGCAAACTCTAGGTCAGTGAACTTTACTTGGATTCTTAGCCAGAATCTACAATGGGGAGAGGAAATAAGAGCTCCTCACAGGGTTCCAAAAGGAATTCCATTACCCATATAATCCATTAAAGAGATGATATGTGGATATCTAACTTAAACATGATGAAGTCATAGCAGGCTAACTAACTGTATTTCTACTTTTTTTGGTAGACTGAGTAAATCAAGGGAGTTTTATAGATAGGTGTAATTTACCTATATTTCAGAAAGATGTTTAGCATGGTCTTTATACTGTTTTCACAGGCAAGATAGAAGGATATGGTCTAAAAAATAGCAATTAGGTAGATGCAGAATGGATTGAATAACTGTCCCTAGGACATTTTTTTATAATGGTTCTATGTCAGCTTGGAAGGTCTCTAATGTCACACCACAGGGATCTTTCCTACCTTTGTGCTTTGGATCAAAGACTTGGAAAATTTAGGTGTAAATGGCTCATACAAATGCTTATTTATTATAGGATATAAAGCTAACAGAGAGAGCTAACAGGTTGGTTGGTACAACCAGGATCCCAAAAGTGATTTACAAGGTAGAACATCAGTCCAGATCTAATAAGATGAAATTTGGTGGGTGTAAATCTAACGTTTTAGCTCACCTAAATGGCATTCTAGAAGGTGTTGCATGGCAGGTGGGGATAGGCTGTAATATGTTACCAATGAAATATTTATTTGGGAGATACAACATAAAAAATATGATCAAAGAGGTGCAGCAGTATGGAAAAACCATAAGGGGATCTGGATTCAAATCCTGATTTTTTTTTTACTTACTATGTGATCTTCAGCAAATTACTTCAATTCTCTGGGTTTCAGTTTCCTTGTCTGGAAAATCAGGGGAGTTTGACTAAATAATCTCAACTTTCAGTTCCAAATCTGTAAACTATGTAACCAGAAAAGGAGATGGGCGACCTTGTAGCAAAAGCAAAAGACAATCAATATGTTCTACTGATTCCCCTGCTATGTCAAGAGATTTAGCGTCCAAACCATGGACAAAGGCACCTTAAGCTCTGGATTCACATGGACCAAGTTCAGTCTTAGGGTAATTCCTAAAAGATTAAGGTCTTTTTGGCTTATTTCCCTCACTCAGAGTATCCTCTGTGAAATCTCTGAATATAACATATATAGTTCATGTCTAAGTTTCCAATAATGTGATTAACAGGGTGTCTAGCTCCTATACAAGTACTTAATGTAACAAACACATATCAAGTATAGGACTGCCTTTAATGCATCTCATAGAAAATGCAAAAGGCATTCATGTAGGAAAACATCAACAGGTCTAAAACCAGAAAAGAACTATCAGTAGTCTATGAGCAATCAGTGCCATTCTCCTTCCTATCCATTGACTTTAATTTTTCCATCCAGTGCTTTTTGACAGTGTCTCTCTGTAGTTTGGTATCCCTGAAAAGGAAACTGAATTTGGAGTTGCCAGCATGACAACATCCTGTTTATTTCAGTTAATCTCTAGATTTCACATAGGATCCTACATGGTCTTCCTAATACTTGTAGTGTCTGTGATTTAGACTCCCTCTAAGGGGCCAACACACTTTAGGGTTTCTGTAGGGTTTCTAATAGTAGGAAGAAAAATGCTGATCTTCTGTCTCTGCATATTATGGCTTTAGCCTTTTACTCATGAAGCAATCTCCAAGCTAGCATTGTACAAGAAGTGCTCCTTCTCTAACTAGAAGACTGGATCCTGTCATCATGATGTCACAAAAATCTCCCCTCCAACTAAGAGGGAGGGGTTCCAAAATGTCAGTGGTTTGTGAACTTCCAATGGTCGTGTGGGTGAACATATGTAGTTCCAGGATGTTCAACTAGAATAGTTATCTCTGACTGATAAAGTCCATTATTAGGAACTCCTCTCTTTGGCTGCATGTGTGTTTCATGACATAACCCTGACAGATATTAATAGATCTGGGGTGGGAAGGATTGGAATGGAAAAATCCCATTGCTGCCACACTCTGGAGAAAAGGTAGAAGGTAGAAAGAAGTGATGAGTAGTAGATCAGCAGAGGGGATGGATTTCCTTCCCATGAAAATCCATTTTCCCAAAGGCTTGAATCAATCAAACCATCTTGGGACCATTCTTACTTATTGAAATCCATCTCTTCAGAAGTGCCTGTGTAGTTTGACTCTCAACCCACAAATTTGTCTTAGGATAGTACTGCTCACTGGAATGTAATCAGAAATGGCTATGTTTTCTCTTAACTAAGGACTTTCAAGGTCCCTTCTCTAGGGAGAGTAGAGATAAAAGTTCCAGATAAAGTCTCATCATCTACTAAGCTCTTCATATTGATGAAGGAGCTCCCCTGATCAATCTTGTGAAAAACGAAGACCTTACCACATTATTTCTACCTCTGGTGGAGAAATTATGGAAGGACGTTGACAAGAGGTACACAACATGAGAAGGTAAGGAGGGGGGTTATTTTTATCATTGGTGGAAGGTCACAGATCGAAGGAAGTGGTGACAATCAATGAATGAACACTTATTAAGAACCTACTATGTGCCAGGCATTGTGCTAAGCCTTGGGGATACAGAGGGAGGCAAATGTATTTCCTGCCCTCAAGGAGCTCCCAATGTAAAGTCTTACATTTGAGTTCAAAAATTAACTTCACAAGTTAAAAATGGGAGAAGTAGGGCTAGATAGTAGTTCACCTGTATGTCTTATACACTGCCAGCTCCAATGAGTCAGGGTATGATATGGCAACCCAGAAAGCAGAAGTGATCTCAGGCTGCATTAAGAATGGTAAAGTGAAAAAAAAAATAAAAAAGAATAAAAAAAAAGAATGGTAAAATGTCCACGACATGCAAGATAGTTGTCTCCCTGCTATACTCTGCCCCCTGGTCAGATCATGTCTGGAATACTTTGTTCAGACTACATTTTAGGGAAGACATTGATAAGATAGGGAGGACCTGGGGGGGCGGGGGCCAGGACAGTGAAGATCCTTGAAATCATGGTATAGGAAAACTAATTGAAAAAACTTCTAGAGGTAATATGATAAAATGTGAAGTGTGCTTGATTTAGAGAAAGAGGAACCTGGTTCAAATCCCTGCTCTGTCATTTACTCTCTATAGGGTCTTTCTTAAGTTAGCTAGTCACTTTACTTCTCTGGGGCTCAGTTTCCTTATGTATAAAATTAAGGGGTTGGACTATGTGAAATCTGAAACCTCTTGAAAAATTTATGATTATGTGAATTAGGAATTTTATCTAGAAGAAGACAGTGAGAACCTTATAGGCTGTCTTCAAGCATTTGACAAAGGCTGTCACCTGAGAGTGACAACTCCAGAGAGCCAAGCTAGGAGCAATGGGTAAGCTATTGAGTCCAACGTATGTTTTAAGTAAGAAGTGAGTTCCTAGGAATAAGAGCTGTCCCAAGGTGGAATGAAATGCTTGAGGAGGTAGTGAGTTCTTCAGTAGGGATCTCCAATAAATGCTTGGATACCCACTTGTTGGGTTTGTGGGAGAAGGGTGCTTGTTCAGGCAGAGTCTGGTCGAGATAGCCTGACCTCTGAGGCCCCTCTAGGTTTGAGGCTCGAGGTCTGATTTAAGGAGGAAGGATAAATAGGACATGGTAACATGGTAAGTGGAGCAGGACTTTTTTTTAAAAAATTAATTAATTTATTTTTAGTTTTAAAAATTCAGTTCCACAAGCTTTTAAGTTTAAAATTTTCTCCTCTCTCTTCCTCTTCCCAGTCCCCAAGACAGTATGCAATCTGATATAGGCTCTACATATACATTCATATTAAACATATTTTCACATTAGTCATGTTGCTAAGAAGAATTAGAACTAATGAAATGAAGCATGAAAAAGAAACAAAACAAATCAAAAAAGCAAATAGCGTGCTTCGATCTGCATTCAGACACCATAATTCTTTCTTTGTACGTGGAGAGCATTTTCTATCGTGAACGTTTAGGAGTTGTCTTAGAACCTTACATGGCTGAGAAGAGCTCAGTCTATCAAAGTTAGTCATCAAACAATGTGGATGTAACTGTGTACAATGTTCTCCTGGTTCTGCTCATCTCACTCAGCATCAGATCATATAAGTGTTTCCAGGTCTCTCTGAACTCTTCCTGTTCATCATTTCTTATAGCACAATAGTATTCCATTACGTTCATCTAACTTGTTCAGCCATTCCCCAATACATGGGTATCCCCTCAATTTCCAATTCTTAGCCACCACTAAAAGAGCTGATATAAATATTTTTATACATGTGGGTCCTTTTCCCATTTTTATGATCTCTTTGGGATACAGCCCTAGAAGTGGTGTTGCTGGGTCAAAGGGTATGCACATTTTTATAATCCTTTGGGCATAGTTCCAAATTGCGCTCCAGAATGGTTGGATCAGTTCACAACACCACCAATACTGCATTAATGTTCCATTTTTCCCACATCTTCAAGTAGAACAGGATTTGAGAGAGAAGAGAAGAGTCAAAGATGCCCTGGTGGCCTTAAGTCTATGATTCGAAATCTAACCTGGCAAGACTAAAGTGCTCAACACTGCTGGCCATGACTGATACCCTTCTTTGACCAGCAGAAGTCACTGACTTTTGAGGAACAAATTCAATGCTATTCCATTCTATAATCATTCATTAAGTGCCTCAGTTTCTATGCACAAGACTGGAGAGACAGATACAAAAACAGACAACTTAAGCAAGATGAACTCTGGTTCTGGATTCCAAATGAACTGGTTTCTGGGTCCTCTCTCTTTGTTTGGCTTTGGACAAGTCATTTCACTTCTCTGGATGTGAATTTCTTTATCTGTAAAATGAGAGGGTTGGACTGGATGCTATCCGAGGTCCTAGACCTATGACTTTGCTCTTGAGGTGCCTGCATTTGGAGTGATGAGGAAAACATAAAACATGTGTACAGACAAATTAATATAAGATAATTTGAGGAGGAAGACAGCATTAAACATTGAGGGAATCAGAAAGCCTTCCAGAAGGAAGTAGTACCTGGGCTGGGTCTGGAGTGAAGAGGAGGATGGGGAGAATGAGAGGCAAGACTGGTGCACATTCCGGGCTGAGAGATGAGAGATGGAGTATTGGGTTTCAAGGACAACTAGTAAAATCAATTATAATGGCTGATGTCTATACAGTGCTTTAACTCTTGTTATGCATATGTTATGGATAAGATACTCAGAGGATCTTAGTTTTGAAGCTAGAAGGGACCTTAAAATCTGATCCCCTCATCTTGCAGATGAGCAAACAGATGGACAGAGTAGTTAAGTGACTTACCCAGCCAGGTAGCAAGTGTCTGAGGCGGGATATGAGTCCAGGGCTTCCTGACTCCCAAGACCCTGTTCACTAAGCCAATTTGCCTCTGTCAAATGAAATCATGTAGGCAAAACTTAAAGCACTAAATGCTAACTCTTATTATCATCTCATTGGATCCTTGTGATAACCCTACAAGATGCTGTTATCTCCCAATTTACAGATGAGGAAACTGAGGCTGAGAGAATTTAAATGACTTCCCCAATATCACATACCTAGAAAGTGTCTTAAATTCAAAACTGCATGGTGCTGGCTCCAAGTCTGGCCCTGTTTCTGTTTTATTCCAAGGCTTATCTTGATAGCCCACTTCAGCTAGAATAGAAGGGTCTGGGAAGGGGACTGACATAGAGTAAGTCTGGAAGGGGAGAGCCGGCAGAGCTGAGGTGGATCACGTGGAAACCCAGGAGTCCCAAAGTTATGGCTTGCTGGGGACATATTCCATTTCTATCTGGCACCCTCTCATATTTACACCATTCCCACTTCCTTACTAATCCTCCCCATAGTTCCCTCACATCTGCTTTCCTCACTCATTGTCTGTCTCCCATGCCTACTATCTCTTCCCTGTAAAAACCTCACCCAATTTCCTTGGTCTTGGGCAGAGCAATCTGCTGTCATCTCCCAAGTACCTAGAAATAGGGTTTTTGCTCCTGCCTTAGTCAGCATCATCCCGCACTATTAAATCCTCAGGTCCCTGGGCTGGTCTCTGAACTAGAATAGGATGGAACATGGGGAAGTCCCGACCCCAGAGGAGCCTGGAAACAACACAAGGGATGCCATCACTGAGCCATCAAGGCCACTGTGGGGAAGAGCCACGTTACACAGTTCGCCTCCACAATGCAATGTATAGCTGTAATTGCCAAAAACATCTCTAACTTTCTTTAGGAATCCATTATGGATCTATTATTAGTGAATTTCAATACAGTTCTGTAACACTAGCTTAATAGCCCATCCCATAGAGATGATGCGTATACTGTTACTGTACTAAATCTTTAAGAGGAAATGGAATCTTGGACTCTGGGCACTGTGGACTAGTTTCTTAGTTCTTCTGTTCAGAGTCTGATAGTTCAACACATTCTTATCTTGGCTTTCCACTTTTCATCCCTATAGGTGACACATATGGGAGTACTGGACCTTTAGTAGGGCCATAATGATACCATTAACCAATGGTTCCTTTAGATGGTTTCAGGTCTCCTCTATCACAGATAAAGGAATCTTCCTCAATTGTTTTCAAGACAGTTGGGAGCCAGTAAGGTATATTGTATAAGTGGCTACTTAAATATAATCCCACATCCCACTCATGTAATGAGAACACATTTGTTCTCTTTCTGAACTTCTATTTCTACTGGTCCTTTCATTTTTCTGGCACTGGAGAGTCACTAAAGCTAAACTTTTCAAGACCCACTTCTGAGTTTGAAGTGCTAATACTCTGAGGACACTGAGTACTACTTGTATACCATTTTCCCTTGAGAGCCTTTGCACAAGCTGCATGAATGGTCCGAACATGCAGATATCAAGTCTCAGCTTTTTCGCTTATGACATTCAGCCACTGCTTTAAATAAAGTGGAATTATAACCAATTTATGCTGACTCTCCATGAAATTGATCAGAATATCCCAGAGGTGCCGAGTCCTCTTTCTTGTTGACATCAACAAGTCTCTAAAGAAGCTTCAAAGTTACTTTGATGTATCCCAGCTATGAGTAGATTTTGTCATTCTGTCCTCCAAGTCCTAGTCCCTTTCTGTGCCACATAAAGTCTCTTTTAGACTGACAGCTAACTCCTTCCAAAAGACAGTTCAACTGTCTCTCCTCAAGATTTTATTCCTTCTTAAAGAAATGGTAACAATATCCATAGTATCTGTGGGAGGGATTATTGAAGGTGATGTTACTCTTATCTATTTATAGTAAATCAACTTCATCTAATTCAGTCTGAGAATGATTTAGCCTAGAAGAACCAATCTCTGTTGGAATACAGGGGCTGGCATCTTCCTCCTCTTTGTCCATACTCATATGTGTAGTACTGCGCTGAGTTCATTGTTGAGGAAGTCAGAGATAACTAGGGGAATGATATTCCCATTCTCATACTTGCTGGATCAATGCATGCTCACCTTATTGTTGTGAGAAAAGTTGCTAATTATATCAACAGTTATGGCCCCAAAGTGCAAGGAGATGCCTAAAAGGTCAGCAAAAAATAAGAGATAGATGACCAGTGTACAATATGAATTGAGTATGAATCTGGTGGAAAGTGATGTTAGACCTAGGAGAATAACAGTACACACAAACAGAATGATTTAAACAGGATTCAGTAACTTAATTTATTATTTTAATTTAATTATAGTTCAATCTGTTGGGAGGATGGCATTTAAGCCTTATCAAGACATAGTGTCATTTGAAAGGCTGTTAATCATCTGTTTCACATCTCACCTTGCTTGACAATGTCCCATCAGCTCCCAATATTGACTGGTCACTGAAATGTCAAAATTGGCCAATCCTTTTTCTGATGGCTTCTCTCCAAAGCATAACCTTCCCCTTCCATGCTGGTGGATGTTGTCACTGCCTGCTGGGAGATGATAATGATGCTGCAATGACATTGTAAACCTTGTAAACCTCTTGACACTCACAAAATCACCTGCTCAAGGAAAGGAAACACAAAAGAAAGGCAAAAACAGCCAGTCCTGGTGTAAGCTTCCCTGGTCTTCCCACCATCCATGGCCCTGGATGCCATGTGAGTCAGGACCCTCTTTGTCCACCCATCAAAGGAATCACATCTTGCTACTAGTGCAGCTGTGAGAGAGTGCCAGATGAAAACTGTCTCTTGTTTTAACAGTACCTTGAGACTTCAACTTTAGTTCAGGAACCAGTTGGGGACTCTCATAGATGAGTCACACATAACTGGAAAGCATGATACTTCCCTCACCCCCTTCCCCTACCTGATCTTTTGTATGGTCTCCAAGAATGGTAACTGAGCATGCTTCAGGGGGAAAGCCAACAATTACATTTGGTTGGTTATAAAATACATTTAACACTAAAACACTACACAGATGTAACCTGAGTTAGTTTTGCTTCTCTCTCTCTCTGCCTTTTAAAATCGCTGCCTAGATGATTCAGAGTGAAACAAGGTAAAACAGATTCTAGGACCTTTCTGTGGCAAAGGGATTAGGCACTGGATCGTTTGTGACAGAGGATATTATAAAAGGAGTATAAATAATTTATGATCTTCTTTTAAGGGCTTCCAGGTGGAGGTGAGATAACGCTAATGTTGTAGGAAGGAGAGACATCTGCAGGACCTCACAGGCCTGAACCTGGCTTCGTGGGGAGATCAACCACAATCAATAGTGGCTTAGATCCTGCTGCAGACTCCAAGCTGTGCTTAGCCATTTGACTGAGTGAGCCTAGGAGAGCCTGCTTTCTTTTATCCCCAAGGGACACCATGAAAGTCTTCCAACTCTATCCTTGCCCTCACCCCTAATATTCTGTGAACCAAAGGCATGAGTGGAGAATATCCATGGGGGAAAGTGACAACATTTATCAAGTGCCTACTATGTGCTAGGCGTGCAGCTAGGTGGCGCAGTGGTTAGAGTGCTGGCCCTGGAGTCAGGAGGATTTTGAACTCAAATCCTGATTGTGTACATGTGACTTAATCTTAGACAGCTAAGTGGTGCAGTGGATAGAGCACCAGTGCAGGAGTCAGGAGAACCTGAGTTCAAATCTCACCTCAGACACTTGCCACTCACTAGCTGTGTGACCTTGGGCAAGTCACTTAACCCCAGTTGCCTCATCCTGGGTCATCTCCAGTCATCCTAGTGAATATCTAGTCACTGGATTCATATGGATCTGGAGGAGAAGTGAGATTGGTGGACCTGCACAGCCCTCCATCACTCAAAGCGAAGTGAAGTGCAAATCATGTCATCATTTCTCTGATGGCGTGGTCTTCTTTGGCAATGAAGGATGAACACACACTACGTGCTAGGCATAGTGCTCAGCATTTTGCAAATATAATCTCATCTTATCTTCACAACAACCCCATGAAGTAGGTTCTGTTTTTATATTGAGATGAATAAATGAAGGCCTATCTCAATACATCTCTACTTATATTTTAATTTCATGTATATTAAAATAGCTGTAATCCATGTGCTACATGGGAGAAAAACTGAGAATAAAATATTCTAAGAGGTGAAAGAACTACGACAAAAATTCCTCTTTAATATTTTATTGATTGTCTCTGAGTGTGAATTTGTGGTGCATGGACAAGAGGGTAAGTGGTGAGAGGCAGCTAGGCGGAGCATTGGGCCAGGTGTCAGGAAGACCCTAGTTCAAGTCTGGCCTCAGATAATTATTGGCTGTGTGACATCGGACAGGTCACTCTGTCTCAGTTTCCTCAACTGTAAAATAGGGTTGTTGGGAGGACCAAATGAGATAACATTGGTAAAATGCTCCGCACGGTTCTTGTGGTTCAGTCACTTCAGACTCTTTGTGACTCCATCTGGAGTTTTCTTGACAAAGAGCCTGGAGTGCTTTGCCATTTCCTTCTCCAGATTATTTTACATACAAGGAAACTGGGGTAGACCGGGTTAAGTGTTGCACAGGGTCACACAGCTAGCAAGTGTCTGAGGCCAGGCTGGAACCCGGGCCTTCTTGACTCTAGGCCCGGCACTCTCTCCATGGTGCCACCCAGTTGCCCTTGGGTAAATAGCAATCATTATATTGATGACGGCGATAGTGATGATTACGGGGAAAGGCAGTGGACCCTGGCTACCATTAAGGGAGATGGTCCAGGTTTCAGATGTCTTCTAGGGGTGAGAGGGGGTATTACAGCTTACTGAAAGGTAAGCGCTGCTTGCCTTATACTGTGAAGAAGCAACAGTACAAGCGGAATCTCATCTGATGACTGAGGGAGACTGCACTCCAAACTGTGATTTAGTTCTAACCTATATGACAGCTATGCTTAAAGAAGTCAGCCATGATTGAGAGAAAAGTGAACACGTCCCACATGTTTTGTAGCAGGATTCGATCTTGGTGAAACTAAAGTAGATGAGACAGACCTTTGGAAACCCTGAGAGTCTTCATTAATCAATCAATCACTGGCACCTTAGGTGTGCCCCGGCCTCTGCTAATGGTGCAACACCCCTTTCTTGAGGTCCTTTCCTTCTTTGGGCTGGAGAGCGCACCCAAATTGCACCCACTCTAGCAGGTTGTGCTTTTCCCAGAGGGGTGGCAGATGCTACAACTAATTCAGAGTTCTAGGGGGAACAACCCTGGTTACTCTATCTGTGCTGTAGCTCCCAAGCCCCTACTGGTATGCTCATTCAACAGATCAGTCACCTGACTCTATGAACTCTTAATCAAAACAACTAAACAGAAGGCAAAGAAAGAACCATGATAACATCCCATAAACCTGATGTGCATTGCCTCCCAAAACATTACAGTGTCTGTCAGAGAGACGGGGAACAAACTTAAGTTACTAGAGTAGTGAGGCACATGTGTAGGGAAAACATGGGCAAATTACAATTCCAGAACTGCAGGACTTAAGGTCCTTTCTTTTCCTCAGAAACAATCTGCACAAATTTTCATCGACAGTCATGGCGTCACTGTTGGATGGAAAATTTTACTGTTAAGCTAGGCTCCTTTATGACTGAACTGCTCCACCGAGAAGCCAGACAGATCACTTCTCTTCATTGTCAAGGTTGCACTACACTCTTTCACAGAAAAAGAGAAGAGACCTCTAGCCTGAGATTTGCAGGGCTTTTCAAGTTCTGCTTCCTTGGGAGAGTTTTGAAGGGGTTTGGGTTTGGGTTTGTGCTGCCTGCTCCCAAGCAGTAGGAGGCAATGGAGAAGAAAGAAGGTAAGGAGAGGAAGAGATAAAGTTTTTTCTTCTACCAGCCTCAGATCTTTTCTCAACCTACCCTTCTTGGTTCATAGTCCTTCAATGAGAGATCTCCCTTCTAGCTTAAATGAATTAACCAAATCATCATTTATTCTGGCTAAGCCATAACTCGGCAATGGACATTTGTCTAATAATCACAAAACAATTCTGCAGTTTTTGGTTTCCCAACTATTAACTCCAAAGTTCTTAAATCAGTAATATTCAAATTAGCTTGTGAAAAACACATCCTCTTTACCTTGTTACCCAAGTGCCTTCTCTCTGCAGGCTGCATTCTTAGTATTTTTCAAATATATGTGTTTCATATAGGTCTTAGATCATTACCTCTTTCATTAAGAAAACATTGTCAAAATAGGCTAAGTGTATTCCCTTAGTATTTTTCAAATATACACATTTCATACATGTCTTAAAGGGTTATTAACCCTTTCAATAAGAAAAAAATTGTCAAAATCTATTAAGTATATTCCCTTATACTAACAATTATAGAGGCTACAGATAAAGGCTCATTCTTGCCCTCGATGAGTTTACAATATAGTTGGAGTAACAAGACCAATGTATAGCCAGAACAATCTTCCTCAAACACAGTTTCCAAGCTGTCATAGCTATTCTAAAGTTGTCACTGGCTCCCCTAAAAGAGAAAATTCAGCCACATTAACCTGGTATTCAAACCTTTTGTAGTCTGTTCCCATAGTACCTTTTCAGCTTCATTTTCTATACAAAGTCTTCACTTCAACTAACTAGTTTATTTATTACCCATAGAACATATGTTGCATTTTCCCACCTGTCTATTTTGCTTATGTACTTCCCACTGCACTAAATGTTCTCCCCTTTCTTGTCCATCTATCTGAATTCTTCCCATCATTTAAAATTCAACTATGCTCCCTGGCACAGCTTTCCATGATCACCCCAGTTGGAACTGATCTCTTCTGACCCTCCAGCTCATCCCTCATTTGGTAGCTAGGATCCTAGGAGCAGGAACAAGAGTTTAGAGATAAAGAGTCCACATCTTCATTACTGTTTGTTACTATATATTGTCAGTTACCTTTACACTTGTAGCACTTGCTGCAACAGCTTGTAAAAGTAGCAAGTACTGTTTCTTCTTCTGGACTTTCTAGTTCTTTAGGGGCTAAAGGGACAGAGAAGAGCAAAGAGCTCAAAGGCCAGGCAAAGGCTTTCATAAAGGACAGTGATCAAAGATCACACTATCTTGAGAAGTGGGACTTTTTAAAAGATCCAATGTGGTGTTATGTCTCCGGAAGGGGACATCTGAGCTGAAGCATGAAAGAAATGAAGCAGAGATGAGGAGGGAATGCATTCTAAGCAGTGGGGACAGCCCATGCCACAGTATGGAGATGGTAAATGGGTGATTTGAGTTCATGAAATGGCAAATAGGCCAGTGTGGTTGGAAAATAGAGCATGATAATTCTGGAAAAGTAGGCTGGAACTAGATGGTGAAGAGTTTGAAAGACCAAGTTGAGAAGTTGCCATTTTATTTTAGAGGCAATAGAGAGACTGCTGGAGAGCAGAGGGATGACATGTTCAGACAGTGATCTGACAACTCCATGGAGGATTCAGGGAGATCAATGAAAAGGTTATTGAAATTGGCCAGATAAGGAGGGATGGTGACCTGGACCACGGTGGTAGTTGTGCAAGGGGAAAGAAGGGAACAGATGCAAGAAATGATGTGAAGATAGAATTGACAAGATTTGGCAACTGACTAACTGTGGGACAGAGGGGCACCAGAGAAAGAAGGCAGAACCAAGGATAACATTGAAGCTTCAGGCATGGGTGATAGGGAGAATGGAATGTTAGTGTCTCAATAGAAAGAGAAAATGTCAGTGAAGAGCTGAGTTTAGGAAGGAGAGATGGGTTCCATCAGTCAATAAACATTTAGTCAGCTCCTACTCTCTGCTAGGCACTGTGCTAAAAAGCCGATCTATGCCCTCAAGAAGTTCACCAAAGAGAAGACAATGAGTAAATATGTACAAGCAAGCTATATACAAAATGAATAGGTAATAATTAACGAAAGGAAGGCACTGGAAACAAGGGGTTGGGAAAGACTTACTACAGAAGATGGGATTTTAATTGTGATCTAAAAGAAGTTAAGGAAGCCAGGAGGCAGAAATGAGGAGAGAGAGCATTATAGATGTGCAGGACAACCAGTACAAATGCCCGGAATCAGGAGAGGTTAGGGAATAAGTCAAGGAGTTTTGCGGCAAAGGGAAAAGAGGCTGTTCACAAATAGATGACCTCTGTTTTTCTCATCAAGACAAGAGGCAAGGGATTCCTCTGCTGAGAGAGATCCAGGGAGGTAGTGGCATGGGAAACTTGAGGACAGAAGAGAAGTTTTAAAACAGATACCATGGGAATTGTAATACAGTTAATTAGAGGAGAATAAAAAAGATTCCTATGCAACAGTGATGACTCAGTTGAATATACCTAACATTACTCTCTTAGAACCAAAAGTTGTAGAACGGTCATGGATTTCATTGAAAGAGGGCATTTCATCTCCTACACCAAGAAAATAATGTTGCAGTCTGAGCACACACAAATATATTGTGGTGGAACCAATAAGCAGGAAATGTTTTGTGGAAGTGGTGAGAGTTGAGTTGGTCCCCAAGGGATGAGTAGGATTTAGGCAGGCAGAAGAGAGCAGAGAGGGCATTCCAGTTGAAAATAGTGAGGATGGAATTTTCAAGATACAGAGGAGTCCTGATTAAAGAAGCTTACTGTTAACTGGAAATGAGGTTGGTTAGGTGCACGGGGAACATCAGCTTATAGAAGCAGAGCAGTTAAACTTGATGTTGTAGGAGATAGGAAGCTACTGAAAGTTTTCAAACAGAAGGCATGAGGAAAACTTGAAGATTAATGTGGCAACAATATGTAGGGTGAGGTAGGAGAAGAAGGAGAGGTAGGAAAGGAAGCAAGTAAGCCATCTGTTATGGTGATACAGCCGTGAGCTGATGAAAGGCTGGGGTACTAGCCTAGGGTACTAGCTAGTAGAATATCAAGGAAAGATCTGATGCAAATATTGTGCTGGTAAATGTTTGACAACTGGCTTTCTGAATAGAACATTCCATATGACACTTTTAAGTTAAATTTGCACAATTAACATTATCTTGATCACTTTTTAAAGTCTAGACAATGAAAATAATAACAAATCAAACCTTGATTTATATCTTTTGCTGATTTCCTAAGTGTAAATGCTCATGCTGAAGATAGAACAATTTTACTGATACTAACTGGCTCCAGTACTCCTCTGGATATGAAAGATGTTACGAATAAAGAACTGATGGGAATTGGAAATTGACTGGAGATAGGGAATGAGGGAGAAGGAGAAATCAGAGGTTGCACTCAGGTGACTGTGAGGATGGTGGGGCTGCTGATAGAGACAACCAATAGAAAAAGACAGCGCCTACTTCTTTCTTTAAGACTGATATAAAAGAAAAAAAAGAACGAGTAATCATGTAAAAGCTGTTAGAGGAGTTTTAAGATACATAATAGGGAAGGATAAGGAGCTCTTGGCTGTTGGCCTCAATTTTCTTAGTAAATTAGAAGGCAGAACTCCTCAACTTGGAGGCATGGGAAGAAAAACGGTGCAGGAGGCTTGAGGGGAGAAGAGCAACTTTGGAAACACTCTTTCAGAGACTGTAATAGTCAATCAAGGGAAAATAAAAGGATTACCAGACAGTATTTATGGCACAGTTGAGATTAGACAGCACAAACTTGTAACAGATTCAGTTAACATGATTGTGTGACTTTCCCCAGCAGCATTCAGTGGCACTTGAATAGGAAAAGAGAAGGTAGATAGTAAAGGTATTCCAGGATTTTGCAAGGCATGAGTTTTGAAAGACAAGGGGAAAGTAGATGAAAGGGTAGAAGATGGTGAATCAATCAACAGTTAACCAAAAACACTTATTAAGTGCCTATAATGTACTAGGCACTAGGAGAGACAAAGACAAAGATGAAATCATCCCTACATTTAAGGAGCTGTACCCTTTTGCAACTGTATGGTTTGAAAAACATTCCTAGATCGACTCCCACTTGTAGCAACATTCATGGAAATGGTGCGCCAGTGGGTTTCTTGTTATAGATATCCCTTCTCCAATCCAGAAGTAGTGTAAAAAGATATGTCATTTTCTTTAGTTTAGTTTTGGTTTTTTGCTAGCTTTGAGCTCCCAGCTGGAGATAGTAGTCCTGGCAAAACATCTCCGTTTTAGAAGTGTTTTGATTCTACAGCTTTGGCTTCTCTCAACTCCTTTTTCTTCAGTACCATGCTGCTCCTCCATTTAACGGAATCTGGACTCCCCTTTGAGTCTATCCCTTCGGTATAATGAACTGACCAAGGCATGGTCTCATTATTCTTCATTCTATTTCTCTTTGATTTTAAAATTCATACAACTAATTTGTACATCATCAAATTATCACCTGGACATTTTTTGCAGTTAGTCTTCTGGCTGCTTTTCGATGAAAGACCTATGCTCTTACCGCATGTATGCTATTTTTGCAGCTGAGTGGCGCCATAGTGCATTGAGTGCTGGGCCTGGAGTCAGGAAGACTCATTTTCCTGCGTTCAAATCCAGTCTCAGACACTTACTAGCTGTGTGACCCTGGGCAAATCATTTAACCCTGTTTGCCTCAGTCTCCTCATCAGTAAAATGAGCTGGAGAAAGAAAAGGCAAACTAGGCCAAGAAAACTCCAAATGTGGTCATGGAGAGTTAGACATGACTGAATGATAACATGCTATTTTTGGATAAAATGTATAAATTATAGAAGTTGCTGCTCTGAGAGGTAGTATTTAGATTTAAAAATATAACTGAGTACAAGGAAACCTTAGATAAATTCATGGATGATAACAAATTATGAAAGCAAACTGGAATGTTTGGGCACATAGTCCATTACAAAACAAACATCTTGAGTGCACCATTTTAGAAACAATGTGGAAGGACATTGGACTTGGAATTTTAAGACCTGGTGTTGAGATCAGGTTCTGCCACTTATGAACAGTGTCACCATAAACAAGTCATTGAGACTCAGGTCTTTCACCTGTAAAATACTTGAACTAACCACCTTATATGTCTTTTATGAGAAAGCACTTTCTCAGATTTAAAGAACTATATAACTGGGAGTTATTAAAACTGTTTGACAGGATGGTATTTCTGTTATTTTCATATTATTAATCACTCTGGGTCATGCAATTCTTTGAAGAAATCAGCAGACATTTTTGAGAAGAAATATTTGCCTGTGGAACTGTGAACTGATCAAACCATTTTAGAGAGCAACCTGGAATGATGCCCAATGAGTTATAAAACTGTATATCCTTTGACCCAGAAATATCACTATTAGTCTGTTTCCCAAGATGATCAGGAAAAAAAGTAAAGAACGTACATGTTTTAAAATATTTATAGCAGCTGTCTTTGTGGTGACAAAAACTAGAAACTGAGGGGATGCTCATCAATTGGGAAATGGCTCAACAAGTTGTGGTATATGATTGTGACGGAATACTACTATGCTGTAAGAAATGAGGAGCAGGTTGATTTTAGACAAAACATTGAAAGACTTGCATGAAATAGTGAAGAGTGAAATGAGCAGAGCCAAGAGAATATTGTATACAGTAACATGCACCCTTTGTGAGAACCTCTGAGAATATGACTAAGTTATTATGAGTATTATAAACACTCCAATCAACAACAAAGGTCCTATGAAGGAAATGCTATGTGACTCCAGAGAAAGAATTGATAAATAGAAGTATGCATAGTATGGTTTTATATATATATATATATCTATATTTGTGTCTAATGGTGGCCTTTTATAGAGTGAAGTGCAAGGATGACAGTTCAGAACTTAAAATGTAACAATAAATAAATTAAATTAAATTTTAAAAAGTTACTTGGCTCCTTGGTTGAATTTGCATGTAATAGATAGGGCTTTACCTAAATTCCACAGAATCAATTAATTGGGTGAGAGTTATGTGACTGAACTCTATTCCGTTGGATTAAAGAGCTATGTATAATTGACCTTATCCCATTAGACTGAGGATTGTGTATGTAACTGACCTCCATTCCAATGGGCAGAGGGTATGTGTGTGTAACTGAACTCCATCCTACTGAGGTGGGTATGACTAAGTCATTTCATTGAGAGGTATGTGTCACTGAGCTTCCATCCCATTGAGTAAGAAGTGAATGTAGTTGAATTCTCTTCCATTGGGTGAGAGAACTGTGTTGATAACTGAGCTTCATTCATTGGGTGAGAGAGAATGTATGTGACTAAGTTTCATTCCTTTGTCCCAATGGTATGACTGAACTTGATTCCACTAGGCTCAGCTGAAATGCATCCCTTTGGGTTGAGAGGATTGTGCGTGAGTGACTTGATCCCAAAGAGTGTCAGTATTGTATGTATAAATGTCCTCCATTCCATTGAGAACAAGATGGGCATGACTAATCCATCCCCTTGGGTGGAAAGGTTGTGTGTAATTGAGCTACCATTGGGAGGTGGGTGAAAGGTGAATGAGATTAAACTCCTTTTCATTGGGTGAGAGATGGCTTGACTAAGCTCTATACTATTGGATGAATTGGGTGATGGTATAACTGAACTCCATCCTTACTGGGTGGGAAGGGGCTGGTAAAGGAACTTCATTCCTACTGGTTGAAGGAGGGGTGTGTGTGACTGACCATTATGCTATTGGACAAGAGTGGGGTGTGTGTATGTGTATGTATGTATGTATATAGATGTGTTGGGAATGAGCTCCATTCCATTGGGTAATAAGGGGGTTATGATTTAGCTCCATCCTGCTGGGTGGGGACAGGGGGGACATTACTGAGGTTGCTTTTCCTGGATTCATTGGGGGCAAAGTTTCTCGCATTCCCCAAACCCCGGGTTCAGGGTGAACCTGTTCCCAAGCTAATTTCTCCTGACTTTGGGCCACAGTGCGTTTATGTGCAGACCACTCGCCCCTTCCATTCTTGCCCTCATGGTCTCCAACTAGCTGTCCTCTTCCGTTTTCAGTGGGACCCTAGATCCTTTCAGTGGGATCCTTTGTTCTTAACTCCCCCCCCCATTCATCCTCTGTTTTGTGTCTTCCTTCTCTGGCCACAGTCCTTGTCCTTACGCTACCAGCTATGTGAGTCCTCTGCCCCCCTCCCATCCCCCAGCCCCTTAGCTGTCCTCCTGCTGTAGAATTGGTTCCTGTCTACACTCCTTTCCCCGACCCTGCGCGGTCCCTCTATTCTCCTTCTCCATCCCTCTATCCTTTCCATTACTGGCTTACGCTCCCACCTCCCGGACTGCTCCTTAAGGGCCTGGTCTCCTCGCCCCTGGCCAAAGGCAGCTGGGCGGGCTGGCTCCTTCCCCAGGCGCCCCCCTGGCCTGGCCCGGGCTCTGGCCCCAGCCCCAGGCCCCAAGCCCCATCTCCCGCCCCTGGCCCTCCCGCTCCTCCCCCAATGATGTCACGTCCCCGGCCGCCCCTCGGCCCGGCCGCCCCGCCCCCGCCCCCCTCCCACCCCCCAGTCCCCTGGGCCCGGCGCTCCCTCTCCCTCCCTCCTCCCTCCTCCCTCCCTGCTCCCCAGGGAGCGGCGGCGGCGGCGGCGGCGGCGGCGGCGGGATGGCCCGGGCCCGCGGCCAGGCCCCCGGGAGCGGCGGGCGGCGGCCGCGGAGGGGGGTCGGCCCGGGGCCCGCGGGAGGCGCCGGGGCCGGGGCCGGGGCCGGGGCCGGGGCCCGGGGCGAGCCGGCCGGACTGCTGCTGCTACTGCTCCAGGTGTTCCCGAGCGGGGTGGAGGGGCCCGGACGACGGGGCGGGCGGGGCCCGGGCAGCGGCGGCGGCCTCGGCGGGCTGGAGTGCCCCCCCTCGCTCCCCCGGGACGCGCGGCTGCTGCTGCTCCTGCCGCCGCCGCCGCCGCCGCCGAGCTCCGCTCCCGCTGCCTCCGCCTTCCGGATGGTAATCAGCGCTCCGCACTCGGCGCGCCAGGCAGCCCTGCGAGGCCGGCCGCTCTGTCCTCCCCTGCCCGGCCCCGTCCGCCCCGCGCTGCGCTGCGCTGCCCCGCTCTGTGCTGCCCTGCCCGGCTCTGCGCTGCCCCGCGCTGCCCTGTCCGCCCTGTCCGCCCCGCGCTGCCCTGTCCGCCCTGTCCGCCCCGCGCTGCCCTGCCTGCCCCGCGCTGCCCTGCCCCGCGCTGCCCTGCCTTGCCCTGCCCTGCCCGGCCCCACTCTGCGCCGTCTCCCCTCTGCCTTCTCCCCTCCACCTCCCTAGCGCTGCTGCCTTCTCTCGCATGCCCGGCTGCGGCCAAAGCCGCAAACCTCCCTGCTGGGCTCCCCTCTCTGCGCCTCAACTCAGCCAGCCCCACTCTGCAGCACTCCTGAGAGCCCCACTTGGCGTCGCCCGCGGCTTTTCCACTTTGCTTCGAGTTTTCGGGGTTCCCCACTTTACACAGCTCTCGGGGTCCCCACTTTGTGTCACTCCCAGTGTCCCCATTTTGCCCTCGCCCGGAGCCCTCTTTGGGTGTTCCCTTTGCCCAGCACTGAGATCGTCACTTCGCAGCTCCACCGGAGTCCCTTCCCCTGACTCCTGCGCCTTCGCATCTCTGCCCTGGGAGGTCCTCCCTGCTGCTTCTCCCCTCCCCTCCACTTCCCCACTGCTTCCCCTGCTCCGGGCCCCCCTCGCGGCGAGTGGCCGCGGGGGAATCCCTCTGTCTCCCCGCCCCCCAGTGCAGGGGGGGGAGGCCGCGCTGCTGTTAGCGGGTCGGCTTTCTCCGAGGGAGCGGCCCGGGGAGCCAAGCTCTCACTGAGCTGGGGCCAGCGGAGAAGCCGTCGCGAGGCGCGTCCCGCTGCTGGCTCTCTTGCCCGGCCCGGCCTGGTCCGGTCCAGCCTAGACTCGGTTATACTGGGTGGGGGTGGGGACTGTTCCCCAACTTCGTCGGAGCTCGGTGTGCGGGCCGTCGGGGCGCCAGGCAGAGCGGCGCCTGCAGCGCGGTCCCATGTTCTCCATGCAGGACTCCTTGCCCCGAGGAGGGCTCAGCCTGAAAGAGGAGCCGCTCCCTGCCGGCCTCGGCTCGGTGCGCTCCTGGATGCAGGGCACAGGAATCTTGGACGCCACCACCGCAGCGCAGAGGTGAGTCGTACTGAATGACGGGAGTCTAGCCCGGAGGGGCAGCGAAGAGCAGAGAGGAGGACTGGCCCTGGACCGTTACTGGGATGGGGAGGAACAGCCGAGTCCCCGAGAACATCACAGAGCCTTGCTTCCCGCACCTTTCCCTCGCCCACGTTCCCCTGTTCTCTCTTGCTCCGTCTCCAACTCGTCTTGCTCTCTCTTTCCTTCTCTGCTGCCTTTCCCTCGTTTGTTTTCCACCCCCTAGTCCTGTTCCCCTAGTTCTGCTCTCCAAGTTGTGCGAGAATCTGGTTGAGTCTGGGTACCAACCTTGGCTAACCCTCCCGCCCTACGCTGGCATTTGGAGCAGGAGCATGTGGGTTGGAGGTGGAAGGAGGGGAAGAGAAGTCAGCTTTCCCTAGCCCGTGCCTTCTGCTCCATGACCCCTTGGTTCCAAGTAGTGAGAATGGACAGGGTCCCAGAGGATTCCTGAATCAAGCCTGTGACAGCCCTTCCTTCAACCCTCAGTTCTGCTCCTGCTCCCATCCCCTCCTCCATCCTTAGAGGGGTGGGGGGTTGGAGGAGTCTGTCAAGACACACCGCCTTTTCTCCCTTTCCAGTTTCTGCCTTCTCTTTTGGAGTTCTTCGTTCCAATGGCCTTCTCAATGCTTCCCGGGTTGGTTGGGGAAGGGGGGGGGGTGTGTGTGTTGGTGCTGGGGCAGGGAGGATGGGAGGGTGTCAGGGAGCTAAAGCTGTTGGACTCCCAGCCAATGAGAACCCCTCCAGGAATCTTGACACCCATATACCACCTACTCAGGAGACTCAATGGCTTAGAGAGTTGGGAAGGCAGGAAGGCAGACTTAAGGGAGATGGAGACTGAGGAATAGGAGGGAAGGGAGGAGACCGGACAGACATCATTTTTCACATGGATGCTTTTTGCAGCTGGTAAAAAAGATTTGGGATTTGCGGCAAGCAAATCAAGGTTTTCAAGGCCTCTTCTGGTGCTGTTTGTAGCAGGTTCTGCCTGAGCTTAGGAGAGCTGCATCCCTATAAGGAGCCCTGTGGCTCCTTGGCTAGTATCTCCTCAAAATCGCTCCCGACCCAAGCCCTATTCTAACTTTTTGCTTGGGTCAGCTTGTCTCCTCTCTGGTTGGGGTTATACCTGAGCTCTGGGGGCTTGAGAGAGAAGGGAAACAAATGCTCTTCTGCAGTCGGTGAGCATGGAAGTTAGACATGCAGAGAGTGACCAGTAGGAAGAGGCAGAGGGATGCTCATAGGGACCAGTGGCAGCTTTGAGTTGGGGGGGTGGAGACAGGATGGTGATGTGGGGCTAGATCCTTACTGCTTTTTGAAGACTGGTTGGAGTTTCCCTGCCTTTCCCTCCTGACTTCGATGACTGGCTGTGCCCACTGTTACCCAGATCCATGGACATCCTTGCATACAGGTACATCAGTTGTCCTCCACATGTGGGCCTCTACCCTCATGTTGCTACACTCAGTTCTCTCCCTTTCTCCCTGGCTCATCCTGCCACAGTTACCCCCTTTTATACTTACTCATACATATTCACGACCACTCAGCCTCCCAGAAGTCACATTACTGTAGACATAACGTGCTAGGTGTCACATATACGAACAAGTGCATACCTACTTGGCTTTACATTCAAGATAAGCCTCTATTTCCTTCCTTTTTTGCTGTCCCTCCTCCATTCACCCCAGGATTAAGTGATCTGGAGAGCTGAGGTATAAGAGGGAGACTGTCTATGTGCATGGTGTAGGTGGTGGTGGTGGGGTGAATCTGTGAGCAAACTTGGACCCTTCTCTTCAGGACCAGAGAAGCTTTTGTATGTATGAGAATGGGTGTCTGGTTATGTTTATGTTTCTCTCTTAGCGAGACTTGCTTTCATATGCTAGTCTTGAAAGGATTAAAGAAGACTTTTTCTTTTTCCTTGATGTTGTCCAGGGCTGGCAGAATGAGTTGGGTGGGGGAAGGGAACACTTGGTGGGGGGGGAAGGGAGAGGGATGCTAACATTTGGATTTTTCATCTTTCCTCTTCCTATCCAACCCCCAAATACCTGACTCAATATCTATTTGGTAGCCTTGGCACTGGTCCCAAGTGCCCCAGTCCCCTGATCCTAGCTAGCCAGCTGCCTCCCCCAGCATCTCCTGAGAAGTACATTCCCCTTCAACACCCCATCCCACTCCACCCCTCCTTTCCCATAAACAACTTTTCTGTTTCTCCCAGATACCTTTAGAGGATGGGGGAAAGGGATGGGTGGGAAATTCAGCTTAGCTATGGGGTGTTCAGGGATAGTTCACGTTCTTCTGGGCTCGGCACACGCAGTTTTGGGTGTCTGCCACCATTTTTTTCACATGCATGTCTGCATCTCCACTCATGTTCTGTATATCTCCTGTTGAAAGAACTCTCAGGATGAATATGACCTAGGGCAATAGAGACTACAGAGATGGGGATGAGGAGTGAGATCCATCTTTTTGTGAGGACATTGCACTGGCAAAAGAAACCTGTGGAAGGGATGGTAGGTTGATTTGGTGCATTGCCTACAATCCGCTGAGCCCTGTCCTCCAGGGGTATGTTGGGCTTGGAGTAATTTAGTGCATCATGGAAGAATGAGGCCGTATGCTAGAGCAGAAAAAACCTCTGAATCTTTACTCTAAAGCTGTGGCTTTACTCCTGGTTGACCTGGGGACATTCAGGCTCCCTGAGACCCCGTTAACTCCTTTGTAAAGTAAAAATAATAATGTTTACTCTGTCCCTACCTGGTTTTTGTGAGGATCAGATAAGAAAAAGTGTTGTGGGTAGGTACTTTGCAAATTCTGACATGATATAAAAATATGAGACCTTATAATAAGTAGAGGCAAGTAAGAAGCCTCTCTGGGTCTGGGCTGGCTCCCATGTCCAAAGGCCCTCACAGCAGATAGAGCAGTTTCAAGTTTTACCCTTCCCCCTATGTTCTTATCACTTCTGGGATGTCCATAGTATCTAGCCTCCTTCCCTAAAGGGGTCAGAATCCAGGTTCTTGCCTCCTTCAAGTATCCTTACCCTCTCCACTAGCTCTTTCCTATTTGTCTACTAATATACTGTACCAATATAATTCTCTCTGAATTGAAAAAGAAATCCTCCCCTCAGCCCAGCTACTCCCTCAAGTGAGATTGGTCTTGCCCACGTCTTCATTTTACCACCACATTTCTAGAGAGAGCAGTCTCTCTTCCCTGACTCCATTTCTTTACTACTCACTAACTGACTTTGATTTCTTGGCCATTTGTAGTCTGACTTTCTTTTCCATCACTCCAGAGACAGTTGAAGGGAGGAGTATAAATGTGGGCTAAAATGCCATCCTGACCTGGGAAAAGAGGCCATCCTTACTTTAGGAAAAAGCCCTGTTAGCCCATAATTTTTTAAATTTTTTTGGTCCTGTTTTGTTCCCCCCATCCTGCATAAATTCTTTTAAAAATACTTCAGCTTTGTTGCAGCTTTAAAAAAAAAAGCTATCTATCTCATCCAAAATAGCTGGGGAGTTCAGAAGAACCCAGAGATCAGACTTGGTAGTAGCAGCACTACCCTGGTAGAAATAGCTAATGTTTATGTATTGCTTTAAGGTGTACAAAGAAGTGACATACATTATTTCATTTGACCCTCACAACAACCTTGAGAGGTATTACCCCATTACAGGCTAAGAAATTGAGGCTGAGAAAGGTTAAGGGGCTTTTCTAGGGTAATACAGCTTGTGTTTCATAAAGGATTCAAACTCAGGTCTTCCTTACTCCAAGTACATCGCTTTATCCACTGTGCTGCCTAGCTGCCTCATTAACAGGGGTGGGAGAGTGACAGGTAGAAATAAATACTTCTCATTCTCCCAAATCTATATTCCCAGTCCTTCCCCAAGCTACAAACTCATCTTTCTCATAAATTTCTTTGACTCTTCCAAGTGAACATATCACTCCCCAAGGTCTCGCATCTGCTTCTCCTCCTGACTCATTTCTGTCCATGGTACCAATGTTCTCAGGCTCAAAACTTTGAAGTGATCCCTGACTCCTCCCCCACCCAGTCACTTAGCAGAGCCTGTCCTTTGTAATGACTCTCACATCTGGCCCTTCTCTCTACACCCCCTGCTACCTGCCTCCAATCAACCTTCATCATCTTTCCTCACTGCCTAAAAGACAAGGTCCAAATGCTTGGCATTTAAAGACTTTCACAATGTGGCCCCAGCCTGTCTTTCTAGTTCTGTGTTCTGCCACTTCCCTTCACATCATGGTACCGCAGAAAGGATGCTGGCTGTGGCATTAGAGGACCTGCACCCAAGTCCTGCCTTTGTTACCTATGATGTGTGTAACTTTGATAGACCTCAGTTACCTTATCTGTAAAACAAGAGGTCTGGAACTAGATGACCTCTATAGTCCCTCCCAGCCTAATCTATGTAAATCCAAGTCTAATATGTGTCCTTATCCTACATTCCAACCAAACTGTACTACTTGACATTTCCCAGATAAACTGTGTCCCTTCCTCTCTCCTCTGCTTAAAATATTCTCTCCACACTCAAAATTTCTCCCTTTTATTTCCCCAAGGGTCAATGTGATTTCTTCCAGGAAGTTCCTGGATTCCTCAGCCCCACTGGAAGTGATCACTTGTACCTCTGACCTTCCAGGACACTTTCCTCTTGTCTTGTGGTACTTCTCATATTCTGTCTTGGAATCTAGTTATTTTTTTTTTTGTCTCTGTCTTATTGCTATACCAAAAACTCCATGAGGGCAGGAAACCATCAACTCTTTTAACTGGAAGTGACTTGAGGAGTCAAGTATGGATCACTTAGCTGAAGTATGGCACCATGCTACCTCCCCAACTGACAACTGCCAGTAATCAGGACCTTCCTACCTGCCCCTTCCATTTTCAAATGGCTCCTTTTGTTAGATATACTTTCTTATGTCAAGTCAAATTGCCCCCTCTGGAACTTCTGGTCTGTTCTGTGCTCTGGGGCCAAGCAGAGCAAACATGGCAATAAAGACAGTGATCACATGCCCAAGTGTCCTCTTCTTCAAGATCCCCAGTTCCTTCAATGGATCTCCAGATCATGTGATTTCAAGTCTCCATCTTTGTTTCCCCTATAAGTACTAAGCACAAGACTTTTGGAGCAGCTAGCACTGAATGGAGTACATGATGAATTTTATTGGAAGAATTCAAAAAGGAAAGGGAATTTCCGCCAGAGGAATCCACTCAACTTGAAAGGATCCTTTCTACCTTGGTTCTGATCATGTATGGGGCAGGTGCCCTTCTCCTGGCTCCCAGGCTCTTAATTGTCCTTAAGTCTTGATTACACAAATAGGGCTACCCGACATTCCAGCACAGCCCAATGGCCCCAAACTTCTCCATGTTTAGGGTGAGGTAGAGATGCAGAAAAGGGCCATATTTGAGCCAGAGTGGAAGAGCCTCAAAGAAAAAGAGATGAGGTTGGTAGGGGAGGGAGAAAATTGTGAGAGAGTCTCTCTGTGATTCTGAGAATTGCAATGGAACTGTGAGAACCCTAGAGTGTGTGTGCCCTAGCTGGATGTGAGTATAGAGGAAGGTTCTCAGTCCTGATGTGCTGTAAGAGTGAGGTGTAGTCCAAAGTCCCTAACTGGTGACTCTGCTTTGGAAGATAGGGCCACTTCTGGAGCTTATGTAGGGAAATGTTCAGTTCCTTCCCTCTCCTTCCTCCTTCCCACTTTCTCTATCCCAGGTTCTACCTCAGAGACTCACCCATCTTCCCTCCACTCTCCGTAACTCAGGGAGGATCTCTCCCTCAGTGAGGTCATTGTACCTTGGATGATCATGACTGGCATCCCCTTGACTCCTTTCCTCTCCTCCATGGACTTGTCATCTGCCCTCCTTCATGACCTTGTACTCACCTCCACCTCCAACACACAAATATACTCTGGGCTGCTGGGAAGCCTGACACTCTAGGAAAGAGTCCCAAATCTAGAACCCTCTCCTTTGGCAAAGTCCCAGGCCTTTCCTCTTTGGTCAGAGGAAAGACATCCATTGTGGACTTCCAAGATCATGTGTGGGGCAGGGATTTGTGTACTAGGGCCTGGGAGGGGCAGAGGGAGGCTACTTAGAGCTAAGAGTAGCTCAGGGAGCTGACTTTCCTGTAAGCAGCTTTCGTCCAGCCCCTCTGCTAGGAAACGATCCCATTTACTTTAATAATTAATAGCAGTGCCTCAGTGAGCCTCCCTTCCCTTCCCTACCTCCTCTTGAGCCAGATGGGTGTTTCCACTGGCTTTTCCTCACTCTCAGAGGCAACTTGCCTTTTCCCATCTCCCTCATCCACCCTCTGTTTTTCCTCTTAGCCCCCTCCCAGCAAACCAGGATTCAGGATTTCCTCAATCACTGGTCCTGGGCCCAAGTACCAGGGAATAGTGGGTGGGAACCCAGGAATCCTGTTTGGGGGAAGCTCACACCCCAACCGCAATGATCTCCATTGCTTCCTAATGAGGACATGGGCTTCCAACCTTTCACCTTCCTGTCACCCCCCAACATGCTTTGATTTCGTTCCCTTCTCTTCGGGTCTAATTTTCTGCCTCCTCATCTCTCCCTCCCCCACCTTTCTCTGTAATATCTTTCCCCTGAGTCCTGTTCTTCTCTCCATCTCTCATGTTTCCCTCTGAGTGTTAATGGCCCCTTATTCTAATGAACTATGGATTTCCATAGTGAGACACCTCAGCCTCCTGACTTCTTATCACTGACTTTGGTTCGGGAAATATGTTGGGGGTGGGGGAAGTAGGAAGCACAGTAATTTTTCCTTTGTTGAGGGGGGGAGAGCTGATACACTGGGGTTTGCTGGACCAAACCTGGAGGTCATTAGGAGCAAGTTAGTAGTGAAGCTGGAGTTTGGGCTGAAGGACCTGGTTCTCAGCCCAGGGGATGGAGGGGAAAGGAGTGTTGGTTGGATGGAGATGGAGGAGAGAGACGAATACTTGTTGAATGAGAAGACATGGGATGAGGAAGGACAATATAGGACCATGAAGGAAGAAGGAATGGGGAGTGAACTCTAGTGATGGGGATACAAGAAAGCGGGTTGAGAAACAGGAGATATTTGGAAAAAAGGAGAGGAAAGTGAAATAGGGCAGAATTTAGGAAGGATTTAGGACAGAAGATAAGGAGGGGGAAATGAATGGGAAGGTTTCAGGAGAAAACCCAAAGGAAAACAGGAGAGGTAGAGAAAGAGACATGAAAGGGAATGAAGAGAAGTCGCAGGTAACTTTTTAATTGACTGATTATCCCCGAGTCCGGGGCTGGTGACAGTGAACTCTCCTCTCCCAGTTCATACTCAGGTTCCTTCACACCAGTAACTGTGCCTCACTTGCTCCACAGATAATTCTGGAGGCAGGGGAATTACTTTAAAGCAGAATGAATGCCTCATATTTCCCAGTGTGGGGCATTGGAGGCTCTGGCTAAGGAGGAAAATAGGAGAGAAAGGAGAACAGCAAAATTTGAACCAATGGTGGGAATCGGATAGAGGAGATAGAAATGGTGAGAGGAGGGAGAGACAGAGAAATAATGAGAGACAGAGACAGAGGGAGAGAGAAAAAGGAGAGACATAGAGAGACATACACAAAGGGAGAGAGAAAAAGAAGAGAGAGACAAAGACAAGGAGAGAGAGAGACAGAGGGAGAGAGAGAAAAAAGAAGGGAGAGACAGAGACAGGATAAGAGACAGAGAGAAAGAGCAAAAGAGAAACAGAGAGACACAGAGGAAAGAGAGATGGAGAAGAGACAGAGACAAGGACAGGGAGAGAGACAGACAATGAGAGATAAAAGATAGAGACAGAAATAAGAAGGCAGGGCAGAGCAGCTTTGAAAGGAACCTGAAGCCCAGTGTCTTAGTGTCTGTCTCTGGGGAAGGGGGGTGGGGAATAGGATTAGGAGTAGGGAGCCAGAGTCTCGCCTGTTGGGAGAGGTGCTCTCCGGTGTGATTGCTCTAGAGAGGCTGTTAGAAGCGGGCTTTTTTTTTTGTTGTTAAATTGCTGTTATTTATAATAACCGTTTAGTCAAGAATGTAAAGAGCTGTGGAGCCGCCTCCCAGGGAACGCTTGAAGAGAAATACTGGCTCTATTTCGAGACAATTGTAGCAGACAGATGCTGTGCAGCTCTTCTTCCCTCCCTCCCTTTTTGCCCACCTCCTGGGCTTCAAGGTGGGGGGGGTCACTAGTCCACAGCTGGGGGTGGGAGTTAGGAGATATGGATTGATTGCATAGTCTTTCTGTCACTGCCCCTACTTGGACACGCTGTGGTGTCTTAGAGATGAGAGGGAAGGTACATTTCCCTGTCTCCCCACCTTCCCCCCACCATTCCTCTGGGAGTTAGTTACTTGTGGTCTCAGCTCTGGGCATTAGCATTGGTGGAGAGGGTAACAGGCACACTGGCATCCTGCTTTTTCTTGGTGTGTGACTCTCCTGGAGAAGGTGGGGAACTGAGGGTGGAGGGGATGGATCCACACAAAGCATCACCCTTTCTCCTCCCCTCTCTTCTTTAGATCTAGCAGGAGGTGATAAAGGGTCTAGAGCTATGCACTTGCTACAGGGAAAAATCCTGAGGGTTTGAGGCCTCTGGAACAAAGGGTCAGCCTTCAAAAACCTTGGGCAGAGTATATGGGATGGAGTGTTCCATTCTCTGGTGTATAAGAAACACAATGGGAAAAGTGGGCCCTTTATCCCTATCATACCTCCACATGGACCTATAGGACCTGGACTTGTGACTTTATTGTTGTGGAGAATTCCCAGATGAGGAAATTCCCTTCACCAAAGTGAGACAGAACTTTCTATGCAGTTTATATCATCTTAAAGAGTTGTCCAGGTTAGAAGTGTCAAATAAGTAGCCAAAACCAGATTAAAATATCATTTAACAAAGTAAATAAAAATACAGTAAAACAGAGTTAGCATTAATATGTGGTTTTCCAAGTCAATATGTTCCCACAGGGAGGCTTGTATACAGTTTAGTGGTCCCTGTTTTTATCTGACACCCCTGACTTACCCAGGGTCATACTTGCCCAGGCAAGAACTTGAATCCACCTTCTTCTAGTTCCAAATGCCTCCCTGTTTCCCTTGCAGGAGCATTATGCTTTTTTCCTTGACACTTGGGTTCTGGATCATCCACTGAACCTCCTGATCTCCCTTAGTCTGTCATCCAAAATTCTATCTAAACATATTTTGAATCTACGGGAACATCTGGGCTTCTAGTGGTCCTGACTCTTGGAACATGAGACCCATGCATGTTAGGCACCTGGAGCCATCCTCCTTTTAAATTAGTCAATTTAATTTGCACCTAAGATGATTCTCCCTTGGGTGGTAGATTAGAATTTCAGGAGAGAGAGGGTGGGGGCACTCCTTTGGGGGTCACTGAGAAATGAGAGAAGTGTTAGGGGAAAGCCATGTAGTGGAGGAAGGAAATGCTCTTGATACTGACCCTAAGTCATCAAGACAACTGGATAGAATGCTGGATTTAGGGCCAGGAAAACGAGTTCAGATCCCACTCAGATACTTGGTAGCTAGGTGATCCTGGGAGCCAGCTACTTGCACCTTTCTCAGCCTCCCTGTTCCTATCATGGAGCTGTTGTGAAAATTAAATGAGATAATATTTGTAACAAGGGAATAACTTCAAGAGACAGCTAGGTGGCACAGTGGACAGAGCACTGGATCCAGAATTAGGAAGAAATGAGTTCAAAACCTGCCTCAGACAAACTTAATAACTGTGTGACCCTGGGCAATTCATTTAACCTCTATCTCTCAGTTTCTTCATCTGTAAAATGGTAATGATGCCATTAGCACCCACCTCCCAGGGTTGTTGTGGAGATCACATGAGATGTTGGTAAAGTGCTATATAAATGCTAGCTTTATTATAATTGTGATCATCAAGAAAAGCTGAAATTAATTCTCAGTAGGTTGCCCAAGAGGGTGAGGAGGGGGGTGTTTGGTATATTTTAGATTTTAATCAAAAGTAGTTAATTAAAAAAATCATGCTATTTAAAGGAGGCAGATGCCGTTATCTAGAAAATGGACATTAATGGAAGACTTCATGCCCTGAGGAAACAAACCAGAGATGTAAGGTAGAATTTCTTTTATCTTTTCCTTCTCTTGAGGTCATCAGTTCCATAAGTAGGACTTCCTTTGATCTGTCCCCTTCGGCATGAAGGGGGTCTCCTCTGTTCCAGCACTAGGACCAGACCATGACCGGGGCACCTGTTCCCTTCGTTATGTGCCAGTCTTTGATCATGCTCCTCAGCGTTCATCTTTCTAGACTGAAGGACCTTGTCGTTTCAGCCCTTCCACAAACACCAGCTCCTTCTCCCCTGGCTTGTTTTAATTGTTCTTCTCTGGGTCTTTTCAATCATTAACTGTGGACAGAGGAGATACATGACCTTCTATGAAGGGGCCTCAAGTCAAATGAGATGTGTGTGTCTGTGCCAATATGTTTGTGTGTTTGTGTTTCTGTGTGTGTTTATCTGTGTCTGTGTTTGTCAATATCTGTGTGTGTGTTTCTGTGTGTGTGTGTGTGTGTGTTCCACACAGATCCAGAGTGGTGAGGATAGCAACTTACACAAATGATTAGGTCACAAGGGAAGGTATGATCGTTACAGAGGAGAGGTGTAGGCAAATGCTTTGAGAAACCTGAGGAGGGAAGCTTTACTTTCCCCTGTTGCTTCAGGGAAAGCTTTGTGGAGAAGTCAATATCTGGATTGGATCTTGGAGGAAAAGAAGATCTTCAATGGGGGATGTGGTGGAGGGGGGGGGGGATGAAAAAACAGATTAAAAACATAACTTGTCCTCTTTCCCCTCAAATCTTTCCCTCTTTCAGACTTCTCCATTACTGCCCGGGGTATCACCACCCTCCCAGTCACCCAGGCTGGAAAACTCTGTGTCATCTTCAATTTCTCACTCTCTCTCACCCCTCATAACCAACCTTTGGCTGATTCTTGTTTCTACTTTCACAATGTCCCTTGTATAGTTACCCTTTTCTTTCCTCTACTCTCACGGCCAACATGCTGGTACAGGCTCGTTTCATCTCATGGCTAGACCATTGCAATAGCCAGCTGGTGGGTCTCCCTGCCTCGATTCTCTCCAATCCAATCCACCCTCCACTCGGTTGCTATAGATTTATGTCACTTTTCCTACTTAATTTCCATTGGCTCCCTATTACCTCCAGGATCAAATATAAAACCCTCTCTTTGATATTTAAAGTCCTTTACACCTAGCCTATTCCTGCCCCTTCCAGACTTCTTAGTTCACTCCCCTTCACTTGCTCTGAGATCCAGCCACAATGGCTCCTCTATCTCTCAGTTCCATGCCTTTTCACTGACCTTCATCCCCAGTGTCTGGAATGCTCTCGCATTCTCTCTCTTCCATATCTATTCTGTCAAGACTCACCCCAACTATCACTTTCTGTAGAGGGCTTCTTCCTTTACCCTCCACCCCCGCCCAGTCTTCTCTCTAAGTTACCTCCTGTGTTTGCCATCTACCTCTATCTCTGTCTCTATCTATATCTCTATATCTATTTCTACATCTATATGTCTATATCTGTATCTGTCTTGTACTTAGTTCCAGCATCTTGTCTTCCTTGTTAGAATGTGAGCTTCCTGAGGGTAGGCGTCATGATTTTCTTTTCTTTCTACCATAGTACCTGGCACACAGTAAGCAACTCATAAATGATTGTTGACTGATTGGGGCTACCTGAGAAAGGTTACTAGGCCTATTTAAGGACACATAGGTAATCAGTAGCAGAGTTCGGATTTGAGCACCAGGTATTCCAATTCCAAAGCCAATGCTCTCACAAATCTACTCCAGTGCCTCTTGTATGTCATGTGGAGCCTTGAAGTCCGGGATCATCTCACATTCCTACTTGATCTGGTAAACCACGGAGAGCTCCTTGAGGTTTTTGAATAGAGAGCGCACATTGTCTGAGGAGAGCATGAAAAGAGAGACTACTAGGTTGTATGTGTATGTGTCCAAAAGAGATCTGAAAATGCACCACCTTCCTTTCATTTCAGAGGTAGGGATTATGCTGTGTATCATGTTGGACTTTTTTCAATATGTTACTTTGATGAACTGTTTTGGTTTTTTCTTTTTGGTTTGTTTTTTTTTAAGAGATGGGTCTTCGGAAGAGGGAAGAAGGGACATATTGGGAAATGAAGGTAGTGTAGAAACAAAGGCTCTCATTAAAAATATTTGATGGATTGGATCAGTGAATTAGATGGAATATGGGAGAAAGACCAGTTAAGGTCTAGGTAAAAAGAGATGAGGGCTTAAGCTCTGTGGGGGGCAACAGGATTGACCCAGGATGGATTTAAGAAATATTGTAGAGGTCAAAGGGCTTGGCGATTGATTATCTGAGAGAGTAAGAGAGGCAGGAGTCAAAGGGGACTCAAGTAGTGGAGCTCAGTGATTGGATAGTGATAGAGCCAATGAATTAGAGAAGAAAGTGGAAAAGGTAGAAGGAGAAAGGAGAAGATGAGGAATTTCAGTTTGGAGTTGTTCAATCTGTGACTGGGACATCTTGGCAGAGATGTTTGGTAGGTAGTTGGGCACGATGCCCTGGAGATTGAGAGAAAGGATATCAATAAACACTTGGGAGTCATCTGTATAGAAAGGCAATTGATACTATGGGAGTGCATGAAAAAGTCAAGAGGGAACACGGACAGTGAGCAGACAAGAAAGAGCTAAGGAGAGAACCATAAAAAACATACCCACTTTAGGGTGCTTTGAAAAAGAAGCAGAGTCACTCAAAGAGGAGAAACCATAAGAGGGTAGTGTCACAGAAAATGTTGTGGGGATGATGAGAACTGGGCAAAGGCTTGTTAGATTTAGTGATAAAGAGGTCGTTAAGGACCTTGGAGAGAGCAGGTTCAGTAGGATCAGAGGGCATGAAAGTGACATTGGACACTCCAAGAAAGGAAGCTTGGGGTAGCGGAAAGAGTGGATCTGGAGTGAGGAAGATCTGGGTTCAATCTTACCTGTGACATTTATTAGCTGTGTGAAATTGGGCTAGTTAATTATCCTTGTAGCCTCAGTTTCTTTGTCTGTTAAGTGGAGATGATACTGTTGTACCAAATGAGATAATACATGTAAACTGGTTGCAAAACTTAGCTATAAACATTTCAGTTATTGTTTCAATTTTTAATTAAAAATAAAGATACTAAAAATAGCACCTATTTCTAGGGATGCTGTGAAACTCAAAGGAAATAAAGCTTGTAAAGCTTTTTTTTTTTTACCAACTCAAACAGCTACATAAATGTGAGCTATCATTCTCATTATTATTTATTGATATCTTCTGTTTTTATATCATCTTCATTTCTGAATATTTCTTTACTCCTCATCCCAAAGAGTAACGAAAAAATAAAAGAAAGAAGAGAAAAAAGATCAGTAAAACTATACATCAACTAAGTCTGACAGTGTATGTCATATTCCACTTCTATAGAGAAGGGAAGGAAATGCATTTTCTAAACTCTTCTCTAAAGGCAAGGTTGATCGTTCTTCTCATATAATGTTCAGTTTCATTTTTTGTGTTCTTTCTATTTTCATTTCATTTGTTTTTTCATTTCCATTTCTTTTATTATCCCTTTATATTTTGTAGCTCTGGGGACCTGAAGTATACAGAAGATCCTGGATATGAACTTTCTATGACTTGCACAAGGAGACAATGGTTTTTGTTTTTGTGTCCAAATCTTTTCCTAATGAGGACCCACCCTTGACTTTGTATTACCCAAAGAAGTACTCAGTATTTTTAGGGAATAGTTTTTTATACCTCCAACATCCCTTTCTGGAGTCATGACTGAGAACTTAGAGTCATGGAGGGAGGGGGAAGAGAGAGAGAGAGAGAGAGAGAGAGAGAGAGAGAGAGAGCAAGCACACTAACCACGGAGTGGAGAAAACCTCAGCTGTAGGGTCACAATGGGACCCTGAACAAGTCACTTAACCTCTCCATGCTTCAGGAAACTCATTAAGAACACAAGTTTACAGAGCAGAGCTGATGTGCAATGGCAGAATGAGTTTCTAACCCACTGAAATTCCCCATCCAATTTCAATCTCTTTTTCCCCTTTCATTCCTTCATGCTATAGCTCATCACTCCCTTTTTTGCCTGCATACTGGGACCACCCAGAAGAGTATAGAATCCTCAGAAAACCTGGAGATTCTTTGGTCCCTTTATTCTCCAGACCATTATAAAGGTGTTGGCTAAACCCAGTCCTTGTTCTGGTCTTGTAATAACAACAGTCATCTTTTTAGATTTCTTTAACTAGACAAGCACCAGGCTTTCTATGACAAAACATTCACCCACCTCTCAAACACACACACACACACACACACACACACATACAAGCACACATACCCTACCATGTACACTAACACCTACACATATTTCAAAGTACTATGCATGTGTATCTGTGATGTTTCCTTATCTCCCTGTTTTCCACTCTTTCTGCATCCTTTTCCTTCTTTCTCGTTATTTCTCCATGCCTATCTTCATCACTTTCACATAAATGAGAGGATGTCTTGAAAGAAAAACCTCTCTGTTTGCTACTGTTTCCTCAGGCATATTGTTTGCCTTTCATTCTAGTTTGTGACTGGGGAAGCTGGGTACAACAGCTAGGGGACTAAAGACCTATTTCTGCCATGTGTCCCCAGTCTGGGCTTGTTTAGTCACCCCCTCCCACTCCACCTCATAACATTCTCCCTCCTCCTCTGGAGGTGTAGACCCAAAAGGGCAGGCTAAACTGGGCCGCTGGGTGGGACTGAACATTTTATCATCCTGTGATTCTGCAGCCCTCCTCCCCTCCCCTTCGTATCCTATGCTGACACATATGGACATATGGCATCCCCTCTCCTTTCTTTCCTTCTTCATTCAAACCTCCACTTGAATTATCTTCCTCTGACTTGAGCTCCTCATTCTCTTACTCTTACAACTGTATTCTCCCCCACCTCCCTCCCAGGGGCCAGAGTTGGCTGTCTAGGGGGTCTTAGCAAGTTGTGTGGTCTGCCTGGGAGATGCTGCTGAGTTCCCCCGGACTGGGCTAACACAGGAGGGGGTGGTGCATGTGTGGATTGAAGCCAAAGCCAGTTTGACCAGGATAATGAAAATGCAATCAGTTGGGAATCTTGGGGATTTGGGAGGAAAGCAAAGGCACACTGGGTGTTTCAGGGTGCAAAGGTGAGGGAGGCCAGGTTGCTTGATCTGCCTTCAGATTCTTGTCTGTTCATATTCTTTGCTTCATTCCTGGCTGAATGCTTAGTGGGGAAAGATGTGGAAGGAGTTGGAAGAGAAATCCTTTTATACTTCTGCTGGATTGGGATGATGGCATCTGTCATCCTCTCCACTCCCCCACCTCCCCTCCCCTCCCCTATGTGCACAGATCTCTATTTGGACTCTGACAATAGGCAGAGGAGAGAATGTATCTCCTCCCTCTCTCCCCTAAGACTTGGTTGCTCTCAGAACTGTGGAAGGTTTCCTTATTATTCCAACTCCCTTTTCCTTCCTGGTCTGTGGTGAAAGGGACGCTACCTAATTTAAATAAGGGGCAAGTTTTTGCTTTGGGGCTCAGTGGGCCTGGTCTCTGGTTCCTAGAAAAGGAACAGGACAGGACTGTCAAAGTTGCAATGTCTTCCCCACTCATTGGGAGTGGACTCCAGACTCTATGGGCCAAAAGTAACTATGGAGCTCTTGGAGAAGATACTGTCCCTCCTGTGCCTCAGTTTCTCTATGTTCTTCTAATGGATTCTCTGTTCCTTAGTCTAGCATACTGAGTTTTATCTCTTGCTTGATGGAAGCTGTTGGTGGGTAGAAGAGTGATCTCATAGCTTCAGGGGAGGTAGGGGTCTCTCCAGAGACTAAGGCTGGGGAATTATAGCTAGCAAAGGGATTGAGTGTTGTTCTCCAAGATGAACAGAAGCCAAGCTGGTCTGGTCTCAGGGGAGGGTAGTAGAGTGTATGATAGTTTAGTCAAACCTCATTAATTTGTCCTCCACTAATTCAGCATTAGATAGAACTTGCAGTGGGCTGAACTGCTGAAGTTTCTACCTGGCATGTCTAGGAGGCAAGAGTTTACAGGTGAAGAACAGATAGCTGAAAGTTCTAAGGGTCTAAGCAAGAGGGCAGGAGTACTGATGCTCAGCCCAGAGCTTCCTTTGTTATGTTATCCCCTGGAAAGGTGAGGAGGGCCTCCAGTGCTTTAGATGAATGCTCTGGGGAGGATATATCAGGGCATGGGAACAGAAGTCACAGAAATCCGGAGACAGCTGGGTGGGCTGCTGCTGGTATGGTTAAAGGAAAGGAGAGAGTGCTCCCAAGCACGTAGGAGATACCTGAGCTAGCCAAGTAAAGAGAAGAACCCAGCTTAAAGTCTTCCCTGATGTGTGCAAATAGACACACCATTGGCGCCTTTCCTAACTCCCCTGACACTCCTATGGAAACTCCTTCTTTCTGACTTCGTTCTTAATGCTTTTTCCATGGGGGGGCAGAGTGTGTGCCCTCCTCTGCCCTGCCCATTCCACTGCCAGATTGCCTTCACTATCCCCATAAATTGCTCTGAGATCAGGAGTGGAAAAGTTGAAAGTGCTTTGAGGGAGAGAAAGTGAAGGTGTAGAATTTGGACAGCTAAGAGGAGATAGAGTATTGGGTTTAGAATAAGGGAAACCTGAATTTGAGTTTTGCATCAGGCCTTTACTGTATGGTGGACCCTGGGCAAGCACCTTAACCCTCCATGTTTCAGGTTCCTCTTCTGTTAAATCGGGATAGTAAAGCACCTATCACACAGTCTTATCATGAAGATCAAATGGATAGTATATGCAAGGTGCTTTGCAGTAGTTGATGCTATATATATGCCATTATTATTAATAATATTCTTAATATTAATAATAAAAAT
The DNA here is from genome assembly GCA_028658325.1 of Potorous gilbertii. Classification (NCBI taxonomy): domain Eukaryota; kingdom Metazoa; phylum Chordata; class Mammalia; order Diprotodontia; family Potoroidae; genus Potorous; species Potorous gilbertii. Next base: position 231,644,689 of record CM053772.1, read on the forward strand.
AAAAACTCTCTCAGTAGTTGTGAAGTGAAACTAAGCTGGGGGTCTGTCTGCTCTCCATTTTGCCCCTTCGAAGAATTTCCTAGCCTTAGACCCCGTCTGGGGACCTTTCTGGGACTGGGCTTCAGGCTAGAGGCAGGGGTAGAAGGGGTATGTATGTGTGGGGTGTGGAGCTGGAAGATTTTCATTAGCATATTTGTAAATAATAATCGGAGTTAACAAAGAAGCCGTTATGACTTTAGGTAGCATCTTCTCCCTCACCCATCCCTTCTTACTCCAGGCCCCAAGAGTCGGCCAGTCCAGCTATAGACAGAGGCAGAAAAAAGGTTGAAGGTGGAAGGGAAGTCAGGAGACAGATAAGCCCAGGCCTTTGGGGCAGAGAGTGGAAAGAAATGGAGACTCCACAGTTCATAAAGTCCTTAGGAAGGGCTGGGGTATGAGGCCTAGGGCAATGACTAGAGAGAGCAGGAGAGGAAGGGGGGGCTTCACAGGTCATCTTAGGTCAACCTCACCTTTGCAAAATCCTCAATAAGTGGTCATCAACCTTTCACTTGAAGATCTCAAGTGAGATGGAGCCCACCACCTTCCAAGTCTTTCTGTCATGCTTCGGGGTAGTTTTAATTGCTTAGAAAGCTTTTCTTTTTACCAAGCCCCTCCCCCAAACTGCCTCTCCCACTACTATCCCTTCTTCCTAGTTCTGCCTTCTGAGGTCAGGCACAGTAACTTTAATCCTTTGTGTCTTGTGCCAGTCCTTCAATTACTTTTAGATGACTATCATGTGCCTACTAAGTCTTCTCATTTCTAGGGTAAACGTCCTTCAGCTGCAGACAACAGGCAAGGAGCTGGAGACCTGTTTCCATCCTCATTGCCCTCTCAATCCCCTGAACAGTAGTCTGGTCAATTTTGCCATTCTTCTCCCTATAGCTTTGGATGGCATGGTCTTTGCCATCTTGATGGCCCTTCTTTGGACTTACTCCAACTTATCCATCACAGCCCAAGTTCTGGACATAGGCTTCTTTTTTTATTAGTTAATTTATTTCGTTTTAGTTTTCAACATTCACTTCCATAAGTTTTAAATTTTCTTCCCCTCTCTCCTCTCTCCCTCCCCAAGATGGCATGCAATTTGATATGGGCTCTACAATGCATTCCCACCAAACACATTTTCACATTAGTCATGTTGCATCGAATTATAACGAATGGGAGAGACCGTGAGAAAGAAAACAAAGCAAGACAAAAAAGAAAATAACCTGCTTTGCCCTGCATTCCTACTCTATAGTTCTTTCTCTGTATGTGGACAGCATTTTCCATCATGAATCCTTTGGAATTGTTTTACGTCCTTGCATTACTGAGAAGGGCTAAGTCTGTCAAAATTAGTCATTACACACTGTGGCTGTTTCTGTGTACAACGTTCCCCTGGTTCTGCTTACTTCACTAAGCATCAGTTCATATAAGTCTTTCCAGGTTTTTTAGAAGTCCACCATCTGTCATTTCTTATAGCACAATAGTATTCATTTACATTCATTTACCACAATTTGCTCAGCATTCCCCAATTGATGGGCATCCCCTCTATTTCCAGTTCTTGGCCACCACAAAAAGATCTGCTCTAAAGACTCAGAACCAGAAAAACTAGTTGTATTGATCTCAGTACTGTAGCATACTTTAAATCTGGTGGAGAGAATTTGGAACCAAATGTGTAACTGCCTTGTCTAAGCCTGTCATCTTCACCTTTAGAATTTAGGGTAACAATATCTGTAATGGCTACATGATGAAAATCCAAAGGGATAATATATGTGAAGTGCTTCGTAAACCTTGAAGAATAATTGACATATAATAACAATGTATTTATTACTAACTTAATATTATTGCTCATGTAATTTAATGAAATAGAAACTAACTAGCATTTATATGGCACTTTAAAGTTTGTAAGATACCTTAAAAATATTATCTCATATGATCTTTACAATTCTGGATGATACCTTCCAGAGTTTTACAAATGAGGAAACTGAGGCAGAGGCCAAGTAATTTGCTCAGGTTCACATAGCTCCTAAGTGAAGCAGTATTTGAGTTCAGGTCTTCCTGATTCCAGGTCCCATTTTCTATCTACTGGACTGCTTGGCTGCCTATATCACATGAACTCTTTTTTCTGCTATTTTGCACTCCTTTTTTTCCATGTAAAAAGACCTAGACAGTTTCCAGCGTGATGGGCAGATCATCTGTGGAGTGTTTCTTCATTCTTTTAAAAGGCATCAAACCTAGATGTTGATATACAAAGACAAAAATAGAAACATCACAGAAGAACATGGATGAGAGGGAGAGGATGATCCATAGGGGTACGTGGGGTACCACTGGTTCGTATTGATCCTACACTATTATAATACAATTAATAACAACTGTATATAGTCTACCACGTGCTCTCTTTTTGAACCCCAAAGTGTAAGATGTCACATTTATCCCTACTGATGCTATCTAGGCCTTCTTCAGAGTTATTGATTAAAAAAAACATTTGGGCAGCTAGGTGGCAGAGTGGATAGAAAACTGGTTCTGGAGTCAGGAGGACCTGAGTTTAAATCTGGCCTCAGATACTAACTAGCTGTGTGATCCTGGGCAAGTCACTTAACTGCAACTGCTTCCATCTCCCCCAAATAAAATAAATAAAAATCTTAAAGAAACCATTCAACAGAATAGGGCCAAGGAGAAATTTCACTGGAGATGGCCCTCCAAGTTGACATCCACTCTCATGGCTACTCTTTGGGCTGGGTCATTCCATCACTTCTGAATCCCATCTATGTTTTCCATGAAGGTAGCAGGAGTAATTGATGGATCTAGAAGTCACTAAAGGAGTTTCCACTTAGCACTCTCTCCTTTCCTATTAATGTTTCCCCCAGACCTCCAGAGCTGGGGCCTCTGACTGCTGCCTGACTTTCCCCACTATTCAGGGACTGGTTTTTAATGAGAAAAGAAGGAAACCTCAGGGTGGCTTTGCCAGAGCTGGGATATTCCCCTTAGCTCAAGAGTGGGCATCCTCCCTAGTTGCCTACTTCAGGGGCCTTAAAAATGCTTCCTCCCATCTCATGCAGCAATGCCTTCATGAAATCCCTCCTTCAGGGAGGGATCCCAGATTCCTGTGAAGAAGGTCCTGGTTGGGAGAGCACCTTTTACTCTAGGACTAGGTTAAGGCTTCCTCAGGAGAGCTAGCATTTATACAATGCTTTGGGGTTTCCTAAGTGTTTTAATATAAGTTCTCATTTGATCTACCAACCTTGGGTAGAAAGTGCTATTACAAGGTCCTATTATTATTAGTACCTTCATTTTACAGGTAAGGAAACTGAGGCAGAGAAAGGGGTAATTGCTCAGGATCACAGTTAGAAAGTGTCTGAGACAGAGTTGAAACTGTGCCACCTCGCTGTCTTAGGTGCCAGCTATGGAGGAGTTTGGAAGGGAAAGGCTATGAGAGTTGGAACTCAGAATTGGTCCTTTCCTCATCTCTTTCCTTTCTCATCCCTGTGGTCCCAGTCTGATGGCTTCAGTCCCTCCCCCCCGCCCCCATCCTCCCTTTTTCTCCAGTGGGCCAAGTGCTAGAAAACATCCATTCCTTACATTTAGCCTAAACTGGTGTTCCCCCCACCACAGCCTCCTCTTCTTGCTTCTGGCAAAGTTGGGCTGAAAGTTTGGCCAGCAGTTTTACTAAGGTGTTCATAAGCCTTGGCTTCCAGAGTGGGTTGGACTTGCACCCCTCTCTCTTCCTCCATATCCTGAGAAGTAGGGGCTGTCTTGTGCTTCTCTTCTGGCTGCATTCTGTTGCCTTCACTGTGTACTCTGCAATAACTTCCTGTCCGATGCCTCAACATCTCTATCTGATCCTCTGGAATCTGCTCACTAAACTAGGCATGATGAGAGCTGATGAGATCTTTGTTTGTGTCCTCCATAGATCACCAAAGGCCACTCCATTTCCAGGGACATGGTAGCATCAGCCTATTCCCAAACTTATCTATTCATCTCCTGGCTTCCCTTGATCTTGCCCACAATGGCCTCTTAAAGCCTCTTGTCTGTATCTGTGCTCTCTGAACTGACCCAGAAAACGTACATGTACTCTAGTCACATAGGCCCTAATGCCTCCTTTGGGCTAGAGCTATGTTCCTGAATAGTTATCCGTAAAGCAGTTTGTGGTAAATCCAGCTGCCCAGGGAGCTGTTAGGGAAAAGCCTGCTGGGAAGAGAACTGCTTAGTAATATGAATGAATGATCACAGACATTTAGAGAAGCTGGGCTGAAGCCTAGTTCCTTGGAGGGCTGAGCCTTCATGTATCACTGAGGGGAGCTTTGTGGCAAAGGGCTTGTCTGTGCCCTGGGATCACAGGTTCCCCTAAATGACCCTCACCTCTTAGAACAGAGATCTTTGCCCTTAGCCAGCATCTAATAAAATGTCTATTGAATGAATAAATTAGTGAATGAATGGTAGGAGTAGGGAAAGAGGAAGAAGAGAGAGGTGGTGGTAGAGCTGACCTAGATTGAATATCCTTCCCAATTTCTGGCTCCCTACAGCCTTCCCCAAGGCCGTGTAGTGAAGTGGCTAGCAAGAGCCCTAGGGGATTCAGGAAGACCTGAGTTCAAGTCAAGATTTCTGACACATTCTGGCTTTGTGACCCTGAGTCAGGCTTAATCTCTCAGCATCCTAAGCAACCAAGACTGTACGTTGTAATGATGATCTGTATTAGTAGGAGGAATTTCCTCACCAGGAATTGGGTAAAAAACAAAACAATCCTCTGTTCATTTAGTTTCAATTTTTCTTGAAGTCTTCAGACCTAGCTTATAACATGAACTGCCTGGTCTAGCCACCTCATCTCTCTCACCAATGAAAATACTGAAAGCCCAGGCTGACATCTCCCCTTTCCCCTGTCCCCACAGTGGTGTGGGCCTGGCTCGGGCTCACTTTGAGAAGCAGCCACCTTCCAATCTCCGAAAATCCAACTTCTTCCACTTCGTGTTGGCCATGTATGACCGGCAGGGACAACCCGTGGAGATCGAGCGCACGGCCTTCATTGACTTTGTGGAAAAAGAGCGGGTAAGGGAAGCTGACAGTTAACCTGGCTCTGTGTATGAACTCTTCATTCTTTGGAAAACCTTTGGAGCCAGCCTGGGGTGGGGAGAGTACTGTCCATGGCCAGAGATAGCAGCCCGGAGGGAAAAGGTCTTGGGTCTGTGGGAACAAGTTTCTCCTCTGCCCAGGTTACAGCTGAGCTAGGCTGAATGTTGGGGGAATTCTCCCTGACCCCCATCCTCAGCACTTTCTCTCTCCTGTCTCTGCAGGAGCACAGTGGAGAAAAGACCAACAACGGTATCCATTACCGACTGCAGCTACTGTACAGCAATGGTGAGTTGTCCTGGTCCTAGCCTTCCCATCCTAGCCCAGTCTTTCCTGTCTTGCCTAGTTCAGTCTGTCTCCTTTCCTCTGCCCTGCTTCCTTCCTTCGTGTCCTGCTCAGTTACATCCTGCCCTGCTTCAGACCAAACTGCCCTGCTTTCCCATCCCATCATGGACTGGCCTGCCCTAGCCCATCTTTCTCCATCCTAGCTTGTCTTGTCTTGCCCCTTGTTGCTTGCCCTTCCCAAGGGGTAATGGTTTCAGGCTGACTGTAAATGTCATGTGCATATAAAGTCTCAGGACTTCTTTAGTCCCAGTCCTGGGAGGGAGGTGAAGAACCCTGAGACTTCAAAGAATCCCCTTTCCTTGGCCATCCCAGTCAGACCTGATTCTTCTCCCTCCTTGTTGTTCCCAGGAATTCGCACTGAACAAGACCTGTATGTCCGACTCATTGACTCCATGTCTAAGCAGGTAAGCTGGTGGGAGAAGCCCATTCTGTTCTCCAAGTCTCCTCCTTTTGTTTGGGGGCCTCTTTGGAGCTGGATTGTGTGGTCACAAGCCTCCTAAGGTCATTCTGACCCCCAGCCCCTGGAAGACTGGTTCCGTCTATCCCTACTTTTACCTTTCTGCAGTTTGCCCATCTCTGACACCAGAATTTCCACTTTATTGAGTGTTTACTATGTCCCAGGTACTGTCCAAGGTGCTGAGAAACTACAAGCCAAAAGATGAGACTGGATCTCTGCCCTCCAGCAGGATATAATCTACTTGTAGAGACCAGATGTGCATAGAAATAATTAGAGAACAATATAAGACATCACACAATTAAGCCTTAAACATTGTAGTACTGACAATAAGTGCTGATGATTGCTTTGAGGGGCAGGGTAGGGTTGGTTAGTAGAAGCAGGAAGAAGACAGTGGTCTCAGAATCACAGGGGTACAAGATTTAGAGCTGGAAGCAGCCTTAGAGATCAATTTGTGCAATCAATCCTTCCTCATTTTACAGAGGAAAAAACCAAGGCCCATAGAAATTGTGACCTGCTTGGGGTATTTTAACTCAGGCCTTTGAATCTGAGTAGTGCTTTTCCAAAAAATGTTGTTTTAATTTACTATCAACATAGCAGAAAGCATGCAAAAGTCCCAATAAACAGATGAGAAGGAAAATGATTGTAATGAGATTGTAAAAAATTGTATTTACAGGTTTTTTTTAAAATGTGAATTTCAATTTTAACAAGCTAGTAACTAAATAGTCCTGTTTGTGTCCATGTTCCCTTCTGATTTTTTTGTCCTTCTGTGTGTTTTTCTGGGTTTCATTAATGTTGATATGATTATTTGCTCAGTTGTAGTCAGTGTGTGTATTATTGTCTAAGTGCTCTCTGTGTTATAATGCACTCAGGATACTAGGGTTCTGGTCTGAGCTCTTCCACTGACCAGCTGGGTGACCTTGGGCTGGGACTTACTGGAGGAACTCTTCTTCTGGGCCTGCCCATTGCCTCATTTACTTCCATTACAAGCAAGAGACTGTCTGGATTACTATTTGACTGTGCGCTAATCCCAGGATGGCTGGGGGTGGTACAGGAATGGTGATAATGAGAAGCCTGGTGGGAGTTTCTGAGGTCTTTCCCCCTTTCCACCTTCCTTCAGTGTTGTTTCCTAGTACCAAGTAGGAAGAGGTGATGAGAGGAGATAAAAGTGAGGAGGGAATATGAGATCCTTTCTTCAGTTGACAATCTCCAATTGCCTACTATGGGTAGAGTACTGGGCTAGGTCCTGTGGAGGGGAGGGGGAATTCAGAGATGAAGAAGACACTGCTTTAGGATCCTATAACCCAGCTGAGGAGACAGATACATAAAAGATAATAAAATAAGGCAGGATCTGCAAACTGCTCCATGAAGGGATCTCTGATAGTCTGGAACAGTTGGAGAAGGTTTAGAGATGGGGTTGGATGGGGCTGTTCTAAATTTGAACTTTAAATGAAGTCAGGATTTAACTATATAGGGTGGTGTTTTTTTGGGAAAAGGAGCAGACCAGTTTGAGTGGAATTTAAGAGTCTTGTAAGGGAATAGTGGGAGGAGCCACCGAAGACATGTGATCAGAGTTATGCTTAAGGAGGTTAAATCTGGAAAGAGAAAGACTAGGGGCAAGGAGATATTAGCTTAGGCAGAGAGGGAGTCATGGAAGCTGTCAATCTGGGGTGGCCTCAGTGGAAATAGAAAGGGAGGGACAGATGAGGGAGATATGAGACTCAGCCATTGATTAACTTTCAATGATAGAGAAGAGTCTGGGAACCAAAGATGCCTTAGGGCTACTGAGTCAGAGTGTGTGGGAGAATGACGCCAGCATCCTCTGAAAGAAGAAAGTTAGAAGTGGGACGAACTTGGGATGAAGATGATGACTTGGATTTTAGCTATGTTAATAATAAGCACACAGCAGAAGTGCCCACATTAAGCCAGTGTTCAGATAACCTTTCTGCCAATGACAGTGCTGTCATTGGGGCCACTTCAACAATCTAGACAGCAAGGAGAATGGGGGCAGAATGGCTGGACTGGCAGAGAGAGAAGGCAAGGGGTTGGGGGAATGACTGATCAAAGCTGAGAACCAGGATTTGTATCTGGATTGGGGGTTTATAGTCCTGTCGCTCCTCACTTCAATTCATGGGGTGACCCAGGGAGAAGGCTCTTTATTCCCCTACTTTTTGGTCTTATGGAGAAACCCATGATAGGCTACATGGTGTAGTGGCTAGAGAGCTGACCTTATAACCAGAAAGACCTGGGTTTTAGCCCTGGCCTCCAATAGATACTGTCTGTGTGACCCCTGGCAAGTTGCTTAGCCTCACAACTCTCTAAGGCTATAAGTTTCAGAGAAGGTACTGACTTGCATTATAGGAGTTTCTTCACCCAGGAGTTCCTTATTTTTTTTTAATATAAATTTATTTATTTAACTTTTTACATTCATTTTCACAAAATTTTGGGTTCCAAATTTTCTCCCCTTTTGTCCCCTCCCCCACCCCAGTACACTGAGCATTCTAATTTCCCCTATCACCAATCTGCCCTCTCTTCTATCATCCCTCCCTTCTCTTGTCCCCATCTTCTCTTTCGTCCTGTAGGACCAGATAACTTTCTATTCCCCATTACCTGTATTTCTTCTTTCCTAGTAGCAAGAACAATACTCGACAGTTGTTCCTAAAACTTTGAGTTCCAACTTCTCCCCATCCCTCCCTCCCCACCCATTCCCTTTGGGAAGGCAGGCCAGGAGTTCCTTATGCCAAAAAAAAAAAATCACAAATCTAGACCATATCCTAGGCATATTCATCTTTTCGTATGTCATGGACCCTTTTAGCAAAGTGGTGAAACCTATGGACTTCTCAGCATCATATTTTTTCAGCATAAAGTAAGATGCATCAGATTACAAAGGAAACCAATTATATTGAAATATGGTTTTCAGAATATTAAAAAAAAACAACAGCGAAGTTCATAAACCCCAAGGAATTCCTGTCTCTGTGGTGAAAGCAGTGGGGGGGGGGGGTGGGCAGGATCCAGATGGACCTTGATTCTTCAGTCCTTGCTACAGCTTTTCAAAGGAAACTGTGGATGATCAAAGAGGAAACTTCCCAAACAGAAAGACCCCTGAGGAAGCAGAGAAGGGGATGACTCACAGTAGCTTCTTTTTCCCAACTATGTCCCCAAAGAGGTCCCCTCTTTCACTTTGGCTCCTCACTAGCTTTAGGTAGCTCTGGAGGTTTGCTACCCCCTGCCTCTCTCCCGAGCCCTGGCTTTGTCCCATAGCTCAAAGCAGATGCCATCAAGGCACGTTCCCAGACATCCTCCCTCTTGGGATAGTCACCACAGGTCAGAGGGTTAGAAGTGAATTCTAATAAAAATAATAATAATTATTATATATACACATAGACATATATGCATGTGTGCATGTATACACATATATGCATATGCATACATACACACATATATATGCAGGTATAGTTTGGACCTGTAATTTTATTGGCATAGAGAACTCCTAACACCATTTACCAAGTCAGATCTGTTACCGTTCTGTAATTTATAGTCTCAGGATTTTTCCAGGATAATTTAGAGTTTTAGGGTCACACAGTCGGTATGTGTCAGAGGTTCTTGCTGCAAGATTCCATGCCGATAACTCACTTTTCTCTTGTGCTTTAAAGTTTGCAAAGCCCTTTCCTCATAACAGTTCTATAAGGTAATAGTGCTAATGACATCTTTATTTTACATATTGGGAAACAGAGGTTTAGAGAGTTTCATTGCCTTGCCCAACTGTTACCCAGCTAGTCAGAACTGGGATTTGAACTCAGGTCTCCTGACTCCAAATCCAGGGCTCTTTCCACTGCCTGGTTAGAAGTGGAAGTGTGGGTCCGTTATGGCTTGCTCTTCCTTTCCCCTCTTCTCCCCTCCCCTTCTGTCCAACTGGTCTGTTGCCCCTGTCCCTTCAGGCCATCGTGTACGAGGGACAGGACAAGAACCCAGAGATGTGCCGTGTCCTCCTCACCCACGAGATCATGTGCAGGTGAGTGTCCTGAGGGGTCAAGACGGCTGGGTGGGGCAGGGACAGGGAAGACCTCACCCTAATTGGGTGCTCATGTTGGCCCACAGGGCAGTGTAGGATGAGACTCTGCAAGGTTGAGATGGGTTTGGGAGAAGTGGTGTCCAGATCAGCTCCTCAGGCCTCAGTCTCTTTCCCTCTACCTCTGGACCAGTTACCTAAGCTGGCCCTGGCCCTATGGCAGAGCTGGGGGTGGGGGAGGAAGAATGGGGAGGAGGGAAGGGCCTCCCGGGCACTAGCTGAGCTGGCAGGTCCCTGAGGCCCCATTAGCCAGGGCTGTTTGTGCCGCTCGAGCCGTGTTTGCGCACAGGAGAGTCATCCTGTCACCGCTAATTGAGCTGCAGGAACTTTTACTAATGAGCTGGGGCCCAAGGGAAGGGGACTCCAGAGATGGGGGGGTGGGGGGAAAGGGGAGGCAAGGAACAAGGCTGTGGGGAGTGGTGCCTAAGGACTGGGAGGGGAACAGAGAGGCAGGTGGGCAGGTGTGGTCTGGCATGGACAGAGCAATAGGCCATTCTAACCTAGACCTAGGTAGGGGTGGGGATGCAGAGTGGGTCTCCTTTCCTTCCTATCTCTGCTTCTCAAAGACCTAGTCACCCTAGCTCTGCCCTTAGTTGTATAGTGAGGATTCAAGATTTAGACCTGAAAGGGACCTCACAGGTCAGTTCTTCCTGGGCAAGCTCTTCCAGGGCAGGCATCACCTCAGCAACATCTCTGACAGGTGGTCTTCCAGACTTTAGTGTGAACACTTCCATTGGCAGAAAGCTCATTACTTCATAAAGCAGCTGGCCCAATTGTTGGACAGCTCCAATTGTTAGAGGGTTCTTTGTTATTCCAAGCCAAAAATCTGTTTTCCTGGAACTCCCCCACCCTCATTGTTCCAAGTTCTGTACTCTAGTTTCAGCCACATAGAATAGGTCTATTCCCAGAGGTCATTGCTTAAAGCAAACTCAACATATTGAAATCTGTTTTTACATACAAGTTCAATTATGGGGTATTCTTCATGTTAAATAAGAATTCACATAATATCCCTTTAAAAAAAAAAAGGATGCTCCCCCAGGACATGGGAAAGAGAATTGCATTTAGAAATATTTGATTTACACCAAATGAGTGAATAAACATTTCAAAAATACATTTGTTGTGCAAATTGAAGCAACCAATAGATGGCCTTGGACAAGATCCTTCCAGGCATGGATGGACACAAAATGAGCTGGCAATCCTTACAATGTTTTTTGTCCCCTCCCCTCTCAGTTCTGGGGAGGGAAAGGGCAGAGGGAGACAGACATTTGACTCTTTCCCAAGACCAGCTCTGTACATACCAAGTGAAAAGGAAGTGTATGTCAAGGCAGTGATAAAAAGATAGAGATCCTTCTCTCACCTCCAGGAAAGGAAGAGCTGGGCATTGTGGGAGCACCTTTGCTTCTCTTGGGTCTCTTGGGAATCAAGGTTAGGTAGTTTCTTTCCAGAGCACCAAAGATCCACCTTTTCCAATGAGTCTGTCTGCTGGCTGGGAGGGAGCCCTGTCTAAGTGTGTTCCTAGGCTGATACACAATATAGCTTTTGACAGAATTCCAGAATGTACTTTTTGATCTTTAAACTGGAGTCAGTGGGAAATTATGCACGTATTTACTTTACCCACAGTTTCCTAGAATTCTTTTAAAATTCAGTTTTATTTTCAACATTTGCTTCTTCTCACCCCCTGCTAAGAAAGCAAGAAAAACAAAGCCCCAGTTATAGTTTCATGTAATTCTAAAATCCCAAAGTTGGAAGGGATATCCAACCCATAAGTGGGCAGGAATTTATTTCATAAATATGGAGAGACTAATGGTGACTCCTGGCCTTTTTGTTCTCTATTTCTTCTCTCTTCCTCTGATCCTAGCTGTAGCTTTTCTGAGTATCTGTGGGATCCACTATTTCTGTATCCCTACCTATTTCTCCAGCTTTGAGGCAGAATGAAAGACAAGGATCCTAGCCTGAGGGAAATACAATCCCCCTCCTTCCTTCCCTCAATTCTTGTACCCTTCTCACTTTTCTTTTACAAATGAAACTAAGGTGGGGTGGTCAGGGCTTTGTCCAGGGTACCAAGTTTAGAGGGCAGTCAAGTTAAAGGATCCCCATGGCATTTGCAGTCCCTTAGGAGTGTGGGAACAACAACAGATCTTAGCACATATTTAGCAATAATAATTAGTTAAAATCAGAAGCTACCAAATGGCAGACTGGGGTGAGTGCTTCCTTCACCTTGTCTGGGGGTCTGTGTGTTCCCCCACACAAGGTGGTCTCCTCCATTTCTCTTCCCCACGCTTGGCCCTCATGAAGGCCAGTTTCATGCTGCTTGCCTCAAGTATAGTTTGTGATACTTTTTCTGAGTAAAACAATTGCCATAGTGACAGATTTCTTCCTCTTTCTTCCCTTATCCTCCTGATACCTATTCTTGCCTTTTCCCTTGCCTCACTTTCTTTCTTTCCCCTATCCCACTGTATTTCCTAACTTCTATGCCCTCTCTTTCCTTCTCCCACTCTATTTTACTCTCTTTACTTCTCAGGAGGGGAATAATATCAAGAGACAGCTGGGGGCCCAGTGGAGGGAGCACTGGATGTGCAGTTAGGAAGGCATGAAGTTTTACTAGCTGTGTGACCCTGGACAAGTCACTTAACCTCTGTCTACCTAGGTTTCCTCAGGGGTAGAATGGGAATAATACCTATTCTTGGGGTTGTTGTGAGGATCAGATGAGATAATATTTGTACAGCACGAGACAATTCTCAAAATGCTGTATATGTGTTAACTGTGATTATTCTTAATTTCCTAACATTAATTAAGTCCTAATTAGACTTACATAACAGTAGAATGAAGGGACAGCTATTTGGTGCAGTGGATAGAACTCCAGGCCTGAAGTCAGGAAGACTCATCTATCTGAGTTCGAATCTGGCCTCAGACATTTACTAGCTGTGTGACCCTGGGCAAGTCACTTCACCCTGTTTGCCTCAGTTTCCTCATCTTTAAAATGAACTGGAGAAGGAAATGGCAAACCTTTTCAGTATCTCTCCCAAGAAAACCCCAAATGGGGTCAGGAAGAGTCAGATATGACTGAAATGACCGAACAGCAGCAGTTCTGAAATGGGTTCCTTTGATAAGTAACTAGCTCAGTGGAGGTCTTTAAATGAAAATTGAATGACCATTGGAGAGGGTGTTACAAGAAAAGTTCCTGAGTTAGGACTGTGGATTGAGAGTTGAAAGGATCTTGAAAGGTTATCTAGTACAAACTCCATCACTTCATAAATGGTAAAAATGAGATTTAAGTGACTTGACCAAGGTAAATGTCAGAGATAGGTAGAGACTGAACTAGAACCATAGGATCATAGATTTAGAGATTAAAGGGACTTAGAGGCATTTGACTTCCCACCCTTTCATTTTACAGGTGAGGAAACTGAGGCAGGAAGAGGTTAAGTGACTTATTTTAGGTCACACAGTTTGTCCATGACCGATGTGGGAATTGAACCCATATCCCCCTGATTCCAAGTCAAGTGCCTTTTCTCTTACACAATGATGCCTCTAAAAGGTCACTTCTGGCACTACAACTCTGTTCTCTCTTACAGCCGCTGCTGTGACAAGAAGAGTTGTGGCAACCGAAATGAGACACCGTCTGACCCTGTCATTATAGACAGGTAGAGAGAGGGTCCTGGGGGTCTTGGGAAGAATGTGTGTATTTGTGTGTACATGTATGTGTGTTCATGTATGTGCATGTGAATGTGTGGATGTGTATAGGTGTTCATGTATACACTTGTGTGTTTGTGACTTTATGTATGTGTAGACATGGATGTGTGTTCCTATGTGTTTTTGAGAGTATATGTATAGGTGGACATGTATGGGCGTTCGTGCGTATGAGTATGTGGACATATATGGGTGTGTGTATGCTTGTGTGTTTTTTGTGCGTGTATGTGCATATATAGGAAAATAAGTGTGTTGGTTATGGGCACCAGAATAAGGAGGGGATCTGTTTTGTTGTGGGTGATTTTTTTGGTGGGGAGGAAATTGTGTTTGGGTGAAAGACACTGTTAGGGGGAGAGGAAGCTATGTAACGGGAAGGAGGAAGACATGTCATGGGGAAAAGAACTATGTGATGAAATTGAGGGAAGCGGGGACTAGAGGAAGGATGTGCTCTCAAAAAGTTTATAAGGACTGAACCAACACAAACTCAGAGGCAGAATGATAATGGGACATCAAAATTAGTCACTCCAAGAGACTGAGTAATGGCCAACACATGTGCCCCCTGCTGTGAGGAATTGCAGAATAGCAAATTTTTCTAGGCTGAGTTTGCTTTATAAGGGATTGATTACATGGAATCATATACTTAGCCTGTGAACTCCAGGGAGTGTTGTTGGTAGAGCCTAGTGGTTAGTGAAGAAAGGCTAATGGGAAGGTCTTACCCAAGGAATGGGGGAGCTTACCCCAGGCAAAGGAAACTGCCTAGTCGGGGCTCTAAAACTGGGGTGAATGGGAGGGGGTTTGCTTTGATGGAGCAGGAAATTTGAATTTAGTGTTGAGACAGAATAAGACTAAGTACAAATTGGGAGTTTGAGATGTTTACCTAGACAACTGTGGGGTAACGGAGAAAAAACTAGACCAGGAATGAGAAGACCGGAGTGCTGGTTTACAATCCCACTTGCTACCTGTGTGACTTTGGGCACATACATCTCTGGGAGCCTCAGTTTCCTCCTGTGTAAAATGGAGATAACATCTGCTTGCCTAACCTACCTCACAGGTTATTTGTGGGAGTCAACAATTTCATTCCATAACTGGATAAGTAATAAAATGGTTCAGTGGCTTAAGGTTGTGTGTTCACAATTTTAAAAAAGAATTAAAAGCATGGGTAGCCGGTGTGCCTTGGCTCGTTTAGTCACTCTAATATTTTTGTTATTATTATTTTATTATTAAGTGCTCGGTGCTATTGGAAATAAAAGTTTAGTGAGGACACATGTTCTCCTGGGACTTACAATGTAAGATGACATAAGCATAGATAACTGTACAAAATAATATATGATAATTGCATCAGAGATGTGCCAAAGAAAAAAAGCAAACACACCCAGTGCTATGTAAGTTCTGAGAATGAAAGTTACTATAGACCCCTGGGATCAGCGAACGTTTTATGAATGAATGGATGAGTGAAGAAAGAATGAATGAAAAAAATTTATCCAGAGCTTACTGTGTGCTAGGCATTGTGCTAAGTGATGGAGATACAAAAACAAGCAAACTCTGTCCTTGCACTCGAGGAGTTTACATTATAATAAAGGAAGAGAACCCAAATAGGGGAATTGGATTGGGAAAGTGAGGGACTGGGTACCAGTTCCAGTGGGAGGAAGAGAAATTCAGAGTTCAGAGATGGACAGGAAGTGGAATAGTGGACTTGGGACCCACTAAAATAAGTTTGAGCTCACCAATCAGAACCTAAGTTCATATACTTTCAGGGATTTTCATGTCTAATTGATATCATGTTGCTCGCCTTCTCAGTGGGTTGGAGAGGGATTGGAGAGAAGGAGAGAATTTGGAACTCAAAAATTTTTTTCAAATAATGTTAAAAATAAATAATAAAGTTAAAAACCTCCTAAGGTCATAAGGACAAAAGATTAAGTTTCAGTGAAGGGTGAGGAGGAGAGAAAAAGGCTGTAATATAGGCAGGATAGCTTGAAGGTGCCTAGAATATGGCATGGTAGGCCTTGAACTGGGCAAAATAAGGTTCACTAGTCAGAGCTCAGAGGTCTTTATGGAACAGATGGCATTTGAGTAGGCCTTTAAAGAATGGGTAAGAATTCATTGAGCAAATAGATGGAGAGATGTAGTAGCTAAACTTCTGTAGGTGACTACTGAAAGATACTGGGAAATGTGAAAGGGGTACCATGAAAGTAGAGAAAGGCAGATGGCATCCTAATTTTCAAAAGAGAAAGGGTGAAGTCTGCAAACCAAAGGCTGATGAGCTTGACTTCAATTCTTAGCAAAATGCCAGTACATTATTAAAGGGATGGTACCTAAGAGTTTAGAAAGGAAAGCAGCGATCACAAAGGGCCACTGTGTCTTCATGGCTTCAACAAAACAGGTCATGCCAACCAATCTGGATCCCAGGGGACGGATGATGAAAGAGACTTTCCTCTCAGAAGAGTGTAGAGAAGAATGTAGGTATAGAATGTCACATATACTGTGATACATAGTAGCTATGGTTTTACTTTTGTTACCAGGAGAGTTTGGGGTCAGGATGGGGGAAGCAGCATTAACTGGTATGAAAAACACAAGGCAACATTAAAATCTTTTCAAATGCCAGATCAACCTAATTTCCTTTTTTTTTTTTTTGGCAAAGTTACTAGATTAGGGAATAAACAAACCTAATATGTATATAGCTTTAATGTCTGCAAATCCTTTTATGTATGAGACAGGTATTCTAAGAATGATTATGCCCATTTTATCACTTAATCTCTCTTAGCCTCAGTTTCTTGATCTGTAGAATGAGGATAAATAGCACTTACATTCTCTAGGTCATTGAAATAACATGTCAGATACTCTGCCAGCCTTAAAGTACTACATAAATACTAGTTATCGTTATTGTTAGTGTTTTCATCTTCATTCAGAGAGACATGATGTCCAGAGTGAGGCAGGGCTGCATTCTGCTCTGATATCTTGTTCGCTTATGGGCATTATATCCCAGGAAGCACATTGACAAGCTGAGGAATTTCCATAAATGGAGGATTAGAATGTTGAGGGGACTTGAAACTATGCCAAGCATCAACTGAAGGAATTGAGGGTACCTAGCCTGGAGAAGAGATGCTTTAGAAGGATGGGGAGCAGGCGTGTGGAAGGAGGGTTATTCTGCTTGCCCCAGAAGGCAGAGAGAGGAATAATGGGTGGAAATGGGAGAGAGGCAGATTTCAGCTCTGTAGAGAGGGAAACTTACCAACAGTTAGGGTGGAAAAGGCTGCCACAAGAAGTGAGGGGTTTCCCCTATCCTAGAGATCTCCCCATGGAGGCTGGATGAACACTTACCAGGGCTTCTGCAGATTGGCATTCTTGTTCAGCTATGAATTGGACTAGGACCCAGGGGTGGGGAACCTGCTGCCTTGAGGTCACATGTGGCCCTCTAGGTCCTCAAGGATGACCTTTTGACTGAATTCAACTTCACAAAACAAATCTCCTTAATAAAAGGTTTTATTCTCTAAAACTACAAAGGGATTTGGATTTGTTTGTGAAGTTCGAATTTAGTCAAAGGACCCTGAGGACCTAGAGGACCATGTGTGGCCTTGAGGCTGGAGGTTTCCCACCCCTGGCTTTCAGGTCTGGCCCTGCCAGCTCTGGAGGAGGTGTTTATTAAACACCTACTATGTACCAGGCATCGTGCTAAGGGCTTTACAAATATTATCTCATTGGATCCTCCCTTGAATCGACCTCTTGGAGGTAGGTACTGTTATTAACCCCGTTTTATAGTTAAGGAGTTATGTGACTTGCTCTGGGTTACACAACTAACAAGTGTCTGAGGTTGGATTTTGTCTCAGGTCTTCCTGATCCTAGGTCTAGCTTTACCTACCCTAGAGTCTCCCTGCCTCCCTGCCTCTGAGAGACTGAAAGGAGATGCTGGTTGTGAAAACTAATAAGCATTATGAATGGAGAAATCATGATATATACTATCTACAATAATAAGGAATTGACAGAATCACAGAAACTCAGTCAGCAGAGACTTCAGTCTAACTCATAGGTGTCCCTTTGTAGCCTTTCTCTCCAGTCTCTGCTTAAAGACCCCCTGACATCAGGGTTAGCCATTCCACTTTGGGATTGCTCATATTCTTAGGATTTTTCCTTAATTTGGAGCTCAAATCTGCTTCCCTCAACTCATTACCTCTTGCATTGTTTAGTTCTGTCCTCTGAGATTGAGCAAAGCAAGTCTAATTCCTCTTTCACACCAGAGCCTCTTGGGGGCTTGAAGAAAGTTGTCATATCTGTCTCACCCCTATCCTCCAGATCTTTTCTTCTCTAGGCTAAATTCATAGCTCAGAAGGTCATAGACCTAGGGCTGAAAGAGACCTTAGGTTTCATTTTCTTCAGAAACCCCCAAAAATAAATAACAAAAAAAAGAAATCAGGTTTATCTGGCATGAACTATTCTGTCAGAAACTGTCCTGGCTCTTGGGGAATCATTTCCCCTTTCTAAATGTTGCTTAATTAGGTCTTTATTAGTAGGTTCTATTTTTGGGATTAAGTGACTTGCCCAGGGTCACATAGCTATTAAGTGTCTCAGACTGGATTTGAACTCAGATCTTTATCCACTGTACCACCTAGCTGCCTTGAAGGTTCTCATCTAGAATTTGCTGGAATCAAAACCAGTGCAGAAGCTTATAGTTAAAAATGGAACCCCTTGTCAACATCTGCCTTTCTTTAATCATTAAGCAATCCTTCCTGTTCTCCAGTATTTTCAAAGATCTTTGATAATGGCTCTGCTCAGATCTGTCATCCCTCTCAGTACCCTGGAGAATAGTTCACTTGGGCCTGGTGACTTGCACTCTCTGAGGGCATCTAGATGCTTATATAATCTTCCTGCTCATCTTGGTCTTCAATATTCTGGGTTTTTGTTGTTTTGCCGAGGCAATCAGGGTTAAGTGCCTTGCCCAGAGTCATACGACTAGTGTCAAGTGTCTGAAGCTGGATTTGAACTCAGGTGCTCCAGACTCCAGGGCTGTTGCTCTACCCACTGCTCCACCTAGCTGTCCCTTCAATATCCTGTTAACTATTTTTGTTCTATCTCTCCCAGGCTAAAAGATTATTCTCTTTGATAGCAACGTAAAAGAACTGAGTAGTTCTGCCTTCTCTTCATGGCCTGCTGATATTAACCTGTCTACCTTGAACATCAGATCTGACCTTTCCACACTCAGATCTCTTTAATCCATCCTCCATATAACTGCTAAAGTGATTTTCCCTTAAACACACCTCTGACCGTCTCACTCATTTCATTATTCCCTCTAAGATCAAATATAAACTCTTCTGTCTGGTATATAATAAAGTCCTTCATAACCAGGCTCCAACCCATCTTTTTAGCTTTATTATATATCATTCCCCTTCATGCACTCCACAATAGAGCCAGTTTCTTACTTGTCAGTCCCTCTCCCATCTGCTTGCCTTTGCACAGGCTGCCTGCCCCCTCCCTGCTCCAAGCCCATCCCCCTACTTAGATTGTTCTCCCTCCTCACCTTTGGCTTCTAGAGTCCCTACTTTTCTTCAAGTTTCAGTTTGTGACGCTTTCTACCTGAAAATCTTTCTTGGATTCCCTGGTTCCCTCCTCCAATTACTTTGTATATAGTTTGTATAAATTGGAAGCCACTAAGTGGCATCATACTGCATAGAGTGCTGAGTCTATAGTCAGGAAGACCTGAGTTCAAATGCAGCCTCGGACATTTACTAGCTGTCTAACCTTGGGCAAATCACTTAACCTCCTTTTACATCAATTTACTGACCTATAACCTATAATAACTTATAAAATGGGGATGACAGTAATAGCACCTATCTCACAATCAAATGAGATAAAATTTATAAAGTGCTTTGCAGGGTACCCGGCACATAGTAGGAGTTCAATGAATTCTTGTGCCTTCCTTTCTGTATATACTTCTATGTGTATGCATCCTCTCCCCAATATCATAAACTCCTTAAGGACATGGTCTGTTTCTCAGTTTTATCTTTGTAACCCAGATGCTCAGCATATTAGTAGGTGCTCCGTAAATCAAGAGATTGATGGCACTTAACTATGAAACCACTAACACTTAAAGTGGGTTTTTGTCTTTCTTAGCATTCATTGCCAGCTTTAGCTCATTTTGAGTTTTTGTCTTTTTTTTTAATTCTTACATGACTTTGAAACTGTTTTGTATTCATTCATTACCTGCCCTTGATTCTATTTTCTACATCAAAAAATGTAATTTGGTCAATGAATTCCCTCTGTATAAATCCCCCTTGGTCTATTTAAACAGACCATCTTTTTCTTCCTCACTGAAATTTCATGCTTCCATTGTCAGACTTCCATTTCTGAGAAATGCCCAACTCTTCTGGACTGACTCTTCTTGAATATTAGCCCATGAAATTCTGTCCTTTCTCTGAACTCTTTGAAAGATTCTCACCTAAAATAGAGGCTATCACCTCCTCCTCCTGAATACTTTCTCCTACTTGACTCCTCATGACCCTCTTCTCTCCTGTTTCTCTTTCTACCTGTCTGACTGTTCCTTCTCAGACTTCTTTGCAGGATGATCATTCATGTTTCTTAGACCCTATGTATGGATATGCCTGGGGTTTTTGTCATGGGGTCTCTTTTCTATCACCATTTTCTCTCTTGGTGACCTCGTTCTCTCTCAGGGGTTAAATTGGCTAGCACCACTATGCAGGTGATTCCCAGATATACATGTGCAACCCTCATCTGTCTCCTGAACTTTGGTCCCATATCACCACCTGCCTTTTGGAACTCACTTCAAACTCAACATATCCAAAATGGATCTCATTATCTGTTCCCACTAAACTCTCCCTTCTCTCAACCATGCCTCCAGGCAGGCAAGTTCAAAAATTCAGAGTCCTTTTGGATTCTTCACTCTCCTTCACCCCATATGTCTACTTTCAGGTCAAGTCAACAAACATTTATTAAGCTCTACTATGTACCAGGCACTGTGATAAGCACTGGAGATGCAAAAATAGTCCCTGATCTCAAGGAGCTCCCAATCTAATGGCAGTGACTGCTATATACAAAAAAAGATGTATATAAGAATAACTGGAGATAATCTCAGAGGGAAGTCTGGCATCAAAGGGGATCAAGAAAGGTTTCTTTCAGAAAGTAGTGACACAGTGGATAGAACACTGGCCCTGGTGTCAGGAGGAGCAGAGTTCAAATCTGGCATCAGAAACTTAATAGCTGTGAAACTCTGTTTGCCTCAGTTTCCTCATCTGTAAAATGACCTAGAGAAGGAATTGGCAAACTATTCCAGTATCTTTGCCAAGGAAATCCTAAATGGAGTCAAGAAGAGTCAGACATGACTGAAACAACTCAAAAACCAACAACAGCTCTTACAGAAGGTGGAATTTTATCTGGGACCTCAAGGGAGTCAGGGAAGCCAGGAAATGGAGATGAGAAGGAAGATTTTCAGGGGAATACCTACTGAAAGTGCATGGAGTCTGAAGATGAAGTGTCTTGTTCAAGGAGTAGCAATGACACTGGTTTCACTGGAGTATGTGGAGGGAAGTAAGATGTAAGAAGACTGAAAAAGTAGAAAGGGGTCAGGTTATGGAAGCCTTTTAAAACCAGAGAATTTTATATTTGATCTGGAGGTAGTAGGGATCCATGGGAATTGATTGATTATTAAACATGATCAGATTCACACTTTAGGAAGATTAGTTTGTCAGATGACTAAAGGATGGGAAAGAGTGGGAAGAGATGTAGGGCAGAAAGACCAATAGAAGGGATATTGGAATAGACCAGGCATGAGGGGATTAGGGCCTGGACCAAGGAGGTGGCAGTATCTGAGGAGAGAAGGGGATATATACAATAGGTGTTACAATGGTAGAATTGACAAGATTTGATGTAGAGGGGATGATGAGAGAGTAAGGAGTCAAGGATGACTGGGAGGATGGTAGTATCCTGAATGGTAAGAGGGAAAGTAGGAAGGGGGAGGTTTTGAGATATTTTCAATTCTACCTCCACAATATCTGTCTTCTTCCTACTTACACACAAGCACTTGAGTCCAGTCTTTTGTCATTGCTCGCATGGACTTCTAGAATAGTCCCCTAATTGGTTTCTTTCCCCCCAGTATCTCTCCTCTAATCCTTCCACCATCCAGCTACCAACTGATATTCCAAAAGCACAGATCTGATCATGTTAGTCTCCTATTCAAAAAGTTTCATTGGTTCCTTAGGATAAAATACACTTTTCTCTTTCATTAAAAGTCCTTCCTTTAGAATCTCATTCCAATGTATCTCTCCCAACCTTGCTTCATGTTACTGTCTCTCATGTAGAGCCTAGAGCTGTTTAAGCAAAACCATCCTACTTGCTGTTTTCTGTTCCTGATGTCATTTCCTATTTTTGTGCCTCTGCACGTGTCCCCGGGCCTGGAGTACTCTTCATCCTCAATCCTGCCTCTTGAAATTCCTACATCGATTCAAAACTTGGCTCAAATATCTTCTCTTCTGGGGCCTTGCTGATCCCTGGAGTTGTTGGTCCTCTCCCTACTTTGTACATGCTTATTGGTACCCACGTTTCCCTCTAATAGAATATTGGAGGAAGAATCAAGGAAAGGACTCTTTCCATTTTGTCTTCATATGTCCTTATGTTAAGCACATTTTTAAAAATCGGACCTATGATTTCATGGATCTGGGGAATTTCAAGCATGGAAACTTCTTCCATCAATGCAGACTATACCTTAATTTGTAATTTAGAGTCCTAGAGAGCTGTCTAGAGGCACTGAGAGTTTAAATCAATGTCAGAGGCAGC
The DNA here is from genome assembly GCA_028658325.1 of Potorous gilbertii. Lineage (NCBI taxonomy): Eukaryota > Metazoa > Chordata > Mammalia > Diprotodontia > Potoroidae > Potorous > Potorous gilbertii. The sequence goes on from CM053772.1 coordinate 231,667,101, forward strand.
ATTTGAACTAAGTCTTGATAATTCTGAGACCAGTCCTCTATCCTTTATGCCATGCACTTCCTGCCTGGAACATAGATGTCCAATAAATGCTTACTCAATTGAATTGGATCAGATTCTTTTCCTTTTAAAAAACAAATCAGATTCTAAGATGGAGAGCTCAATTCAACCCAAATTTCTCAGGGTTCTTTCTTCAGCAACCAGTTCTTTCTTACTAGTAAAAATCAGATCCAAGTTCACTCTTCCTCTTTTTTCTTCCTCTACTTTTTGAAGAATGAAGATATCCTCAAGGACAGTCAAGAATTTATTAGCTGCTCTGCTGTAAGAAGAAAGGAAGGAAGGAAGAATAGATTAGAGAGAGAAGGAGGGAGGAAAAGGAGAAAGAGAAAGGAAGGAAAGAGAGAAGGAGGGAGGGAAAGAAAAGGAAAGAAAGAGAAGAGAGAGAGAGTGGTAGAAGCTCCAGCAAGTATCTAGAGAGTGAGATTTCCCTCACATGCTGTATTATGCCTCTGTGTCAGGTTTTGTTCTATTTCACATCTCATCCATCCCATGATGGGATACTTCCCCACAATACTTATACCAGTCTCCCTCCATTCATCCTTTCTCAAATATTCTCTAGTTTAGAGTTCTTCATATGAGAATATGGTCTTAATCTCCAGAGCTTTGCCATATTTCTTTCCATCTAATCTGCTGCTTTTGAATAAGATTTAAGCTTCTCTAACCATATTCCAGCTATGAATCAAGTCTCCTGTCTAGGGGGTTGAATTTACAGAAGACCTGAGTTCAAATCTTACCTCTAACATATACTAACTGTATAAACATGGGCAAGTAATTCCAGGCACTCTTGTAAGTTACAGTTGAGTTGCTTTTCAATATTGGTGGAAGGAGTTTCCATATTGGAAATTCCCTTTACTAATGAACTTTCAGTTGGACCCATCATCCATAGCCATTCCCTTTGCTCTGTAAAGCCTTAGCTTTCATTGTTGGCCCTCTTACTGGTTATTGCCAAATGGGAATTACTGTTCATTTTCACTGATAACTCTTCTTCCTACTTATTCTCTATTATTGGGATTGGTGGATTCCCAAGAATAGTTTTTTTCCTCTATCAATTTTCATTTAGAGTCACATAGATTAGATATCCAAGGCATATACACACATATAAAATACACACACATGCACACACACACACACACACACACACACACAAATGCACTTTTTTTGACTAGCCCTTGTTAAATACAATAGATGCTTGGCCAAGGCTTATTCTTTCCATATTTTGAGCTGTGATCCAGAAATCCACATCATGTCCATGTTGAGTACCATTTTCTTAACTAACTATACCTGTCCCAAACCCATTTTTCTTTTCCTGCAGCCCATACTTTCTTTTGGCAGCAGCAGTAAGAACATAACCTGCGCCCCTGATGTTCTGAGTTTCTTCCCCAAAATTATCATGGCTCCATCATTTGTTTTCATATGAATCACCAGAAGTAAATGATGGTTGTCAGGACTGACAAGAGATCCTCTATCATGCCTTGAACATGAGCCCTGGAGGATGGTACCTCCCTTTTGTTCTTGTCGAGTTGACATACGCACATATGGTCCATCGATGTAGATCCAACAGCTGTCACTCATTCTTTTTTCCTGACCAGTCCTGAATGACTTCTCTTCTTGTGGAACCATTTAAGTGATGCAACGGATAGAATTTTGGTCATGGAATCAGGATGACCTGAGTTCAAATCCTGCCTCAGACAGTTAATAGTAGTCTGACCTCTTTGCACTTCAGTTTTTTCTTCTGTAAAATGAGAGGAGGTTGAATTCTGTGGCTTCCAATGCCCCTTTCATTGTAGTTCAGTCATTTTTTAGTCATATCTGACTCTTCATGTTCACATTTGGAGTTTCTTTGGCTGAGATACTAAAGTGGTTTGCCATTTCCTTTTCCATCTCATTTTACAGATGAGGAAACGGAGATAAACAGGATTAAGTAACTTTCCCAAGGTCACACAGCTAGTAAGTATCAAGTATCTGAGGCTGAATCTGAACTCAGGTCTTCTTTACCCCAGGCCCAATGCTCCATCCACTGAGCCCCCTAGCTGACTCAGAAGACCTTTCAGCTCTAAATAAATCTCTGATTTTAGTTATTCTGGGAGCATAGGAAATTTTCTCCTCAGCAGGTCCAACTCTACCCTTAGTGAGAATAGCCTCAGTCATACCTGTTACATAGTTCCAAAGGTTCAGGTCCAATGGCCTTCCTCCTTCCTTTGATTTTTGGTCACATTCTCTCTATACCTTTCCCACCCCCTCTGCACTCATTCCCCTTCCCCCACCATCTGACACATTTTAGGATTCCCTTCTTGGTTATCTTTTGAAGCACTTTTTTTATTTCTTAAAGAGGCACATTCTCCCAGTTAATCCTGAAGTTGCTCCCCAACCTTTGACCTTCTCTCGTGGTTCCAGCAGCCTGCATCGTTATGCACAGGTAGTGTCTGCTTAGCATTGGCACCTAGCAGCACATGCTCTGTGGGTCCCTGGATAGTTCCTCTTGCTTTTAAACTGCTGCATCTTAGCTCCCTGATGCTCTCATGGCTAACTGTGGCAGCAAACTGCCTGTTTATTGTGTTGAGAGCTCCTTTCAGATGTTTTATCTATAGTGTGTTTTCTCATCTTTTTCTGGGGGCTTTTCTTTCCTTTTCATTTATTATCTAAAACAGTGGTGTCAAAACACAAATAGAAATGGAGGCCATAATCTATACCTGAGGATTCCTACAGCCTGCATATTGACTTAACTCTAAAATTTTAATGTTATCAGTGTTTTATTGTATTTTTCTTTATTTTGGTAAATATTTCCCAATTACACTTTAATCTGACCCAGGCCTCATCTGTGTTTGATACCTCTGATGTTAAGCACTAAATCTCACAGATTTCAGTTGACCAAAGAATAGGGAATCCTATAGATATTGAACTAAGGAATAAAATTATGGAAATGTTGTTGAAAGAGATCATTCCAACGACTGTCTTGGGGTGACCTTAGGAGGATACTGAAGGGTGATAGGTAGATTATTAGCTCCAGAATTGTGTAACAAGATATCCAAGTTATCGAATCAGAGGGATACTCTTAGAACATAGAATTCAGAGTTGGAAAGGTCCTTGGTTATTATCTAGGTCTATCACTTTCTCAATGGAGAAACCTTTACTTATGGTATCCCTAAAGGATGGGCATTTAGCTGCTTCTTGAAGACCTCCAGTAATGAGGAGTTAACCCCTGCCCAAGGCAGCTCATTTCTTTTTGGGACAGCTCCGTCTCTAGGAAATTCTCTCTTCTATTAAGCCAAAGTCTGCCACCATTCAGTCAGTCAGCTTAGTTTTGCCCTTGAGCAACAGAGAATGTCTGCTCCCTTTCCTTTCTGAGTCTTTCAAATATTAGAAGATAGCTTTTCAGTCTTCCCTTTTCTCCCTCAGGCTAAATACACTCATTTCCCTTAGCTGTTCCTTATGTAACACAGTTTCCATCCTGATCACCTCTGGATGCTCTCCAGCTTGTCAGTACCCATCTTAAAAAGTGATGCCCTGAACCAAATGCACCTTTGAACTGCTGTTTGCCCATCACAATACATAGAAGGACTTTCACTTTCTACGTTCTGAAAATGCTACTTTCATTAATGCAGCTTGATAGTGATACTGACTTGTACTTATGTAACTTTGACCACAATCAGGAGCCAAATCTGGTTTCTGCCTCCATAACATCTCTCACATCTGCCCCATTCTCACCATCCAGAGAGCTACCCCATCCCCACCCAGGTACAGGCTCATCACCTCTCATCTGTATTATTACAATAGCTTTCTTATTGGTTTCCTTACTTCAATTTTCCCCCATCATCCCTAATTCATCCTTTACAAAGTTGCCAAAGTGATTTTCCTAAAGTATAAGCCTTGGCCAAGTCACTCGTCTATAAATAATTTCCTCATATAAATAAATATAATTCCTCATAAATAAATAAAATCATCAGTTAACCACTTGTTCCCTATTACTTGCTGGACCAAATATAAACTTCTCTGTTTGTCATTTAAAACTCTTCACAGCCTGTCTCCAACCTTCCTATTGTACACTTTTCTCCTTTCTCACTTCCGGTTCAGCCAAACTGGACTCCTTGAAAGTTCTGCATAAGTACCTGGTATTCCATCTCCATTTTCTGTTACTTTGCCCCAGATAGCTCCTATGCCTGGAATATACTACCTCCTGACCCTGAACACTTAGAATTTCTAGTTTCCTTCAAGGTACAGTTTATGTGGATCATTGAAGGCTTTCCTGATCCCATCAGCTCCTACCATCTTCCCCTCCAAATTGCCTTCTATCTATTTTATTTGTTCCTAGATGCACACAGCTTGTCTTCCCTGGCTATATTGTAAACTCCTTGAGGGTAGGGATTGTCTTTATATCCTTACCCAGTACTGAGCACAGTGCCTGGCACATAGTAGGCGCTTATAAATGTTTGTTGATTGATTCAGAGAACTTTCACATACATTGATTCATCTTTTTTGGCAACCACTTTTGGTCAAGAAAAACTCCTAGATTTGTTTTTAACATGAAAAGTTTTAAAGTCACTTCTCCCCATCCTATATTTATACAATTGATTTTTTGGACTTAAATGCAGGGACTTCAAATTTATCTCTACTGAAATGGGCCTTGTTGATTTACACTCAGTGTTTATCAGTCAATTTAATTTTTGGGTTTTGCTTAATCATCTATCAGTCTATAATTATTTATTGACACCTACAAAAGGCACAGTGTTTTAGGTGATGTCGGAGATTATATATCATATAAGACAATAGGCCTTGATCTCAAGAAGAATATAATTTGGGGCAGGGGAGGGAAACCCTCACATTTATATAGTAATGTAAGTTTTGCAACATGCAACAATACTGTGCGGTAAGTACTGTTATTAACTTGATTTTACAGATAAAAATGAGGCAGGCAGGAGTTAAGTGATTTGCTCAGAGTCATGTAATTAACAACTGTCTAAAACCAGATTTGAAGTCAGGTCTACTCTATTCCAAGTACCATACTCTATCCACGGTACCAACTTTTATGAATAATTGTAAGATTTGTAAGATATGGCATAAACACAAGGCACCATAAGACTCAAGAACAAAAGACAAGGTGAGGGCAATACAAGAATTAAATTACTCTTAAATATAGTAATATAAATCATCTCCCAAGGTAGTCCATGATTGATGGCCAGAGGAACTGTTTAGACTTAAGAGGAATTAAAGGGTGAAAGGTATCACTCTGGTTTGGGAGTGCTTCACAGAGGTGGTAGTGGGGGGTGAAAATTTGCCCTTGAAAGGTGTATAGGATATCTACAAAGAGGATGAGCCACGGAAGTAACATGTGTTCTGGCCAAGATTTAGTAGGAAGATGTATGCTGAGAGCCTCGATCCAAGTTGAGATTGAATAGTTAGAATAGGACCAGGAAGAACGAGAAGGCAAAGCCTTTCTTCTGGAAAGAATGGGACGATAATGCTGCTAAAATTCTGCAAATCAAGGGAGCACATAGATGTGAAGAGATGGGCGCAGAGGGAGAATGACAGCAAGGATGTTGGAAAATATGGTTCAAGTTTAAGAAATAAAAGAGATGCAAGGCTTGAAGGCAGCTCTCATTTTCTTCAAAAAGAAAGGTGGAAGGCCCTGGATGTGGGAAGCACCAAACAACATCACAAAAAATGAAAGTGATGTCTCAAAAAGTAGGAAAGAACTGATTACTAATATGGGAGATGTAACCTTTGGGAACCGGCAGGCAGATTGTCAACTAATTAGAACAAAGGTCAAAAATCCATATCAAATTAGGAGAAATAATTGCTAATATCTATATAGTGCTTACTATGTGCTAGGCACTGTGCTAAATGCTCTACCTTTATTATCACATCTGACCCTCCGGATAAGCCCAGGAGGTATGAGGATCCCCATTTTACAGATGAGAAAACTGAGGCAAACAGAAGTTAATTGACTTGCCTAGGGTCACATAGAAAGGATAAAGATGAGACTGGACACTACATGCTTTTTTGTTTTAAACTTTCATCGATACCTTTTTTAAAAATACCTTTATCTCCCAATATATTTCTCTCTCTCTCTCTCTCTCTCTCTCTCTCTCTCTCTCTCTCTCTCTCTCTCCTCCCCCGCTACAGAGTCATCCCTCAGAATACAGAATACAAAAGAAAAGGGGGGGCAGTTCAATATAACAGATCAACATGCAAAATAAGTCTGACAGTATGTGCTCTGTTCAGTTCCCTAGTCACCCTATCTCTGCAAAGAAGAGAGGGAGATACATCCTTATATTTCTTCTTTATTGCTGTGCTTAACGTTGTTTTCATCTATATTGTACCCATTGTGAATATAGTTTTCCTGGTTCTGCTTGCTTCACTTTATATATCAGTTCCTATGAGTCTTCCAGTGCTTCCCTATAGTCTTCCTATTCATAAATTCTTTTTTTCATAAATTCTTAAAACAGAAATATTCCCTTGTCTTACAGTTCTTTTAGCCATTTTTCAATCTACAGTCATTTACTTTGTTTCTAGTTCTTTGCTACTACAAAAAGAGCTGCCATAAATATTTTGGCAGACATTGGACCCTTCCTTCTATTTTTTGACTTTCTTGGGTGAATATAGCTAATTTGCATGTAATTATAAAAGCTTCAATCTAACCTATCCAAATGAGTTGTTGATGTCAAAACATGGGAAATGGAAAAAGACAAAAATTCTGACCTTGATTATCACCATTTCCTATAGAAGTTTAACTGACGTGAACAGTTGCTACAACAAGGAGGCCAAAGAGTCCCAAAGAATACCTTAGCCAGAAATTACTTTAGCTCCTTGCTGAATCAAGAGATATGGTGGCCAAGAGGAGCACTGATTCAGAATACAAGCTCATTTGTGAAATACTTCAGAAGAGGATAGTGGAAAATTATGAGGATTACTGGTCCATAAAATAGTGAAAAATAGTCGAGGTAAAAATGTTCCAACTAAGTTATATCATCCCAAGAGTGTACATATATTAAACCATCAGGGGGAAAACAAATAAATAAAAAATGGAACTGATTGGTCAGTTTCTATAACAATCTATTTTCATCTCAAGAATTATGAAACCATAATTATGAATTATGACATTTCATACTTTGCCCTCTGATGTGCTTAAAATAGTACAGTAGCAGTAGCAATTATGTTTAAGGACACAAAATTGGGAAAAATGGATAGACCAGACCAAGTCATAGAGGAAATATATGCTGAACAGTCTTGAAAGTCCTAAGATAATGTTGTATAAGATATTTTAGAAAGGAGAAGATACCAAAAGAATGGAAAAATCATGGACAATATTATTACCCCCAAAGTGTAATTGAGAAGACATCAATGTATTTATCCATATGCCTACTTTTTATCATATTTACCATATTTTTTGTAAGAATGATCTATACACATTAAAAGTGGTCTTGAGAAAAATGCAAGGAGTGAAGAGGCAAAGTTTTGCAAATGATTTTGAATAGCAAATTGCAATTTTTGCAGTCACAGAATTGATCAAAGGTGCAGAAAATACAAGATCCTTTTTAATTTCAAAAAAGCATTTGATTCTGTTGGACAAAACACAGCCTTAAAGTCTCCTCTCCAGTAAGAAATCTTTCATATATATGTTAAGGTCATGTAAAATTCCTTGATAAATTCAACTCTTTGAGGTTTCAATGACCCCTGATCATTCATGTTAAGCAAGGCATAAAATAGGGAGTTATATGCTTACTTAAAGTTTTTCCCACTGTTATAGAGAATGCTCTTTGCAAGGTTCAGTTAAAAAGTGGGCATATAGGTGAGGTTTTCCAGATGTTCCTGTTTCTGGATCATTTTGTGCTGATTGTATCAAATCTCTTTGGAGGGCCTCCTCAGCAAAATTCATGATTATTCAGAAAAGCAATCTAACAATCCAAATAGGAAAAAACAAATGGATGAAAAAAGCCTATTGTTCAGACAATGATGTCCAATCCATTGATTTAGTATATGTATCTTTTCATAGATACTGCATATGGACATTGAGCTCAGTCAAGAATTGAATAAGAGGAGAAAGGAGTGAATTGCATTTGGGAAATGGCTAAATACCTTTAACAATACCAGGCTATTTCTAAAAAATAAAAACCAAATTTTAAAACAACATTATTCTCCCAGTGATGCTGCATAGTTGTAAGTCCTGGGATACCACAGTTTCCAAAGAATCAAAATTGACCTATAGAGCAATAATGAGGTGATTGTGGAAATAAGTAGTCTACAGTATGTTTTCACAAGTGACTTTTGTATAAGAAAGAGCTTAAGTGATCATCCAAGGAAAATATGATTAGAAAGGGAGGTGAACCAGTCATGTATCCAATGAGGAATAAGAGAGCAGCAGCAGTCCCCTCCAAATGCAAAAGAAAAAGAAAAAAACAAACAAAAAACTGAAAGAAGACCTTCAGGTCATTAGCTAAATTTTCTGCAGAGGATCTGTGGGAGATCATGAACTAGAATTAAATGGAGAAGGTGTGGCTAGACTGCTGCACCAATGGAAAAAATACTTTTATTGAGAAGAACAAAGGAGATCCATTAGATATGGAGTGTGAGATGATAGCCAGACATTTAGATATGGGCAGAATTCAGATCCGAGGTTGGGGCCAGATATTTAGAACTGGGAGTCATGCAAAAAGGATCCTTAGGAATATAGAGAGACAAGATCAGAGACTTGAAAACTGAGCCCTGAAGAATGGGGAAGAGGAAAAATAAATATCAAGGAAAACAGAAAGATCAGATGGTCAGAAAGGGAAGAGAAAAGACAGTATGATGCAATGCCATAAGGACGAAGAGGAGAGAAAAAAGATGTGGTCAATGATGCCAAAGGCTGAAGAGTGGGCAAGGAGGATGAATGATGAGAAAAGATCAGCAAAGCTGACTATAAAGAGGACACTGACCCTGCAGAGAGCAGCTTCAGTTTAGGTGCAGGGACCGAAGCTAGATTGTAAAGGATTAAGGAGAAGCACATGGTAAAACGTAGAGGTAGCAGGTATTGACATTTTTTGTTCAGAATATTTGGCAATGAAAGGGATGGGAAAAATAGAATATTAATTACAGCAAGGTTAATTGTAGGTGTCTTAATGCAAAGGTAGATCTACTTTCCACATTAGCAATTGCCTGTTGGACATCTTGATTGGCTATCCCATTGGCAGTTCAAACTTAGCTTACCCAAAATGGAACCCTTCCTCCAAATTTTCTTCTGTTAAGGGCACTAGCATCCTTCTCACCACCCATATTTGAAACCCTTAATTTCTCCCTATTTCCGGTCAGCTTGTCCATTCTACATCCACACCATATCTTTTATCAATTCCTTTCTCCACTCAAATGGCCACCACTTGGTTTCACACCATTTTCAAAGTGCCTTTCTCTATTCTCTCATTTAGATTGTTGCAATAGTTTTTTTAACTGGAATCCCAGCTTCTTATTTCTCTAGTCTTTAATCCATCCTCCATACAGTTAAAAAAAATAATGGACTTTTACACAGTTAGCTAGGTTGGTTCTTAGACATGAAACAATTTAGCATCATTGGGTTCATCCCCAAAGCCTTTCCAGTTTGACAGGATCTGCCAAGGCAGAAACAAGAAAGAGAGAATCCCTCTTCTCCCAAGATTCCCCTTGGAAAACCTCCCTTTATTGCCCAATATTTGACTATAAATATGAATTCAGTTTGTGTGACTGGGAGAAAAGTTCAGATGATGAGAGAAGTTATACTGTCCCGTCTTATATATATGGTCATCTAAGATCCCTAGGAATGGCAGTACTCTTCACAGACCACTAGTCCTGCTTTTGGCCTGACCCCTCATCACAATTGTCTGGGGGGAATTACCCCTGTGGAGACATATCTCCCCCATCCTTGCCATCACCAATGACAATAGACCAACTGTCACCAATGGGCAGGTAAACTAGCCTAGTTGCCCTGAGGGTCAGAGAAGAAATGGAACATGCCTGGTGGGCCATGCTGCCATCACTACCACCATCTCCCTTCGCTCCTTTGTGAAAGCCCCTAAGAACTTCAGAAATACCAGAACCTCTCAGTTCTTCAGCCCTGCTTTTACTCTGGGCCCCACAAACATCTTCCAAGTGAATAGAGACCTGTCCCAGTTTCTGTCTCTGCAAATGCCACTACCTTGACTTCTCAGCAATCACAGCTACCAAAGACCAAGAAAAAGAAGTTTTGTCGCCAGAATTCTTGGCACTGCCAAAAAAGTTTGACATCAGAAATGGATATGGTTTTATCAAAGGAAATGACATCAAAGAAGATATATTACCATCTACCTTGTAATTGCACCTTAAAGACTACTGGTCTTTTTTATCTAACTTATAGTCAAAATCTATGTGTTGCCTCCCTCTATTAGAAGATCAGCTTGTTTATCCCAGCTCAATGCTTGCACATAGTACAGAGTAAGCACTTAAATGTTTTATCATTCATTCATCTATTTGCTCATATAAAATAATAAGTGCTGAATAAATTTTTTAAAAGTTGTGTAGCTCAAGTCTATATTGACAGAAAAGTAGTTCACATATCCAAGCTTATCTCCTACAAGTCTATACCACAGAATCTCTGCTTCATTTATGCTCATTGTCCCAGGCCCACAATGATGAGACATGTATTGATGAACTTTTTCAGAGGACTACTTGTCCGGCTCTCTGTGATAGTTTGGTCTATATGTATTTTTCATCCACTTTAGGTATCCAGTATGGTTTATTGGATGGAATTCTCTTGCTTTAGATCACTGAGAAAGCTTTGTATCATTCAGGGATTCTGTGATGTTAGTATGCTGTCATCTGTGAATAGAAATTTTTGAAAAGCTTACTGTCAGTAGAGAATCAAAAAGTCCTATTCTGATATTCCACAGTGGGTATAAAGATGACTCCAAGTTTTTCAAGACTGATATCAGCACTGGTGGATCTGGCCAAATTAGAGTGACTTTGAGGGTGAGCCCAGCAATGCTAGATTGTCTCGTGAAGATCAAGCTAGCTAAATATGGAGAAGGTCATCACCAGAAGTGGGAGCCCCCTAACAAATCAAGCTGAATGGCCAGCCTTCCACTGGTGGTCTTCAAGCAGAGGTAACGTGACCCTTTGTAGGATGGATTGTGGGTAGGAGCTGGACTAAATGACCTCTTAGTTTCCCTTATTTGAAGAGTCTATAATTCTGATCCTGGCTGGATGGGTTGGAAGGACAGGGTGGTGGTAGAGTGGAGGGTAGAGTGTGTTGCTGGAGTGACCCTATAACTTCATGTGGCAGTGTCCTCTCCTCAGCGCTGTCCAGCTTCTGATCCTCTGAAGGAAATGGAGTAATAGAAGAAGATGGGCAGGATGATGCAATTAACAAGGCTTGGGCAAGAAGAAAGGGTCTAGGTCTGCGTATTGCTCTTAGAGTCATGTTAGCCCTTTCTTCCCCTCCAGGTCAGGGCTATATTTTTCATTAGGCCTGGTGCCCAGGGTCTATGAAAATCATTCTGACCATAAAAATTCATATAATTAGAAACTATTTCAAAGACCTCTAGCTGAGTCAGATTAACAAGCATTTATTAAACTTCTGAAATAAATATATACCAGGCACTGTGCTAAGCACTAGGGATACAGAGAAAAGCAAAACAAAAAAATTCCTGTTCTCACAGAACTCATAGTCCAATAGGAAGACAACATGCCAACAAATGTGTACAGATGAGCTACAGACAGGATTACAGAGGGAAGGCGGGAGGAATTAAGGAGGACTGGAGAAAGGCTTCTTATTTTAGCTGTATTTTAGATGTATTTTAGCTGGACCTGGAATATGACTTCATATAAATATATGCATGTATATATTTATATATAGTGTGTATATGTTTGTATTGCAAAGACAGGCACACTACATAGACAGGTGGTTAAAAATGTACCCACTCAAGGGTCCTGCCAAAAACAAATCTAAAGACCCTTAGTCTTAATCCTTAAACCTTAATCTGATTTGTTCCCCCTGACCCCTGAAACTGGAAATATATAAGAAGGACAGACTCAGGTGAGCCCAAGCTCCACCCCTGGAACAGATGGGAAAAACAGCATTTTCCATCTGCACTCTCTTCCATCTTTCTTCCAAGCCGCAAACATAGTAAATGATGGAACCTGGCTCCCTCCCTCCCTCACTGCTCTTTCTGTGTATCCCTCCTCCCAATTCCCTAAAGCAGGCAACCTTTCCTATTTCACAGATGTTACAGTTCTTGGAAATTTCAAATTCCATCACCTCTGGGCTCCTTCCAGCTCCCTTCCCAGCATAGCCTGTTAACTGAACCTAGATACAAGGCTTCCCAAGCCTCCCTCCCAGCCCTGAACTATCCAGAGCTTTAGGCTTTACATCCCTCCTGGCCTAGAAGCTCATAGTGTAATCTCTCCTTTCTTCTCCTATGTTCTCCTTACCCCAGTGGATCTCTTCATCTCATCCTATGAGGAGAGGAGCCATAAGTTCATATACATAAGTAACTTCTTCATGCCTTAGCAACAATCCAATGTTGGGTTGACTTGCCCACATCTTTATCCCAGTATTCATAAATTCCATGTAGGAGTGGGAGACCTCTGAAGCCTGCCTTGTACTTACTTTGACATCTGAGTATAGGCTACAGCCTAGGAGTCTTTCAAGGAGTTCTTGAATGACTGTGGGTTTCTTTTTACTTCAGTTTTCCCATCTTTTCAATAGAGGTAAAACCACATCTTTCAATGAAATTAAATATTATTTTCCTACAGTATTCAAGGTACTCTCCTAGATACCAGAGATACAAAAATAAAATATGATACTACTTTTAAGTAGATGTAGATAGTATATACTACAAAAATTAGATGATGACTACTTTTAAGCCATTTGTCTTACTATGGGAATATGACTTTTCCCCAAATAAGTATAACAAAGATTGGGTATAATGGGGACCCCAAAGAGAGAAGACTCATTTGGAGGATCAGAGAAGGTTTTAGAGGGGAGGCAGCCTCTGAGCTGGGCCTTGAAGGAGGAAAAGAATTCTAAAAGGCAGAGATGGATTGTCTCTCCCAATTAGGATGGGCCCCTTGAGAGCAGGAACTGTCTCCCATTTTCTATTTGTATCCCCAGCACATTGCTTGGCACACAAATAGCACTTTAAAAATACTTTTCTTTCATTAAGTCACTCATTCTATGGATTGAGCAAGGCCTACACAAATGGACAGAGATGAGAAGACAGCAGGTCAAATTCAGGAAGAGCTGAATTTGCCTGGAATATAGTATATGAAGGGAATAATGAAAAAATAAAGCTAGGAATAAAGACAGACTGTAAAGGATCCTAAAAAACAATAGGGATGCAGTGGAAGTTCCTGAGCAGGAGGGTGTCATGGTCAAAACTGTGCAGTTGGAAAGATTATTTTGGCAGCTGTATGAAGGATTATTTGGAGAAGGGAGAGAATGAAGGCAGGGAGACTAGATAGTGAGGTTTTACAACAGTTTGATGCAAGAGGTGACAGGCCTTGAACTAGGTTAGGGTGATGGTTTTGTGGACATATAATGTTAGGGACTGGATCCAATATCCATTTAGTATAGGGAACTCCCAGATGAGGAAACTCCCTTCACCAAAGCAAGTTGATACCATGTTCCACTACTCAAAGTCTTAGGGAGCTGTCTATGGTACTGAGAGTCTTGTCCAATGTCACACATTCAGTATGTGTAAGAGGCAGCACTAGAATCCACATCTTCTTGGCTTTGAAGATGGATTTCTCTGTATTACACCATACTGCCTCTTATGAGTGCATAGGAAGAAATGAATTTGAGAGACAGTTTTTTATTGAATTTTATTTTATTTTTGAGTCTGCATTAGCTCCCTCCCATTTCCATCCCCTCAACATTGAGAAAGTAAGAAAAACAAAACCTATTACAAGTACATGCATAGTCCAGCAAAATAAAGTCCCCACATTGGTCATGTCCAAAAAAATGTGTCTCAATCTGCAGAGAGATATATGGTTGAGGTAAAAATGGCAGGATTTGGCATCTTATTGGCTATGAGGGATAAAGGAGCTAGAACAGTCTAAGATGATCCTGGTTCCATGCCAGAGTAATTGGGACAATGGTTGGAAAATGGGCAAATTGAAGGGAGAAAATACTGAGGTCCATTTTGGATATATTGAATTTAAGGTGCTAGCAAGACATCCAAGTAGAAATATCTAGAAGACTGCCATAGAGGAAAACTGGAATTCAGGGGAGAAATTAGGGCTGAATGTCAGTCGGGAATCACCTGCATGAAGGCAATAATTGAGGACAGATGAGATCACTAAAAGGATAAGCTTAGTACATGGATAGATGACTGGGTGGGAACTGGAAGACCTGAGTTCAGGTGCTGCCTCTAAACAAGGGTTTGGAGTAATAGATTTTAGGTTCAAATCTGAGCCCAGGTGTATTATTAACTGTATGACCTTGGACAGTAGCTCAAGGGGATAGCAAGATCAAGGGACAGATTTTGTTTTACTTTTTTTTGAGGCAATTGGGGTTAAGTAACTTACCCAGGGTCACACACCTAGTAAATGTCTGAGGGCAGATTTGAATTCAGATCCTTTTGACTCCAGGAACAGTTGCTCTGTTCATTGCACCACCTAGCTGCCACAATTTTTGCTTTGTTTTTTAAGAAAATGAAGAATAATGAAGAGACTTGAGCATATTTTCAATAGTAGGAAACAGCAAGAAAGCCTAAAGTTGAGAGACAGAGAGAAAGAGAGAATCAGACCAGAGAGAGAGAGAGAAAGAGAGAGAGATAATGATTGATGTCCAAGCTCCCAAAGGAGATGGAAAGGGATAGGATCAAGAGAAGTGAAAAGGGTTAACCTTTTTAGGGAGCAAAGGAAGAAAAGCTGGGTGAAGACAGAGAGAGGTTTTGAAGTGGAAGTGAGGGATGAGGCAGGTAGATGGTGCAGTAGATAGAGGGCTGTACTTGGAATCAGGAAGACTGAATTGGAATCCTGCCTTTGAAACCTACTAGCTGTGAGACCCTGGACAAGTCATTTGACCTTTCCTAGTCTCAGTTTCTTCATCTGTAACATGGAGATAATAATACCTTCGATCTCACAAGATTTAGAGAATCAAATTTTATACGTATGTGTCTGTGTGACTTTGCAAATCTTAAAATATTAGACAAGTATTAGTTCTGATTACTCTAAGGATACTTACCACAGACGGCTTCAACTTCCTCTGTAAAGCAGGGGGCAGCATCATCTGTTTAAAAGCACTGGAGTGAGGAGATAGCACTGGGGACTTAAGGAGAGAACCTCCACTGTGGGAAGTATGAGAAAAGTGGTAGAAGTATATATTTGTATGCTTGTATAAACACATATGTGTATACATGTATATGTGTGTTTACATTTACATGTGTATGTGCATATACATGCAACTACATATATATACATATATATGTATGTGTGTGTGTGTGTATGTGTATATATATATATATATATATATATATATATATATATATATATGAAGTGTTTTGCTGATGGTCCTATAAGTGGTGTCAGTGACAGGATTTGAACTAAGGTCCTCAGATTCCAGGACCAGTGCTTTTTCCACTGTATCACAAAGGGGAATTCAAGGTTTGTTGTGCAGCAGTGAGAGCCCAGTTGAGTTTAGGTAGCAAGAATCTCTGATGGACCCAGTTGGCAGTTTCATGACTTCCTTCAGCATTGTTCAGCAGAAACCCAGAAAGCAGATGACAGAAGTAACCTGGGTCTGAGGATTAGCAGGACACAAATGAGGGGACAAGTGATTAAGGGAAGAAAGTCAGTGTTTTGTAGATCTGCTCGGCTGTAGGGTAAATGCTGAGAAGGGAGGGTAGGAAGGTGAAAACAGGTGATGGACTTGGAGATTAGAGAAGGAAGAAGGGACTAGAGGTCTCAGAAAGGATGATGAGCAGCATTGGGAGGAATGAGGCTATGGCATGGGTAGGAAGACTCCTCCTCCTGGGCTAGGATTTTGGCTTGGGTTTGGAGGAATTTTTTAGAGAGGAAAAGATTAGGAAAGGGTGACAAGAAGGAGCAGTCAGCACTGAATAAGGTAACGAGGGATATGACTCCAGGAAGAAGCCAGGCTTGAGTTCCTGCTCCTTGCTCTTCCCTTGACCCATCCCTCACTCTATTACACATCAGCTCTTACAGTGTCCCAGCCAAAACTACTTGAGGCTTGTGTTGTGAGGGGGATGAAGATAATTTAATATGGACTTCCCTCTTCTTACCATCAACCAATAATCAACCAATTTCTCAATTGCTTAGCAAAGCTGTGACATGGGCTTTGACTCAGGGTTCTGACTTTGGAGGACGGGGGAAAGGGGAGGAGCAGAAATGGGTTTCTTCTTTATGGGGAAGGACTCCTAGCTCTCTCCCCACTTGTACTTCTTGATCTTCCCTTATCCTCTCCCAGGGTTCTGTCACTGCGACATTCTTTTGCCAAGATCTGTCTCTTTCCTGCCCCTCCCCTCTCAATCCTCTGAGAGGTGCAGGCTGGACGGTTTGAGGGATGGGTTTCCCCTTCACCTAGTGCTGCTGCCTCCAAGTTTATAGGGCCTTCTGCATCATTGCTATGTCTTACCTTCTACTCCACCCCGCCCCCAATAAACTCCCTACTTTTTGCTGCAAGTGAGAGAATTACTAGTTATAGTTGCCTAATAGGTGTTCGGACTAGCCCATCTTCCTTCATCGATCCAGAAGGGCTAGCTCATTACCCTTCCTGCCAGTCTCTTTACCTTTTAAGCATTTCTCTCTCCATCAACCACTTCTCGTTCTCTCTCTGCTCTTCAGCCTTCCTCCCATATATCCCTTCCCCGGGGTCAGCTCTGTCCCTGTCTTTGTTCCTGCAATCTCCCTTCCCCTCTCCCCACTTCTCTAGGCTTCCCAAGGCATCCAGGGAAGATCAGGTATTCAGAGAGGACAGGTAATGGTGGCCAGCTATCATGGGGACCTGCCTCTTTAAACCTTGCTACTGTCCTGGGATTGAAAGAAGGCCGAGTGACTCAGCAGGGCTGGGAGTCCTGGATCCTGGGGTTCCTTGGCCCCAGCCCCCAGCCCCCAGCCCCAGCCAGCAGTCTTCCCCTCCCTCACTCCCCCCTGTCGGCCCTGTGCCTGGCCCCGAAGTTTGGAGGGCCTGGTAAGTGCCCTATCAACATGTTAATCAAATTACTTAGGAGCTAAAATTGACGCTGTTCATTAATTATACAAGATTATGCTAATTGCACATGCAAATGTATGCGCTTGGAACAGAAGGTGTTCAGCGCGTGGCGGGCCATTAGCATAGTGGATGGGGCGCGGGCACATTGGCATGCTAATGTATGCATCCGCGCTATTTATAACCCCGCACCCATCTGCGCTGCCGCCACTGCTGCTGTGAGGGGAAGGAGGCACAGAGCCCCCCTCCCACCTCTCTCTGCCCCGACTTGGCACATGGCTGCCACTCAGGACAGAGCAGAGGTCTCCAAACCCGTGATGCCGCCTCAGGCTGGTTGGGGTAGTAACCCCTGCCATCAGGTTCGACCCTTAATTCTCTCTGCTTAAACCCCGGGATCTCCAGCAAACAAGGTGAAACTCTTGGGGACAGGAGAAGACATTGCCCTGGGTTCAGATCTCTTTCCCTTGGGTATCAGGGTATGGGAAACTCTGGGGTCGGAACATGCCTTAATGGCTCAGGGAGAAGAAACCAAGATTTCCCCTTCTCAGCAGCTTGATGTCCTCCACAGGCACGGTACTACACTAATAATTCCACCTTCCTCCCTGACCTATTCCTCAAGAGAAGAGGAAGAATGAGACAATCCGGGGCAAAGTTCAGAAGATTCTGAAGTGAAATTGATAGGACGTGGTTTTTATGATGCTGTACTCTTAACGTGAGTTGTGGCTATCTGAGTAACTTATGACTTCTTAGCACTAATGTTTGATATCCTAATTGGTTGGTGAACCAATAATCAGAGTCCTTTAAATGCTCTGTATCCACAAAGCAGCAGCCCATTGGGGAAAATGGTATGTATTCATCCTTTAGGTCAAGAGATCCCCCTATCAATCCACTGCTGTATGACTAGCACTTCAACTTTTGCAAATATTTAAGTAACTAAGGTTTAATATACTATGTGTCCTGTGCTGATTAGAGAAGGGGAAGGGAGAAAGAAGTAAACCAGGGTCTTATAGGAAGATACAAAGTATATACAACATATTTACATATATATGTGTCTTGTAGGAAAATACAAAGTATATACAACATATTAACATATATGTGTGTGTATATATGTATATATACATATACATATGCATATATATATATATGGAGTGCACAAGAAATAGAAGAGGAAAGGTAAGATTTCAACAGGCAGATCCAGAAAAGGCACTCAAGGTGTAAGGACCAGCATGAGCAAAGGCATGGAGACAGGAGAACAGGGTGCTAATACACTAGGGGAGCTCACCATTTAAATGCACCCCCACAGCAAATCTTTTTTTATAAAAGATTCTTTTTCCTTGCAAGTAGCTACCCCCCTACTATCACCACTGTTGCCAGGTTTATACCTTTGGATTCTTTTTATCAGGTTTTCTTAGAGCTTGTATTCTTTTATTTATGTCAAAATATGTGTTGAGGTTTTTCTTATTGACTTTGTAGGAGAACAGGGCCACAAGGGAACTGACCCCTACCAATCACCCACATTCCTGGAGCCAGGCTGCCTACCCATAAGTCACCATTCCTCTAGTTTATTCCCCCACATGGTATATACTCAACTACTCCTTCTCTTCCTTGGTGTTCTTGTCTGTCCTTCCGTCTGCAATCTCCCCCACATTTTCTCTTCCCAACTCCTATCTTTCTTCTGGGAATTTCTCACCCATCTTGGGTCCCTTCGTTATGGGTATCCTCTTGAGGAAGGCTGGGGTGGACAGAGGAGAATTTTATAGATGAGAAAACACTGGCCAATATGTTGGGGAATGAGGCAATTTCTGAGGGGAGAGGAACTGAATTGGAGCAGATATGGATAGATTCCTGGGTTTCTCTGAATGAATAAGATGGGAAGGTGAGGATCTGACCTTCTCTGAGTCTATGACTTTCTCTCTCTTCTCTTTCAATTCATTTCTCATCACAGCCAAATCTCTGATTCTCGTTTTTCTCTCTTTCCTGCTCTTCCCGAGGGCAGGTAGGTGGCACAGGGCATAGAATGCCACACCAGAAGTCAGGAAGACTCATCTTCCTGAGTTCAGTTCTAGCCTCAGACACTGTGTGACCTTGAGCAAGTCACTTTACCCTGTTTGTCTCAGTTCCTTATCTCTAAGATGAGCTGGATAAGGAAAGGGCAAACCACTCCAGTATTTTTGTCAAGAAAACTCCAAATGGGGTCACGAAGAGTCTACTGTATCACAGTTGACTCATATTAAATCTTGTAATCAATTAAAGCCCCCTTTTCAGAACTACTGCTTAGCCTTGCATCCTCCATCTTGTATTTGTGAAGATGATTTTTCTGAATCTAAATGTGAGACTTAATATTTATCCCTATTAAATTTCATCTAATTGGATTTGGCCCAATGTTTCTAGTGTGTCAATATCATTTTGGACCTTCATTATTTTACTCAATGCACTCTCCTTCCTAGCTTTGAAAAGTTGATAGTCATGCCTTCTCTGTCCTTATTCAATCATCGATAAAAACATTAAATAACATAGGACTAAGCACAGACCTCTGGGACCCTGAATCACTAATGATGACCCTTTGGGTAGGGTCATTCAACCAGTTGTGCTATCAACTAGCTCACATTTCTCCATCCTTTTGTCAAGAATAGCATGGAATGCTTTGTAAAATGAGTTTTTGAAATCTATTTATTGGCAAGTATTTATTAAATGCCGCCTATGTGTCAGGAATTGCAGTGTGGATACAGATATTAAATAATTAAATAATGCCTACTTCAAGGAGTTTACACAAACTTTGTCTACAGGATTCCCTTAATCAACTGTCCAAAAAGGACATCAAGTTAGTCTGGAAGGCTCCATCATGTATAAGCCATGCTGGCTCAGTGACCACACTTGACTTTCCTAGGTATTCCTTTGACAATGTGTTCTAAAAGTTTAACAAGAATGTAATAAAATGGTAACAATGAGATTATACATATAGCGGCTCAAGGTTTACAAAGTGCTTTATCTGTGTTATCTCATTTTGTTATTTGCATTGGTCTATCTTGGAGCTCTTGGCTTGTGCTTCTGGCACAACCATTCCCTAGTTGTCTCTGGGTCCCTTTCTTTGTCTCAGTCATGTCTCTCAAGGTCCATATATACATATATATGTGCATATACATATATATATATATATATATATATATATATATAAATTATAAGGTCCTCTCCTTATCTCCAGAGACTCTGAGGAACATAGCCCAGTTGTCTGCTATATATACTCTCCTGAAAGATTGTAGGGATTGTTTTCCCAGCATCCCTTTCTTCTCCCTGCTCTCTCTTCATTTTCTCTGTCATTCCAGGATGCTCTGACAGACTTTCCCCTTCCATGCCCTTTTTTGCCTGCCTGCCTTCTTCACTCTCTCCCGTAGTTTCTCTTCCCTGCTCGCTTTCTCCAGGGAACTGCACCCCTTCCAGGGCCTTCGGTCTAGCTGGTCTCTGGTTGGGGAAGACTGTGTGGGGGTAGTTAGGCTTATACCTCTTTTCTACAAGTTGGGGAGAGATGATGAGGTGATTTCTGAAGTGGGGGAAGGGAAGAAAATGTATTAAGTGCCTACTGTATGTAAGGTACTGTGCTAAACACTTTACAACACTTTACAAATATTCTTGCTTTTGATTCTTACAACATGATATTATTACATCCTCATTTTATAGTTGCAGAAGATAAGGCAGACAGAGATTAAATAACTTGCCCAGGGTTACACAAATAGTAAGTGTCAAGTGTCTGGGGCTGGATTTGAACTCATGTCCTCCTGACTCCAGCTCTCGGGCTGTCTCCACTGACCCAACTAGTTGCCCCTCTATTTGTTATTAAACATCTTTTCCCTCTTTGCCTTTGTTCAGGCTATTTTTTCGTACCTGGAGTGCTCTTCCTTCTCATCTCTTAGCCCCTTTTAAGGCTCAACTCCTTCTAGTAGCCTTTCCTGATTTTCCCAGTTGGTACTCCTCTCCACTCAAATTGCTGTGCATTTTTAAATATATAAAAATATAGTCTATATTTTATGACCATGCCATATCCCCAAGGTAGAACATAAACTCCTTGACAGTAGAGCCATCTCACTTTTGCCTTTGTATCTCCAAGACTTTGCCTGCTCTCTGGTCCTTAGCAGGTAGTTAATAAATGCCTATTGATTTTCCCTGGAATTGGCCACAGAAGGTGAGAATCTTTCTGGGAAAGCAGTGACAGCAGCTTCCCTTCCCTGCATAGTGTTAGGTACAGCTAAAACTTCTGTGACATCAGCTTAGAAAATGGGGGGAGAGGGGATGGTTTCCTTCTTAATTCAGGGAATCTTTAAAGACAAGATCACGTGCTTTGCTGTGTTTTGAGAATATATTAGGGGGCTGTTGATCTTGTTAAATTCAGAATTAGAAAGGATCTTTGAGGTTCTCTGGGCAAGAATCCCCTCAGTGTTATTTACTTGTTTTTAGTCATGTGTGACTCTTCATGATGCCTTTTGGAGTTTTCTTGACAAAGATACCAGAATGGTTTGCCATTTCCTTCTCCAAATCCCCTCAGTAGCATCCCACTATCCAGTCCTGTCTTAGAGATTTCTAGGGATTGTGAACTCCATACCCAACAAAGCAGCTCATTCTACTTTGGGACCAATCTAAATTTGAGGACATTTATCTATTTATTGAGCCTGAATCCATCTACATTATTTGCAATGTCCCTTTAGAGCCTAGGCAGGCTCAAGAGTCAAGGAGGTAACTCATTCTTTCTCTTTTTAAAAAATTAAATATTTGGGGGGTTTTTCCAGTTAAGATTTCTCTATCTCTCTCTCTCTCTCTCCCCACCTCCCCTCCTTCCTTCCTCCCTCCCTCCCCCCTCCCTCTCTCTTTCTCTCCCTACTGCTTTCTCTCTCTCCCTCTCTCTTTTTCTCTCTCTCCTCTCTCTCTTTCCCTCTCTCTGTCTCTCCCTCTCCCTCCATCTCTGTCCCTCTCTTCCCCTTCCTTCCTTCCCTCTCTCCCTCTCTCTCTCTCCCACTCCCTCTCTCTCTCTCTCTCTCTCCATCTCTCTCTCTCTCTCTCTCTCTCTCTCTCTCTCTCTCTCTCTCTCATAGGTGAGTTCAACAAATTCCCACATTGGCCATGCACAACAAAGACATGGCTTATTGGAAAACTTCAGTGCCCTGCCACTGTCTCAGGAACTGGGTATCTTTAGTCCTTTCAAATCATTCTTGCTCATTGCATTGATCAGAGTTCTTAAGTCTTTCAGAATTATTGATTGTCATTGTATACCTCATTCTGGTTCTGCTCATTTCAAATCTCTTTCCCATGTGATGATCCTCCAAATCCAAAATAGCTTTGTTCAGTTTTAAGTTATTAAGGCTGCATTCGAACACAGCTATCATGGTCACCTGAAATCCAGTCAAACGCCCTCAGTCCTGGTATGCCCTGAACTAGGATGGCAGCAATATGACTAAAGAGGAGGGAACAGGTAAAAGAGATGTCACAGTGAGAGAATTTTCAAGACTTGCCAAGTAGGTGCATTCCAGTCTGGACACTGTGTTCCTAACATAGTAACTTTTGTGGGTTTTGGCTACTGTTCTACACTGCTGTCACATATTGAGCTTCCAGTCCACTGAGACCTCCAGATCTTTTTCAACAGGGACTGTTGTGTAGCCATGGCTACACAACAAATCTATACTTTGGACAGCTAATTTTTGAATCCCAAGTGTACAATTACATTCATCTCATTAGTTTTAGTCTATTGCACTAGCCTCTCAGGATCTTTGGGGATTTTGTCATTTGACATATTAACTCTCTCTTCCAGTTTCCTGTCATCTATAAATTTGATAAACATGCCATGTATGCCTTTATCTGAGTCACTGATAGAAGTGTTCAGCGTCATGGGGCCAGAGATGGAACCCTGAGGTGGACCATTACAGATATGTTCTTCTAGGACAACATGAACCCATCAATCACCACTCTTTAATCCTTTGGTTCACTTTTTCTGGCCACTTTTCTACTATCATTCAACCTGTACCTCTATCTTAGCCACAAGTATATTGTTAGAGGCTTTGTCAAAAGACTTGCTGCAACTGAGATATATGATATGTTTATGTGTGTATATGTATACACACAGGGTCACACAGCTAGTGTCTGAAGCCAGATTTGAATTCTATCCACTGAGTCACCTAGCTGCATGTACTGTGTTTGTAGTATAATGTATACGTATATGTATAAACAAATATGTATGTGTATGTATATATTATACTACTATATATACTATATACTATAGCAATATAATATATATATAGTGTGTATATATACATATATACTTACATATAAATATATATGCACATATATGTATGTAAATATATACACATATACATACATATATCTATATCTATCCATCTGTCTATCTGTCTATCTATCTATGTATCCAGACACGTGTGTGTGTGTCCCCTAATCTACCAACCTACTCTAGTAACCCAGGAAAAAAAAAAGGAAGTGAAGTTATCATTCTTGATAGATCTGTGCTTCCTCTTAGGGAATCGTTATTTCCCTCTCTAAATGTTCAAAAGCTACTTCTTTAACAATATATTCTTGAATTTTTTTCCGGGAAGATAATCTTACAGGTCTCAAGTTTGCTGACACTCTTTTCCCTTTTTTAAAAAAATAGAAAAATTTCTCCTTTCCAGGCTGATGATACTTTTTCCATTCTCTGTAAGCTTTCTTTCCTTCTCTTTTCTCCTTCCTTCCCCCCCCCCCCCACCATTTCTCTTCTCTTTACATTCTTTCAGAGATTACGGACAGTGGCTCAAAAGTCACACTATCCACACCATAGGATCATAGATCATCGGGTCAGTGAGACTTAGAAGGGAACTTAGAGGTCATCTGATTCAACCCTCTCATTTTGCTAATGAGGAAACTAAGTCCCAGAGAAATTTAATGATTTTCCCAAGGTTATATAGGTAATTAGCAACAGAGACATCTTTTGAACTCAAGACTTGTGACTCCCAAGTGTAACACTCTTTCAGTACTCTGGGATATTATTTATCTGAGCCTGGTAACATGAACCTATTGAGAGAAACTGGGTACTCACATTTCCTCACTTATTCTGGATTTAAATTCTTTGTTCCATCCAATCTGGCCTGAATAAAATGAATCTTAGTAAAGAAAAATGAAATAACAGAAATCTTTGCTTTCTGTGTGTCTCGGCCTTTGTTTAGCTGTGTTAAGAAAGACGCAGGGAAGACCTCAGTCCTTCTTCTGGAGATCTTTAGTCTAGGGGAGAGAGAGAAGGAGCAGATCCAGGTCCTACTTTCAGGCAGCTTTTAGACTAGAGGAGACAAGACTCAAGCTTGAGGCCAGTATAAATAACAACACAAATCAACCAATGCTATGACCAAATGCCAGAGTGTGGAACTCCAAAAGGAGCAGGAAACACAGACTAGGATGGTATGAGGCTTCACGGAGATGATTAAACTTAATTTGGGTATTCTCCATAATGCTCTTTAATGCTTATTGTGTGATACATACTCTGTGTGTTGGCATGATGGTTGGTGTGATGGTAGATATATAATGTGGATTTATAAGGGGTACACACTATGAGTAATCAAGGCTATGTACCCTGTGGGGAGCATGTTCATTATACCTCAAAGCAGATCTAACTCCAGATCCATCCCCAAGTGACCTCAGATTTTTTTTCACTGTAATCTGCCTACTCCCATTAGCAAGAGCCTGAAGACCTTCTCAGGGTTCACTCACTGGAAGCTTTTACAATTGTCCAGATGAAGAAAATGAAGGCCTGAACCAGTGTGGGAGCAGTTAGGAGAGAAGACTGCATGCGAGAAGTGTGGAAGGATTTGGCATATGATTAGATGGAGGTGACAGAGGAGAGGGAGGAATGAAAAATGGTTCCAAGGTTGTAAGCCTAGAAGGCATCAAGGGTGATGGTGCCATCAGTAGAAATAGAGGTGTTGCCTGTGAAAAGGCATTGGCCATGAGGCAGTGTATGTGTGTGTGTATACATACATACATACATATATATATATATACATATATGTATATATATATATATATATATATATATATATATATATATATATATATATATATGCGCCCTCCTATCATCAGTGTCTAGCACTGTGTCTGGCATATACTAGGTGCATAATAAACATTTATTGATTGATTGGAAATATAAAACTAGTTTGGAGAGAGGTTAGTGGGGGTGGAATTATAGATTTGGGAGCCATCTGCAGAGAAGTGATAATTGAAGCCATGGGAATAGATGAAATCACCCAGAGAGAAAGGGGAAAGGAAAAAGAGAAGAAGAAACCTTAGGATATACCTAAGATTAAGTGGTAAAAGGAGGATAAGGACCCAGAAAAAAAGGTCATCTCATTTGGTGACATTGATCGTTACTGACGTTCTACCCCACAGCCATCAGCATAATTCAGTTCATTTCAGCCTGTCTGGGTTATTGCAGTGGCCTCTTAATAAGTCTTCTTTGTTTCTACTTTCTCCCCTTTTAATCCATTCTTTGTCGTCATTCAGTCCTTTTTTCAGTCCTATCTGACTCTTTGTGACCCCATTTGGGGATTTATTGGCAGAGATACTGGAGTGGTTTGCCATTTCCTTCTCCTGCTCATTTTATAATTGAAGAAACTAAGGCAAACAGAGTTAAATGCCTTTGCCCAAGGTCACATAGGTAGAAAGTGTCTGAGGCCAGATTTGAACTCAAGATGAGTTCCTGACTCCAGGCCTGGCACTCTATTCACTTCACCACCTAGCTGCCCAATCTACTCTTTACTTGACTATTAAATTAATTGTCCTCTGACATAGATTGGATCAGGTAACTCCTCTGCTCAAATCTCTTCAATGTCTCCCTTTTGCCTACTGAATCAAGGCTTAATTTCTTTGCCTGGCATTCTAAGACCCTCTACAGTCTAGCACCACTCTTCCTTTTCAGTCTCATCTATACTCTGCTTCATCTGTTCTCAATTCTAGCCAAACTCATCTACTCATTGTCCTTTATAGACACCAAGTGCTTTCCTACTTATGTGCCTTTTCTTTTTTAATATTTATTTATGTTTAACATTCTTTTAAAAAATTTTAGAGTTCCAGATTTTTTCCCTCCTTCTAGTCCCTCCTCCATCTATTGATAAGGCAAACAAATTATATCTATTATACATGCCAAATCATGTAAAACATATATCCATATTAGACATGTTGAAAGAAAGCAAGAAAAATAAGGAAAGTGAAAATTTATACCTTGGTTTGTACTCAGAGTTCTTCAGTTTACTCTCTAAAGGTATATTGCATTTTAGAAATCCCAAGTCCTTCAGAATTGTCTTAGATCATTGTCTTGGTCAGGATAGTTAAGTCATTCACAGTTGATCATCATTATGATGGTGCTGCTACTGTACACAATGATGTCCTCACTTCTCTCTGCATCAATTTATATAAGTCTTCCTGGGTTTTTCTGAAACCATCCTGATCATCATTTCTGATAGCACAACAACAGTATTCCATCACAATCATATAGCACAGCATGTTTATGCATTCTCCCAACTAATGAGTATCTCCTCAGTTTCCAATTCTTTGTACCCACAAAAAGACCTGCTATAAAATATTTGTGTACATATAGGTCCTTTTCCTTTTTTTGATCCCTTTGAGGTACAGACCTAGAAGTGGTATTGCTGAGTCAAAGGGTCTCCAGAGTTTTGGGTATAGCTCCAAATTGCTCTTGAGAATGATTGAACCAGTTCACAACTCCACCAACAGTGCAGTAGTGTCCCTATTTTTCCACATCCCTTCCAACATTTGTCACTTTCCTTTCTGTCACATTAGCCAATCTGATAGGTCTGAGGTAGTACCTCAGAGTTGTTTTAATTTGCATTTCTCTAATCGATAGTGATTACAGCATTTTTTTTATATGACTATAGAAAACTTTTATTTCGTTTTTTGAAAACTCCCTGTTCATATCCTTTGACCATTTATCAACTAGGAAATGGCTGTTGTTTTTATAAATTTGATTCAGTTCCTTATATATTTGAGAAATTAAGTCTTCATTAGAGAAATTTACTATAAAAATATTTCCCATTTTCCTCTTATTTTTATAAATTTGACTTCATTTCCTATATATTTGAGAAATTAAACCTTCATTAGAGAAATTTGCTATAAAAATTATTTTCCATTTTCCTATTTTCCTTCTAATTTTGGCAGCATTGGTTTTGTTTGTGCAAAACCTTTTAAATGTCATGTAATCAAAATGATCAATTTTAGTTTCTGCAATCTTTGTTTCTTGTTTTGTCATAATTTCTCATAATATTCTCTCCCACTTGAAATACCCTCTCCTTTTTGTCTCAGTCATTTGAAATTCCAACTATTCTTGAAAACCTAGTTCAGACACTTGCTTTCTGGAACTTTCTACTCAACCCTCTCTACCAGTCAGAAGTCATCTACCTGTGTTACTTTGGGTAAGAACCTTTGTTTGTCTCATTTTCCTCATCCATAAAAAGGGGATGATACTTCCCCAAGGTTGTTGTAAGGGAATGAGAAAATAATTGTAAAGCATTTAGCATAGTGCCTGGCATATAGTAGGCACTATATAAATGGTAGCTAATATTAATAATAATTATTAATCCTCCAATTTGGTGGAACACTTTGCACTTCTACCATGTTCTTATTATAGTCTGTACTTAGAATTATTGTATAGTAATTTCTAATAACATTTGTAGAGAGTTTTAAGTTTTGCAGAGCACTTTACAAATATTATGTCATTTGATTCTTACAACAACCCTGGGAAGTAGGTGCTATTATTATGCCCATTTATAGATGAGGAAGCTGAGGCAGACAAAGATTATGTCATTTGCCCCAAAAAAGGAAGTGAGATTGGTCTGTTATGATTTGTTCTTGATGAAGCCATTCGAATTTTTTGTGATCACCCCTGGAGCATCATTATCCCTTTCAAGACACATCCAGGTGTTAAAGTCAATTTCACTGGTCTCTAGTTTGCAGACAGTACTCTTTTACTTTTTTATTTAAAAATGGTGCATTTGCCTTTCTCCAGGTCCATGGCACCTCTCATATTTTCCATGATCTTTCAAAGATCACAGACAGAAATCACATCTTCCAATTCTTTCAGCACAATTCATCTGGGCCTCATGACTGGAACTCATTAAGGACCAAGGACTATTGTTTAGTGTCTCTGTACTTATCTTTCACATCAGTTCCCTATTAGCCACATTTGTTCTCTCCTTTCAATCCAAGGATTATTTTCCGTGACAGAAAATGAAAGAACAAGAACTGAGCAGGACTACCACTCATCCACTTGAAGCAGTGGTCCTCTATCTTGTTTTCTTCATCTTCTTCTTTTACCCAATGTAACCTCAAAACCAAGCCCCCAAACTTCATTGTGGTCTTTAACTTTCCTCACCAATCTTGACTCATTATGAAGGTTAGCTCTCCTGAAGCTATAGTTATAAATGGTGCCATGCTTCTGTGTTCCTTGTTACTATATATTGTGTTTTTAAAAATCTGATTTGGTCCATGAGTTTCTTTTGCAGCCATATCAGTATCTTTAGACAACTCCCTCATTTTTCACTCCATTGGTATTCTTTTTTTTTAGATATCTTCCCTTCCTATTCAACTCACCCTGTGCCCTCTGTCTGTCTATGTATGTATGTATGTATGTATGTGTGTATGTATAATTCCCTCCAACCACCCAAATACTGAGAAAAATCTCGAGTTACAAATGTTATCTTTCCGTGTAAGAATGTAAATAGTTCAACTTTAGTAAGTCCCTTATGATTTATCTTTCCTGTTTACCTTTTCATGCTTAGTATTCTTTTTTATGTCTTCAGTATTAATTCTGAAGAGTTTCACTTCTCTCCTGATTTGACTTTCTTGTAGAATTTTAGTTCATGGGATCCTATCTATCCTTTCTCTGAGCCCTTTGAAATCTGCTTTTCTCAAATCTAGGAAAGTGGATGTCAAATATACCTAGCTTTTGTTTTCTCTTTCACAAATTCCCACTACTTCCCAAAGTTTCAATGAGTTCTACCTTAGAAACCAGTTCTTTCTTTTTCATGAGAATTAGATACAGAAGAGAACTTTCCCCACCTTTTGAAGAGTGAAATAACCATTAACTTAAGTAAAAAACCAACCAAAACAAAAAGCAAGTCAGGCAGTTATTAGCTGTTCTACGTTGGACAGAGTAAGCTTCTATAGCTCTCTGGATAGCTGAAGTACCCCATCACTACTAGTAAGTGTCTGAGGCCAGAATTGAACTCATGTCTCCCTGTAACCTCCTGTGATCTCTTTCCCCAAGCTCTATTTCCTCTTTCTGTCTAGGTGGTCTGTAGTATGCTCTGATGATAGTAATCCATCCTTCTATTGATGATGCCATTGACCTTCTCTCATCATGCTTTCCCCTCTGCTTCCTAGATTTCCTCACCTAGGTTGTACTACTCTCATTCTTCCTCCCAACCCTTTTTTCCTATCCTGTTCATGGCCT
This sequence comes from Potorous gilbertii, assembly GCA_028658325.1. Taxonomy (NCBI): domain Eukaryota; kingdom Metazoa; phylum Chordata; class Mammalia; order Diprotodontia; family Potoroidae; genus Potorous; species Potorous gilbertii. The sequence goes on from CM053772.1 coordinate 231,696,797, forward strand.
ACCAAGTCTTTATGATATTAGTCAGGTCAACTTTGCCTCCTTGAATTAGAATTTCTAGTTCCCCTGGCTTGTTCTATCCATGAATTTGCATAGTCATGTGAGACTATAAGTTTTATTGTTGTTATTTTCTTTGATTGGTCTCCTGTGAATTTGTGGGCATTTCTTCTTGTGTTGTAGCTACTCTCTATGATATCTAGCATGGTGGATAGAGAAAGACAATTTTCTATGATATCTAGCATGGTAGATAGAGGGAGACAATTTTTTTCTTTCTTCCTTCCTTTATAATTTAAGCTTTTTTGATTAGATCTGCAAGATTCCAGGCTGATACATTCTTATCAGCCCTTGTCAAGTGCCCCTCCATCCCTAGCCAAAAATTTGTCCTTCCTGTAATTTAAGCCTGTGTCTCAGCATGTGGCTCCCATTCTCACACACCATTTTTGACTAGCTGTTCACTTCCCGAGTCTGCTTTCTCTTCCAAAGCACTTGCTGTTTGCTTACTGTGATGAAAACACCACCTGTGCCCTTGAAGTTCAGTTTCTTCTTTGAGACTTCATAGTCTTAGGAATATTTATTCCCGCAATGCAGCTGTTGTTCAGAACACATCTGGAAATCTTTTTTGAATTGTCTTTAGACTCTATGGATCTTTCTATTGAATATCCTTCTAAATCTTTTCTTTTTTCCGGGCTAAATATCCTCAATTCTTCAGGTTTTTCTCAATATGATGTGGTTTCCAGACCCTTCACCATTTTGGTTACTCTTTTCTGGATGTGTGCTATAGGTTGTCAGTATTCCTCTTTAAAGGATGGACACATGGAAAGAGGGGCTACAAAGGCATTATGCCTTTCTAAAGGCATTCTTCATTAAAACTGGTCAATGTAACTGTAAATAGTTTCTAAGCAAATTCAGTTGGTTATATTGACATTCAGTATTGGGTTTTCAATAAAGCATTTAATTTTTAAAAAAAAACCTAAACCACAGACATGCTTTTTTTTTAATGTCATACACAATGGAGAGGCAGTATAGACCTTGAAGACCTCTGACGCATAATGGCTATGTCACACTTGTATGTGACCTGGGCAACTTAACCTTCAGTGCCCCAGGAGATTCCCTAACACTAAATGTAAGAAGAGATGCCAACCTGAATTGGCAGAAGGAATTTCTGTGCCAATGAAATCTCAGGTTCAAGTCCCTCTCCATGCCTCAGTCTCCAAATGTGGTCTGACCAGGGCAGAGAACAGTGAGTCCATTTACTTTCCTTATTCTGGACATTTGACTTATATCAATGCAGACTTGCAGAAGAAGAATGCTAGATTTTGTGGCAGCAGTTCTGTGCTATATTGGCTCATCTCAGGTGGGCATCCCCCACCTCCTGCAGTCTGCATTTGTATAACTGGGTTTTTTTTTTAATAGAAATGCCAGATTTCATATTTATCCTTACTTAATGTAATCATCTTCATTTCATTCCACCATTCCAGCCTGTCTAGCTCCCTTTTCTCCTAATTTTGCCATTCTTTGTCTCCCCAACCCCTCCCCCTACTCCAGCTTCAAGTCTTCCACTAATGGGAGAAGTGTGGATTAAACTATTGAGAACAGGGGCAGGATGGAGCCCCACCAATGGCCTTTCCCTGGATCTGGAAACTGGCTGACACTAATCCATTAGCCAATACTCTACAGTTACCTGCCATCTAGTTCATACCTTGTCCTCATGACTGTCATAAGTAACATTGTCAGATACCCTAGTGAAAGTGACTCATTTGTCAAACACTGTTAAGCACCTACTATGTGTAAAGCTCTGTGCTAAAATCCAGATTTATTGTCTTCATCCTTTGAGTCTTTGAGTTTTCTCATAGCCCACGGTCATTTCAAGCTAAGGCTATTGAATAAGTTGGATGGTCAGTCTGGGTGATAATTGGTTCTGGTGAGAAAAAATAAAGCCACCCAGGAGTGACTCTAAAACCAGTCAAGTATAACTCTAACATCTCAAGATTGACATTTTTATGTGGCTTGTACCATCTCTGCAAGGAGTTCCCAGCAAGGAATTCCAAGCTTGATTTGAGCCATGGTAGCATTAGCGGGCAGCTAGGTAGTTCAGTGGGTAAGAGCCCTGGGCCTGGAGTCAGGAAGACTGGAGTTCAAATCTGGTCTCAGACACTTACTAGTGACCTTGGGCAAGTCACTTAATCCTGTTTGCCACAATTTCCTCATCTATAAAATGAACTGGAGAAAGAAATGGCAAACTACTCCAATTTTTTTGCCAAGAAAACCCCAAATGGCATCATGAAGAGTCAGACATGATTGAAACAACTAAACCACAACAACAAAGTGGAGTATGCATGTAGCTTGTAAGGGGACTACTTTGAAGGATGTATCTCATTTTATATGGACCATTGTTTTTGCTCAACCTCATTCCTTCAGAGTCATACCTCATCTGCTGTGTGCAGAAGGATGGCACTGTGTATATGCACTTCGTACGTGGATATGTACACACTGTGAAGTTGTGAATACTTGTATATGCAATGCAAGAAGGATATACACTGTGAGGAGAGTACAGGTGTGATATGTGTGTATATGCATATATATGTATACACACATGCATACATATATAAACACACTATGTGTACATATATGTATGAAGACATAAGTTATGGGGATGGTGGACACAGTGGAAGACTAGGGATATATACTCTTTGTGACTATATATGTATATTGTATATACATATATTTATGCATATACACATATACCTATGTGAACCATATATCTTGTATGTACTTAATTTTTGGCATGTTACTTCCTCCTTTAGGGTATGAGTTCCTTGAGGGTATGGACCTGTTTTTTGCCTTTCTATATATTCCTGGAGCTCACTTTAATAAGTGTTAAATGAGTATGTCACTATTGGTGTAGAGACATGCACTGTCTGGGTAGAAAGTGTATGCTGTGCTGGGATGGTATACTCTATGTCTGGAAAATAGTATACCGGGAAAGGCTATTAGAGGTTATTTTGTCCTCATTTTCAATTACTAAAATTACTTATTAAAGTAATTTTTTTACCTTAATAATTTAATAATTTAAATTTACTTTAATAAATAATTACTTACTTATTAAAGTAAGACCCAGAGATGTTAAGTGATTTGCCTAAAGTCACACAGCAGTGCTAGGATTTGAACTCAGGTCCATTACTCCTTCATGAATTTGTTTACTAAATATTGGTTAACTGTATACTTTACACAAGGCACTAGTATGCTTTCCTCATGTCCTAATCCTTCTGGTAGTACTAGTCTGGTGGTTGGATCCCTTCTTGCGCCAACGACATGTGAAGGAATCTAGGTAGCCAGATATCCAGTAGATAGGGTGCTAGACCTGGAGTCAGGAAGACCTGAGTTCAAATCAGGCCTCAGATATTTGCTAGCTAAATAACCCTGAGCAAACAGTGTAACCTCTCTCAGCCTCAGTTTCCTTAGCTGTAAAATGGGGATGATAATAGCACTCACTCACTTCCCAGGGTTGTTGTGAGAATCAGATGAGATAACATTTGCAAAGTGCTTAGCATATTGTCTGGTATACAGTCAGTGCTTAATAAATGCTTGTTTCCTTCCATTTCCACATGGCAGCCTTTCAAATATCTGAATACAGCTTGATCCCCACTTAAATTTCTTCAACCCGTCTTCAAATGGCATTATCTCTTTTCCCTTCATTATCAGGACCCCCTCCTCTTGACAGGCTCCATCTTGTCAACATCCTTCCTAGAACCAAACATAGTACCACAGATACACTTCACTAGAAGCCTCCTTCCAAACTGACATCTACTCATTCATGACTCCACCTGAGATTGTATTATTCACCTAGTTTTAGATTATCTAGCCTATATCTAGCTTCTATCTCTCTGTCTGGCCTACAAGGATTACATGAGGAATTTTGCTAAATCCTTTGCCAAAATATAGGCTTATTAAATCTATGGCATTCCCTTGATCTTCCAGTCTTGTTGCTCAGTCAAAAAAAGGAAATGAGATTAATCTTTAATGACTTGATTTTGATAAAAGCTCTTTACAAAATCTCAGAGTTGGAAAGAGTCTTAGAGACCATTTAGTACAACCCACACTCAAACAGGAATCTCTTCTAGGACATCCAGGACAAACAATCATCCAGCTTCTACCCAGAGACCTCTAGTGACGGCATGCTCATTACCTGACCAAACAGCCTGTTTTACTTTGGGTAGCTCTAATTGTTTTGCTTATATTTAACTGACTTCTAACTCATTGTAGCTTCTAGTTACTGCCTTTATCCTTATAGATCAATGTCACAAACCAAAAGAATGGAAGCCTCTTGGGGTCAGAGCACATTGGGGGGAATTGTCCATATATCCTTAGCACTTAGCACAGTGTTTAAACATAGCAGACATTTAGTAAATGGTTGACTGAATCGTTGAGTAAAGGAGCAGAAATAGCTCTTTTCACCTACCAGTTTCCCAGCTCTGCCTGTAGCCCAAGATAATACATTCTTGGGGTGGCCCTTCCCACTCTGGGGCCTAGGAGGTAACAGTGCTTCCCTTTCTAAGGTGTTCTAAGGAACACCCTCTCTGGTGTTCTCTGATTTTGCTAATGAGTGGCCTATGGTTTAAAGACTCCATATCTTTTCCTTTTTGGGGGGGCAGGATTTGTTCATCTCCAGCCTTGGGGTGGTTCTCCCATTCTCCAGCCTTCTTCAAAGATCCCTGGCAGCAATCACATCAACCAAGTCTTTGTCCAGACCTGTCACCTTGAACTTATTCAAGGTAACTAGGTGCTGTCTTATCCTTTCTTCATTGGTCTTGGGTTTCAGTATCCTATTAATCATTTTTGTTTAGTACTTCCCAATGTGAAGATCATTCTCTTTAGGAGAGAAAATTGAAGCAAAAGTAATCAAGTAATCCTGCTTTTCCCTGAGTGTCTGTTACGTTTTCTCTTCTACTCTACACTTTGGTATCCAAGCATCTAGACCTCCGTAGGTCTTCCTCTTGATCCAAGCATAGCTAATCAGTCAATAAACATTTACCAAGCAGCTACTAATATTCCAGGCACTGTGCTAAATTCTGGGGATACAAATACAAAAAGAGACAGTTTCTGCCTTCAAGGAACCTTCAATCTAATGGGAGAGAGGAGACAACACACAAAAGGAAGCTGAATATTGGAGGATTGATGACCTGGGAAGGTACCTGACACAGGGACATGGTGGAAAGGTCAGAGAAGGCTCAAAGACTTGCAGCCAGGTGAGAAACAAGATATCTGAGCTGAGTTCTCTCCTTAAATGTAGGTTTAGCGTCCCTGGTCCCACCTTCCAATCAGAGAGTCCCAAGGCTGATAGGAACTTGCAGGATGATGAGGCCTTCCTGATGATGAGCTTCAAGGTCACACAGCCAATAAGTGTCAGAGTTGGTACTTGAACCCAAGACCTCTTTTTCTCTATCCTCTGCTCTGGATCCTCCCTCTGCTTTGCAATAGATTGGGCAGGGGTTGGTAGTGGCAAAAATAATGCCATTAACAGGAGAGAGTCAGAAGGAAGAGCATGTGTTTGGGGGAATTGAATGTACCCAGCTTGTCACTGATTGAATTTGAGGTTTTAATAGAAATTTAGGAGACTTTTTTCATGCATCTCAAAATGCCTGAAACGCCTCTCTCTACCTGGATGTCATACCAACACCACAAACTCACAATGCCTAGAACTTACTCATCTTCGTGGTTTCCCTTCTTCTGGGAGAGGTACCTAGAGATACCCATGTTCAAAAGCTTGGGGTCATCCTTGATTCTTCCCTCTCCTTTGTTTCTTAGCAAGCCTTGTTCACGCTATCTTTGTCACAACCCCTATTTCCCCCCCTCTTTTCCACTCTTATCAACACCGGCCTAGGATGGATCTCATTACTACCTGCTAGTGCTATCACAACAGCCTTACTCAAGGCTCTTACTCATCACTGCTCTTTTCTCTCCAAGTCATTGTTCACATTCTACCAGGTTAGTATTCCTCATATATAGATCTGATCATATCTCTTCTCAGCTCAAAACTCTTCATTGGCATCATAGTGCTTACTGAGGGGATGTGAAATCTTATCCTCAAATTGAAGACCCTTTAAAATCTGGAGTTCTGCCATCTTTCCAGCTTTCTATTACCCTCTTCTGCCTGTGCTCTAGGATACTCTGCTACATACACAGAAGCATTTATCTATGACTAGAATCCAAGAACTAAAAGTGACTTTGGGGATCATTTAGTCATACCCCCTTGTTTGACAGATAAGGAAATGGAGATCTTGAGAGGTGAAATGATGTCTTCCATTTTCCAACCTCTATGTGTTTGCTCGTAATTATCCCTGTGCCTTGAATGCCCTCCTGACTGTTTCTCCTTGTGGAATTCCTGCTGATCCTTTAGGATCCTTCATGAAACCATCCTGTCCCCTGCCCCCAGGCTGTAATAACTTCTCTTCCAACCCCTGCCATAGAATTTGATGCATACCACTTACAATCTTGCTGTGTTACATTTTGTGGTTGTATCCTATTTCCCTACTAGACAATGCTCGGAAGACTACAGACCATATCTTCCTCATTGTTGTTATCTCTCCCAGTCTCTGATATGTTGCTCTCCATATAGTAGTTACTTACAAAGGGCTTGAAACATAGATCTGGAGCCTGGAAAAGATATTGGGACTAGTGACATGAATTTGGGAGTCATTCACATTGAAGTGCCAGCTGAAGCTGTGGAAATGGATGAGATCACCAAGAGAGATCTGAGAAAGGGGCCGAGGACAAGTTTCAGGAAATCCTGCATATATAGAGTAGCCACTACTTAGGGAAGTGTACACTCTATAGCTAGGGTGGGGGTGGTGGGAGGGAAAGGGCGCAGCCCTAGGTGATGTGCTCTTTAGGAAGATTGTGTGGTGTACATGGATCTGTGTTCACTGTACGGTATATTTCTTTGTCATGGAAGAATAGGCAAAAATATGATTTCAGAACCAGAAAGACCTGAATTCAAATGCTTCCACAGATGTTTAGTGGATGTGTGATTCAGGGCTAGTCATAACCTCTTGATGCTTTAAGCTTCTGAATCTAAGACCATGGGTTGCCAAGAAGATCCCAACCTGCATTGAGGGTTCCTCACCAGGAGTTCTTTATCCTAATAAAATCACAGACCCACTTACAATCCCCTGTATACTACAGAGTTGATATACAGTAGGTGGAAAAGCATATACTGGGGCCTTTATCATCGTTCCTGGTGATTGGACACCTCTACCTACCATGTATAGTCGCAGCCCTGGGTCTTCTGTCCCTAAAGGTTTTGTGGTTTTATTGAGAAGACAAGACATGGACATAATGGATGAATAATAATAAATACAAGATGACAGATGTAAGGTGTCCAGGGAGTGACAAAGATCAGAAATGTTTCAAGAGCTTAGTGGATAGAACAATCCTTTCCTGTCTTCCACTCTGATTGAAACTGAACCGTAATTGAAGGTAGGAATAAGGCAGGCAGAGGGCACAATGTGAGTCGATGTGAGATGGTAGGAATGTGTATGTCACATTTATGGAACAGATAGAGTAGTTTGGCCAGATTCAGGAGTAGGGGAGTAGTGGGAAAGAAGAGTAAAGAGGTAGGAAAGTAGGTAAATGACAAAAATTGTTAAGGATCTTTGAGAATAGGTTGAGGAACTTAAGAGCTTATTAGGTAGATAACAGCAAACCCTTGAAGGTCTTTGAATGAGTAATGACTTGAGATCAAGGGGACACCATTTAGAAGAGTATTCCTGTGACTAGATGCATCTCAATGAAAGCACTGACTAGGGTTATGGTAGGGGGAATGGAAAGGAATGGATTTAAGAATTTTTCAAAAAATAAGTCATCAGAGCTTAGTGACTGGCTACATGAAGGATAGGGGGAGATGAAGAGGAAGGAGCTAAAGATGCCTCATTCATTCATTCATTCATTCAACAAACATTTAGTGTATCCATCAATATGAATCCAATCCTTTGAGGAAAGAAAGCTCAGTATCTGGGTAGGATCAGGGGACAAGGGGGTATCTGAATAAGGCATGGAAGGAAGGAAGATTTCAATAGACAGAGATGTGGAGGAGGGAGGCATCTGTTCCAGGCATGAGAGAAGACATAAACAAAAGCATTGAAGTGGGAGAGAGAAAAATGGAACAGAAACATAACCAACTGATGCTGTGCCAGAGCCAAAAATATGAAATTGTGGGCCCTCACCCCATCCTAATGGCATAGTGTGCTTGGGAGAGTAGATGCATATTTTACATATTTTCTGCATCCCGCAACTTTGTGTACCCAAGGCATGTACCTCAGTTGCTTTGCTCTTGTTATGGCTCTGGGATGGAGAGTAGTCCAATTTGGCTGGAATATAGAACCTGGGAAGAGGAGTAGCAGAAGGTAAGACTGGAAAGGTAGGTTTGAACCAGACAATGGAAGACTTTTAATGCCACGAGAGCATATCCTTTATTTCATAGGTAATGGGGAACCATAGAAAGCATTAAATAAAGGAGCAGCATGATCAGACTTCTGTATTAGAAAGATTCTTCAAGAAGCAAATGAATGAGGATGGGTGCATAGAAGCAGGAAAACCAGTTAGGAGGGGATTGGAGTAATCTAAATAGTCTAAGTGAAAAGAGCAATAATCAAGGTTTTGAGTTTCAGTCAAGGGTTCTTAAACCTTTTCTGAGTCATGGACCCCTTTGGCAGTCTGTTGAAATTTATCAACCCCTTCTTAGACAAATGTTGTTAAATACATAAGACATAATGCATAGCATTACAAAGGAAACCAATTATAATGAAATATAGTTATGAAAATATAAACAAAAGCTCATAGACTACAAAGTAGGTGAGTGGGAGAATGGGCGTACCATTGACAAACAAAGGGTAGAGGAGTTGGTTTTGGAAAAAGGAAGATGAGCATGGTTCTAGATGACTTGACTTTGAGGTAGTACCGAGGCATCCAGGTGGAAATATACATCAGGCAGTTGGAGAGAGATCAGGGCTGGAGATGTAGATTTAGAAGATGTCTATGTAGATGAAAATATGGAGTCAATGAGATTCCTGAGGAAATGTCTAAAAAGAACTGCAGAAGACTTCTTAATATACTTATAATCAAGGGGTGGAATAAGGAAGTAGACACATTGAAAAGGTAGGAGGTTTATGGATCACAGATTTAAAGCTGGACAGGACCTAAAAGACATTCTGATCTGAAGTCCTTAACCTTTTCTGTCATGGGTCCCTTTGGCAGTCTGGTGAAACCTAAGGACCCTTGCTCAGAATAATATTCTTAAATGCCTAAAATAAAATACACAGAATTGCAATGGAGTCAAGTATAATGAAATAAAGATATAATATTTTCCCCATTCAAGTTCATGGACTTCCTGAAATCTATTGATGGATCCTTTGGGAATCAGTGGACCCCAGGTATTGATTTCTGATCTAGTCCAACCCTCTTATATTATGAAGAACCAGGAAAGTTAGGGGAAATTGTGCCAGGGGCCGAGCGAGAAGAGGCTGCCTAGAAGGAGGGTGTGGCCAATGGTGTAGGACATTACTACATGGAACTACAAGGAACATGAGGACTGACAAAAGTTGGATTTGGCCATGGAGCCATTGGGGAGCTTGGAGTGAGCATTCAAGTAATATATTGGGGGTGGAGGGAGAGTTGGCTATACCTTCCTGTTCTGAGAAGTGTATGCACTGTGTAGTGATGGCCATATTTTATGTTATGGGATGCATTGTGCCTTGGGAGAGGAAACCAGTCATTTGGTAAAAACTCTACTGAATGCTACAGGGAAGTATCTCCTTGGGGTGAGATGTGGACTATGGTGAAAGCTGTAAACACTAGAACAAAGGTATACACTGTGGGAGTGGATTTAGGTTGTGAAGATGACTATAAATCACAAAGACCTTTCCAATTCATTTCCTTTCAACTTAAACCCTGCAGTCCCATTTCTCTTCAAACTACACCTCTGCCATGCAGGGACACTGCTCTTCTTTCAGTCCCTCCATCTCCACTCTGGGTATAGTCACTGGCTGCACCTCCCCCACCATACCTGAAATGTTCTCTGTCTTTGTTCCTACCTCCTGGCTTCTTTCAAGTCCCACCTTCTAAAAGAAGATTTTCCCAACCCTCCTTAATTCCAATGCCTTTCTTCTGTTGATTATATCCCATTTATTCCATCTATGTTTTATACTTGATTGTCTACATATGTCTCTCTTATTAGACTAGGAGCTCCTTGAGGAGAGGGACTGTTTTTATGTATGTTCACTACTTAGCCCAGTTCCTGGTGCATGGTAGGCACTTAATACATGTTTAATGACCAACTAACTATAGGAGGTAGAGAGAGGTATATACTTTGTGTGGGAATGTTAACCCTGGAGGATATGTATTGTAGGGTGTACGCGGTAGGAAAATACAGGCTGTGGGGCAAGTGCCTTCTGGGCTGGGTAATACCCATTGGGTTACTCTACAGGGGATGTCTGCTATGTGGGGATGTGAACACTGGGGGATGCCTCGTGGAAGGGGGTATATGCTCTAGGTGGGAATGTGAATATTGTATAATGGTAGGGCTGTGTGCTGTGTGTGGAACTGTATGCTCTGTGTGTATGTGTATGTACACCGTGTGTATGTGTGTGTGCATGCACGTGCATGCATGTGTGTATGTGTGTGTGCAAATGATATGTGAGAATGTGCCCACTGCATCTGGGGAACACACATATTTGAGACAGGTGTATCCGTGAACACTGTTCTCTTTTCCCTTTGATCCCTCAAAGTCCACCACCCTGACTCCAGCCCCAAGCCAACCACCTCCTCCTTGTTTCAGGTTTTTCCTCAAGTTTTTCCTCAAATGCAACCAGAACTGCCTGAAGAATGCAGGCAATCCTAGAGACATGAGACGCTTCCAGGTATCTACCTTCTCCCACTCCCGACCCAGCACTCCCTCCTTCTTCCCCCATCACCACCCGTGGCATCTGATGCAATGAAGGATGGGAGGGGGCTAAGAGAATAGTGGCAAGGGACCAGAGTAAGGGGGGCTCTGAGGCTGGGGTGGGGTGGGGATGGCTTGAAAAAAAATCTTGGGAACCCAGAATTTTAAGTGTTGAACCCTGAAGGCCCCAGCCTCCCTCTGCCCTAGGACTAAGCAGACTGGCCCTTGAGGTTCCCAACACTGCCCCCATCCCTGTCAGTTTCTCTGTTCATAGCTCTACATTTCCTAACAGCACTGAGTGATGGAGGCTCCCTCTCACTCTCCCCCAGGACCTCAGAGGTCTGGGAACCTGCCTTTGTCTCCCCTGGACTAAGACCCAAATGGACAGGGACTTCCTCCAGGAAAAAGAGCCATTTCTCCAGGCCTCCCCCCTACCATTCCCAAGATCCCTAGCCCTGAGGGAGCTCATGGCCTGTGGAGGTGGAGGGGGTGGTGAGAGTGGGGGGTGGAGCAGCTCCTTCTCCCCTGGCTGCTGAGCCCTCATTAGGGCCCCACTTAAGGAGATGATAATTGTGACATTTTTACATGATTAACGACCCAGCTAATTTACATAGCGTGAGGCAGAGAGCAGCTGCCCGGTACCACCCTCCCCCCCACCTCCCACCCCCCAGGGCGCTGAAGAGTTTGGGAGGGGAGACCAGTTAGTGCCCCCCTCCTTTACCTTCCCAAAGGGTGGGGCCTGCCCACACCAGATCCAAAGAGCTCCAGGCCAGCTCTGGTGAAGAGGCTGAGTCTCTAGGCAAAGGTGGGGGTAGCGAGGTATATGCCAGGCTAAGAAGGGAGACCAAGGGGCCTACATCCTGTTTCTCCCTGCTCATTTCTACCTTCCTTTCCTTAGAGTGGGGAGCAGGGCTCCTTCTCCTTCCCTCCCCACTCTGGGCCCTGATCCCTGTTTGTGGACACAGCGCCCCTCCCTCAGAGTCCCATTTCAGATGGCACCTGAGAGGTCCTAGGGGAGTGAAGAGTCGGTCCATAAAGCTGTTGCCCCTGCCCTCTTCACAGAGGACCAGACATGCCAATTTAAAGCTAATCCTCTTTCCCAATGGCCTGGACCATTTGTGTTGTCCAGGACTTAACCATAGCAAATGTTAGTCCCTGTTTCTATGGAGAAGGAAGGGAGGAGGAGGATTCCTAGCCTTGGGTTCAAGGTTGGCTGCTGGGGTGGGGGTCAGGAGCATCCGCACATCCTCTCCTGTTTCCCTTTCAATCTGGTTGGTCACTTTGCCCACAGGACTGAAGCAGGGAGTACTCAGAGCCCAGGGGAAAGAGAGGTAGGGACAGGGGCTCCCTGCCCCCAGACAACAGTTGTATTCATGGAGACACCTGGGGGCCAAGGAAGCCATCCAGAAGGCTGAGGGCATGCCTTGGGGGACCTTTGGGGTCTTCTTGGAAGCTGGCTTCTTAGTTTGTCATTCTGCTGCCCAGCTCCCATTCCCACCCCCATGAATGTGGCCTCACTCCTCCAGTCCTGGCCTGGCCCTGTGTCCCCTGTGCAGGTGGTGGTCTCCACGACCGTGAGCGTGGATGGGCACGTGCTTGCTGTGTCTGACAACATGTTTGTTCACAACAACTCCAAGCATGGCCGCCGTGCTCGCCGTCTTGACCCTTCAGAAGGTCAGGATTCTGCCATTTGGCACCCTTCCCTTGGCCAACCATGCCCCCTTCTCTCCTCCCAGGGAGAACTTTCTCCTCCATTCTTCCAGACCCACTCCTCCTTTTTTGTGTCACTCAGCCTTACAACCTTCACCCCAAATCCAGGCCCAGCCCTGTCCCCAGATGCAACCCTCTGGGGAACCCTTTCCCATCCTCCATTCTCCTCCCCCTATATCATCCCAACTGGGTGAAGCCCTGCTCTCCTCTTTCCTCATGTTCCCATCCTGACCCACAGCAGCCACCCCCTGCATCAAAGCCATCAGCCCCAGTGAGGGCTGGACCACTGGAGGAGCCACCGTCATCGTCATCGGGGACAACTTCTTTGATGGTCTCCAGGTCGTCTTTGGAACCATGCTGGTGTGGAGTGAGGTGTGGGGCTGCAGACGTGAGGGCTGAGGGCAAGACAGGGCAGGTTGGGACTGTGCGTCCATGGAGCAGTCGACAAGACTAATGCTTATTTCTATGAAGACTGAGGGGCATTGAGCCTCAAAACTAGGGTGGGCTCCAGTTTGGGATGGGGCTTCTCACCTCTCTTCTCTCTCTAGCTCTTCTTCCTCATAGCTAAAGCTGATACCCTCTCTTCTCACAGCTGATCACCCCCCACGCCATCCGGGTGCAGACCCCGCCAAGGCACATCCCCGGGGTAGTCGAGGTGACTTTATCCTACAAATCCAAACAGTTCTGCAAAGGGGCCCCTGGTCGCTTCGTCTACACGGGTAATGGACTGGGTTGTTCTTACCCTTGATAAATGAAGCAAGTGGCATGCTCCTTTTCCCTGGTAAAGCAGGGTGGGTCAGAAGGGAAAGGAGTGTGTGCCATTGGGAGCCTGCAGTGACCACTCTGAACAGTTTTGGGCTCAGTCTCATAAAGCAGTCTGTGAACTTCTCCAAGGAATTCACCCCTTCAGCTTTTCTGAATACTCTGTCACTCATAGCTTTTCAATTCTCCTGCCTTCCCCTGTTTCGCACCCCCTCCCAAAATAAAGCCTTCATTCACTTTCATCCCAAATACTCCGAAAGAGTTGTCCAATTTTGAAAGGGTCATCTGTCTACCAGACTGAGCCCATCCCAAGTTCATCTTTCTACTGCATTCCTTAGTCTCTCCCTCCTCTCTTGTTCCCTCCATTCAGTTTCAAAGCAAGAGTGAGTTTCATCTCCCTAGTATTGAGAAAATCAGCATTAAACCACAGTATCCCAACTCCCCAAGTGCCTAGGCCAGTGCTTATCCCTGTCCACAGTTGCATTTCTTGAACTTCAGGACTTTGTCACACTAAAAGTTTGTTTTCACCCTCACCATTCAATCCATGAACAAGCATTTATTGAATGCTTTCTGCTGGTCAGAAACTGAGTTTAAATAGCTGGACATTCAAAGAAAAGCAAAAACACACAAATCAATCCCTGCCCTGGAGAAGCTTACACCATGGAAATAAGAAGGCACATACAAGGGACTTGCAGAGCAGAAGGAAGGTAAACTTAGAGGTCCTTCCTCAAAGGAAGAGCTCAGGCTCCTGGCCAGCTCCAATGGCCCCTGTCTTCTCTTGGTTGTCTGACATTTAGCATCCTCACACTCAACTCCTGACATTGTAGTTTCTTTATTCTCATTCCTTCCTGCTCTTTTCTCTCTAGTCTTTCACTGTCAATCTCTCATTCTTAGTGGAAAAAAATACTGAATTTGGAATCAGAGGATATGGGCTCAAAGCTATCTCTGCTACTTACTACCCATGTGACGGGTTGAACTGTTGGCCCCAAAGGTCCCTTCTGCTCTAGATCGATCATTCTATGAGCCCTCCTCTCTGGGCTAGTTATTCACAAATGGGCCTCTCAAGAAATCAAGTCAACAGATATTTATTAAATGCCTGCTGTATGCATGGGCACTCTGCTGGGTGCTAGAGGAGCAACAAAGTATAAGATACAGTGCCTGCCCTCAAGGAGTCCACAGTCAAGTATGGGAATAAGACACCAATAGAGATAGCCACAATATATAACAATCTAGGATGAGTCTACTAGAGAGGCAGCCCAAGTTACAATACAAAAATTGTCTTAAAAAACTTCTTGATTCCTAGTTGGTGCCAAAATCCCATCCCAGTTATTGTATAAATGACAATTCAGTTATGTCCTCCCTCCCCTCAAAAAAGGAACTGTCTCTGCCCTTTTCCAGCTGACTCCCTTTTCTCCCACAGTGGGAACCAGGTTTACTCCCTGCTCTCCTGGGAAGGGATACAGAGTGGGCAGGGACCCAATATGCTCGGCTTCTACTGCTGAGATTCGGGGTTGGGTTAAAGGCATTCTTGGAAAAACTTGACTGATCCTTCAGTTTTACCTGGTGGGGATGTCCTGGGACACTTGGAAGGAGAGGAGCACGCATTGATTTCTGAGTGTGAATAATCTGTATGTGTATAAATACACATACTCTGTGAATATGTTCTCCATGTACTGAGCTTCCCAAGAGTGCTTGGTTCAGGAGGCTGATACCTTGAAGACTGGGGGGAGGGGGACATCTCTCCCCATCCCCTTAGGGATACTCTTCCCCCACACTGTTCTCCCCCCCACCTCCCCCAAGCTCTCAATGAGCCAACCATCGACTACGGCTTCCAGAGGCTGCAGAAGGTGATACCACGACATCCCGGAGATCCTGAGCGGCTTCCGAAGGTATAGAATGAGGGGGTGGGGCAGACCAGAAGCAACCTTTAGGCTCTGTAAAGGAATCAGGGACAGAATGGGGCTGGATGGGGGTTATGTTTGGTACTGGACATAAAATTAGAAAGAGGGGTGAAGGGGTAGGGAATGGAGTTAGGGATTCTTGTCTCTTTGCCCCATGGGATTGTGCCTCTTTTGGGCTGATCCTCCCTCCCCCATCCCATCCCTAGGAAGTGCTATTGAAAAGGGCAGCTGACCTGGTGGAGGCTCTATATGGGATGCCACATAGTAACCAGGTATTAACCTCACCTAAGACTTTTATCCACCTTTCAATTCTCTGGTTCCCCACTTGCCCCATTTCCTTCCTTCTCCAGACTTTCTGAGTCGGTGGCAAGAGGGCTGGGTTCAAATTCCAGCTCTTCTACTTGCTACCAGTGTGACCCTGACAGGTGACTTTACCTCATCTGTAAAGTGAAAGTGGGACTAGCTGACTTCTAAGGTCCTCTGCAGCTCTCAATTTATCATTTATGCTCCTATTTATCCCTCTCCCAACTTGCTGGTTCCTTGTGTGTCCCTTTCCTCTCCTTCCCTCTTGTTATCCCTCCCAAGGGCTGGTGGGAGTCTAGGGGTTAGGGGCCAGCCCTGCTCTTGCCTCTCTAGGATCTCATCATAAAGCGGGCAGCAGACATTGCAGAAGCGCTCTACAGTGTCCCACGCACCCCATCCCAACTTGGCTCCCTGGCCCCAGGCCATCCCCACACAGCCATGATGGGCATCAACTCCTTTGGGAGCCAGCTGGCAGTCAACATTGGAGACTCCACACAGGGGGCTGAACAAGGTGGGTCTGCCCTTTGCCATCCTGTCCCCTACCCTGCTCATTCTTGTACCATTCTGTGTTTTGTCCCTGTTATTCCCCATATCTCCTATACACCTACCCTCTCCCACTGTGCTTGGTATCTCCCTCTGCCTCTAAGTGCCCTGGGTCTTTTCCAAGTCCCCCAGTGGACCCCACCCTAACCTGTTCTCCCTGGATAGGTTACTCCCGGAATACCAGCAGTGTGTCTCCTCGAGGCTACGTGCCTAGCTCCACCCCCCAGCAGAGCAGCTACAGCAGCATCACATCCAGCATCAACGGCTATGGGGCCACTGGCATGGCTGGCCTTGGGGTACCCAGCTCTCCCAGCTTCCTCAACGGCTCCACTGCAAATTCACCCTATGCTAGTGAGTTTCTATGGTGGGCAGGTCTCAGGCATGGGAAGATGGGCACTACCAAGGTCTTAATATGTACTGCTCCAAGTCATCTCAAAAACAAAGGGGTTGAATTCAGTGACCTCTAAGGTTTCCCCTGGCTTCTATGACTCTCTACTATGATGCCCTCTTGGGTGGGATACTCTATCATGTCAGCCCTTGATGGATGACAGAGTCTGGAAGCAATGGAAGGCTAGCTGCTGGCATAGTGCACCCCATCTGAGTAGTTCAGTTCATCTTCCCTTCTTAGCGTTTCCCCATCCAGCTCTTCCCAGTGACCCCGTTATTGCCTAAACCATTGCTCTAGCTTACATCAAGGACATATAAATGCATACAATATGTATATACACATACATACACACACGTATATATACACACATATATGTGTGTGCATACAATATATCCACTTCCCTTTATCTTATGTGCATATATATGTGTGTGTGTGCGTGTAATTCCCCCAATGCTCATCCCATGAACTCAGAAAGGAAATTTTCCATGTCAGAGGTGAGTAGTTCATGATTCAGAAGTATATTCCTCTTCATCTACCCCATCACTGAAAACCACCACTTTAAACAGGAGTGGTGGGAGAAGATGACAACTCCTGGGCATCTCTGAGCCCCAGGGCCAGGATCAAGAGTCAGTGCTCCAGGCAGGGTCACTGTAACTGCACCATCTCCTCTCAAACCCTCTCAGTCCTTCCTCTCCTCCCATACCCCCAAGATTCTGTCTTCTGCCCCCTCTGGAGGACTACAAGAGATCGTACATTACACATTTCTAACACAGCACCAGCGACTCCCTCCTTGGAAGCCAATCCCATGCCCCATTCTGCTCCCTACTGCTCGAAATTTGTCTTCTTCCCTTTCTTTCTGTCTCCTGTTTGCCTCTGATTGCCTCTTCCTTTTTCCCTTTGGGATCCTTCCCTTCCCCCAGGCCTGCAGGGTCTTTCTTCATGTCTTAGCATCCCTCCTTCTGTCTTGCCTTCTGATCTTTTTTTTTTAAGAACTAGAGTTTCCTGGCTCTGTCATCCTGCACACAGCACCACTGGCCCTTCAGTGTAGACCATCAGCAGACTTTCCCTCCCTCTCGCTCTTCCTCATTCTTTCACTTTTCCCCCTCGCTCTCTCTTCCCATCCTTCTTCCCCTCTCCCTCTCTTTCCCTTTCCTCCTTTCTCTACTATACTTGTGGGATTTCAGCCCCCTTCTCTCTGCGCCACCCCCCTCACTGTTCTATGCAGCACACGCCATGTTATGCTTGTTTGTGGATGATGTTTGGATGTTAGGAAATCTTTGTATGACCTATTTGCCATCACTGGTGTCCTCCTGCCTCCAGTTTACATTTGCATTTCTTACTAGAACGTCTCAGGCCCCCTCTGCCTCTGAGGGCCTCTGGCTTCACCTTCTACCTGCTGGTTCTTGGTAAACCCCTTCCCACATCTCCGTGGATCTGTTCCCAGGCTTTTCATGGTGGCAGGAAAGATGGAAAACGCCCTCTCCATTTATTTTTACTTTCTGGCTGAGGTTGGAACCACAAGAGGGGAAACAGTTTCATTGTGGGCATTCCCAGGCCTCATCCTTCTAACACCCCCACATCTGGGAACTGGCTTTGACCCTGTTTGCTCTGGCATGCACAGGGTATGCATGGGCTCGGTAAGTCACTACCCAGAAGGATGATGGCTTAGCATTTCTCCAGCATTTTAAGGTTTCTAAACCACTGTCCTCAAAACACACATTCCCATGAGGTTCTGTTATTACTGTTTTACAATGGAAGAAACTGAGGTGCAGAAGTGAACTTAACTTGCTCAGGGTCTTATAAGTAGTGAGTGTGGAAGCTGGGATTTGAACACTGGCCTCCTGACTGCTGGTCAGCTCTCTTGTTACTGCACTGAGCTCCTGAAAAATGGCTTCTCCCATCACTGTCAGGAAGTTCTTATTGCTATCTAACCTAAGTCCATCCTGCTCCAGTTCGAACTATTTTCAAGTGATTGAGTGGCTTTTCCTTGAACACACTGTTGACTCCCATGGATCTAGCTCTGTTGCCTCTGTCCCATGCATAAAGCACCTACCTGTCATCATATCTTTGTTTTTAGTTCAGCCTTGGCTAGCATCCTGAAATTCCCCAGCCTAGATCCCTGGGGGAGCCCTACCCACATGCTGCCAAGTGACCTAGGACTTCCTCTCAGAGGAGCATTGCTAGTACAGGAGAGATTCCCTTGGATCTAAGGTGTCTGGGTGTCTGGGACTGATTTCTCACACTCACCTTCAACAAGTTCCTCATATCACAGGAAAGGTGGTCTTCTTGCATTACGGGGAGCCAGATGGCTCTGTTTAGTTTTCACTGGAGACAGGCAACCATGAAACTTCCCATCTGGCCTGCATCCCATTCACTGATATTTAGCTCTTACCTTCTGCCATTAGGTTCATCATCCATTCATCTCTCCGGTGATTGACTAGTGCCATCATCTTGGTTCCCAGTTCGTCTTTGCCCTTGGCCCCCCTCTCTTGACTGGCTCCTTCTCCTAGTGGCTGTGCTGGTCCCAAGTATAGCTTGGCTCTGGTCTAGTAGCTAAAATCGGTAGGCCCCAGAAAGGCCCTGGAGGATAAGGGATGCCATAGGTCCTTGCAGTCCTTATTCCAGACTTACAACTCCAGACTTCCCTCTTGATTCTAACCAAAAATTGCCATGGAAAATGAGGTCAGCCAAAAAGAAATGTTATGATGGACACTGGACCTGGCTTCCTAGATGCGTCTTTCAGGGTCTCAGTGTTTGGAGAATCCTTGGGTGTGTATTGTTTGCAGGAGTAGATAGATTTGGGGAAAATTTGTTAGCAAGTGAATTCAGTTGGGTTCATAAAAACATTGATTAAGCACCTGCTGAATGCTTAGTATAGTGATACTATACTATATAGTGATACTATACTATATTTATGGCCAGAGTTAGTATCACTATACTATAGTGAAACTAGTTATTCATGATAGAAAGACAAAAAAAGATAAACATTCCGTGACTTCAAGGAATTTACATTCTGCCAGTTAATATTATATATCTATAGAGACTATGTCTGTGGGAAGTCAGATTTAGCTCCATAATAAGGAGAAATTTCCTAATAATCAGCTGTTCTGAATGGAATGAACTGCTTTGATAGTGAGTTCCCTGTCATAGAAGATGTTCACAAGGAATCTGGATAACCACTTATCTAAGATGTTCTAGACAGGATACCTGTTGAGGTATAGGTTGAACTGGGTAACCTCTGGGGTCCCCTTCAACTGTAAGATTCTATCCAGTGCTCTAACTCCTTCCCACCTCCATTTCCCTTCTCCACTCTTCCTAACCAAGGCCCTTCGATTTCAGATCAGACTTTATCAATGTCAGGATCTTCCAAACCCTCTCTATCTCTCTGCTCAGGTGTGAGATGGGAATCCGAAGCCCTTCCTCCTCCTCAGTGCCAAAGTTACCCCTGGCCTGGATCCTGTAACCCTGACTTGGTCTGTTCTCCCTAGCCCTGACTCCTGACTCTTCTACCAACACTGAGTCCTAACCTCTAAACTTTGACCCCAGGTTTCTACCCTGCTTTGATCGCCAAGGGGTTGGACTGTGTAATGTTCTCTACTGGGTAGGTGAGACCCAGAAAGGTAGGGCAGGGGATAGGGATGGATGGAATGAAAGGACAATGGATGAAGTTCAGGGAGAGTAGGAGATCATGAAGGCACGCAAGGTGGACAATGGAGAGAATCTGATGGGGGATCAGCTTTAGATATAGGCCTCAGAGCATTTTTTGTTGACTCTGGTTGGGAAAAGCACAGCCATAGGGAGATTTGGGCAGCACTACTCACATTCCTCATGACCAGGAACTGCAAAAGATAATTCTGAAGAAGTTGGAAGAGTTAGAAGAAAGACCTTCAATCCCTTGAGTCCCACTAAGTCCAAGGGTAAAAAAACTCACTCTATACCACCCCCTTAGTCTTAGTGACTTGGCACCAGTCAAGCTGATTCAAACCTCTGCCTGAGTGTAAACAATATGGCATAACCTCCTTGCTCACCATTCAGTCTAATCTAATGGATTGAGCCCCTACTATGTGCAAAGCCCTGAATGGTAAAAACAGGACAATCAAATTAGATGCAGGTGCCTAGTTGGTCGCTTCAACATGGATCCCAACTTGTACCATCTCAGGCAAATAGCTTGGCACACACTCTCCTCCTTTCTGGTGATCATTTTCAGTGATTTGATCTAACCCAATAAAAGTGAAATTTGAGAAGGATTATCCTGGTTTCCCTGGAGAGGACTGACTCGATTTGAAATAGGCAAGAGGCAGAAGACCAGTTCGAAAGCTATTGATTTGCAGTGGGCCAGGCATGAAGTAATGGGGCCTAGGAAAGGAGGGGATGGAGTTGTGAAACATTGGAGGAAGAATCAGTAGAACTTGGTGACTGACTGGATATAAAAGATAACGAAGCAGGAAGACTCAGAAAGTACACGGAAAGCTCCTGGCCTATGAAGCATTACAGGGCTCTTGGCAGAAATGAGCCAGGCTGAGGAGGAGCCATTCTGCAAAGGGAAGAGGATGATGCTTTGGGCCAGAAACGTATGGGACAACTGGAAGAAGAGAATTTAACCCCCCTTCCCATTTTAATCACTGATCACACACCTGATCACCCACCCCAGCCCTAACCTGAATTTCACCTAATACTGATGGTGATTTTGTCCTTGTCTGACTCTAAGGCAAGAAGGGTAAGAGAAAGAAATTTTTATTTTGGAGTCAGTTATGACCGAATAGTACTGCCTTGTTGGTGAAGTGGAAACCACAGTAACCTTTGAAGAGAGTGACTACGTTGTGTTTGTGATAGTTAAAGAGAGCATTGTTCTTAGGCTAATATAACCACAGGCTTTAGAAGGGTTTACATTCCTAGTGTTCCTAGGGAAGGATAGGAAGCATCTCAACCCCGACATTCTGAAAAGGGAGTTGGCTCAAGAGAAGCAGGAGGACCTTATGAACAAAATTCTGCCTATACAAAGTCAGATGATTCCAATAAAGAAAGAAAAGTATGAGGGAGCTGTCTAAATCCATCATTGTGACGACACAGGGTGGTAATCCAATGAATTCAGATTTTCAAAGGTCCTGAAGTGAACAGAGCATGGGACTTGAATCAGGAAGACCTGCATCCAAAGCCCACCTCCAGCATAATCTGATCTCAGTCAAATCACTTAACCTTTCTGTGTCCCAGTTTCCTCATCTTTAGAAAGAAGGAGCTAAATTTTATGGTCTCTTCCATCTCGGATCTTCTGATAAAATGGAATGGAGACTGCACAGCCAAGGATGAAGGCAAAAGAAAGTTGTGGTCTTGTGAGAATAGCTCCAAGGAAATCTAAAGGCTGGAATAAGTGGAAATTTGGGAGACCATGTTTTAAAGCAACTTTGGATGAGCAATGAAGACACAGCCCTAGTGAATGGGATGAAGGCAGAGGGTAGAAAAGAGAAGATGGAATTACTCCGCTGCTATTTTACCTCTGCATTTCCTGCCAAGGAGGATGACCTTCAGAACATAAAGGATAGGACAAAAGTAGTTCAAAGAGAAATGAAATCCAGATAACCAAAGAAATAGTAAGACCATATCTCTTTGCCCTCAACTAGTTCAATTCTCCAGGTCTGTAATAATAATACTCAGGTCTGTAAGGCACTTCGTGTGATCTCATTGATGATCGAGACAAATATAGGTGGTGATATCGGTATAGGGGTGTGCTGATAAATGTTTAACAATCAGCTCTCTTGGAGGGACATGTGCCACCACACACTTTTGAGTTGGATCTGTATTCTTTTTTGTTTTTCAGTTGTGTCCGACTTTGTGACCCCATTTGGGCTTTTCTTGGCAGAGATACTAGGGTGGTTTGCATTTCCTTCTCCAGCTCATTTTACAGATGAGGAAACTGAGGCAAACAGAATTAAGTGACTTGCCCAGAGTCACACAGGTAGTAAGTAAGTGTCTGAGGTCAGATTTGAACTCAGGAAGATGAACCTGACTCTGAGTCCAGCACTTTTTGCGCTGTGGTGCCACCTAGCAGCCCTTTGCATTTTCCTAAGTCTAGATAATCAACAGATCAATCAGGCCCTGGTTTGGTAGCATTTGCCATTTTCTGAAGTGCAAATAGTCACACTGAAAATTTAACAATAGGCTCCCAGACAATCTGAGCCGACTACAGCACAGCCATGGATAGGTACTATAGATCTTCATTTTACAACTGAGGCAACTGAGACTTGGAGCAGTTAAATGACTTGCGCAAGTCCACACAACTAGTAAGTGTAGCAGATAGATCTTGTGAACACCTGGGCCAGGGGTCTTTCCACTCCACCCATGCTGACTTCCTGAGATGTGAACTGGGTCCTATAGCAGTAGAATCACTTGCAGATGGGATTGCTGAGATATTGTCAGTTCAGTCATTTTTTCAGTCATGCCTGACTCTACGTGACCCCATTTGGGGTTTTCTTGGCAAAGATACTGGAGTGGTTTGCCATTTCCTTCTCCAGCTCATTTTACAGATGAGGAAATGGAGCCAAACAGGATTAAGTGACTTGCCCAGGATCACACAGCTAGTAAGTGTCTGAGGGTAGATCTGAATTCAGGAAGATGAGTCTTCCTGATTCTAGGCCCAGCGATCTATCCGCTGTACCACCTAGCTGCCCAAGATATTGTCAGTTCAGAAATATTTGAAAGATAATAAACTGAATTTCCAGAGAACTGGAGAAGGGCAAAAGTAGTCTGATTTTTTTTTTTAAAGGGGAAGAAAAGTTGAGTCTCATAAACCTTGAGCTGGTGACCCAGCAGTTGATTCTTAGTAAAATTTGTATTAGAATGTCATATTATCTTTGTTGAATAATTCATGAATTATTCATAAAAAGGGCAACTCTGATATGACAAGTCAGCCAGGATTTGTTAAGCAGAAATCCTGGCCAACTGAAGTCATTATCTTCTTTGACTAGACTGGTGTATTTGGAGGATGCTGGAGATAACAATTTCCCTGGATTTCAGTATTTGACAGTTTCTCAAGATAAACTTGTGGACCGGGTTAGAGAGATATAAAATTGCACAGATTCACAACTGGCTAAATCCAGAGTTTGGATAAATGAATTGTTGTTAACCTGGAGGGAAGTTGTTAGTGGTATGCCTCAGGATTCTTCTTTTCTATTTTAAATTTTCATCAGTGACTTAGAAGAAGGCATGGGTAACCTGTTCTTTCAAGTTTTCAGATGACTTGTAGCTGAGTTACCCCATTGGGTAACTTAATTGGGATCCAGAAAGGGTTGGCTAATGAGCTGAATGCAAGAAAATGAAGTTTAATGGGGATAAATGTAAAATCTTGCACATAGGGTTCACAAAGTCATCTGTCCAAATACAGCATTCAATGCCCCAAGCATTTATTAAGTGACTATTATATACAAGGGGCAGTGCTATAAAATATTCCCTCCCCTAGAGGACTAGATATATTCTTCTGGGGGCAAGGAAGGAAATATACCGAGGGTCCATATGTGACTATCTAGGTCCTTAAGTGCCATCCTTTTGACTGAATTCAAATTTTACAAAACAAAATTCATTCAAAAGGCTGGCACTTAAAGACCTAGAAAGCCACATGTGGCCTTAAGGCTTCAGGTTCCCTACCCCTGAAATATACTATGTATTTAGACAGGAAAGAAGATGGTAATTTGAAACCTTGGGGATCACCAACTGCTGGAGGCAGGGAAAGCTTCAGAACAAAGGTGATATCTCTTCTTGGAGAAGAGACAGAGGGGAGGAACGAGTATCTTCCAGCAATGGGAGATGCTCTGTGTGAATGCACAGGCAGAGGAAGGGATAGCAAACATTTTGGGGAACAGCTAGTATTCCAGCTTGGCTGGAACATTAAATACACAAAAAGTAGTACTATGAGATAAGGTAATCATACAGTAACAAATGCTGAGAGGGTTGTATTTTATCAGAGAGGCAAAAGGGAGCCATGGAAGATATTTTTTTAGTGGAAAATGGGCAGGAATGCAGGAAACTGCATTAAGTAAACAGTGGGGATACAAATCCAAAAGTGGAGACAGTCCTGCTCTCAGAGAGCTTACATTTTGAGGAGGGGGGAACCACTGTAATAAAGGAGTAGTAGCCAGGGAGCTATATTTTGTTTTGGAGGATAGTAAGTAGACCATAATGGTGTAAATTGGCATGCCCTTTCTAGTAGCACCTCTGGTTTGAATTATGATTCCAGAACTGGAAAGAGATGGTGGTGGTGGCGGTGGTAGTGGTGGTGAAACTGATTATAACACAGGGTGACAGCTTGAGCCATTTGGATATGGTCAGATCTATACCTCAGGAAGACTATTTTGGCATGTATGTGGAGAGTGGATTGAAGAGGAGAATGGAAGCAGGGAGACCTGTTCTAACAGTCCCAGGTTAGAATGGATGAGGGTCTGAAGGATGGCAACCGTATGAGTGGAGAGTGAGGAAAGAGTCAAGTATGATTCCAAGGGTACAAATCTGGGCGCCTAAGAAGAAAACAAAAACAGAAAAGTTTGGAGGATGAGAGGTGTGTGTGTGTGTGTGTGTGTGTGTGTGTGTGTGTGTGTGTGTGTATGTGTGTGATGAGTTCTGTTTGCATAGGTTGAGTTGTAGTTGTAGGGATAGGTCTGTGTGTGTGTGTGTGTGTGTGTGTGTGTGTGTGTGTGTGTGTGTATGTGATGAGTTCTGTTTTCACAGGTTGAATTGGTGTTGCAGGGAGGGTGTGTGTGTGTGTGTGTGTGTGTGTGTGTGTGTGTGTGTTTGTGTGTGTGTGTGTGATGAGTTCTGTTTGTATAGGTTGAGTTGGAGTTGCAGGCAGACCTGCCAGGTGGAGATGTCTAGCACACAGTTGGCTGAAGGGGTAAAGCATGGTTAAACAACAGTTCAAGTGAAAAAGCCCCGGGGACTTGAGCGCGTCAGCAATGGGATGCTGTAGCCAATGAAGCAGATAGCATTGCTTAGAGAGAAAGAGAATCCAGGATGGGAGAGGCAAATCTGGCCCCTGAAATCTGCACGAGGCAGACCCAGGGGCTTCTGGGACACTGTGCCCAATTCTGGGTGTGTCATCTTTGGAGGACAGTGATAAAGCAGAGCATGTGCAGGGAGGAACACCCAAGATGGTGAGGGAGCTCAAAGCCACATCTGAAGAGCGAAGGAAGGAAGCAGCAGCATTCAGCCTGAAGAAGGGGCTTTGGAGACAAACTGGAGTACTGCCTTCAGATGGGAGGGGCCTGGACGTGCTGTTTACCTCTAGAGGGGCAGAACTACGAACGATGGGGGGAGGTCATCTAGAGGGAAAGATTTCTGTGGAATGCAAAGGAAAGTGGCCTAGAAAGTATAGATGCTCTGAGAGTGGCCTGCCATGGGCTATGGTGACTACTGCCAGAAGTATGTGCTTACGCAGGGGCTGGCTGGGGTGACTTCTGAGGGCTCTTGGGATGCTAAGCTTTCATGATTTTCCCCTGGCTCTTGACTCTCCCATTCCTAACCCCAGATAGACTAGCTGTTCAGAATCCTGTTAGTAAATAACCCCCCAAAAAGGGCCCTGTCCAGAGCCACCTTCTGCTCATCCCTGCCCTCTAAGCTTCTCTCTTTTTTGAAGTCAATGGTTCACATGGGCCAGATCCCCGCTCCTGATTCCAACTCTGAGCCCACCCTTGTTTCAGATCAGGCTCTAGGATCCTGTTCGTGCTTAGCCGCGTTCCCAGGAAGGCTTAGGCTGCTCTGGACCTCACCAGTCTGGACCAGTCTTGTGTCCCTCTGGACACAGGCCTGCCTACCTATGATCCCAGTCCCTCAAGCAGGGCAAAGTTCCTACAGCCTCTTCCGCCCCTACTGTTTGTTGTAAAGAAATGAAGGCTAAATCACTAATCCCACCATGTGCCCTGCAATTGTTAGAGGAATCTGTGGCTGCTGGGCCTAAGGAGACTCATCAGATCAAGTCTAGGCCTTCAGGGCTCTTCCAGATTCTGCCAAGCTCTACAAAGTCCCTGTCATTGGAGAGAGTGCTCACCTGTCCTGTCCCCCCTCCTGTATCAGCCCGGGACAGAAGCCAGAGTGCTGCACCCCACCCCAGGGTTAGCTCAGAGGGGGAGGGTGGTCACAACAGCAGGTGCCCAGCAGGCACCCACCTTGGACGCTCTCTATAGTGCTGTTTCCCTGTTGTGTCTCCTGCGCCACTCCTGCCCCTCTCCCCCACCCTGGAGTCATGCCCTCCAGCCCTCCGCTGGCTGCAGCTTCCGCCGCTGCCCCCACCACCAGCGTCTTCTCCTTCTCGCCGGTCAACATGATCTCTGCCGTCAAGCAGAAGAGCGCCTTCGCCCCTGTGGTGCGCCCGCCTGGTTCCCCGCCCCCTGCCTGCACCAGCACTAATGGCAGTGCCCTGCAAGGTGAGTCAGCTACCATTCCACCAAAAGATGTCCATGGTGGAGAAAGAGCTGAGCTAGCTGAGGGTGTTGACTGGCAGTTCTCAACTGAAGGAAGGCCTTGGGCCTTGGCAGTGACCAGCTCCCAAGGGTGGGTTCACTGTTCTCCTAGTCCACTGATCAGTGGTATGAAAATGTGGGCACCAGCTGGCTGCTACAGGCAGGGTCCTCCCTCACCCCACCTTCTCTCTATTTAGCATGTTGTCTTGCACCTACCAGTAGGTAGGGGTAGAAGCGAGAAGTAAAAATGCCTATAAATGATAGTTGAATGAAAGAACGAATGAATGTTGACTCACTGGTTGGCCTTCTAAACAGCAGGTCCTTATTGACTTTTACAACTTCTCAGAGTTGACAGGCATTTTAGTTCTGGGTGGCCATCCTGAAGGCCAGCTCCCAGGTCCTGGGGGAAAGGAGGTGCTCTGCTCGGGCTGTCATTGGCCACGGTTCAGCACAGCCTAAGTCCTAGCTAGAGAAGACCTTGGACCATACTCCTGTTGAGCCTGGCCTCTGTAGGATGAAGACCTAAAAGGGCAACCCTAGCTCTACTGACCTTTGAGTGACCATGTTGGGTGAACTGGACATTCACCAGAACAAACTCTAATACCAAGGTTAGGCAAACACCTGCTAAAGAATCGAGTCCCCTCCCTGGTGGTCAGCAATCTGAGTGTGAGAGAATGCCATCGATTCTCACCATCCTCCTCCCTTTATGCTTTGCAAAGCGCTTCCCCAGATGTTAGTTCAGTTGGAGCCTCACGGAAGCTCCAATCTCCTTTCCAAGAAGCAACAGGGGTGAGGCAGTGGAAAGGGACTTGGAGCCAGAAATCTTGGGTTTATACATCAGTTCTGACACCGTGGCTGAGTTCGAGTTTTCTCATTTCATTCATTCACACTTGGACTAACCACTGGGGATAAGACCTACCTCACAGGGTTGTTGTGAGGAAAGCGCTTTGTAAACCTTAAAGCATTATAGAAATGTGGGTGACTCCTAATATAAAGTGATGGGCTGTGAAGACAAGGGGAGAAACACATGTGATTCAGCATCTGGATTCCACCCACAATCTTGAAACATCTGGCACTTGTGTAGCACTGGGGGAACGGGGCTTGAAGCTGATTAGAAAGGGAGTCCTTGATGTCTGCTGTCAGCCTGGGGCTGGGCACAGAAGGTCCCCCAGGGCTGGCTCCTGGTGCCAGAGCCACTGATGCATGTTTACAATGTTGGAACCCGGGCAAACGATCAGAGAATCTGTTCACTGGATCCACAGATGACACTGAGCTGAAGAGGCCAGGTCAGAAACAATTCAATTCAGCAAACACTTAGCAATGCTTGCAAAAGACCCCACCATTTTCTCAGTGCCCTGAAAATGTCAGAGAGAAGCTGGGTCAGAATTTGGATGAAGGTTATAGAGTTAAGAGAGGACAGGGGCAGAAAGTCTTGAGGTTGAGCTGGGGGGCTCAGAATGACCCCCAGAGGGCCATAGGAACAGGAGAATTCAAAATAAGTTAGGAAGCCTCTCTTGGCTGCAGCCACAGTCTTTTTAAGACCCTGCGTCTGACTGTTATCTTCACATGTAAGATGTAAAGAGCCTGCAGAGGCTGGAAAAAATGAACAGAAATGTTAAACACTACAGAGAACAGGGCCTGAGGCTGGCTCTCAGTATTTCTAACCTCTGACTATATCTCAGGGTAAATGAGAAGAGATTTTATTCAACATGAAGAATAACTTTCCTTGTGTAATGGATGCTCAGGAGAGGGTGTAGCACATGTGGGGCTGAGAGTTCTGGATGCTCCTAGTCTTTGTTTGCCTGGGGGGAAATGGGGGTTCTGTGATGGCCCTTGGTCTACTCTGATGCTCTGATGTAAGGTCACCTTCAACAGACCCCTTCAAGCCCAATTTGGCTGCTTCCCAGCCTAGATGCCCACAATCTGAGTGAGCCAGGCCTCTTCATGCCAGGGGTGGGGAGGAGCCAGAGAAAACCCTGCTCTTAAATCTGGGCGCCTTGTGGTGAGGCCAGGTGGCCTGTGGGGAAAACACCAGCAGGGCTCATGAGAGGCTCCCTGCCTAGCAGGAGTTGGTCTGGGGCACAGCATTGGCCCAACCTCGGTCCTGTTTCATTCCTGGTGATGGTAGGGCAGTGAACTTTGGGGGAGGGAGGGCCAGGAATCCTGGTGGGAGTGGGAGGGACAGCTTCTAGCTGCCGCTCCCTCTGGCCACTTATCTCGGCATTCTCCATCTCTCCTTCCTGCTTCTCCCTCTCCCTCCCTCTGCTTCTCCCCCTGCCCATCGGTGCTTCATTCTGTCCTCTGCTCGCCCCCCTCCACCCTCCTCCTCCTGGACACAGACCCAGCTTTTGAGGACTCGGACAAGTTCCATTCCCCCCCTGGGGCCCTACAGGGACTGGCCTACTCCTAAGCACAGTATGTGTCCTGCGGCCCAGCCCGGAAGGCTCCCCTCTGTCTCCGTCTGTCGCTGTCCTTGTCTCTGTTCTGTTCTCTGCCCTTGGAGCCTGGCACTGTCTTCCAGGGACTGTTGGTTGTGAGACACCCCTCTACACAAGGTTGAGGACTGGCCGGGGCGGGGGCAGGGGCTGCGGTTCTCTTGTGCTGTCCCCAGATGTCCTGCCCATCCCCTCCCCTCTCTCCCAGCTGGGACTCACTCAAGAACACAAAGTGGATGAGATGCTCAGGGAGGTGAGGAGGGGGGAGGAGCGAAGCTACAGGAGGACCCCTTGCTCTCTTGGACATTTCTCTCCCTCTCCTAGCCATGTCTGGACTCCTCATCCCCCCCATGTGAGGCCTGCAAAAGAGAACCACCTAGTCATTGGTTCCAGACCCTGGGGATGGGCAGGCACAAGACTGGGCTGACCTGGAAGAGGACTTCCTGCTGGCAATGGGAGAGACACCATCTTCTATGCTTTGAGACCCTGGGCCCTATCCCTCCACACTCCTTTTCTCTTCTCCCCTCCACTCTCAGGACTGGCCACAGGAGGCTTCTGTCTTCACAACACCATTTTAACTTGGGTGTATGTTATGTGTGTATGTGGGTGTGTGTATGGATGTGTGTGTACATATGTACATATGTGTGTATGTGTGTGGTTCTAGGGGGAACTGATCCCCCCCATCCTTTTCCCATTATAAGCT
This sequence comes from Potorous gilbertii, assembly GCA_028658325.1. Lineage (NCBI taxonomy): Eukaryota > Metazoa > Chordata > Mammalia > Diprotodontia > Potoroidae > Potorous > Potorous gilbertii. The sequence goes on from CM053772.1 coordinate 231,726,917, forward strand.
TGGGGTGGGAGGGGGTTCTTGGAGATGGGTTGGGGTGGGGGCAGGGGTTCAGGGCAAAGTTATGCCCTCTAGAATGCTCAGGGAAGACCATCTGGTGTCTATGGAGCACTGCCTCCCAGTCCCTGGGAGGACTCACCACCCTGTCCTCGCCTGATGCCTCCAACACATCTGGCCTGGGAAGGGGTTCATGTGCAGAAAAACCCCAGGCTGGCTCTGCCTGCCCACCTCTGATTGGGAGGTAAAGACTTGGGGAAGGGATCGGACCAAGAGCCACAGGAGATAGGGGTAGGTATTGGAGTAGAGATGACAGGTCAGGGGAAGGGGTAGGGTCCCCACTCTGAGGCCAGAATAGGAGCATCACTGTAGGACCAATCTGTCTGACTCGGTTTCCCAGGTCTGTGGCCCAGCAAGCATCCTTCTGGCTTGTGCCTCAGGTCAAGCCCCCTTCACGCACAATGCTGGCTTCCTGGCTTCTCCCTTCAGGGACAAAGCCAAGGTTCCAGATCTTCCTCCTGAGTTCTGGGAAAGGCCATCAGCAACCCTAGGAGACTTGTCCCCTTAGGCCCATGGAACAGGTTCCTAGGAGCTGTGGAGTGACCCTCCCATGCCCTTCTCCTACCTCCCCCCACTGCCATCCCAGAGGCTCCCAGAGTCTATCCCCTTGTAGCAGGCCCTGAGTCTCCAGCTTGGTGACTTGCCTTCCTCCCCTTCCCTGCCTACCCTGTGGCTGCTCCCACTGTCTCTGTCTCCAATGGTTTCTTCTCCTGGTGGTCCTTCCTTCTTCCCAGCCCACCAGCTCCCCTTGTCTCTAGAGGGCTCATCCTGCCCTCCCTCTTCCCCTGGCTGGACGCCCAGAGTCTGGCTTTGGTCATTTGGTCCGGGAAGGGGTTTGGGAGAAATAAAACATAAATGGAGATACTGATGCCCCTTCTGCCTCGTTTGTGCTTCCATAGATCATGGTGCAGGGACAGAAACACTCGGACTTGGCCATTTCCTGACCCATCCGCACAGCTCTATTAAAGCCAGGAGACCCTGGGCTGGGCTGGAAGGCCTCATCTCCCTCAGGGTTCTGGGTGTTTTGTTTGCTAGGTTGTTGTTTGTAATAACTATGCATCACTGCCAACTTATGGGTGGTTGAGATCGCCTTGAATTCCCAGCTTTCTTTACTGCTATTTTTTTATCACGGCTCAGACTGGGTTCCCTCCCCCTGCACAGAGTAAGCTTCCACAAAGTACTCAGACAGGCAGGGAGGCCAGGGCAGCAGATGGAACCAATCCTGGGAGAGGTGTGCAGGGCCTGAGCAGAGTCCTCGGCTCCTTGGAGGCGGAGGAGTTTGGGCAAAGGTCTCGAGGACCAGGCTTTTATCTGCTATTATCCTCTTCTTTTTTTCCTTACTCTATAACCAATTACTTGTGCAAGTGGGGTGGCAGAATATGGTTCCAGACTCCCAACAATAAGGTGAAAGGCAAAGAAATGGTTTTCCAATATTCTACAGCACACTGCCGGTACAGGGAACTTTGTTTTTGAATTGAACTTAAATAATTAGTGTGGGGCAGCTAGGTGGTGCAGTGAATGGAGCACCAGTGCAGGAGTCAGGAGGATCTGAGTTCAAATCTCACCTCAGACACTTGACACGCACTAGCTGTGTGACCTTGGACAAATCACTTAACCCCAATTGCCTCATCCTGGGTCATCTCCAGTCATCCTGATGAGTATCTGGTCACTGGATTCAGATGGCTCCAGAGGAGAAGTGAGGCTGGTGAGCTGCACAGCCCTGCCTCATTCACAACAAAGTGCAGGTCATGTCATCATTTCTCTGACGGCATGGTCTTTGGCAACAAAGGAGAACACACACATAATTAGTGTACTTCATAAAGTACTCTCAGGTTTACAAAGCCCTTTACTTAGATTATCTGATTGGATTCTCATAACAACCCTGGGGTAGAGGTGCCATTATTATAGTCATTTTAGAAGCAATAGAAGTGAGGTAGACCAGTTAAATGACTCACTCAGGGTCACACAGCTGGTAAGTGTCTGAGGCAGGATTTGAACCTGGATCTTCCTGACTCCAAATCCAGCACTGTATTCACAATGCCACTTGCCAGCATGTCCCCAAAGGGCAAAAGTACAGGGCGTCCCAAAAGTCTTATTAAACTAGCCCAGTTCTCTACCCAAGAAGAGTCAGGAGAAAAGGGGAAACGTGGAGGAGGGTCTTCGCCCTACCCAGTGTGACCAGAGAGGAAGAGGGAAGGAACCGAACACACAATGCTGCCAGTGACCCCAGATTCCTATATGTGGCCTCAAGTACACCAAAGGCTGAAAGAGAAATGGAGGCCATGTTCCTGTTCTCTGTGGTTCTGGGAGGGGTGCTCTGAACAGTATGGAGCATACGGCCCATTATGCAAAGGCAACAGTTTGGGGAAACAAATCCTACAGTTTGGGAGCTGCTAGGGAAGGTGAGAGCCAGAGTAGGTTTGCCATCTGTGCTGGGAGAGACCCAGGGTGAGTCAGAGACGGTGAGATATACAGAGAAATGCAGAGGGGGAAGGGGCCCAAACTGCTGACAGCCAGGGCTGATGGCCAGGGACCATCTGAACCCCAACCTGGCCTGGTCCCCAGCACTGCTAATTGCCCTCAGAGCCCGGTCTATTGAAGAGTGGCTAGAATGCCACTAAACATAGATGTCGGAGCTGATGAGTGCCAAGTCCTGCTGGAGAATGTGGGGCAGAAAGAGGAAGGAGCGCAGGCCCAGGGGCTCAGGCTTCACAGCCAGGTGCTCAGGGCACCAAGTCTATTTTGAATCAACTAGACCTTGGCCCTCAGCTCCAGGGCTTTCATCTTCTGCCCCTTCCTCAATTTCCCTGTTGGCTGAACCCTCCTCTAGGCTCCGAGCACTCTGCCCCTCTTGGTCTCTAAGTATGCCTGGCTTGGAGACCCTTCCTACGAGGTTTGTCCTCCTAGAGCCCAAGCAAGGTCCCAGTCAGTTTTCCGTTCCCCCCCGCCCCCATCACCATATACTCCAGTCCACAAAAAGCATTTTCTAGGGTTTATTTACAAGGAAAAAGAAAACGACAGCTTCAGGAATCATGCACTAGGAAAAGGTTCCACACTGAACAGCCTTTTCTAGAGGTCCCAGAAGGGCTGCTCTCTAGGGGGCTAAGTAAGATTAGTCTTTCTATCGAAAGATATGTCAAATTTGGATTGAGCACCCTCCTCCTCAGGTCTTTTGGGTGTACCAGGTGGCCTTATGGGTCTCCACTTCCTTCACTGCCTCCCATGACTGTCACCACACTACCACTGCACAAACAAGGATGTAAACTAGAGTAAACAGACAGGCTTACTTCACAGATTTTCCCTTCCATGGCCGTTCTCCTGATCTGGCTCCCTGACATTTTCCTGGGATCACCCAGGGGCCCAGAGCCAGCTGGATTCAATGTGCACCCCACCCAGAGCCACTGGAGCCACGGCCAACAGTGAACATGGGTCAGGGACAAGGCCAGGAATTCCAGCCCCCATCCCAAGCCTGTAAAGGGATCCCATAAAGGCTAGCTCAATAGAGATGTACAGGGCTGCCCATGCAGGGAGAGATCTGGGAAGGCAAGACTTCCCAGTCAGCTAGGAGGATGCCCAATATTTTTGAGCTCAGTCCATCAAACTAAATCTGGCCAAAGCATGCAGGTTTTTGCGAGATGAAATGAGTTGCCCATTGTCTCTTGTCTGAGGTAGGGAAAGGAGCACTCCAAGGTTGGGAGAACCCTTGCACTAGACTTGGGGGAATTTGTTTATCTATGATTTATATCGAATGACTTAACCCCACCCTCCCCATACTATTCTGGAGTCTGTTCTCTAAGAAATAAATCATAGGAAATGCCTAGTTTGCCAGGAGGCCCCAGCGACAGGAGAGAGAAGGGAAAGAAAGGATGGTGGTGTTAGAACCAGGCACCAGGAGATGGCAGCAGCCCGTGATGATAAATGCCAACGGTAACAAGCAGAATGTCCACTGGGGCATGGAGGCTCATATTCCATTGTGGCTGCATCCCCGGCACCCAGCACATTCACTGGCACATGACAAACGCTTGCTGATTGACTTATACAGTACTCTGGACAGGGCAGGTCTTATTCCTCTCATTTTGAATGAGGCTCAGAGGGGTGAGCCATCTTGTGAAATGTCACAATCTTCAATCCAACAAGAATCTAAGAGATGCCTCCCTGTGCAGGGTCCAGAGCTCCCTCACCACTGTCGGGGAGAAGATGCCCACAATGCACTCGACTCGAGACTCCACACTCTACCACAGCAGGACCCCTTGGGAAGCATTCCGGGGTTGGAGTGGATGAGGGCTCACAGAACAGAAGAGGTTAACAGGGAAGGAAAGCTCTGAACAATGGTCCTTGGCATGACCCTATGGGAAGATCCCTAGGAACAGATTCCACTCAGGGAGATTTAAGGCTCAAGGCTGGGTGCTTCACAGGTCCAGGCTTACCAACCTAGATGGAGCAGGGAGGATGATGTGGGCACACCCAGATCCAACATCTCTAAGAGAAGAGAGGCACCAGATGCCCACTTCCATAATGATCCTCTGAAAAGTCTCCAACAGAGAAACAGAGCTAAGCTGGGTGGGGAATAGTTTTATTTTCTTAGGCCCTGTCTACACCCCAATTCAACAAGTATTCATTCAGTGTCTATGTACTAGGTACAAGATCAGCCTCCCTAGTCCCAGAATCTGAGAATTAGGAAAAAACTGAGAAGGTAATGCCCTTTGTCAGCAGGAATTCTGCCCTATCCCCCGCCCCTTTAACTGCTCAGACAAGTGATCATTCAACCTTCACCCGAAGACCCTCAGCAATGGTGAATCCATATTTCCCAAGGCAGCCCATTCTCCCTGGGAGACAGCTCTGGCTGTTAGCTTCTTTCAGCCAACCCTTGTAGGGCCTAGTGACCGATGGCTGGAAGCTCTTTATGTCCTCTTTCAGATCCCAGATGGAGCCGAATGCCCCTTGCAACTTCCCATGGTTTCTCAGCTCAGGCCCTGGAAGTTGTTCCCAGCAAACCCATCCCAGCCTGATCCTCAGCCATCACCACCCCTAACGCCCCCCTCACAGCTCCAGTGCCTGCTCATCACAGGTTCACCGACCATGCCTCCAGGGTGCTGAACGGCTGCAAGGATCTCCCTTCCCCAGCAGCCCCAGCACAGAGGCCTCTCTGAGCTGGCAGATGGGGGTGGGAGGCTCAGTCCCCTCGCTGACAAGTAGAAGCTTACTCCTTATCCGCTGGGCTGTGCTCTTCTGTGTTGTTGCCAGTCACAGCATAGTGGTAGCGAGTGACAGGGAGGTCAGCCAGGAATCCACTAAGTGTAGGCTGCAGGCATGCAGGGCCTGGATGGAAGCCAAGGCTAGAGAAGAGTCTCTGGGCAGGACTATGGAGCATATGTGTGTCCAGAACCACAACCCGGCAGCCGGGGCAGCCACGGGCAAAGGCCAGTGCAGCCTGGCACAGGGCCCTTCCCACCCCATGACCCCGATGCTCTGGGCTTACAACCAGAGACCTCAGCTCCAACTCCCCATCTTCACTTTTCCCAATCCCTGATACACCCACCATACCCACCACACTGCCATCTGTGTCCTCAGCCACCCAGAATCGAAAGTCTGTGGTCCCTGGAGCCCCCAGACCGAGGCTCATGTCTTGGCGGGCATAGAGAGCCCAAACCTGGGCCAATGAAGGGCGGCCAACAGCCAGGAGCAGCGCCAGGACCAGCAAGGGCAGCAGCAGGGAGTGGGAAGAGGCTGCCAGGACAGCAAAGCCGCATCCTAGAAGCAGCAAGAACCATGGCCGCCACAGCATCCGGGCACCGAGGGCTGAACCTAGCTCGGCAGTCACCACCGCCAAGAGCTCTCTGAGGGCAGCCTCATCCCCTGGGGCCATGGGCCGTACTTGCACCAGAAGACCCCCATCGCTATCAGCCAGCTCCATGGCCTTGGTTTCCATCTCTCCATCCAGGCCTGCAGGGGTGAGAAGGCTAGATCATAGTGTACTCAGAGACCTCAGGATTCACCATACCCCCAAATCAGAGCACTGGGTTAGAGTCCCAGCTTCCTAACTCACAGAGAGGAGAGAATGAATCAAATACTCCTCCCATTTTAGACTGGCAAAAGGAAACAGGGATCTGCTGCAGGGCAAACACACTGTAGGACTCAGAAGGTTTTAAGTCTCCATTGAGACTGGTAAACATTTACCTGTTCTTGTGTCCCTGAATAAAACATCCCCTTCTTTTCTCATTCGTGGGAGTACGGAGGGCAGGGCTGAATAAGGCCAAGACTAGGATGGATGAGGCTGGAGCACCCTCTGAAATAAAGCAGTCCTGATGACATGGAGACTACAACTCTAGACAATGGCAATGACTTCCAGCAGCAGTCAGGGTCCTCCCTCCATGCAGAGACTGGAAGTAGATGAGTCAGGAAATCAGGAGGGCCCAATCTGGCATGGGCAGCACCTCCTACCTCCCCTCTGGATTCCCAAAAACCTCTCATGTGGGCGATTCCAATCATCTTCCACACAGCTGCCACATCAGCTTCCCAAGGCCCTAGTCTGAGCATTGCCCCCCAAACCTTCAGGAGCTCCCCCTGGACCTCTGCAGCACCACATCTAATCCTCCTAGAGTTGGTTCGGATCTCCTGGTCCAGCTTTATTTTAGGACTTCACTGTAGGATCATACCAAAGTCGACACTCCATCTGCTTGTATTGGAATCCAGTCCATCCTTCTGAGTTCAGCACATATGCCCACCCTCCCCCACTGTGGTGCCTTCCTTGATTTTCTCCATGACCCCTCCTTGCCATTGTCAGTACTTTCTCTCCCTTTAGATAATGTCCTATGTCTTTATTTGTAAACAGGAGGACAAGGACAGTTCCATTTGGGTTTTATATCCCAAGCATTAGTGGTCCCTCACTAAATAGTTGTTGGATGAACTAGAGATTTACTCCTGAAATAACATTCCCCTTTCTCTCATGAATAATACTGATAGAAAAACAGAGACTTGGTATTTTACATGCATTATGGTGCAAGGGAAAGATTCCAACCTTGAAGTCAGAAGGTCTGGTTCGAATCTAAACTCTACCACTTATTATCTGTGTGATCCCTGGTAAATCACTACCTTCACAGGCTTCTTCACATGCAAAGACAGAGTTGGTCTAACCCCAATGGCACATTGGCTTATAACCTGGTGTGAAAGAGAGACTGAGCCCGGAGAGGATGGGGACAGTCCTCCCCTGGGAGACCTGAGGCTGGCTCCTCGGGGAGCTTTGCCCACCAGTCAGTCCTCCTCTTCAGTCTCTCCCTAGGTACTGCTTCCCTCCCTTCCACCTACAAACACATTCAGGTCTTCCTTATCCTAAAAGGAAACCAACCAACCAAACTAAAACAAATCACTCTTTATGAGCCAGAAAAGCACTAGAGATACAAAGAAAAATCAAAAACAGTCCTTTCCCTGAAGGAGTTCACATTCCAATTTATAAAATATCTATAAATCTGACCCACAACAGCAAGCATATATGGAAGGAACTCTCAGAGGGAGGGCCCTCGTCACCGGGGATATCCACAAAGGCCTCCTGGAGGAGGAGGCCTTACAAAGGAAGACAGAGATGCTCAGTCAGAGGTGGAGAGAGGCAAAGTAAGGAGGATCGAGGAGGCTAATTGAATACATTGAGAGGAAAAGAGCAGAAGACTGGAAAGGAAGGGAGGGACCAGGTTGGGAAGAGCCGAACAAAGGACTTTTTCCTTGGATCCAGAAGGTAAAAGGGACCCACTTGGGGTGATGCGGTCAGGCGTGTGATTTAGGAAAATCACTTTGGTAGCTGAGTAAGAAAGCGATTGGAGTAGAGAGAGATTTGGGGAACAGAAACCACTAAGAAGCTACTGAAATGGGTTAGGCAGGTGTCAATATGCCCATGTCAAACTAAAATTGAAACAGGGCCATGGGACCAGGCAGGCACAACAGGCGGCAGGCCCAAAGGATTTCAGGTGGCCCACAAAAAATGTAGGGTTGCCAGTGCGCACTCTCCTGTTTGTCACAGGACTCGAGGCAACTGTCTCTAGTCTAACCTGTGGCCCAAAGAAGTTTAGCTTACTTTAATTTTGTCACTGGTGCAGCTCTGCACTAAACTATACTTAAGGATCCCTGCAGGCTGCATATTGCCTTAATTTTTAAATATAATGTTATTTATATTTTATTGTCTTTGTATTCATTTTGTTAAATATTTTCTGATTATATTTTAATCTGATTTGGGTGGCATTGCTCACAAGGGTTGTCCACATGTCTGATACCTCTGGTCTAGGTCAGTGATAAGGGCCTGAACTTGGGGGGGGCAGCTGTGTGTAAAGGAGGGGGACATCTCCCAGAGGTGTGGTAGAGAAAGAAATGACAAGATCTGGCAAGTGATTGGATATGTAGGATGAAGGAAAGAGAAGAGCTGAGCATAATACCAAGTTTAGAAATGTGGGTGTCCAGAAGGATGGGGATCCCCTTGAGCAGTCAGAAGGGGGATGGTTTGCGGGGATAGATAAGGACAAACAAGTTCCGTTTTGGGCTTGTTGAGTTTGAGATGTCTACAGGACATCCAGTTGGAAATGTCCATGCAGTTAGTGATGCTAGAATGAAGTTCAATGAACAGAGATTTGGACCAGATAGGCAGATTTGGGCATCATGTGCATAACTGATGAGATCACTAACTAGGAGAGTTGAGAGAGGAGAGATAAGGGCCCCAGACAGAGCCTAAAAAGACACACACAGGGTGTGATGTAGATGAAGAAAGAGTAAAAAAGACAAAAAAACAATCAGAGAAGAACACGGTCAAAGGTCAAATGCTGTACCGTATAGCATGTGGTTCTTCTCTTTTACTGATAAAATCCTAGAAAGTCACCTACGCTTGATACCAACACTTTTCATTTATAGTTTCACCACCCACTCATTTGCTGCGAATTTGACTCAGAGTATATGTAAAAAGTCACAGTTTCCACTTTGGTCAGAAACCCAATGGTCTTCCCCTCCAGATTGATTTTTTTTTTTTTGACTAGTAAAAGAGGCCATGCTTTGCCTCATTTCTTACCTTTGCCATAATCATAGAATGGGCATTGCCTCAGTCAAACTGAGACCCGTGAAAGGCTTTGGCTTTAAAAAGGTCAAGGTCGCCCACTACATTCTGGGCCATCTCCAGTCATCCTGATCTGTATCTTGATGATGGACCCAGATTGAGGAAGTGAGGCTAATCATCCTGATGTTGGACCCAGATAGAGGAGAAGGAAGGCTGGTAACCTCACTTAAATCCAATTCTCTTGAAAGTTATGGCATCACCTTCCTGATGTCACGGTCCTCTTTAAGAATTAAGGGCATTTAAATGACAGTTTCCACCTCTAAGGTAACTGCTTTACAATCACCAGGGACCTCATAATCTACAAATTTAAAGACCATTTCCTTGCTCTCATTCTCTTAGACATTTCTGCAGCATTTGACCTTGAAAACTGACACTGCCCTCTCCTCCTAGACTAGACTGTCTTTTCCTTTGGCTTCTGGGGAACCTCCCTCTTGGTGGCTCTTTGGCAGAGTCATCCTTAAACCTAGGTATGCCCTAAGGTTCAGTCTTCAGCTTTCTTCTCTTATAAAAACCTTAGTTTTTATAGTTGTTCAACCCATGGAGACACGGAGGCTCAGAGAAGTCATACAAATGGGTAGAGGTGAGCGGCAGCATCTGACACTCAATTTGAATTCAACCTACTCTTTCCACTTTCTACTAGGAAATGTTGCCTCTTTGATCTCTATATTCTCCCTGGCGATCTCAGTTACTCCCATCCAACAGCTTCAATGATAAACTCTATTTCTGGTCTAGAATCTGACCACACATCCAATTCTAATCCGTATCTCCAACTGTGTGGGGGAAAGAGCCCTCTAGGAAGTCCTTGGATTCAAGACAAACTCAATTCATCTCCAAATGAACACATCATCCCCTTCCCTAAGCCCACGCTTTCTGACAAATTTCCTGCGCTGTGGGACTGATACTAGGGTGACTCCGTGACTTCGGACCTGGATGGCTGGCTGGCCCCAAAGTCTCCATGTCCTAGGAAGGAGGTGTCCAGGGCGCTTCCCCCAAGTTTTCTCACCGCACTTATGGGAAAGGGGAGGAGAGGGCCTCTCTGTCACCGAGGGGGTTTTCCTCTCCCCAAAACTGAGGTCACCTTCCTGCATGTGGCAGTCGCACTAGGGACACTCCGGGACTTCGGACCCGGATGGATGGCTGGGCCCTCCCTCCCCTGTTTCCCATAATTCTATCCCGCGGCACTGCCACCCTCCCGATCACGCCAGCCTGGGCCCCGGCCCGGCCACTCCCTCCCCCCAGGGCCTTCTCCCAGGGCCACTTCCCGCTAAGGAACTTGTCCGCCGCCTCCTCTTGGGATTTCCCGGATGGATGGGCTGGCCAAGGGAGGACGAGGGAGCAGTTCTGGGGCAGGTTCTGGAGCAGGCCTTCCCTCCGCAGCCCACCCCTGTTCGTGCACCATCCGCGGGAGGCTGAGGCCCAAGCCCTCGGCGGGTGCGTGTTTAGAGATCCACATAAGGGGGGTGAGGAGAGGCCCCTCTCTTCTCGGCTCCTCCACCTCGACCCCGCCCCACACGCCCCCAGGGGACTCACCGGGCTCTAGCTCCCAGGATCGCGCTCCAGCGGCCGCTTCCGGGACCACCGGGCGGGACCCACGTGATCCGCCGCCGCTGGCGCCGCCGGAGACCGCTGATTGGATAGCCGCGAGGGAGGTCCGCCCCTCCGCGGCCAATGGGGAGAGCAATAGAAAGGGGCGGGGTCGCTCTCTTTCTGCCCTCCCGGGCCCCCCACGTGGGTGAGGGTTGCTAGGACTCCGCTAGCTCCCTGCATCCCGAGCCTAAGGTCCCCTAAGCATCCATCGGAGAGGGGCGCTTACCTACCACGGGGCACAGTGTCCAGCCGGTCAGTTGGGGCCCATGTTCAGTGACCGCCTGGACCATAGCATGTCCTTGGGGTTTTCTTGGTAAAGATAGTGGAGTGGTTTCCGTGAATTAAAGCAAACAGGGTTAAGGGATTTGCCCGGGTCACACAGCCAGTAAGAGTCTGAGGCCGAATTGGAGCTGCCATCTCCTGGCCCCTACTCTATGAGCCACCCAGCTGCCAGGGAACAGTAGGCACTTAATCATCGTCATCAACCAAAACAGTAATAACGTTTTTTGTTGTTCAGTTGTGTCCAACTGTTTGTGATTCAGTTTGGGGTTTTCTTGACAAAGATACTAGAGTGGTTGGCCATTTTCTTCTCCAACTCATTTTACAGATGAGGAAACTGAGGCAAACGGGGTTAAGTGACTTGCCCAGAGTCACACAGCTGAAATTGAACTCAAGTCTCTTTGACTTCAGACCCAAGGCTCTATCTACTGTACCACCTAGCCACCCCCAAATAGTAATAGCTAACATTTATACTGTCCTTGTGTCAGGCAGTAGGCAATACACTCTACGGTATCTCATTTGATCTCTGCCTGGTCTTGCTTCCCAAAATATCCTATCCTTCTCTTTCTCTCTTCTCCCCTTTCCTACCTCCTTTGGCATGTTGTCTCCCCTTCAGATTGTAAACTCCTTGAAGGTAGGGATTGTCCTTATATTAATTATATCCCCATTCCTTAACACAGTACCTGGAGAATAGTAAGTGCTTAATAAATGTTTTTTGATTTGGATCAGAGCCTCACAACAACCCTAGGAGGTAGGCACTATTTCTATCCCCATTTTATATAGGAGGAAACTGGTTAACTGATTGACCCTGGGGTCAGCTAGCCACCTACCATAAATATACATACATTTAGGGACTGGGAGTTCACTTTCTGTGGAGATAACTCCTTACCTGCATTGTTTGAAGTTGCATTGTTGGGCCCCTTAGAGTGTAGTTGTTCATCTTACAGTGTTACAAACCAGAGAATTGCAGAATCTGAGAGTTGAAAGACCTCAGAATTCACCTAATCCAACCATTACTTCAACACAAATCCCTTCTGTAACATCCAGCTTTCTCTTGAAGAATTCTGGGAAACTGACCACCTCCCAGAGAAATCCATTTCACTTTCCTTCTCTCTAATAAGGTTTCTCTCACATCAAACCTAAATCTTATTCTCTTAGATACCTACCCATCTGCCCCACTTCTGTTTTCTGCCACCAAGTAAAGTAAAACTAACCTCTTCCATGAGTTAGCCCTTGAAACGCTTGTTACCAAAGAGAACTTCTCTCCTCCAGTTTAAATATCCACTGTTCCTTTCAGATACTTCCTCATATGACAGAGGCATGTTGGAGACTATTTAAGGCAGCCCCCCTCATTTTACAGAGGAAGACAAGGTCCAAAAAGGTTAGGTGACTTGGCAGATGTCACAGAGGTAGTAACTGGTAGAGGCAGGAATTGAATCCAGGTCCTCTGATTCCAACTCCAAGACTTTTTGTACTCTAAGAATACCAATTTGGCTGCCCTCATCTCCAGTTTATCCATGTCCTTCTCATGACCTGATAGAACTGATCACTAAATTATGGACCAGGGTGAAATGGGCAAGAATGATCTCCTTCCGGGGGGCAGAGTCAAGATGGTGGAGTAACAGCATGGACTTACTAGTACTCTCCCCACAAACCCAGGCAAAACCTGTAAAAAATGACTCTAAACACATTCCGGAGCTGTGGAACCCACAGAATGACAGAGTGAAACAAATCTTCAGCGCAAGACAGTCTGGAAGGCCACCAGGAAGTGTCTTTTGTGCCATGATGGAGCAGAGCGCAGTCCAGTGTGGGTCCCACTGGCACAGACAGACCTGAACAGGTCTTGGGGGACTGGATCTCAGATACTGGTGGTGGTTTCCAGACTTCACAACCCCAAAATGCCAGGGACAAATTGGAAGGTCAGTGGAAAAAACCTGTGGGACTTGTGTGAGGGAGTAGAGTGTTCAGCTCCAGTTTCAGGGTGGCAGAAGTGGTAGAGGATTCTGTCTTCAGAGGAGGAGCTCATGGCAGCAGCTGCAGGGGCAGTAATGGTGGCAGTGACTGTTTCTAGAGCTCTAGGCCCATAAGTTATGAGGGGATCGAGCAGCTGGCAGTACAGTCCAACCCCACTGGAAGAAGAGGACTACTTTGACAGAGTTCAAAATTCAAGTAAATAGCTGGGAAAATGAGCAAAAACTGGAAAAAGAATCAGACTATAGAATCTTACTTTGGTGACAAGGAAGACCAAATTATACAAACAGAAGACAACAAAGTCAAAGCTCCTCCGTCTAAAGCCTCCAATAAAAATGTGAATTGGTCTCAGGCCATGGAAGAGCTCAAAAAGACTTTTGAAAATCAAGTAAGAGAAGTAGAGGAAAAATTGGGAAGAGAAGTGAAAATGATGCAAGGAAATCATGAAAAACAAGTCAACTTCTTGCTAAAGGAGGCCCAAAAAATGCTGAACAAATAACACTTTAAAAAGTAGACTGACTCAAAAGGCAAAAGAGATCCAAAAAGCCAATGAGGAGAAAAATGCCCTAAAAAGCAGAATTGACCAGATGAAAAAGGAGACCAAAAAGCTCACTGAAGAAAATAATTCCTTAAAGATTAGAATAGAGCAGATGGAAGCTAAGGACTTTGTGAAAAATTAAGAAATTACAAAACAAAGCCAAAGGAATGAAAAAGTAGCAGACAATGTGAAATATCTCATTGGAAAAACAACTGACCTGGAAAATAGATCCAAGTGAGACAATTTAAAAATTATTGTACTACCTGAAAGCCATGAGCAAAAAAAGAACCTAGACATCATCTTTCAAGAAATTATCAAGGAAAACTGCCCTCATATTGTAGAACCAGAGGGTAAAGTACATATTGAAAGAATCTACCAATTACCTCCTGAAAAACTCCTAGGAATATTGTAGCCAGATTCCAGAGCTCCCAGTTCAAGGAGAAAATACTGCAAACAGTCAGATAGAAATAATTTGAGTATTGTGGAAATACAATCAGGAAAATACAAAATCTAGTAGCTTCTACATTAAGAGATCACAGGGCTTAGAACATAGTATTCCAGAGGTCAAAGAAGCTAGGATTAAAATCAAGAATCACCTACCCAGAAAAACTGAGTATAACACTTTAGGGGGAAAATTGGTCATTCCATGAAAAAGAGGACTTTCAAGCATTCTTGTTGAAATGACCAGAGCTGAATAGAAAAACTGACTTTCAAACACAAGAATCAAGAGAAGTGTGAAAAGGTAAACAGGAAAGAGAAATCATAAGGGACTTCCTAAAGTTGAACTGTTTACATTCCTACATGGAAAGATAATATTTGCAACTCTTGAGACTTTTCTCAGTATTAGGGTAGTTGAAAGATAGATAGAGGGCATATAAATAGATAGAGGGCACAGGGTGAGTTGAATAGATAGGGATGATATCTAAAAAAATAAATAAAATTAAAGGATAAGAGGAATATATTGAGAGGAGAGAAAGGGAGAAATAGAATGGGACAAATTTTCTCACATAAAAGAGGCAAGAAAAAGCTTTTTCAATGGAGGGGGCAAGGGAGGAGGTGAGGGAAAAAGAGTGAACCTTACTCTCATCGCATTTGGCTTAAGGAGGGAATAATATGCACACTCAATCTGGTATGAAAATCTATTTTTCACTACAGGAAAGTAGGGAGGAAGGGGATAAGCAGGAGGGGGTGAGAGGGATGATAGAAGGCAGGGCAAATGGGAAGAGGGGGAAATTAGAAGTAAACATTTTTGAGAGATAGGGTCAAAAGAGAGAATAGAATAAATGGGGGGTAGGATAGGATTGAGGGAAATATAGTTAATTTTTCACAATACAACTGTTATGGAAGTGTTTTCCATAAGTACACATGTATAACCTATATTGAATTACTTTGCCTTCTCAGTAGGGATGGGTGGGGAGGGAGGAAGGGAAAGAAGTTGAAACTCAAAGTTTTAAAAAATCAATGCTAAAAATTGTTTTTACATGCAACTGGGAAATAAGATATACAAGCAGTGGGGTATGGAAATCTATCTGGCCCTACAAGAAAATAGAGGAGATGGGGATAAGGGAAGGGGTGTGTGATAGAAGGGAGGGTAGAGTAGGGGAAATGGTAATCAGAATGCATGCTTTCTTGGGGTGGGTGAAGGGGAGAAATGGAGAGATAATTTGGAACACAAAATCTTGTGGAAGTGTCTGTCAAAAATGAAAAATAAATTAATTTAAAAAAAAGAATGATCTCCTTAGTCTTGAACCTTATATCTCTCTTTATGCAGCCTAAGACTGAATAAGCTTTTTCCTGCTATCATATCATTCTATCCTGTTGACTCATATGGAGCTTGAAACCCACTAGAACCCCAAAATATTTTTCAGATGAGTGATTATCTAGCCATGTTTTCCCCAATCTTGTACTTGTAAAGGTCATCTTTAAAAAAAAATCCTACATATAAGACTTAGCATTTATCCCTATTAAATTTCATCTTAGATTCAGTCCAACATTATAACATGTCAAGATTTTGTTCTGTTTTGTTTTGTTTTTGGAATGTGACTTATCCAGCAAGTTAGCTATATATCCTAGCTTTGTTATCTCAAAATTTGGCAAATATATCATCTATCCCTGTATCTTCAAGGTCCACTGAAAAAATGTCAGAGGGTACAAGGTCAATCAAGTACAGATAGATCCCTGAGGTACCCCATTAAGGACCTTATTCTAAGAAGTTGATATGCAATTCTAACTAGTTTTGATGTACTCAGCTCATTTGCGGGGAGGGGGAAGGGAGCTGAAGGAAACTGAATGATCATGGAAGTTGCCACAGAGGAAGAAACACCCTGGGACAGAAAATCCTCCATCAGATTAGAGGAGATGGAATTTGTGCATGAGTACATCCATCTAGGGCTCTCTTTTTTCTCCATTGTCAGTGATGGATTTCCTGGTTACCATGCTGGGAATGGGGAGCAAAAAGTTGGCCAGGATTCCGGCTTACTATATGAATGTTACTGGCTTTCAGTTGTGTCCAACTCTTTGTGACCTAATTTGGGTTTTGTTTTTGTTTTTTTGGCAGTTTGTCATGTCATTTTCCCAGCTCATTTTACAAAAGAGGAAACCGAGGGAGATGGCGTTAAATGACTTGCCCAGGGTCACACAGCTAGTAACTGTCTGAGATCAGATTTGAACTCAGGAAGATGAGTTGTCCTGACTCCAGACCGGCACTCTGTGCACTATGGCACTATAACTGCATCATTGATCAGGACCGCTAGGATGATGCAACCCAAGACTCTCTGCCAGTGACCAGCGCTATGGGGCCAAGCTGAGACTCTGAAGCATATGTAATGATTAAGTGTAAGGAAGAGAGAAGGTTCCAAGTACCTGAGTGTGTCACTTTAAGCCGTGGTGATTTGGTGAGGCAACAGCAGGGAGATAGCTCTTTTTCTGTGCTTTCATTGTCTTTTTTTACACTCTATGACCTGAATCTGGAGTCCTGGATATACATACCTTTTCCTCATTCCACAAGCTGTGGGTGAATGAGATTCAGGAATCTCATGCCTGAAGATATAGGAAAAGAAATGGAAAGTATTCAAGGAATGACTAGGAAAGGAAGGCTGCTTATAGGAACACTTTTTCCTTTTATTTTTTCTGCATTTGATAAACAATGTGGCCACAATATCTTCAATACCTATTTCCCTGTGAATGTGAAAAATCTTTCAAATAGAAAGAGAAGGTCCTAGGAGGTCACATTGATGTCAAATATGGATGATTACTGCTGCCAAGGAAGCAGCACCAAGAGATTGGAGATCAGAGTAGGAGATGGTATAGAGAACAAAGTATAAGGAACCCTGGCCCTGGGAAGCAACCAATCATGGCCCAGAGGGAAATGATGTGTCTGAACTGGGTAGCCAAGGTAGGCAGCCTCCCAAAACCTCATTGGTTGATGTGAAGGCTGGAAGATGCATCTGCCTCCTAACACCTGACCCAAAGGAACATAGGTCCCTCCCTCCAAATTCTTTGAGATTTTCCCAAAGCTTAAAAGCTTAATGGAGGCAAAAGTCAATGCATGACCAAATTTATCATACATTATATGCAAATGTCTTCCAGAAAACCAGAGGCAAGACACTAGGTGATGGAGATCCTAAAAAAACTCTTGAGTATTGGTATTCAATCAACTCTCTTTCATCCTACTTTTTTTGTGTGTATGTGTGTGTGTGTATGTGTGTGTGTGTGTGTGTGTGTGTGTGTGTGTGTGTAATGTATTTGTATTAGGGGAAATTTCCTAAACTTTGTCATAGTAGCTACCAATCTCTATGTGAGGCCATGTTCTCTCCACTTTTATTAAAGAACTAATTAGTGAACATCTCAGAAGTGAATCACTGATCACAAGGATCCAGTATGGCTTCAACAAGAAGTCCTGCAGATTAACCTTATTTTCTTTTTTGGCAGGGTTACTTAACTGGTAGGTCAATGTTACGCTGCAAATATAATTCATCTAGATTTTAGCAAAACATTTCATAAAATTCATTTTGATATTCTTGCAGTTAAGATGAAGAGATATGGACTCTATAATAGTATGACCACATGACCTTGGAGCTGAATGAAAAGAGTTGTTATTATCAGGTCAATGTCATCTTGGAGGGTGGTCTCCAGTGAAGTGTCCCAAATCATCTCCTCTTTGCGCTTTTAGCAAACCAGATGACCCCTTGCGTAGGGGATTCTTGTTCCAGTTTAAGTTGGGCTGGATGACCTCTGAATTTTCTTCTAAATCTGAAATTCTGTTATTTTATGAAATGTTCTTGATGAAGGTCTTTGTGATCAATGCTTCCTTTTCTAAATAGTCACTAACCATCCCTTTCATAATCTACACTAAAATTTTCCCAGTAAAGTCAAGCTTGTTGTCCTATAGTTTGTAGGCGCTATTCTTTTTCCTTTAAAGAAATTATATATTTTCCTTTTATCAGTTGTACCGAACTTCACCAATTCTCCATGGCATTTCAAAAATGCTTTCTTAGAATCATATCTACTAATTCCTTCTATACCCCGTGCTGTACAGGGAGGCAGTGTAAAGAGGACTGGCTCTGGAGTCAAAAGACCTGTTCAAATTCTACATCTCACACTACCTTTGGGACCTTGAGCAAATCACTTGATTTTCCTTGGCCTTTGTTTTCTCTGTAAACTCAGGGTCTCGGAGTTCCTTTCTAATTTTAAATCTGTGATTGGCAAAGATGGGTCATCTGGACCAGTGACTTGAGCTAATAAAGAGTTCTTTCACTATATCCCTACTTATCTATATCAGCCATTTTTATAGTCCAAAGATCATTTTTCTTGGCAGAGGAAAGCAAAATAAGAGTAAATCTGTTCTGTCTTATCATTCTTATCTGTTCTCACACATCATCCTATTTACTCCAAGCAACAGCCCTAGCTCTTCCTCAATTCCCATCTTTCCCCCAATACATCAAAAAAATCCCATTTTCCCCCTCATCCTTACTTTTTCTCTTCATCCTTATCTCATGTTGAGCTTTAGCATTCCTGATACTATCTTTCCCTAACATGCTATAACTTTCTATTTATCTACTATTACCTGCTCTTGATTCTACCTTCTGTCTTTCTTTAACCTAAATTAGTTGACATGGTCCTGGTACATGTGCAATGGTATCTTTTGGTAGTTCTCACTTTTCTTCCTCATCAGAGAAGATATCAGTGAAGTAGTTTGTGTAGTGAGAGAGGGGCTGGTTTGAGAGTCAGGAGAGGTCTGACTTCAAATCCCATCTTTGATCATGTGAGTTATGTTGCTATGGGTTTCAGTTTACTCGTATGTTAAAAAGGGGATAATCATTTCATGGTGTTTATCTGGTAGAGTTCTTGAAAAGACCAAATGAGGTAGAGTACACAAATCACTTTGCAAACCTTAAAGTATCATATATCAGTAATTGTTATTGGAACTGCTTTTCTTTGTGTCTTTTAAATTTCATTCCTGAGAATGAAATTCTCACACTGAGAATTCTTGAGTGGATTTCTGTTGTAAAATTTTAATCCATAGGATCCTCCATATGCTTTCTCTGAACTCTTTGAAATTTGTTCTCCCAGAATCAAAGGTTCATGTCAGACTTGGATTTCCCCTCTATCACAGATGCTAAGATGGAGTAATCACTTCTGCACAAGGTTCCCATCATCTTCACCTCTGCAACCAATATGAGTGAGAATCAGATCCAAAATAGAAGTTACCCTTCTTTAGACCATCATATTTTAAAAGATGAAGTAAACCACCAGTGAAATTAAGAAATCATTAGCTTTTCTGGTTTTGGCACAGAAAGAGAGAGACAGAGAGGGAGACACAAACAGACAGAGGAGAGATATAGACATAGAGAATGAGAATACTATTAAAGAAAATGAAGAATTTATTAGCTGCCCTTCTTTTGAGAGAAAAGAAGAAGAAGAACATGGAGGAGGAGGAGCAGGAGAGAAGAGAGGAGGGAGGGAAAGGGAAGGGAGGGAAATAGAGAGAAAAGAAAGACAGAGAGAAGAGACAGATAAAGAGGCGGAGAAAGAGGAGACAGAAAGAGACAGAGGGGAAGAGAGAGAAGAGAAGGGGGAGAGAGAGAGAGAGAGTTGAAATTTCCCATCAGTACTAACTATATCATGCCTCTGTACTAGACTAGTGTTCTGTTTCCTGAACTCCCCATCTATTTCCTCCTTCTATCATTTCTCTACAGTACAAACACTAGGACAGGGAGGAGCAAACCATAAAGTCTATCTATTCAATACTGCAAAACCTGAGGAGCTGAGGCTTGGTGGAGGGGCAGTCTATAATTTTGCTTTCCCTAAGATATTTGTAAAACACTTAGCACAATTCCTGGCATGTAAGGAGAACCTAATCTTTTCCCTTCCCTGGTACTATAAGTCATGCAGACTAGAGGAGGCCCTGATGACAGTAGAATCAAGACAAGAAAGGTATTTTTCTTAATTATTCATGGGTTCTTTATGTTTGCTGTAAGGTTAAAGTTTTAATGCCTTGTTAGTCCAAATGATGACAGCCAAAGTGCTTCCCCCACCCTTTTTTCTTGTGGACACCTAAACATGAGCCAAGTGGCGAAACCCTAGGTAGGGGCATGAGTCCTGAAGACTGGTTACTGAGAAATCCTCATAGTTGAACTTTGTGAGTCCAGCGTTCTGGTAATTGGTCACGAGTTACATCTGTGCATTGTTCTTTTTCACATGTATACAACACATACATATATAATAAGAAAACAAAGTTAAGTGTTAATGAATTCAAGGCACTTTTTTATCATTATGCATTTTCTACTGGTACAACTACTACCAGATAGGTAGAGCCATAACATTTTTGATGTTAAAAGGGGGATATTTTCATATGTGATAGATTCTAGACCATAGATTTGGAGAGTTTAGGGACACCTAGTGTGGGAGTGAGGAATTTCCTTTGATCCCCAGGTCTAATGACTTTCCCCTAATGTGTTATTTCTGAGCCTGTTTGATCTTTCCTCTCATAAATAAGCCCTAGGAAGCACATTCATATGGCTTGGCATGCTGACCAGGGTAGAAGAAAGGGCTGGGAAACCATCACTGGGCATCCAGTGATAGAAGCAGTGACAGAAGCAGTAATCAGGGATCAAGGGTAGGAGGTCTGAATCTAGGGGGTGGGGATGGGGATGGTTTGAGGGGGTTCTAGTCTTTAGGTTGGGATCCAGGGATTAAGAAGATTTAGAGTAGTGAAAGATGAAAACCTCAGGGCTGGGGGACAAGGATGTCCTGGACTAGCCTGAGTCTTTGTTCCCAAAACTGAGGGCTTCACAGCTTATTCCTACATAGCATAGTCTCCTAGGAATCAAGAAAGGACTGAACCTGATTCATACATATAAGAAATAAGTTTAAGGGGTTGGGAAAATTTCAGAAAAGGGAAAAATCACTTCATGATTGGAAGAGATTGGGAAGGCTTGGTAGAGGAGGTGGCAACTGAGGTGAATTTTAAAGAATAAGTAAGACTGCTCAGACAAAGACAGCGAGGGATAAGGTACAGCTTGAGCAAAGGCAGGAAGGCTGGAAAGCATAAAGTGTGTTCAGTGAGCAGA
The DNA here is from genome assembly GCA_028658325.1 of Potorous gilbertii. Classification (NCBI taxonomy): domain Eukaryota; kingdom Metazoa; phylum Chordata; class Mammalia; order Diprotodontia; family Potoroidae; genus Potorous; species Potorous gilbertii. The sequence continues at coordinate 231,748,005 of CM053772.1, forward strand.
AGGAAGCCCCATTTTTTGCTTTGTTTTGTTTAGAGTGTAAAGCCTAATTTATTACCATGAGATATCTCAGAATACACAATCACACTGTTTAGTTACAGTCCAGCTTAAGAAGTGTCCTTTCTTTCTTAATACTTAATTTAATCCCCAGGTCAGTCTGGTTTTTTCTCAGCCCCCTGATTGTTGACAAAAGCAAAGTCTTTTAACAATTTGAAAAAAATGGATTGCTGCAATGACCAACTGTAATTCCAGAGAACTCATCCTCCCTACCTCCTGTCAGAATAGCAATGACTTCAAGATGCAGAATGAAACATACATATCTGAACGTGACCAAACAAACAGAAATGTGGATAGCTTAACTGTGCTTGTTGCAAGGGTTTTGTTTTTCTTCTAAATGGAGTCAGGAGGGTGGAAAGAACAGAAAGGGATAAAGTGAATGCTTGTTCATCAAATAGTATAAGTAAAAACCAAATAAGGTCTTTGGGAGCTGGTTTTCAGAAACAACCCCTGCAGGTGAGGCTGAAACAAGAGTAATCCAGTTTGGCAGTCCCAGACAGTACTGAACAACACGTGAATGATAAAATGTGGGTTAAGCCTGGAAAAGCTGGTGGGAACCAAACCAAGAAGGCAGCATAGCATTTCCTGCCTAGAGAAGCTAAATTTCAATTCTTCCTCTGACTCTTAGAGCTGTGTGACCTTAGGCAAGAAATTACTTAACCTCTCAGTCTCCATTTTCTCCACAGTAAAGTGGGAATAGTAATAGAATTTACCCACTGGGTTGTGGAGAAGATCAAATGATTTATGTGCAGCCTTTGTAAACTTTAAATATAAATGCTAACTTTGACTATTATTTAGGAGACTAAGGGAGCCACTGAAAGATTTTAGAGCAGGGGAGCAAAGCATCCAAATCTGTGCAGAAAGATGAACAGGGTGCATGAGAAGGGTGAAGGAGCCAAATCACTAAGCTTGGACCCTATCCCTACCCCACTGGCGGGAGTATCATACTTGTCTATGTCTGTATCTTAGCTCCCCACTAAGCCCTGAGCTCCAAGAGGACATGTGTCTCATTTACAAATGTTCCCCTAACCCTGCCCAGGGTCCTGTCCTTGACAGGTGCTCAACAAATCTTAAATGGATGAGAAATGAATGGATGAGTGAATGAATGAATAAGGTTGACGGCACTAGTCGGGAAGGCTCGAGCCACAGACACTGACACACATGGTGGTGACATGAAGGCTTTAATCCAGGTCCGGCCTGTGAGAGCCCCCAGGTCAGCGTCCTGCGCCACCCTCCCGCACCCTACGGCCCCGCAGACGGTCCAGCCGCCGCCTTAGGTCGGGGGGCACCTTAGCACCTGCCGCCAGGAGCTCCCGAAGCCTCTGCTTGGGCGTCTTGCTGAGACGGAAGTGGCAGGGTGTGGGACCCTCCTCAAAAGAGACTCGGCAGGGCTTGTTGGCCGAGTGGTATCCCTCTGCGCTGGCTGTCACCATGTAATCACCAGGCGTTAGCATCCGCCAGTAGTCCCCACCTGGGGCTGGGGAGGAGGATGGAGGCATATAAAATTCTACAGCTGAAATAAGGTTAATGACCGCAAGAACTGACCTTCTCTCCCCGCTCAGACACCTGTAACAGCCCCCTCTCACACTCAGAATCCTACCTGCCCACCCAGTCTTTCAGGTTCCCCCAAATCTAGCACTCAAGTCACTCTCTTACTTCTCCAAGGATCCCCTCCAAATTCCACTGAACGAGCCCCACCTGCCCTTGCCCACATTTCCAAAGACTACTCTCAGACTTGGGACTTCCTCCAGTGTATTATGGGACCCTTCCAATAACTAGTCAAGGTCCTTCCTTTCAAACTTTGGGGTCTTAGGCCCCCCTCATGCTGGAACACTCTGGCCATAGCCCCCCCCCCAACTCCAACCAAACCCTAGTGACTCCTTCAAACCCAAAGCTTGATCCACATTCTAGAATTCCTTAGTCATTCCTCAGGGTCTTTCCCCCCAAAAAATCAGTCTCATCTTTCTGATTCCACCTGCCCTCCCCCATTCCACAGGATTCTGCTCCAAACTGAAGTTCTTCCAACCAAGACCCCTTTATACCCTGGAAATCTGCAATTCAGATAATTACCTTCCTCAACCCTCAGGGCCTCCCTAAGTCTCCAAGATCCTCACAACTTCAAGGATGGGAGATCCTTTTGGCTACATTGGGTTGGGTTGAGGAAGCTCCCAGCCTGCCCACCTATGTTGACCTACCTGTGGTGACATCATGGTTGATGCCGTCCACAGCGATGACAGCATCTGGGATGCCTTGCTCTGTGTCTTTGTCTAACACAAGACCTGAAATGCCCATTCGCACCTGGGGTAGGCACAGACACAAGAAAGGACTTGGGTCCCACTTCTTCTGTCCCTTTACCACCTAAATTTATCCAGTCATCAATATGGTGGGGAAAGAGGGGCCACAGCTGCTCCAGAGCCCAAGTCCCTCTGTGGTGGGTAGGGATCAGAGATGGTGACTGAGTAGGACAAACAGGGGTCAAAAATCAGAATGAAACCTGCTCCAGGTAGGTGATAAGGGCATCTTTGTTGTTCTCCCACTCCTGGGGCAGCTCACTCTCATGTGGGAACTTGTCACAGGAAAGTTCCACTGTAACCTCGAAGCAGTTTGTGTGGAGGTAGCTGAAGTCATTCATACCTGAGGGTCAAGAGTGATGTTACTCTGGGGGCTTCACACTCCAGAGATCCAAGGATAGAGATGTCATGGAAAGCTGCTGACTCACATGGTTAGGGACAGGAGACAGACACACCAACCAGTTACATGGGGAAAGGGGCTTCGCAGGGCAAGCCCTGGTACACTTTAAGCAACGCAGTTGCATGAGAAAGGCCGTTATGGAATGGAATTAGGGGCTTAAAGGATTCTGGGGTACAGGCACAAGGTTATGGAACCCTGGGAGGGCGAGGTCATGGGCCATAGGCTTGCATACTCCTGGGGATATAGGGTATTTGGGGTAAGAGTGGGGCTCACGCACTCCCAACAACTGAGTGCCATTGGGCTCCATTGATGATGTGACTGTGTTGTGAGAAATCCTCGCTGTGGCAGGGCCGGCGGCCTGGATCATTCATGGCTCGGCTGGTCCCTGCATAGACAGTGCTGAGCCAGCGGAATACAGGGTCATCAGGTGTGGGAGTGAGTTCACGGGCTTCCCAAGGTGTCCGAGTCATATCAAAGGGATAGGATACCACCAGCTCTCCACCATGCAAGTTGGCACTCAGCACAAATGGAATCCTCTGCATCCAGTCAATCACAGCACGAGTCTCTGGGGCCACCTAGAGATAGAGGTCAGAGCAAGGTGAAAGGCATTCCCCAGGAACTTTAAGGTGACTGCTAGAGTGTTTCTGAGTTGTTATTGAGAATCTTTAGGTGGTCATTGCGGGATGTCCCTGCTTATTACTGAGTTGTTTCTGAGTATCCAGGGGGGCAACTATCACTCACTGTGGCATTGGGCATTGTGTAGTAAGCTGGCAGTGGCAGGTGGTGGTTGGGGAAGGTATGGGGTACCAATCCTTCATCCTCAGCTTCCCATAAGGGTGTGTTGAGATCAGCAAAGTTGTGGTTCAGGTCAATGAACTGTCGAGTCCATCGTCCCTCTGCCCACCCAACCAGCTCCGAACCCTGTGGCATAAAACAGAATCAGAACACTCAGAAAAGCATAGGTGACCTTGGAGACTCACAGACCAGGGGTGGAACCTGGTGCTGTAGGCTTAAACATGACAATCAAGGCACAAATGTGGCCACTGGGGATCACATAGGATAATCAGGACCTGGGAGTCAGGAGTTGGGGGTAAGACTCTGGTAGTTGGGTTACCCTGCAGTTTACATGGCTCACAGAGAATAATGGGGTTCAGGGGACTAGGGGACCAGGAGTGAGATAGTGACCACCATCCCTGGTGATTTCAGTCATCAGGGCATATGGAAGGGGACTGGCATCTAGGAGTTGGGGCTCAGGGATTACATATGGCCTTAGGATAACTTGAAAATGTTAGTGCACTTGCAGGTGAGCATGATTTCAGAGTCAGTCACACCTAGGGAGCAATTGTCTGGGGGTCATCAGGGCACAGGGAAGCCTGGGATTTGGAGGTCAAAGGGGCATACCCGTTGGTAAGCTATTTCATAACCATCAGGGTTCATAGAGGGCAGCAGGTGGATGCGCGTCTCAGTGAGGAGCCGAGTCACCCGAGGGTTCCCACGGAGGAATTCAAGACACAAATATTGCATAAGCAGCAGAAGCAGTTCCCTGCCAAGTGCCTCATTCCCATGCATGCCAGCTACGTACCGCACCTCTGGTTCTCCTAAAGAAGATAGAGTCCATGAGGCTCTAAAAGGCAGGACATGAAGTCACAGCCCCTACATCTCAGTTCTTACTGTCTTCAGGGAGAGACAGGACACGGAGCCCTCCCATTCACGTCAGATACCTCTGGGAATCTGACTTGAGCTCACAGCCTCCCATTCACCTCTGACTTCCCCTGGGAGTACACAGACTCACCTGCCCCCTCTCACTCTTTCATCTCTGGTATCATCTGATATCTCCATCAGACTTCTTTCTACACACATATCCCGTGCCCCTCTACCATTCCCTCAATCCCTCCCATACCTCTCCTCCCCATTCCCCATTCCCCATCCCTTTCCTTTGACTTTGATTTCATAACCACTGGAGCTTTGGGCACCCTGGCTTTTTTGATCCACATCTTAGTACTCACATTTTGTCTCTGATCCCCTCCCTACACGTTCCCAGGGTCAAACAGACCCTGCTGATGCTGACTCACCAGCATCTCTATTATCTGTTCCATAGTTCTTGTGCAATCCAAACTTAAGGGTGGGATCATAGAAAGGACTCTTGTTTGGAAGTCATATGATCAAATAATTTGAACTGAAAGGGACTTAAGAACTCATCTAGTCACCTAGGGTTCCGGAACTTGTTTTTGAAGAGATAGATAGATAGATAGATAGATAAACTGTTACAGCATAATTAATTTCTTTATATTTTATCTTGTGTATTTTATTTTATGCATTTAAAAAGATTATTCTGAGAAGGGATGCATAGGCTTTACCAAAGGGGACCTTGGCACAAAAAAAGATTGAGAACCTCTGATCTACACACCCCTCTCATTTTATGGAGAAAGCTGAGACTGAGAGAGAACTGAATTGCACAGTCACATGATTAGCAGTGGAACTAGCTCCAGTTCTTCACACCCCTACTTAAGGTGTTGGAATTCTGCCTCAGTCACTTTCCTCTCTCAGGGTCTCAGTTTCCTCCTCTATAAAATGAGTACAGTAAGCGTTTCTTCCAAGGCTGTACCAAATACAAAGTACAAACTGGTCACTTTCCTAGAAGAGCAGGTTCAAGGACTGAGGCAAAGCATAACTACTTTCCAGGTTGTCAGGGAGAAGACCTCTGAAAAGGTGCTAATAAGGGAGAAGAAATACTGAGTAGGAGACCAACCTCATGTTGTTATGAAGTGTAAATGTGTTAGGTGCTTTGCAAAGCTTAAAGTCCTATGTAAATGTCAGGTATTTTTATTTCCTTTTTTTGTTGTTATTGTTTTAAAGGGAAATTAAACTGCTACATCATGGCTAGAGATATACAACATAGCTAGATTTTAAAGGCCCAGATGCTACCTTTGTAGATAAATTCGAATTAGATGGGCTGGTAGAATTTGGTGACTTTTGAACCAATTTGAACCAAAATGTAATCATTCGTAGATTGATATTGATTTGGAGGGAGGTCTCTAGTACAGTGCCACATAGATCTGTGCTGGGGCCCATCCTGTTGAAGGCTTTTGTCAATGACTTGGATATAAAGATATAAATGGTACGATTTTCAGATTTGTAGATAACACAGAGCTGGGAGTCATGATTCCAAAAGAGCCTGTCAGACTAGAATGATGGGCTAGATCTGACAAGATTAAATTTAATAGGAACCAGTGTACAATTCTGTACTTGGATTCAAATAGTCAGTTTCAGAAGGATAGGAGAGATTTTTGTATGAAGAAAAGATCTTGGTATTTTAGTAGATTAGAAGCCCAAGATGAGCCAGCAGAATGCTATACTTTGGGGTGAGGGGGAAGTCTACAGACTTGGAGGACGGTTTTGGGAGCAAAGATATGACAGCTAGGACTAGAGGGATGGAACTAGAAACAATGGAGCAAGGTCACAGAGTTGTTTAGACTTGAGGTAAGATTAGAGCTCTCCAAAAGTAGAATAGTTGGCTACATATTAGGAGAGTAGGGAAACCTCCTTATCTTAAAGCTAGATGACATGCTTAGATGTTCATATATGGGTTGATCTAGACGTTCCTCTGAGGTCTCTTTCACCTCTGCTATTCCGTAAAGCTCCCTCTAGAAGGTCACCATGGGGATTATTGCCCTGGACCTTGTGTCCATACCTAGCTCATGTTCCCCAGGCTTGTCGGACATCTCCATCACATAGAGTTTCAGTCCCTCATAACTTTTCCCAATGCTGTAGACACGAGTGATATTGGGGCACTGCTCATTCACCTCCTTCATTAGCTGTGGGGGGGGGGGTGGAGTAGAGAAAATGAGATTCGTTAAAGGAGTAATCTGGGAGGGAGAGGGGGAGGATTAGGATTTGGGGAGTCTCTGACCTTTCTCATAGCCTTGTAGTTGTGATGGCGGAAGTCCAGGGGATCTGAGGATCCAAGCTGAGGCTCCCGAGGGAAGAGCCCATTGGGGTCTGGTAAGCAGGGGAGATCTTGTTACAATATCCTGTCTGGCTTTCCTCCACCCTTAACCCCTGTGATCTCCAGGACTCATCATCCTAGCCTTGTAACCCCAACCACAACTTTCCCCTTCCTCAATTCCCCCAACCACTGCCTCCTGGATCTCCCATTCTGCTTTGTGTTCACTCCCTGGGTCTTCACCTGGGAGCAGACAGGCTAGCACCTCAAGGCGGAGGCAGGCTGCCCCCCCATCTAGCCAGGTCTGAGGTAGTAGCCTTATGTATCGGGCCACTTGAGGCTGAGAGAGCCGTGCCAGCACTGGAGTATCAGGGTCTGAATTCCCAGGGAACACCTGAGGAGGAGAGGAGTCATAATCCACTCCCATGAAACTCCCATCAGAATAACACCCTGCCCAACCCTACCCACACCCAAAAGAGCCTAGGACCTCAGTAGCGGACTCTGAATTGATCTGGTTCTGTCTCCCTATAGGTCTTCATAGCTATTTTTATCTCACCATCTTCCTGTGCCTCTCTGTCTTCCTTCTGTCTATCATTGTGTAACTCTCTGATTGTCTTTCTATCTTTATCTCCCCATATCTCTCTTCCCTGTGTCTCAGCAGTCTCAGAGCAAAGTCAGTGTGATGCACATGAAGGACAGCTCTATCCTAAAGGAATGAGAAAGCTGGAAGCCACAGAGACTTGAGATCTGGGATACTGATGACAGGCTGGCCTGCTCTTGTGTCCTTCTCATGCTCACCCCCTCCCACTCCCATTCACCTCATCCAGGCCACTGCTTCGGTTCTTGGAACCCCACCAGGTGAGAGTGTCATTGCTGAACTGGACCTTGTAAGAAGTGACCCAGTCATACCTTCAGTGGGAGAGAGAAGAAAAAATCCTGAGGCTGGAGGGATAAGCCTCTCTCTCCTCTTCTCGCAGTTTCTGATCTCAGTATCCTATGATGCTGTGCCCCAGCTACAGTCATTCCCAGAATGCCATCCTCTAGAGATCATTGAATATGGTTTCCTTATTTTACAGCTGGGGAAAATGAGCCTCAAAAGAGGCAAAGTCACATATCTGGGACAGAGCCAGGAGAAAGATCAAAGGTTCCCAGGTCCAAGCTCTTTTCCAGTTGTAGATCCTAACTTTGAGACCCAGCCCTCCATAAGTCGTTCTAAAGTCATTGCCTAGGGCAAAAGTTCCAGTGTGAATGCTTAGACCTGAGTCCTGCCTGCCCAGCCTGCCCACTCCTCCATCCCCAGTTCATCACAGTCCAACGGGCCTGGCCCCACCTCCAGATGGAATTCCTGCCCTGGATGATGACACCGGTGAACTGGGCCGTCCGACCAGCATCCACTTGTAGCCAAGGCCTATCGTCCTCTGGCTCTGGGCACCAGGCCCCATCAAATAGATCCCCATCCTCTAAGCCTGACTGAAGGACAGAAATCAAGAGAAAGACAAGGTATGAGGGAAGGGGGCAAGAGATTTTGGGAGAGAGGAGTTTTCTTTTAGGGGGAAGGTGTCTGAGAGGGCATTCTCCATGATTTTTTTTTTCTGAGGTTCTCTCTCTCTGGGGAGTTCTCTGTCTTTGAAGAAGGGTTTATATAGGAGTATCTCTTGGGTGGATTGCAGTTTGTTGGGAAAGGTATCTCTGATATGTGGAGTGGGTTGGAGAGGAGAAGTTTCTGACCTGGATGTTGAGCCTTCCACGGTGGGCTCCCAGGCCATATGATTGGCTACTAGAAGCCTGGAGCTGTTCATCAGAGACTCGAAGAGATTCCAGCCCCAGAGGTGGGCAACCTATGTAGGGGGCATAAATGAGGGGGGAACACAGGAAGTTGCGATCCATAACACATATGTTTCTGTCTTGGTACAAGTCCTTCCTTGTGCTTGGATGTGATAGTGTGTATGTATCAACCTGTGTATCCAAAGACATCTGAATTTACATGTGTATGTCAATATATCTGTGTCTCGATATTTCCATGTCCCTGGACTGAATGTCCTTCAATTGGGAGCTACCTGGCTCTGGATCCTGAGTGATCTCTTGGTTTCCCGGGCTAGGGTGGGTTGGACTCAGCTTCTTTCTCTTCTTCACAACAACTTTTTTCTTCTTGACAACCCGGACCTTGACTCGAAGCACGGGCTTTACTGAGGGAGGAAGATCAGGAAGGTTGGAAGAGATCCAAGCAGGGCAAAAGTTGAACTAGATCCCTGGAGACAGACATTCCTCACTCATGATCTTGGTGGGGAAAGTGGGGGAGGGGAGAAGGGACAATGCATGATATTGTATCCTCCCTTTCTCCCCTCATACACAGTTCCAATTCAATTTACCAAACATTTGTGTTTCTGCCCCAATTCCTTTTCTCTAGTCATTTTTATTCCTCCCTCCCTCTCACCCACTCCGTTTTTGTTTCTATCTCTATCTTACCCCGCTTTTCCCTTTTTCTCTACCTCCCTCGTCTCTGTTGGTTCCACAATTTCTGTCTCTTTCTTGTCTGTCATTCCATTCCTCTCTCTCTCTCTCTCTCTCTCTCTCTCACTCTCTCTCCATTTTTCCCTGTCTCTTTTTTTCTGTTTCTCTTTCTCTCCCTATGTCTTTCTATCTCCTAATTTTCCTTTTCCCCCTCCTTTGTCTGTTTCTCTCACTCTCTCCATGTTTAGATTCCCACCTGAATTTCCATGTTTCTCTCTCTCTCTTTCTCTCCCTGTGTCTCTGTTTATTTCCTCTTTGCCTCCCATTTTGAAGCTTTAAATCTCCTCTCCCGCACAAGAGACCCCATTTCTCACCAGCCTTAGATCCCTTCCCTTTTCAGAGCTTTTCTAAGTCTGAGGTGCTAGGAGAGGCAGGAGATCCAGGTCCAGATGGAATTTCCAATGGCCAGAACGTGGGAGTGTGAATAAGCAAGTATGTGTGTGTGTGTGTGTGTGTGTGTGTGTGCGTGAGAGAGAGAGAGAGAGAGAGAGAGAGAGAGAGAGAGAGAGAGAGAGAGAGAAAGAGAGAGAGAGAATGTGTGTGTGTTTAAGAGTTGGGGGAGGGAGTGTGGAAGGTTTAGAGTGAGTGGAGGAGGAAAGGACTGAAAAGTATGTGACTCGGCAAAGAGGGGAGTGGGGAGGGAATGGGCTGAACCACAGAAGGCTTGATTCCGATGAAGGTTCCTGGAAGTACCAACTGGATTCAGACTCAGACCCTGAGACAATTCAATTCAATTCAACAAAGAGCTATGGAATTGACCCGACCTCGGAAAAGACCAACCTGAGAAGTCGGGAGTCTCACCTTTCTTCTTCTTAGCCTCCTCTTTGGACCCCCCAGGCCTCGAGGTGCTGCCGTGAGGAGCTCGGAAAGTCGAGGTCCCCGGTCTTGGGGTTCGAGGAACCGGAGTCGTCTGGGCTCCAGGTCGTGAGGTGGGGGTAGCAAGAGCTGGGGAAGTTGAGGACCAAGGGATTCTAGGAGTCAGGGACTTAAGGGTCCGGGGATGAGGGGTAAGGATATTGGGGATAGAGGAAGTTGTGGGTCGAGAGGTTCGGGGAACCTGGAATTTCGGTGACCTGGACCATGGGGCGGAGGTGGTAGGGCCCCGCGAAATTGCCGGCCTGGGGGTTAGGGGGACCTGGGACTCCGAGGTCCGCCGGCGGGAAGTTGAGCTGGTAAAGGCTGGAATTGCCCCCAGGACGGGGCTGAGGCGAGAGGTCTGTGCCAGGACGGTCAGAGTGAGCAGGAGTCCCCTCATGGCCAAGGCATGGAGGAGGTAGACAAGGGGGTGGGTTGGGGGGAGGCTGTATGTTGTCTGTCCGTCAGTCAGTCTGTCCGTCTGAGTCTCCCTTCTGGTCTTAGCTCCTTCCCGGGCCCTGCCCCTCCCCCTGCCCCTTCGCCTCCGCCCCTTCCTCCTATATTCCCCTTGCTTCTAAGTAGTCCCAACCCAGAAAGCGAGGGGCGGTGGATGCTGATCCCCTGCAAGCTCAGATCCCTCCCCCAACCAGCGCCCCTGCGAATTGGGGTCAAAAGCCGGGAAACTGAGGTCCAGAATTAGGGCAGTTCCTCGTGTATTCCTCTGACTACTTTCCCCTAGCCCCGCACTGCCAGGAACCTCTGGACAGTGAAATCCAGGAGGCTGCGAGGAGTGGGAGGGCGGGAGGGACATAGGAGGAGAGAAGCTCATCCACGTGCCGGGCAGCTATCTACAACTTCCCACTGCCTCTTCCTCAGGCTATCCAGTAAACCCCAACCCCCCCTTTAATATCCGGAGGAGCTGGAAGGGGTGCACAGCCGAAATAATCCCCATTTCCATCCCCCCGGGAGGCTCTAGCAAGGGGGCGGGACTGTGGGAGGAGTGTGGTCCGGTGGGGCCTTGAAGAGGGGTATCGGAGGGATGGGGGAGGGGATTTTGCTTGGGGAAAGACCCTAGGAGCTGAGACCTGCGGGAGAGACCAAGCTGCGGATCCAGACTATGCTGGCGCATAACCCGACAGTACCCTCCACAATTTCTAAGAGAATGTTGAGAAGGAAGGAAACTGAGGCTGAGGGGGGAGTGTGGAAGGTGAGGAACGGAGAGTTTCAACTTTGCTCAAAGTCAGGATGGAGGACTGGAGGCGAACACTGGCATCGGAGCTCCCCAGTCCACTTTTCTTCTCTCCGCCCCCACCATCTGCCACGTTCCCCGTTATGTAACTCCAGCTGAGGCTGCAGATGCAGATGGGAGGGGACCGGGACTGGGCAGATGTGGGAGGGGGCGGGGCAGAAATGGGGCGCTGAGGGTCGGCAGTCTAGCTCTGGAAGATCTAAATCCGTCTCTTTAAAAGTCTACCTGAGCCCGAAGGAACTGTTTCAATCACGGTCTTCTTCCTTTACTATCTGCTCAGACCCGGCACGGATTTCCATCCAACTCCACAGACATTCATTAAGTAGCCGCTATGCTATCGGCTCAGGACACACTCACAAAAACCGAACAGTATCTACCCTCAAGGAACTTACATTCTATAAAGTTGGGGAGGGGGGGTGGGGGGGGGGTAGGGAAACTACCCGCTAGTATCCTAAAACTGGGACTCCTACATCAGACCAGGGATTGTATCTCCCCACCCAGTTCCGGCCCTTGAGATGCCTCCCACCCCCACCCAATGGGTCACAATAGGGCCAGGGTCGCCTCCCAGGAGCTGGGACGGGACTAGAGAAGAGGGGCCCGGGCAACTCCAACAGCAGGGGTGAGACTGCGGCCCCTGGACCGGGGTTGGTGGAAGCTGAGCTCGAGCCCCTGGCGGGTGGAGACGGCCAATGTGGAAGCCTCTGGGAAGTGGGGGACAAGGCTGACGATAAAGAGGCTGCGCTAAGGCCGGGAGGAAGAACTAAGATGGGAGAAAAAGGACTGAAACTAGGGGCGGAGAGGAGATTTGGGTTCGGGGTAGAGAAGAGAGGCGGGGCGGAGCTGATCTTGGAGGGACCGCGCTTCATGGATCTCCTCTCCGCCCTCCAGCCCCCAGCCCCTCTATTCCATCTGGGGCTGGCTGAGTCCCGGGCCCCGCAGGGTCATCCACGGCGGGAATGAACTACAGGAACAACTTAGATTGGGACAAATCGCCAGGGTCCGACAACACCGATAACTCCCCGGTTTCTCTGCTCCGGAATCTGTGAGTGAGGGAAGCCGGTGGTTCGGAGTTCTGCCCTAAGTTCCCGGCCCTGCCACCGTCTTCTCCCAGGAGCCCACTTCTACACCCACCACTCCCTCAGCTCGCCCATTCCCCCGTGCCCCACCCGTAGTCCCTTAGGTTCCTACGGCCTCAGCTGGGAAGCCCCCGCTAGGTTTGCGCCCAGAATCTGGGGACAGAGGAGTAGTTTTAGGGAAGGGGCGGGGGGCGGGATTAGCTCTGGCAGGGGGAAAACTGTGGGGAGGTATTTGGGAGTGGGATTTGAGAAGGGAAGCGCCCCCTGTTCCTGCTCCTGTCCTGTCTCCCCGCCTATAACCCACGGCTCCGCTCCCCGTGCCTCTCATCCTGTTTCCCGGGCTTCAGGGATTCGCCGTTAGGGTGCGTGCGGAGCGTGAAATGCGCCCGGTGCCGGGACAGGAGGAGGAATGCTCGGTGCCGGAGATGGATCGACGAGTGTGGGAACGTGTACACCATCGCGCCGGAGGAGAGGAACAGAGACCGGGACCAGAACCGAGACAGGGACGCGGACGGGGATGGGGACGGGGACGAGTATGACTACGAGGACGTGGACGAGGAAGGGGACGGGGATGGGGACGAGGAAGGGGACGGGGACGGGGACAGCTCCACGTGGTGGATTCAGTGCCCAAGCCCAGACGGCCACTGCTTTATCCCGAGCGACTCCCTTTCCTCTGAAGCCCCTCGGGCTAGGCAGTGTGAGGCCCCTGATTTGCAGTGGCCTCAACCTCTGGAGCTGACCCTGGACGTGACCGCCGGGCTGGCCCTGCTGTCCTTGCTAGGAGGAGAGAACTTGGAGATGCTGCTGCCGCCCCTGGTTCTCTTCATGCTTTACCTGCTTCTCACTACGCCCCTGGCAGTGGTGCTGGGCGGCCAGAGGCCAACTCGAAGCCAGGCTTGGAATCAGTTTTAAAGCAGAGCTCTGGGTCTAGTACACTCTCAGCCCCGGATGCAGGGGAGATCTCCTCGGAATGCATGCAGACCATATCCTCGAATACTGAAGTCCACACCTGGAATACAGGGCCCCGACCAGAATACAGATCCGATCTTCTTAATCTTTGCCCGACCTCCAACAGGAATCTTGGACTGGGAAGCAAACGCAGGAACCCAAAACACAACCCAAGTACAAAGGACCTCCGTCCCAAACAAAACCCAGCCTGAAAAACATCTGAACAAAGTAATAAAGGGGCCCTGACCCAGCCATCTCTCATGTAGCATCTTGCTGGATGAGTGTGGGGAAAGAGGGGGGAAGTCCTGTCGTTCTGCTCTGTTGACCTCCCAAAGATGGGAAATGGGGATGCATGATGCTAGATCTAACTAACCATATGGATGATACTAATAGTTTCTCAAATCAACCCTGAGGCAGGAATTTTACCCGATTTACACTTGGGGAAACGGAGGTTCACATATATTAAGTGACCTATCCAAGCGACACATCTAATCTAGTGTCTGTCAGAATTTAAATTGCAATCTGCCCCAACTATAGTATACTTTCCATTTAGCAGCTCTGCCATTAAGCCTTGGTCCATTCAACTGAAGGGGTCAACAGGAAACAAGAGGATCAGAAGAGACAGACATACTGGGTTTAATTGACTCTGAGCTTCTGGGTGAGGGAAGACATGAGCAAAGAAACAATAGCTCAGATTTGAAGTAAACCACACCCTTGGAGACAGTAACATACACACAGAAGACCCAGAGATGGAAATAAACGGATAGTGCAGGGCAGGTGAAATGGTGTTCATGACCATGGGGAAGGAGAGGATATAGGAAAGCTTAGAGGGAGGAGCATAGTGTGGAAGAAAAGGACTCTGGTGTGGAATGGAAAAGGGCTGACAGAAATGGGAGCCAGCAGAGGGAGCAATGGACTAGAAAGAGATGTAGGGAAGTATATGCAGTACCCATTGAGCCCACAAAGTGGTCAATGAGCTAGCCCCTTGGCCTCAATGCACCAAGATGGGAGGCCTGAACCTGGAGCCTCAACTCAGTTCCCCTGTGTTCTTCCCCTTCTTATTTTTAGTTCCCCAACACAAACAGGAAAGGATCTCAGAGGTTACCCACAACAATCTTTATCTGAAAAATGTTGTCTCCTCCATGACATCCTGGACAAGTAGTCAGCCAGTCTTTCACTGATGGAAAACTCACTGCCTTTCATTTGGGTGCAGCTCCAGTTCTTAACCCTAACCCTAAACCTCTTACAGAGAGCCTATATCTACCTCTATGTCAGGTGGAGGGAATCTGCAGCCTGGAGACCTCTAAAGTTTGGATTCAATCAAAGGGCTGCACTTGAGGACCTAGAAAGCCACATGTGGCCTCGAACGGGAGGATTTCCCACTCCTGCTTATACCTTCCACCCATTACTCCCTGTTTCGCCTTCAGGGGCCAAGGCAAACATCCAATCTCTTTTTCACTTGACAACAAGCCTCAAATACTTTGAGACATCCTGTCTCCCTTAAATGTTCTGTTCTCCAGGATAAACATCCCCAGTTCATTTAACCCACTCTCATGACACATAAACAGGTAGCCTGGCACAATGGAACAGAATAGATTGATAGTCACATGTCCTTGGCTGAAATCCTGGCTCTGCTAGTATGAGGTTTGACAAATAGCTTCATCAGTTATGGAGCACAGATTCTTCATCTATAAAACAAGGGAGCTACTCTAGTAGATGGGTGTAGCTGGGTGGCAAAGTGAATAGAGCACCAGGCCTAAAGTCAGGAAGACTCATCTTGCCAGGTTCAAACTGAGCCTCTGACTAGTTGTGTGAACCTGAGCAAGTCACCTAATTCTGTTTGCCTCAGTATCCTCATCCGTAAAGTGAGCTGAAGAAGGAATGACAAATCACTCCAGTATCTTTGCCAAGAAAACTCCAGATGGGATCACTGAGAGTCAAATGTGACTAAACAAAAAAGTTGCTAGATGATCTGTAAATTTTCTTCAAGTCTGAACCTCTAAAATTCTAAAGTCTTTCTGAAAGTGATTAGCATCCTATTGACAAGCTCCAGATTATCCATATTCTTACTAAAATCTGGAGTCCAAATGTGGTCTGATCCTGCTGGTGGGATTATCACCTCCATCATTTTGAACCCTAAGCTTTCTGTCTCTTCATACAGCTTTAGATCGCATTAGGGTTTTTGGTTTTTGGCTTTTTGTTGACTTGGTTTAAAAGATATTCCCCTCCTGGTGGGGAATACAACATACCAACAAAGGCTTATAAAAAGGGAGTTTATAAATTTAATCAAAAGGGCTTTAAACTGCCAAGGAAGAGGGAAGGAGAAAAAACTCCCTAAGTCCCTCAAACTAGATACACAGTCTAGCTATAACACAGGAAGGATAGTAGTTGAAATGCTCCAAAATTCACATACTAAATCCAGAGGAGAAGTCAGAAGTAAAACGTCCTGTTGAGTTATGGGACATTGTGATTGGACACTAAATGAAACAGCTACCATGGCTATTCAGATGGGAGAAAATTAGTACTCTTTCTTGGGAATTGATCCAAACTTCTTATTTGGAAGGCAGCAAAATTGCTATGGTACTTTAACTTATGCTAAAACAAATGGTCTGGTTAGGAAAAATTTCAATGGGAGGTAATGATTTTGACAGCTAGTTACGACCTATAAAAATACATACAAAAGAAAAAGGTTTCATTGGGCTAAGTAGTGTGTGTTGGTCTTTCATTGCTGAAGAAGACCGTGCCATCAGAGAAAATAATGACTTGATTTGCACTTGACTTTGTTTTGAGGAAAGGAAGGCTGTGCAGGTCACCAGCCTCACTTCTCCTCCAGAGTCATCTGAATCCAGTGACCAGATATTCATCAGGATGACTAGAAATGACCCAGGAGGAGGCAGTTGGGGTTAAGTGACTTGCCCAAGGTCACACAGCTAGTGAGTGTCAAGTGTCTGAGGTGAGATTTGAACTCAGGTCCTCCTGACTCCTGCACTCATGCTCTATCCACTGCACCACCTAGCTACCCTTCTTACACTGTAGCCATACGAAAAAAGGACAATTTCATCAAAATAGACATACAAGGTAAACACATGGATAATACATTAAATGAACAATGCTCCACAGTTAGCATCCAAACCACTGCATCTCCCAATGACTGGAGATGGAAGTTTGAACATTCAGCCTGACCCCAACCCCATAGTCAAGCAAATAATGCCCAATTTGGGAAATCAAGGAATAGCAGGTTAATGACTGTACATCTGATGACCAGGAAAGGTGCTTGATTGTGTTATCTTGGACAAAATCACCCCTCACTTGGATTAGTAAATGTGCAGGATTCTTAATGGCAGCCATGCATGATGGATTGCATGGTGGCCAATGATCACATTAAGGAAGTAGAAAGAAGCACTGAGTCTAGTATCTGGCATTAGCAGAAAATGGGGGAAACCTCAGTATTTACAATAGATCCTTCACATCAGTTCCCTAAAGTCTGTCATCTGGAGAAGAATGAAAGCTGGAATGCCTGTAAACTTTGGCCAGATAAAGCACAGTGTCCAGGGAATCCCCTAGCTCCACTGCCATTTTCTTTGCTTTCCTTCCTTCTTCATCTTCCTTTTTCATTCCACTCCCTGCTACAAACTTTGCCCTTTTATCTATTTTCTCATGTCTTTGTGCAAATCTGAGCTGAGAGCATACCTGGCCAATCGGAATCCTTCTGAGTGACCTCACATGGATAACAGGACCAGTTAATTTGACTGTCACAATTCATTTCATAATGTCTTGAATATGATTGCTATGACCATTTTCCATAAGATGTATAAAGATGCTTGCTGTTCCAGACCTTTGTAATTGCAAGTGTCATCTTTCTTTTGTAAATTGCCTATTAGAAAATGCATGTATGGCCACATATATTTATGATTGCCTTCTGGCCCATTTCATAGAGATTCCAATATATGAAGTACTAAATTAAAAGCCCTGAGTGAATATTAGACTGGAGACTGTGACTAGAGCATGCTTTTATGTCTGGACACAGACTCAGGAAAGTCAAGAGCCATAATACAATGTTATGTATTTTGGTGGACTGTATATAAAATAGAGTAAAACAGAACAAAAATATATAAAATATTTAAAAAATTCAGGCTGAGAGCAAATTGAATATCACATTTTGTTGTTTTGTGTTTTTTTATCATGAGACTTGTTGTGAGTTAATGGTTGCCTGAGTGAGGCAGGAGCTCTGAGGCTCTGAAAAAAGTTTTCAGAGCCCAGTTAAGACTATAAAAGACTATAAAAAACCTCTGTTTTCCATGAGAATGAATCAAACAAACAAGCGAACACCAATCGTCTGTGAGTTTAAGTCAGACTCTCTCCCTTTCCTTTTCTTTCCTTCACCTCTTCAACTAATTACAAAGATTTTTTAAAAAGCACACAAAAAAAAGTGTGCATGTGGAAGAGGAGGTGATAGGTAATTCCTTAAGTCTTTGCATTTCTACCAAACAATTCCCTAGAAGCCCTAAGATTCAAGAAAAATGAAGACCTATCAGATATGAACCTTTCCTGTAGAAAAAGAGAATACTGAAAAGCCACTTTTCAAAGCTGCTGCTATACATCCTTTTTCTCCAGTTCCCTCCCACTGAACATGCACCCAGGTCAATCTATATATGACAGCAATTGGAAGTCTACCTGGAGACACAGACTAGAAAAATTCTACTATTCCTTATCTCTAGCTTTCCTGAGGCCTTGTGTTTATGGTAAAGAATAGTCTTAAATACATCTCTTTCAGATATTTAAGTTTACTACTTGAGGGCTATGTTCCTTTTTCTTTTTAAAATATGGATATTGATGTACACAAAAGTAATTTATTTGAAAAGGTTTTATTGTAGGAATAAAAATGGGTAGGGGAACTTGATAAATTCTCCTTCTCATTTTGAGAAAAATAAATCTTTGCATCATAAACAATGAATATGAAAATTCTGGAGAAGCATGGGAAGTCTTATATGAACTGATGCCAAATGAAGCAAGCAGAAACAAGAAAACAATATACACAATGACTATAAAAATGTAAACCAAAAAAAAGAAAAAAAGTTAAACTGAATGCAGTGCTATTGATGGGGTACAAGCCCAACCAAGACTTATTCCCCTTGGATCAAGAAGACTTTTGTCACATTTATCTGCAAGGTCCCAGAAAGTCTGGCCTTGAGTGGGGGGCTCCTTGGATTTCCCTTCCAGCTCTCTCAGTCTGAATACTTCCTATCTTCTATTTAGCTTTCTTTGAATATCTCTATTTCTCCCTTTGTTCCTATTACCAGTCATTCCCATATCTATCAAGACCTCTGGATTGCCCACCTGCTTCCAACCCAAGCCCTTCATTGTCTGATATCTCCTGATTGCCTTCAGCAGTTTCCAACCCTTGACCAGTCATCCCCTCCTTGGACTTCTCCTCAAGACCCTCCCTACACCCCTCCTCCCATCACCCGAGACTACTAGACCACCCCCAGATCCTTCCTACTGTAATTTCTGTATTTAAGTTCCATCTTGACTCCATGAAGGTGCTCAGATTCAATCTGGCTCAGACTCTGTCTAGCTGAGATTTTATCTGGCCCACTTGTGAATACAAGTGTTACAAATGCTTAGGTTCCTTAAGAGTCAACCCAGTATGGGGAATCTTTAATAAACTGTTTTCTTTGACTTTAAGAAGACTTGAGTCAAATTCATTTGAGCAGGACCTGGCATGTCAGTATTTTGGGGTCCCCAGTACCCTCAACCTCGTCACTATTATATTGATGAAACTTGATCTAGGAGAAAATGTAAGAAAATGCACAACCCCTTCTTTTTCCAACGGTAGAGGGCTAAGGGTGTGAACTGTTAGAATCTCTTGGTCTGTTGCTTGGTTTTGCTAAACGTCTTTTTCTTCTCTTTATTTTTTATTCCTTGTTAATAGGGTTGGCTCCAAAGCCTGAGGGAAGAATATATTGAAAGTGAGTGAGATATCTATATGTACATAGGTGTTTTACTTTAGCAGGGATGAAGTGTAGTACTTTCCAGCATGTGCTCTGGTCTCTTTCTGTGAGGATTTTTCCTCAAGGATAAATGTGACCCAACAACTCCTGATTCGTCCCTTAATCTTTATCACTGGGGTTACATCAAAGATAACTGCTCTCAGAGTTAGTGGAACCCTTGATCTCTATCCCATTCCAGCAGGTTACAAGAATTGGAGAAAGGTTCCTATCTTCTTTTTAATTAGCTCCTGTATGACGTCTGTATTTCTCTTTTTAGGATTTCCAGTAATCAGGAAGCAGAGAATTTCTTTCTTCTACCTAGTGGCAATTGTAGCTATAGCCACACAGTGAACAACTTGTGCTTACCTAGGTGAACCCAAGTTCCTGGTTGGTTTCCTCTGTCTCTGTGTTTCTTCTCTGAAAAGAAATCTCTATCCAGAAATAGCAAGCCTGTGAAAAAAGGACATTTTCAACCTTGATGACTATTTTGTGAATTCAAGAGCATCTGTACCACTGAATTGATGCTAACTGGTCACCACAATTCTTGTAACTGCATAGCTTTTAAAAGAGATGGCCACCAAACAAGAGGATGCTGCAGCTGGAAAGTTTGTCAAAGTTCAAGGCAAGCTCAAACTGGCTGGGAGACTGAATCTTATGAGTTATCTAGACCAGTGTAGGTCTGAGGTGAAAGTGAAATAATCTTTTTTAGCAGTCTTGCAATGTTGTCTTTACCTTTTATGTAATGATGTAATGATGGTAATAGGTCTTTCTTGTTTAGTATTTTAAGTTAATGCATACCTTGTGTATTCATGTATATGTGTATTTAAAGCATTTCTTTTGTAGTGGAGGAAATAAATAGCTTCCTATAGCTTATATCTGTTTTGAACACTGTGTATCTTTTCTGAAAAGAAATACTGTTCATCAATTTGGAGAGGGAACATCAATGTACATTTCCTGAGAGAGGCTTCTATTAATCCCTTTTGTAGAGATCTGAGACATGAGACATACCTAGTCTTTGTGTTGAAGATGTTTTCCCCATAGTCTTATTCTACAATCCAAAGACATCAAGAGAAACTTGATCTCCTGACTTTGCAGTTTAGCAACCTCTACGTTGAATCTAGGATCTGTGTGAGTACAGAGCCAGAGTACTCTCTGGATGATTACAACTCTACTAGAGTGAAATGGACTCTCTCCAGAGGTGAGTTCTTCCTTGGCCGTCAAGCAAAGACCAGATGACCAAATGTCTAACACAGAGTGGAGGGAATTCTTGTCTGGGCATAGGTAGAGTGAGGTGGACCTGGAGGTCCTTTCCAGTTCTGAGGGTCTGAGGCTCATAGTGATCCTACTGTTTGATAAAGTCCCTAGGATTTTTTTTATTTGATACCTTTAGCTTTTCATCAGTTATATTTTCCAATTGTATCTCATCCCTATCCCCTTCTAGAGAGCCATCCCCTGTAGTGGTATCATGAAATGAAGGATGATGAACATCACCTCTTATCTCCTCAGAGAAGGAGTTAATCATGCTAAAATTATATCTATCTTCTCCCTTAAATATTCTTAGCCTAGGGGAAATAATTTTTAAGTTCAAGCTGCACTCCTAATCACTATACCTTAATGTGAACACAGTGCCCCAAGCTACTTATCCACGACTTGCTGATAGATATCAGTTCCACAATGAATTCTCATAGCAAATAGCAAATAAACACATTGATCCAAGTGGATAGCAAAATAGAAATCAGAGAAAGTATACAAAGGACAATATATAGCAGACAATCCAGAGCAAATGAGTTCTCCTTTTGGGAGGGAGATCACTCAGCTCAATGAAGAGAGAAAAGGGCCAGATCTCAGCCAAGGAAAAAATCCCTGAAGTTTTCAGTATAGTAAGCTGGAAATAGGGACATGATCTAAGGATCAGCTCCTCTAATGTTGACTTCCTCCTACAGTCTTTCCTCCCTCAGAGACCTGAAGAGAGTTTGACATAAGAGTTTTCTCCTTTGAAGCTAGAAGGTAGAAGACGAGGTTCTCTCTTCTCTCCAGCTCTCACCAATTCCACCCCTTATGCGGGTGAGCAATGAGTCCCATGCAAATGGAGCAAAGGGACCAGGGAAATCTTTCTCTATACTTCCCCCTCCCTCTGCCCAGGGTTGGGCATCATTGCGAACCAAGCTAGTCCAAAGAGAGTTTGGTCACAGTTATAATGTGTATGTGGGGCGGGGTTGGGGGGAAGATGACCTCTGCAGTAGCCCCTACTCCACAAGTCATAATGCCTTCCCTCTCCCCTAGCAGTTTATGTCCCCAGAATGGCAGGCCCGATAGGGAGGAGGTGAGGAGTGGGGAGGTTGGGGAGGGAGAAAAGGAACACAGAACTCCATAGTAATGACCGTGTTCCATCAGAGCTGGCCTAGAACGCTCTTTGCTCTCTGTACTTGGCAAGGAGATCATCTGATGTCTCTAGGGCTGCCGGCAACCCAGGCCCCAGCTGTCTTGAGTTCATTGTCCTCTTTCTCATAACTTTAGGTCCTACCCTTATTGGATTTTGACAATGACACCTCTGTCCCCCACTTCCTCCCCAGGGTTCTTGTCTCCTCATCTCTGGTTAGCTTCTTCAGGATATCCTATTTCCTCCTACATTCCAAACTCCTTCTATCCCTGACTCTCCCCAGAAATGCTCCCACAAGGTCTCTTAACTCTTTCTTGGGTCGCCAATTTCCCATTTCTCTCTCCCTCATCCCTGTGCTCTATTCCTGTCTCCTAACCCTGTCTCCTCCGTCTCCACCTCTCTACCCCTGCCTCCTCAGTCCCATTTGTCCATCTGTCTCTTCTCATCACTCCTTTCTCATGTGTCCCCCCAAGGATCATTTCTTCTATTCTCTTCTCATCTCTGAGGCAGCCCTACTGTAATGTACAAGACCCTGGACTTAAGCTTCCCAAGGATCTGATTCAAACCCTGCCTCAAACATTTACTGTTGTCTGACTTGGGGCAAGTCATTATGCTTCATTTTCCTCATCTATAAAATGAGGGATCACACTCAATAACCTTTAAGGTTCCTTCTAACTGTGAATCTATGATCTTCCCATCTCTGCTTTATTTTCCCCCTCATTCATTTCTCTTCCTTCCTCAAGTCACTGTTTCTATCTCTTCAATATCTGCATGATCCCTTCAGGCTTCTGCCACATTTTACATTATCATCTATCCCCCTCCTTCTAGATACCCTTTTCTCCCTTCTTTTCCATGCTGCTGCTTTCTCTTCTTTCCCTCTGATCATCCCCCCGTCTCTGGCTTCATAAATAGAGACTTACTATCCAGAACATGGGAGGCAAAAGCCCTGCAGGACAACGCCCTTGCCCATTATCGTATCTGGAGTATTAGATTCAATTCTAAAGAACACATTTTGGGAAACGAGCCACTCACTGGCTCTACGTCTTCCTTTCTCCTCTTACACTCAGGTTTTCCCCAGGATCCTGTCCTTAGCCCTCTTCTTTCTCTGTCTCTTCCTAGACATTTTCATCTATTTCTCCAGCTCCAGTATTGTTATCTCTTCATAGATAACACCCATTTGTGCAGATGATACCCATATCTATAGTCATTGTTGACAGCTCTCTTGAGCTCTAGTCCCGCTGGCAGAGACATTACTAGCAATTTTTGCCTTGAGAAAGTGTTACAAAATAGTATCAAATCAACTTTCTAAGACAAATTTGGTTATCAGAGGGCAGACCTAGGATACTAAGAAGTTGTTGCTGAGGAGACCCCTGCCTGAAAGGAAGGCTCGTCTGAGATACAGTAAGACCTAGTAAACTGGGAAAGGGACCACCTGGTAACTTATTATTTTAAATCATGATTCTAACTAACAAGATACTAAGTACCATTGTTTCTATGCTCCTGAATGAATATAAATGCTGTCAGTGCCCTCTAAATATTGGCACCCTGGAACAGAACTTCAGTCACCCTGCCCTAGTTATATATCTCTTCCTCTTGGATATCTTCCACAAAGTTGTTCTTGCAGCAAATCAAACTCAAACTTAACTCTAACTTTTTCCTCAAACCCTGCCCCAGCCCATTCCTCTCTAAGTGCACCACTGTTATCCAAGCAGTGTCAGAAAATGCATGGAAAGGCCATGATGGTGGCCCATCAGGAGAAGCCAAGCTCTCGTCCACGGATCCTCCATACAGACCTAGAAAATGCACCTGATTGAATCCTAAGGGAGAAACATCTTTGGCTATACTAGCTGCTCCCTCCAACTTACACCTCCTCTCCCTAGTTCTATTTCCTTTCTGCAAGATCCAACTCATGCGGCCTTCCTAATCTCTTCTCTCTCATCCCTAAGAAAATGATTTCTATCTCATCAAATTTCTCATGCCACTTTGCCTGGACTTCTTAGATCTTATCTATCCCTCCTTTAGATCATGGTTACTTGTATATATTTCCTATCTCCCTGTTAGATTGTTATCTTCTTGGACCCATAATGAAAAATGTTCTCCACTCCCAGAGAGAAATCTGACGAACTCCAAGGACACACTGAAACATACTTTTTTCACTTTCTTTGTGTTTCTTGCTTTTCTTTTTTTCAACATGGTTAATATGGAAATAGATTTGATGTGATTTCACATGTATAATTGATGCTATATTGTTTGCCTTCTTAATGTGTGGAGGAGGAACAAGGGAGAGGGAGAGAATTTGAAACTAAAATTATTTTTAAATAAATGTTAAAAATAATTTTTAGAAAAGATTATAAGCTTCTGGAGGGCAGGGCATATGTCTTATCACCAGTGCTTCGTGCAGCACTTTGTATATAGTGGGTGCTCTATCAGTATTTTTCTGTTGGATTGATTTGTTTCCTGTTTTATCTCTCCTCCACTTCTCTTTCTCTCTGTCTGCATTCCTATTCCTACTCCCTTACTTTGGCCTGTTCCATTCCAAAGATCATTGCTTCTTGATAGGAAAAAAAGAAGCAAAATAAGAATTGAGTAGTTCTTCCTCTCCTCTGTTGTCTGTTATTGCCTCTTTCCTTCTATGAATGTCTGATTTGTTCACCTCAGAATTTTCCCTAGTTCTTTGCTCCTGAATTTTCAACTTCCTAACATCTTTAAAAAAAATAAAAAGGAATTCTTTTGTGTTCATCCTGCCTTACCCATCCCTGTCTCCTATTTCTATTTCCCCAGGATCCCTGTCATTACAGATCGAATGGGCCGGGGCCTAGAAGCTGGTGAGGGTCCTGAGCTTTTGGAGGGCCATGGTATGCCTTGGAGAAGTTCACTCACACTCTTGGATGGGGCCCTGGGTGTTGGTATACTCGGACTTGGTGCTCGCCTTGTCCTGGCCCTGGCTGGGCCAGACATAGCTTTCCTGCTCCTGTTACTAATGATGAGTTTCCTGACTTTCGACTTAATGCATGGGTAAGGACTCTGGATTCCTGGGTCTCTCTGCCCCAGAGAGGGTCTCTTTGGCCAAAGTCTCACCTTAGGTTCTTCTTTCCTTGTAGGATTCCAGAGTTGCCTTTGCCTCAAAGATCAATGTCTAGACCCCTTGGCCCAGGAGCAGGGGGTGAAGGCTCCAGCTTGCAAGAACCACTGCTCCCACCTGCCCTGAGCCAAGTCCTGGATGGATTCCTGCTCTTCACCCTTCTAGGGCTTATTTTTGGGGCCCTGATGCCCTTCAGTATCTTCAGCCTTATAGTCAGCCTAAAGGCTCTGGCCTGAAGCAAAGCCTCTGCTCTCCAGGAATCAGCAGGCTAAAAGATTCTTCTCACAGAAAATACATGAGGATTGCCCCAGCCTTTGCCTCTGAATTTCCTTTCTGGTTGTCTCTAGGCTAGGAGGAGTGGCCTGGAAAGAAGGCCCCAAATTATTCCAGGTCCCAGGGTTTGAAAAACCAATATAGAAGACTCTTAAGTCAGAGTGGACCCTATTCTACTCAGTATCCTAAAGCTCAGACCCTTAGATAAGTATCTAACACCGATAGTGCCACAAGGAGGCTATCCAATCCTTTCAGCCACACAATCAGGATCTTAGAATCTGTAGCTCAAAAGGACCTTGAGAGATCATTTGAGCCAATCCTCTCATTTTATAAGGGAGCAAAGAAAGACCCAGGAAGGCAAAGAGATCTATTCAACAGGACACAGGGAATAAGTAGCAAAATTCCATGAATTTGAAGGGTCTAAGAGTCTGGGGTCATGGGTCATGGGGCAGAAGGTATAGCCCCCAATAACTTAAATCCTAGCAGATGAACAGGAGGTTAGGGAGAACAGGGAGATTCAGAGGCCTGAGACAGCGTGGGCCTTGGCTTATGATCTCTGAGGAGGGAGGGTGTGGGAAGAGAATTCTATGGCAGGTTCAGGTTCGGCCTGCTGACTATAGCAAGAAGGATGTAGGTCAGACTCGGGCAGGCTTTTCAGCCAGGAGGCATTTAGAAACCAGGGAGGAGGGGAGAGAGGGAAGAGGAGGTGAAATTCTTTATGCTGGACAACACAAAATCACAGAGCAAGGAAGGAGCATACTCATCTAGTCCAAATCTTTCATTTTGCTAAGGGAGAAACTAAAGCTAGATCTTGGTCAGAAAACCCCTTCTCTCTGGAGGTTCCTGACAGTTTGGGCCTTTGGTGGGCAAAAGACTCAAATTCTTTTTTTTTTTTTTTTTTTAAGATACTTTGTTTGGTTTTGCCAAAAAATGTTGGTTCCTGGACCCTAAATAAGGAAAGAAAAGAAAGACAAGACCTAGAGCCTGGACTCCGGAGTCCAATGAGCTGGGTTCTCTTTGGCACTGTCCTACCCCTCCCCCAAACGTCGGGTCACAATGGGGCCCCAGGGGTAGGGTGGAGATGGGGAGGCCGGGAGCCAAGTTGCAAGGGTTCCTTCCCAGCTCTGTATAGGGAGCTGGCGGTGGCGACATGACCAAGGCTGCTGTGCTGGGAGGTAAGTCTACCCCGCAATGACTCTGATGTATTTCTCCCTTTCCACTCCCTCTATGGTCTATCCCCTCTCCTCTCTCTTCACTCTTGTCTCCTTTTCTCTTTTCCGTCTCCTCCCTTTTCCTTTGTCTTGTGTCTTCCTGTCCCTTGCCTTGTTTTGCCGTTGTTCCTTCCCGTCTAGACCAGAGGAATGCTGTAGATATGTAGATATATCTAGACTCCAGCAAAGCATTTGACAGTCTCTTATGGGACCCCTGGGGCCAACACAGAAAAAAGCAGCTAGGTGATAAAACTGGTGGATTCGGAAGCAGGGAACCTTAGTCATTCAGCAGTCATTGTTGACTTGGGTTTGTATCACCAGCCAATGCCCCAGGGATCTGTGCTATTTAACATTTTTATCAAATCTGATGATGTGTGAAGCTCAAAGAGATAGCTAACGTCGGGTGAGGTCAGGACACACGGTGGGCCCAGACCTAAGCACATGAAATTTAACAAGAATAAACATAAAGTTCTACACATTAAGTTCAAAACATCCGTTTCTTTAGTATAGAATAGGGGAATAACAGCTAGATACGTAACGTTCCATTGACTCCATCTTCATCAACGTGAATTGTCCCGTGTTGGGACCCCTTTAGGATCCATTCTCATCAAAGTGGACTGTCCCATGTTTAGGATCCATTCTCATCAACGTGTATGGATCACAAGTTGTCCATGCATGCCTATCCTTTATTAAGGCTCAACATAAAGAAAGGCTTCCTAAAATCAGGGCTATCCAGATGTGATGGTAAGTTCTAATCTGAAGTCTTCATGCAAAGGTTGAATGGATGGCCACTTGTCAGCCATGTTGAGAGAGAGAATTATTGCTCAGTACGGGTTGTAATAGACACCCCCAAAGCCCCTTCTCACTCTTATATCCTATTATTCTGTCCCTTTCCCAACCCCATCTTCTGTCAGGTTTCACTTCTTTTCTCTTGGTGGTCTCCTTTCTTCTCCCCTCTCTTATTCACTCCCCTGATACCCATCTCTGCTATCCTCTCCTGGGCTCACTTCCCTAGTTCTCAACCCTCCTGACTCCTCCCTTTCCTTTCCATGTCTTTGGTCTCTTCTTTGGGGCACCCCTCTCCTGTCTCCCATCTCTTCCCTTGTTTCCTTCCTTATTCTCTTCTGTCTCAAATTCTGTAATGAAATGCTGCTTTCTTAGAGCAGCTTAATCAGTTTCTAGGAGCCCAAAACCCCACGATCCCTGGAGGAACAGCTAGTGGGTGATTTATCCTGAGTCCTTGGGTTTTCCCTACATTCTGGCCTTTCAGGGAACAAAGCCCAATCAGAGTCTGACAAGTCATCAAGAAAAGAAGAGCACAACTATATTGAGAGGTAAAGGCTAGACATTACATCCAGTCTACACTTGCTACCTCTCCCTAGCCTCTGTCTGGGAATTCCTTTCCCTTCATCTACTTTCCCAGTCATCTGGGGGCTGGTTCCAAGTTTCCGCCAATACTTTAAGGATCTGTAGCTACTTTCTCTACTGATATAGGTGATACAGACTGCAACCCATCCAGACCTTAATAGATAGTCCCTTTAGACTGCTGTGTTCCCAAACATTCAAGCCCTGGCCAACCTTTTCAGGTGATGAGCCCCTCCATGGTTTGCTAGAAAGGGTTTGCTTTCTTCTTCTCTAGTCTTCCAGAGTCCTGGTTCACCTCCCTGATGGGACACTGGAGGAAAACTTCTGAACTCTCAAGTAACCCCAGCAGCAACAGAGATGTAGGGTAGTTGCTCTAGGTTAGAAGTCTACAAAAGATGAAAAATCTCAGCCTTCAGCCTTGGCTTCTCAGGCTTCATTGACTCCTGTCTCAGAGGAAGAATCAGGGAACCTTTGCCCTGGGCCCCAAAGCTTTCACTTTTCCCTCCTTTCCTCTTGCTTGATTCTTCCTGAGCTCTCTGATCCTCCTCTGTACACACAGACACACACACACTCACAACACTACAGATTACACTTTAGATTTGCCTCCAAGACTCTCCACTGACCAAATATTTCTAAAGTTCGGCAAGTTAGAGATCTTGAACTTAGGGCTGGGTGGTTGGAGACAGGTAAGGGTCCAAGAAAGACCTGGGGATTTCTCATTCTCTGACCTCTAATGCCAACTGTTCCCAGGTGAGGATCCTGAGACCAGGTCATGTGCAGGCCCTTTTTCCGAGCTTCCAGCCAGGGGCCAAATCATGACCTTTTCTTCACACCTGGGCTTGGCCACTAGCCGCACTGCCCCAAGGGGTCCCACCTCCCTCAGCCTCTTCTACCCTGATGTGTCCAAGAAACTAATGAAACTACTCCCCCCTCCTACTCCTCCAAGTAAGCAAGATTCCCCCAGAGCATTTCTTTACCAGAAAGTTCTTTCCCCTTTCCCTTTCCTATCTTCTACTTTCTCTCTCTTCTCCCTCTTCTCCCCGAACCTCACTACTTTGGGATCACTTCCTGTAGCTCCCTGGATACTTTGGGACCATAAATCTCTCCCCAGAGGGTGCTTTAGGATCATTCCCTATGGCTTAGAATCCACCCCTTCCAGTATTCCCCTCAGGCTTTAGAATCAACCTTCCTCAAATGTAGCGACTCAAATGTCACTCAGCTCTCCCTCAAGTTCTTTCAGACATGCCTTTTTCTTTACCATTCCCTTCTGGTAGGTGCTTTGAGACCCTCCTCCCTAGGCACTTTGGCCTCATAACCTGCCCATCTTGGTTTCATTCAGTTCCCCGCTCTTTGGGACTCTGCTTCGCATAGATGCCTTCCAAACGCTGGTCTTCCTCACTAGGTGCTTGGGGATCACAGTCCTTCCCATTACCACTCCCCTGCAGGTGCACCGGATCGATGCAGCGGGCCAGAACCGAGGGGTCAACGGACGAGGCGGGGGCGGGAGAAGGCTTGAGGAGTAACTGGAGAAGCTGGGCTCTTTGGAGAACTTGGGATCAGTGGTGGGAGGGCCCAGGTGGAATTCGCCGACGTTTGCCATCCTGGTGTTCCTCGTCCTGCTGGTGGGTGCCCTTGCAGCGGGGCCTGTGGCTGCTTGAATCCGGCCTCTACCTGCTGCTGTCCCTGGGTCTGTGCCACGCCCTCTTCACCACAGGATGCCACCTACTACGCTCGCTCTGGCCCGTGGTGGCTGCGATCTGGAAGCATCTACTGCCAGCCCTGCTGCTCATGGCCTTGAGTGCCCTGCCAGCCCTGCTCTTTGCTGCTTCCTTCCTACTGCTCCTCTCCACCCTACTCAGCCTGCTGGGGCTACTGACTGGCATGTCCCGGCCTGGACCTGTCATCAACCTCAATGGCAGCCTCGACCCTGGCGCCAGATCCATCTAAGATAAGGGATCACCATCTGCCCCCTAACACTGCCCCCAATCCAGCCTTGGCCTTAAACCCGTCCTCAACCCTATCCAATACACGGGACGGGCTTTGCCCCCTGCCACTGCCCGGGCCTGACTGTCTGCTCTGTCTAGGTTGGATTCAGAAGTTCCCCGTTGCTCCCTTTCCTTCAGCTTCCTGCCTACTCTGGCCCAATCAAACCCAGGAATCCCCACCCTGCCCAGCCTCTAAGCCTAGGACCTATCCTGACTTCCTGGTCTTTTGAGTCTTAGAAGTCCTGACTTCCCTGGATTTTCATCCAATAACCCCATACCACTTTCACTGGACCCAGGAGTCCAGAGTCCTGAATTTGGAGTCAGAACACCTGGGTTTTAACCCTCTGTTCCTTACCTGTGTGACTTTGTGTCACTATACCTCCTTGGGTCTTGGATATCTTATCAGTAAAATAAGAAGACTGACCTAGGTGATCTCTAAGGTCCCTTCCAACCCTTAATGACACATTGTATGACACAATGACCTTTTCCCTTCCCCATGGTCTCAGTTTATCTCAATTTGACTCAGAGATTCCTACCCTTTGGTCTGTGGCCTCCCACCTAAGTTACTCTCAGAAGCCTCCAATGGGGCTCTGGAGGGACCAGCTGGGCTCTGGGTTAGATGGGAGAAAAGTTATTTCTGTCAAGGCATCCTCTTCTTTCCAGAGGCAAAGGTGAGGGAAGTAAAGCCTATAAGAAGGCTGGGGCTCTAAGAAGTCTGGACAGAACTGTGGCCCACCATATCCTTGTACACTGGACCTCCCTATTTAGAGTGAGAGTAAGTGGAGAAATGGATGCCACAACTTCAGGGCCCAATCCAGTGTCCTGTCTAGAACCTAACACTCCAGACTTGCGCGTGAGGAGTTGTGTTTAATTGGCCAGTATGAGAAATGGGCATGACTCCAAGTATGATGGCCTGGGTAAGATAGTGTATGGGGATATATGGGGGGGTGGAGTTGTTTATGAGAAGCCAGGTGTGAGGGTTTGCATGCAATGGGAATGGTTATGAGGGGCCAAATTTAAGAAACTGGAAGAACCAAGTGGAAGCATGTTCTCCTGCTTCCTTTTATCAGCCTCCAAGTGGAGGTTACTCTGACCTCTGTATTTCTGTATTTCCTCCCCATGGCTCTTCCTTCCATGACATGTTTCAGGATTCTTGCCGATGGTCTTCAATCCCATATGAACTCCAGCTTTTGTCCCCATGTTTCCTACACCAACTCCAATGTAAGCTTAAATCTGAGCTCAGTTCTCCTGTTAGTTGTTGGGGAGATGGAGGGATCCGAAACAAAGATAAAGACAAGATGAAAAGAGATGAACCTGAGCTGGGGGAGGGGCAGTAAGGAGGAGTACAAGGACTGAAAGATACATAGCAGAATGGCTGGATGTACCAGATTTCACCAAGTTCCCCCAGAGAACTGATTAAAAAAGGAAACTCTTAAGAGTTACTCCCCCTATGCATGAAAAGGAAGGGAGACTCCCTAGGCATTTTCCCCTAGTGCCTTACATTCTCTTGGGAATTTTAAGGTCATGATTACTCCAAGGCCAGTATGTGTGGTGTTGGCCTTGGCCGTATGAGAACAAAGAGGAGTTAATTCCCACTTCTCTGTTTGATAAATTCTTAGAATCTATAATAAAGTATGGGATCAGTGAATATAGAAATAAATGGTCCCATAGAGCAGGATGCTTATTGGCCCTTGAGGACTTACTTGGTGTTCTAATTTGGGTTTGAGCCACCGCAGGCATCCACAATCAACACTCAGTTATTGATCAAGGTTATTGGAGAGAATACTACAAATACCTCGGTCTATAATCACCCCTGGTCTCAAACATTAGAGCATATTGTAGCGTAAAACCTCTGCTTCAGAAAGCAGCTAAAGGCTTTTGATTAAGTTGCAAAGCATGCTCTTAAGTACCTCTTGTGATGTTGTAACTCTTAACTCTGCCCAGGACGTGCCACCATCATTGGGCCATATATGGACCAGAAAGAGGATGTAAATACAAAGCAATTCCAGAAATGTAAAGTGCAGGTAGGGTACCTGAAGGCACTATTCCTAGGAAATGGCCAGGTCTATGCCCTTCAGTGGAGATACAAGTCAAGAAACAATCTGTCTAAAACAACTTCCGAAAGGTCTTTGTGGTTTGTGTCAGTCAAGTCCTCCAGGCCAGTGATCTGCTTGGGGAGGGAGGGCATGGGAAATTTTGCTTTTATAGCAGTTCTGGGCATTTGGGTCTCTGTTAGGCTATAACTTCCCTGAGAGGAGTCCAGCCACACAGCCTAGGAAGCCCTGGAGAAACAAATAAGGAAAGATATTGAGATGAGTGACAGGGTTGTTATAGTTATGTTGGAGACAAGCCCATGACAAACCAGAAGGGAAGATGAGATGCAATCCATCTTCTTATCCATTGGTTAATGGATATTGACCTCCCTTGGAGTCATGCCATGGTCTCCCACTTTGTAGACAACTGCTCTAGACTACTAAAGAAGTCATGGGTTTCAATCAAGGATGCATTTCTCCATGGTTTTTAAGAGCTTTGAGATGAGTCAGTGATATCAGGGACAGAATAGGAGCTATGGACATCATGGACTTGGAGCTTCCAACATTTCTCCAGGAATGTGCTGTTTGGTCCTGTACAGAGAATCTTCTGGATTTTATTGGTAGGCAATAGAATAGGGCAAACCTGGCTGATCCAAGGACCAGAAGGGTCAGCACAGCAGGAAATCACTTAGGTCCTGGTCAAAGAAAACGAAGTCCATGAAAGTAGCTTCAGGTTCCTTTACACTTATTAACCGTCTGTTTTATGAAGAAGACTATGTTAGACCCTGAGGATGGTACAAAGTTTAGATAAAAAATGGAACTTATGGTCTAATGAGGATGACCCCCAATTTAATTATAAGTAGCTATAATACACAATATTAAATGATGAGAACATGAGGATACTGGGAAATGCTATGAAAAAGTCACCAGTGGGGAATCAAGGGGAAGGATCAGGTCTAGTAGCAACAGGAAAACAGGAAGGTATCCCAGTAGGTGGAAGAAAGGGTACTGGACCATGGGAGGTCGATGGGGTAGAGAAGTAGCCAGTGACCATCTAGCACACAACAGGGCATAGTGCCAGGGTTTTGGCAGAAGCCAAGAAAGGAAATCATAGAGACACCAAATCACAGAATCTAAGAACTAGAAGGGACCTCAAAAGGCACTGGTTATCCAACCTTTACTTGATCAGGAGTCTACAAGTGATCATTCACTACCTGGTTGAGGATCTCTAGTGATGGAGAACTGACTATCTTCTGAAGTCTACTGTTGAGAAGTTTGTTCTTACGTTGAGGTTAAGTTCTTATCTCTCTTCCCCTTTCACCCTTTGCTCATTAAATGAGATTTGGAAGAGATGTCACAGATCATCCCCTCCAGCTGCCACCTGAAGCATCAATTCCCTCTCCAACATTTGGCCAAAATGGTGGTTCAGACTCAGTTTAACCACCTCCAGTGACAAGGAATTCACTCAATCCTAACTCATTGCATTGTGGACAGAATTATTAGGGAGTTTCCTGTATATTAAGCCAAAATCCACTTCCCTTTAACTTCCTCCCATTGATTCTAGTTGTGCCTTCTAGAGTCAAGCATAATGAGTCCAATTTCATTTCCCCATGACAATTCAGATATTTGATCACAGCAATTCTTTCTCCCCCAAGTGCCTAAACATCCTCAGGTCCTTCAATTTTGTAGACATCACACTTGCATATTATTCTCCTCTGGATACCCCTCAGTTTGAAAATGTTCTTTTAATATACTAACTGTAGAGCAGTTAGGTGGCACGGTTAGATAGAGTACTGGCCCTGGAATCAGGAGGACCTGAATTCAAATCTGACCTCAGACACTTAACCTTGCTGGGACGGGGGGGGGGGGGGAAGAATCAATGAAAAACAATATCGTCAAATATGTTCACTGTGACTAACATGGAAATGTTTTTTACATGACAGCAGTTGTATAAACTAGATCAAACTGCCTACCATTTTCAGAAGAAGGGAGGGGAGGAAAGGAGAAAACTTTAGGACTCAAAATCTTGTAAAAATGAATGATAAAAATTTTCTTGACATGTAACTGAGGAAAAAATAAAATACTATTAAAAATAAAAAAAAAGCGTTGTGTTCAGTGATGAACTCCCTATTCCAAAAGTGGCCAATCAGAACTGAGTGAGGTAGAAGTTTAGTATTCCACATCCTACCCCAAATCTTGTTCAGAATACTAGTTCTGTTGATGTAGTCTAACCTCCCCGCGCAACACACACACACACACACACACACACACACACACACACACACACAGATTAGTCTTTTCTGGCATCACTGTTGATTCATATTGAGCTTTTTACATGTGCCAATGGTACTTTTGTACTTGCCAAGTGTCCAGGTGATATTTGTGGTGCTTCAGTATCAATAACCTACATCTGATTCCTGTTTTGGTTTGTACAAGTATAGGAAAGCTGGCTGTCACTTCATGCATCAATTAACCTTTGGGAGGGTGTAGTATATCATTTGGCCACTGGATTGTGCTACAATCAAAGCACAGGCAAGCAGATACATCAGAGGGCGTTCAGTGAACATGTGGGGACTTCCCCAAAGGCTGTAATGGCTCCATTGCTCACCAGAGGGCGTTTGCCTGCAAGCTCATAGACTTCCATTTCATAACATTTTATGACTCCTGGCCTCCAATCTGTATTGATCTAGGCATATGAAAATGAAATGTCTCAGTGAATTAGGAGAATTATGGAAATCTCTATGTGGCTCTGCTCCAATCCCCAAGTGTCTGGAAAAGTTCCCTTTCTGTCTACCAGCCTCATTCATAAGCCTCAGAAAATTGCCTTTTAAATGGTTATTAAAATCAAGTAAAGTGAAAAAAAAGTGGTCAAGAAAGAACAAGGGTGAGCATCTTCCTCCAAATCTCCTTCAGGCTGGTAGATAATGGGAAAGAATAAGAGATGGGACTGCCTGTTTGGAACCCAATGGAAACAGCTCTGCAAACAAGAAAACAAAGGAAAGGTGTGCAGTCTCCTGGCCCCAGTGGTTAAGGTTTCATGGCAGCTCTTGGGTCAGGCCTCTTTTGTATCTGCCACTATGGTTGGTGATCTATGTTGCCACCCAGCTCTGTCTCAGTCATCTCAGCTGTCCTGGATCTGTTCCAGCTCTGCCTCCCTCATGCAGCATCTCAGAGACGTTACAGCTGTGAACAGATATGAGCTCCACCAAGAGTTCTCTGTTTCATCTTACTGGCTCAAAAGTGCAAAGGACACTTACAAGACTGCCACTTTCATACAGGCTGTTAAGATCTCTCAGGTACACCACTGCATTAGCCTCCTACTTGGTCTTCCTGCTTCCAAGTTTTTTCCTCTCTGATCCACTCTCCATGCAGATACCAAAAGAAAGACAACTAAAGAAGAAAACAAAGGAATTTAATGCGATAGAGGACCTGAGTTCAAATCCTGCCTGTGCAATCTTGGACATGTTACTTAACCTCCTTAGGCAGCGAGGCGTCGAAGTGGAGAGAGTTCGTCAAATCCGGGTCAGAAAGATCTGAGTTCAAATCCTACTTCAAGCATTTACTTGCTGTGTAAACCTGTCACTTTTACTCTCAGCCTCAGTTTCCTCATCTGTAAAAGGAGGGTAATTATAGATCTGCCTTCAGGGCTGTTGTGGGATCAAATGAGTTAATATTTGTAAAGTGCTTTGCAGTCTTTAAAGCCCTGTTTAAATGCTTGCTATTATAAGTTTCCTTATCTGTTAGACTAGCTGGTCTCTGAAGTTGCTTCAGTAAGGTCCCTCCATCTCTGTGATTGTATAATAGTTCCACTGAGCCTCTGCACTCACCCCCCCAATCCCTCCCTCTCAGAACATTCATGGTGTCCCATTGTCTGGGAGAAAAAATCTGTGGCAGTCAGAAAATTCTCTGGCTTTGGGGACCCAGTCATTCTTGCAACCCGATGTCTCTGCTCTGTACATACCTCGCACCCTTGCCCTTCTTTCGAATTCTTCTTTTTCTGGAATCTTCCTTGCTTCCTATGCCTATGACATCAGAAGTAGATAACTAATCAGACAAGCCTAAGTGAGACCCTGTTCTTGCCTATCAGCACCTGCCCTTGCACATCCAGCAGTAGCCATGTTGTGAGGGAAAACTCAAGTGGACCCACACCCAAATGGAATGGGGGGCTAGAGCCTGGCACTGGCTGAGTTGGGAGGGAACCTCTCACGTGATTATTAGCCCTTTTCTATCCTGCTGCCCTCTCCAAAGGGTTCCACCCAAGCCCCAAACTCCCTCCTCGACCAAGATAAGCATCTTGTGAGTGAGTGACATCCTCCTGGACATTCCTGGGCTGCTGCCTGGTGCTTCTGCCCCAGTATTTTAGCAGTTTCCCCTCCTCCTCTGATTTGATCAGAGGCCCAGACCAGCAAATTTCCTGCCAAACCTTATTCCTGGATCTCTTCAAAGGCAATGGGCCCCTTGCCAGGAGTCTGTCCCGCTAGCATCGTCAGCCCTGGTCCAGCTGACTAAGCACTGTCTGTATACTGTGATTGCTTTGTGAACTTTGTGGGCGGAAGTGGAGAGGGGATTTCAGCATCAAGTGGAATTCTTCTTTTTCCTTTTTTCTGGATCATGGAAAAACTATGAGATGCTCTCTTCTGGGAACCGTTTTGTTCCCTCCCCCTTGGGAGGGAAGCGAAGTACAGCAGTTACTTAGTGATTAATGAGAATGTGGGAGGATCGTTGCCAAAAACCAGAACAGAATTTAATTCAGCATTTATGCTAACAATAAGAGTGCCTCATGCTTCCCCAGCCTTTTCCTCACGACTTCTCAAAGGTAGCAGCACAAGTATTATTGCTTCCAGATGAGGAAACTGTGACTCAGACTGGTGACTTGTCTAGGATCACACCAGCAACAAATATCAACGCGACTCCCCACTGAGTCCAGAGCTCCCGCCACCCAACCAGTGATGATGGCTTAGTAATATGACGGAGCACCATAGCCCCTATCATACCATCAGGAGACATCCTGCTCAGCCAAGAAGGATCTTGGGCTTGTAGAAGGGATTTGTAAACTTGGGTGAGAAAGGGGAGACAGGAAAATCCCCAAATGCATGGGTGGGGCAAGGTTGGACCTCTTTGTCTCTTCTGTTTCAAGCATTTTCCTCCCAGGGGCCCTTTTAAAGGGATAATGCGTTTTACCAATGAGAGAGAGAACTCTGGAGCCAATAGAGAAACTTATGAGTTAGGGCATTTTGCCAATTTGAGAGGCAACTAGGTGGCTCAGTGGGCAGAGTACCAGGCCTGGAGTCAGGAAGACCTGAGTTCAAATGTGACGTCAGACACTTACTGGGCAAGTCACTTAACCCTGTTGCCTCAGCTTCCTCATCTGTAAAATGAACTGGAGAAGGGAATGGCAAATCCTTCTAGTATCTTTGGAGTTGGGCACAAAAGACCAATAATGAAACCAATGAGAGAAAGAACTCAGGAGTTAACAGAGAATCTTATGAGTTAAATAGGGCATTTTTTACAAATGAAGAAACTAGGCTTAGTGAGATGAAACAATTTCCCAAATGGGGGCAGTTACTTAGTGACAGAATAAGGACTCAGACCTAGATGCCTAGGAAGAGGTCTGCATCCAGGGCCATCTCCAGTCTTCCTGATCTATATCTTGCCTCTGCACCCAGATGGCCCTGGAGGAGAAAGTGAAACTGTGATTTTGCACAGCCCTGCCTCACTTAAATCCAACTCACTTTCATTTCATGACATCACCTCCCTGATGTCATGATCCTCTTCCCTACTTTTGTAGATGGTTCAACCATTCCCCCAAATTACCTAGGCTCTAAACTTCAGAATCTTCTGAAAATCATCAGGAAACCCTATAAGTGTTAGTTAAATGGCTCTATCCTCTCAATCAGGACTCTAGAGGTAGCTTGTTGTCAATCACCCACAAATCTCACCCACTACCTCTGGTTACAACAGGTTCTAACCTCAGCCTAACGCTAAGGGTCACCACCAATCAAA
Organism: Potorous gilbertii; assembly: GCA_028658325.1. NCBI lineage: Eukaryota > Metazoa > Chordata > Mammalia > Diprotodontia > Potoroidae > Potorous > Potorous gilbertii. The sequence goes on from CM053772.1 coordinate 231,785,654, forward strand.
TATCTCAACTCATGGCCCCACTTCTTTGGCTGTTTCCCTTTCTTCACAGTGCATTGCCAAGCTTCCACGTGTTTTAGCAGTTTAATTTAATTGGAAGGGTAATAAAAGCAAAAGTATTACTTGTGAAACAAGGATAAAGCTTCCCAAATGAAGATGATAGGAGGTTAGAAAATATCCCACCTGACAAATAGAGGGATAATTCTCCCTCACTAAAGGACTAATGATGTAGTGGCAGATTACTTTGGGAAGTTGTGTTCAACAGAGCAAAAACCTTCCCTGCCCCAACTTTGGCCTTGGTTCCTCAGGGTTCAGTCTAGGATTTAAAATGTAAAAGTCTCATTTGCATACAATATTTCATAAATTTTTCACAAAATTAGCTCATTACTTTGCCCCTACCCTGGACTTTGGGAAAATCTCCAAAAACATACTCATGCTTTATTTCCCATTAAGACTCTTATCTCCTCCACTTTTCATAACCCAATAGGAAACACATTCCTATTCTAATTTAGAATACCTTTACTACAAGAAACTCCTACAACAACAACAAAATTAAACTATCAGGGAAGGCTCACCATGTTGGTAATTCTGGTCAGCCAGAATTCCTATGGCCAGCAGCATCTGGGGCTGCTTTAATGTCTAAGTTCATAGATTTACTTTTCCCAAGGGAATGACTCCAAAAGGCAGTTGAGAGAGGAGGTGTATGAAGCAGTAGGAGGAGGAAAACAAGGGGGAAGGAGGAGAAGAAGAGTCTTTCTGTCCATCCCCACCCCCAGCATCACAGACATAAAATAATTGCCTATACTTTCAGTGCATCCTGAGTGATTTGTTAAACTGTTAATCAGAGAATTCAAGATTCAAGCCCTTGTACCTAGCACCTACTACTCCCCTAATCTCTTGTTAACATCTTGCTAACAGGTGTCTCCAGTGTCCCAGCAGCATCAACCTCCTACCTCCAGATGCCTGAAAGTGAGAGTGGGAGTATTCCACTCAACAGTCAAGGACTCCCTCCTAGCCGCCTCTCAAGTGGTATAGAATAATTGCCAACCAGTCCAATCTGTTTTTTAAAAGTCTCACTCAATGCTACAATTAATTATATTCTTGTCACTTTATAGTGTTACTTCCTCTCAACCTCTTTCTGCTCCTTTCTGACCTAACTGGAAACCAAAGCAATTAGAAAGAAAGATGTACATGTGTAAACACGGGCTACGCTCACATGTGACATATTCCATTGTATTCTTAGACACAATCTCCCCAAAGATAGATAAGTTTTTTATGCTGGACTGTCTCCCCACCCTTTCTCTCTCTCTCTCTCTCTCTTCCTCCCTCCCACTCTTTTTCTCTCTCTCTTCCCATCTCTCCTTGGAAGGAAGGAGGAAATATGGAACTAATTTACAACTAGTTGAGAAGGTACTGTAGAAATTGCAGTGATTCTCAGTTTTACAAACAAGCAAGACAGCAGAATGCCAACTGTAGGGTCTGAAGAACTTTTCAGTAACTTTAACTTTCCTAGGCTTTAATCCATCACCAAACTGAAATGGAGTACAGACCAAAGTGGTACAGACCACCTAGAGTTGAGAGCCCATGTAAGCTAAGCATCATCTAACTTACAAATCTAACGCTAACAACAGTTGTGTGCATGTGGGGGGTGAGAGGGGATGGGTCACAGATATGGCTCCATGATGTATTTTAGTCTTTCACTTTCAATTATTTGTATTTGAGAATGTCTGTCTGACCTCCTGATTGCCCTGTGAATTCATCTGCACGGAGGATTACATTTTTAACAAATATCTTGCACTTACGTGGATCATTTCAACTGGGAAATGTAGCCACAACTACTCTACTACACATACACCTTTGATTTGTTCGTCTCTCTCACTACCCTTCCTATCCAACCACAAAATCATAGAGCTGGAAGGGACTTCAGTAGCCATCTAGACTACCTGGAAAGAACCCTATTATAATATCCATGCAGCATCTGCTTGAAGACTTCCAATGAAGGAGGCTCCATCATCTTCATCCCCCTTTGGATATTCCTAACTGTTAGGAAGCTTTTCCTGATATCAAGCCTAAATTTGCATCTTTGCCATGTCAACCCAATGGACCAGATTCTGCCCTCTGGGGCCAAACAGAATAAGTCTAAACCTTCTTGCACATGTTAATCTTTCAAATACTTGAAGATAGCCACAATATCCTCCCTGCATCTTTTCTTGTCCAGGTAAAACCTTCCCAGTTTCTTCAAATTATCTTCGAATGCTAATGATTCAAGACCTTCACCATCTCAACTGCTCTACACTGAACTCTATCCACTTAATGTGCTTAATAAATATTGATGCCCAAAGAATTGGAAACTGAGGGAATGTCATCAATTGGGGAATGGCTGAACAAGTTGTGGTATAGGATATAATGGAATATTATTGTTCTATAAAATGTGATGGGTAGGCAAATTTCAGAAAAACCTGGAAAGATTTACATGAACTGATGCTTAGTGAAGTGAGCAGAACCAGGAGAACATTGTAGACAGTAAGAGCAACATTGTGCAATGACCAACTTTGAAAGACTTCACTCCTTCCAGCGATATAATGATCTTACTATACAATTGTCTTACAATTCCAAAAGATTCATAATGGAAATTACTATCTATGTCCAGAGAAAGAACTACGGAGTCTGGATGCAGATTGAAGCATACTATTTTCTCTTTTTTTTTTCTTTCTCATGGTTTTTTCCCTTTTGTTCCAATTCGTTTTTCACAACATGACTAATGTAAAAATATGCTTAATATGATTGCATAGGTATAGTCTATATCAAGTTGCTTGCCATCTTGGAAAAGGGGGAAGGGAGAAAAAATTTGAAACACAAAGTCTTGTAAAAATGAATGTTGAAAACTATGTATGTAATTGGAAAAATATAAAATACTCTTAAGTAGAAAAAAAATATTGGTGCCCAGAATTCAACACAGTACTGTAGATGTGGTATGGACAGGGACTGTCATCTTCACTTTTTGGTAACTATGCTTCTCTTGATGCAGCCCAAGATCACATCAGGTTTCTTGGTTGTCACATCATACTGATGATTTATATTATGCACTAATGGTCTCAGATTTTTTTTCAGACCAACTGTCTAATCATGCCTCTCCCATTCTATATTTGTGAAGTTAATTTTTTTGAATGAAAATGTAGGAATTTATATTTGTCACTAATTAGGGAGGCAGTGTGGTACAGGGGAAAGTATGCTGTCTCTATGATATAAAGACACCTCAAATTGATTCAGCTGAATATAGCTCCCCTGCCTCTGAGTTGTCCATAATGGTCCAACAGTCCAACATCAGAAAGAGACTGGAATTCCTCCTGACTATAATCAAGTGCAAGGAAATGAGGTCAATCTGAGCATTTAACCCTTTGAGTCAAGTAGTCTGGAGGATGGTCTCAATAACTTTTAAGGGAAAAACTAGCTTTACTTGCATTCAATTAGGGGTATAAATAGGGTATAATGTACTGCTCCCATCACAAATGAGATCTCTTGGCAAAGGAATATGGAAAATTTAGTCATTTTTAAAGAATAATTCCAAATTACTTTCCAGAATGACTAAACCAATTCAAAATTCCTCTAACAGAGGATTTACCTGTCTTTCCACAACCTATCTAACTTTTCTTATCAGTTGTCATTTTTGTCAATTTCTTGGTTATGAGATAAAGCTTTAGAGTTGATTTGATTCACACTGCTTTTATTACAATTGTTTTAGAGAAATCTTACTTGTTGGTATTAATATTTTATAATTCTTAGAGTCATAGCGTCATATATTTAAAGGTGAAAGGGACCTTAAAGGTCATTGAGTTCAACTCCCTTATTTTACATATGATGGAACTGAGGCACAATGAGGTTAACTGATTTGTCTAAGGTAAGACAAATAGTGTCAGAGATGGTATCTGGACCCAGTCTCTCTGGTTCCAGACCAGCATGTTACAGGATGCCCGGCTTCTTCTTTTGAGAACTGTTTGTTCATATGCTTTATGTATTTATCCATGACCCTTTGTGTTAGTTTCCCAGATATCTTGGGTATCTGACCCAATTTCTATCAAAGATATTTGATATGAAGATTTTTTCTCCAATTAACTCTTTCCCCTTCTTTTTACTTGTATTATTACAGTTTACAGAGAAGCTTTCCAATTTCATGTAATCAAAATTATCTTTTAAAAAAAATCTTCTGAGATTTCTTATCCCTTATTTGATTAAGAAGTCTCTTGCTAGTCATACCCATGGAAAGATAGCTGGTATGTGTTAACCCTGAAAATACCTAGGAGATCACAGAGGTTATAACCGGAAGCTTCATTCCAACTGTCAACTCTGAAAAAATAAAATAAAATACCAAAGAGCTCATAGAACTTATAGCAAAAATTCTTCTTTATTCTGTTGGGGGAGAGAAATTAGACACCCATGCTGGGGTATCCTCCCCCTCCCCATAAGCAGTGAGCTAAGTCTTGCTGCTGTGACTAGACAAAGAAACAAGCAGTGAGGTGGAGCAAAATCAGTGAAACCTAGCAGCAAGAGTGGGGCAAAAAGTCTGCTCATAGCAGGTCCTCATGACCTGGACAGGGTTCGTGCTGGTGCTTATCCAAGCTCAGGGACAACCAGTTCCATGACTTAGCTGTAGCAGAGTTCATCCAGAAGTTGAGTGCAAAGGATTGTGGTTATGCCAAGCTCAGGGCACAGCTTGGTTCCTGGACCTTAGCTCTGGAAAACAAGGTGTCTCCTAATAATAAGAAAAGAGAGGAATAAAAAGAGTGGTTTGTTTAGACATATGTTTAGAACTCTGACAAATGCAATGACAGACCACAAGGTCAGGATGCTGAAAATGAAACATGCCACTCCCTTCCTGCTGAAGAAGGGATAAAAGATGTACATTTTGGGGCACAGCCAATAGAGGTATATGTTTCTCTACACTATGCATATTTTATGATAAAGGTTTTAATCTTTCAGTTGTGTTTTGAGGGACAAATTATAAATAAATATAAAACAAATGATTAAAAAAAAACTAAAAGTACTTGGTCTGGTTCTCATGTATTTTTATAGTATGGCCCTTAATATTAAAGTCATGGATCTACATTAAAATTATTATGGTAAGATACTGGCCTCAACCTAATTTCTATCTAACTGTTTTTCCATTTTTTTCTTAGCAATTCTTTTTTTTTTTTTTTGGTAAGGCAATTGGGATTAAGGGACTTGCCCAGGGTTGCAAACTAGTATGTGTCAAGTACCTGAGACTGGATTTGAATTCAGGTCCTTCTGACTCCAGGGCTGGTGCTTTATCCACTTGCCACCTACCTACCCCTTTCCTAGCAATTCTTATCAAAGAAAGATTTCTGTCCTAAGCAATTTTTATTCTCAAGTTTATTGAACTATGATCTATTGAGTTCAATTATAGCAATTGTATTTACAACAGCTTTGTACATGCCATTCTTGGCTAAATATATGCCATCTCAAATTTGAAACTGTGGCCCAGAAATCTCAATCCCATTCTCAGACACCACCTTCTTACCCAGACGTTTGCATCCCAGATCAACCTTTCTCTTCTGTATTCTTAGCCTTAAATGGAGAGCAGTGAAGAAAATCCAATCTATGCTTCTATGGTCTCCACTTTCTTGCCTAAGACTATAATTTGTGTAATTAAACAGCTTTTGTTGTTGTAATTCAGCTGTACAGTCATATTTTACTCTTTGTGACCTTGTGGACTATAGCAAACAGGCCCTTCTGTCTTCCACTATCTCCGAAGGTCTGTTCAAGTTCATGTTTGTGGCTTCCATGACACTATCTTTCTCATCCCCTGCTGTCCCCTTCTCCTTTTGCCTTCAATCTTTCCCAGTATCAGAGTCTTTTCCAATGAGTCCTATCTTCTCATCATGCGGCCAAAGTATTTAAGTTTCAGCTTCAATGTTTGACTTGACAATGTCAGACAATGGCCTGAAATAATTTCTTTAAATATTGCCTGACTGGATCTCCTTGCTGTCCAATGAACTCCCAAAAGTCTTCTCCCATACAGTTCAAAGCATTGATTCTGCAGAACTCACTTTTCCTTATAGTCCAGCTCTGCAGCTGTACATTGCTACCAGAAAAACCATAGCTTTTTTTTTTACAGGCCTTTATTGGCAAAGTGATATCTCTGCTTTTTAATATATTGTACAGACGTGCCATAGCTTTCCTTCCAAGAACCACATCATCATGGTTATTGGTGATGTTAGGATGTTTCTCGTATTGTTCTTCTATATTCTTGCTGCCTCTTTTTGCTTTTCTTAAGTCCCTACCATTTTTGGCTTTTAGTACGCCCATTTTTGTATGAACTGTTCCCTTGATATCTCTAATTTTCTTGAAGAAATCTTTTACCTTTCCCATTCTATGATTTTCTTCTATTTCTTTGCATAGCTCACTTAAGAAAACCTCCTTATCTTTCCTTGCTATTCTCTGGAATTTTCCATTCAGTTGGGTATATCTTTCTTTCCCTTTCTCCATCCACTTTCTCTTCCCTTCTTTCCTCAGTGATTTGTGAAGTCTCTGGCAGAGAGTCATTTTGCTTTATTGCTTTTCTTTTCCTTTGGGATGTTTTTTATTGCTGCCTCCTGTACAATATTGTGAACCTCTGTCCATAGTTCTTCAGGCACTCTACTTATCAGATCCAATCCCTTAAATTTATTCATCACTTCCACTTCACATTTGTAAAGGATGTTATTTAGGTCATGCCTACATGGTCAGATGACTTTCCCTACTTTCTTCAATTTAAGTCTGAATTTTGCCATAAGAAGATCATAATCTGAACCATAGTCAGCTCCAGGTCTTGTTTTAACTAACTGCATAGAATATCTTGACCTTTAGCTATAAAGTATATAATCCATCTGATTTCGATATTGACCATCCAATGATGTCCATCGGTAGAGTTGCCTTTTGGGTTGTTGAAAAAGTGTGTTTTGTTCTAAAAAAAAACCAAAACAATGTCATAATTTTTTTCTTTAAGTGGGTATTAGGTTGTTTTGTTTTTTTAAAATCAATCAACAAATATTGTGGGACTGTTGTATGCCAAGTACTGGGCTTGGGTGTTGGGTATACAAGTTTCAGCAAAAATGTTAGGCTTGAAATGAGTTCAAAATCATTTTCAAATGTTTTGTATTCTTAAACAGAACATTTCCCCATCTGGTAAAAAAAAAAAGAAAAAGTGTTTGCTATGACCAGAGAGTTATCTTGATAAAACTCTGTTGGTCTCTACCCTGCTTCATTTTGTACTCCAAGGTCAAACTTGACTGTTATTCCAATTATCTTTTGATTTTCTACTTTAGCATTCCAATTCCCTATGAAGAATGTGACATCAATATATGTGTGTGTTATTTCTAAAAAATTTTGTAGGTCTTCATAGAACTAATCAACTTTGACCTCTTTAGCATCTGTTATTGGAGCATAGACTTATATCATTGTGATTTTGAATAGTTTGCCTTGGATTCAGACACTATTCTTGTCATTTTTGAGATTATGCCTCTGTACTGCTTTTCTTACCCTTTTATTGACTATGAGGGCTACTTTCACCATTTCTTCTAAGGTATTCATGCCCATGTTAGTGTATGTAATGATCATTTGAATTAAATTCACTCATTTCTATCCATTTCAGTTTGTTGACGTCCAAGATGTCTATGTCTAATCTTTCCATCACCTGTTTGACCATATCTAGTTTACCTTGGTTCATAAATCTTATATTCCAGGTTCTTATGGAACCTATGATCTATGATATGTTCCTATGGTCTCTGCAGCACTGCTCTTTCCTTTTGCCACCAGACACATCTATAGCTAAGCTTATGTTTGACTTTGGTCTAGCTGCTTCATTAATATGGGAGCTGCTTGTAGCTGTCCTTTGCCCTTCCCCAGTACACATGCTGGACACCTTCTCACCTGAGGGGCTCATCTTACAGTGTCATATCTTTCATTATTTTGAAACTGTCAAAGATACTGGAGGAGTTTGCCATTTCCTTCTCCAGTGAATCACCTTTTGTCAGAACTCTCCACAATGACCTGCCATCTTGGGTAACCCTCCATAACACAGCTCAAAGTTTCATTATTATACAGTTCCTTCCCCCATGACAAGACAGTGCTCCAGAAGGGGATACAGGAATGGAGATGGGTGATTAAAAGATAGAGCTCTCAAATTATGATAAAATATATAAAAATCAAAATGACACCAAAATTGGCCTGAAGAAAGGACTTTTAATTATGCCATATTAAAGGCTTTGAGATTAGACTTTCAGTAGGAGATAAGAAGGTTGAGTTTGTCTTTTTTTTGTTTGTCATTTCATCTGTTTTTGTTGCTTTGTAAAATGCTCAGAAAAATCTCTTTGCCTTGTATCCTGCTTGGTGGTGTTTGTAGATTCTGCCACCTTGACAGATTTCTAAGGGAAAAATGCAGCCAGTCAGAAAACCTGCTAAAATGCTGCAGTCAAAGAGTTTAGAACACTGGGGAAGATTAGTGAGGTTTCATAGTTACATTCTTGGAACAAGCCAAACTTTCTGTCCCGGGAAGCAGGTTCTAAGTCCCACTTTAGCTTTTCAGTAGGAGATTAGATTTTTAAAAAAACAACTTGAATTGCTTAAAAAAAAGTCTTAGTAGATTTTGGAAATTAAGGCGATTGGAGATTAATCATTAAGGAATTTGAGGATTAATCATTTTAATATTGCAGGGGAGAACTACTAGGACTTTGTGTAATTCCAGGAACTGACTCCCTTCTCTTTGTCCTAGATAGGGAACATAGCAGAAGCTTAACATATCTCAGTGAGTCTGGGGGTACTACTCTGTAGAATTTGTTGTAAAGAAAAATAAGAATTGAATTCTTTAAAAGTTTTACGGTAAATAGCATTTAGAGCACTCTGCCCCCTGTCCCTGATTGACAGGAAGCAGCTAGTTTGAAAATAATCAGAGTGAAGGAAAAAAAAGGCAAGTGGTTTACATTTTAAATTTATCTGAAACTTGAAGAGCTGCCTCTTGTTAACCTTTTCTTGACCATGAGAGAAAAGATTGTTTAAATTGGAGAGTCACTTCAAAATGAATGAAATTTAATTAAGTAATGGAAAGGGTGATTTAAACTGAAAAGGGGCCTATGAGGAGTGACCCCCCCATCTTATCAAATGACAGGAAGGGGGAGGGGGAGGTGAAAAAGAAACTAGAAATGTCTTTTGGTAAAGCTGATGTAGAGCTTTCAGAACTTTATATGACAAACTTAATTGTTTAGGTAAAATAGAAGATCACCAAAGAAATTTAGAAAGAAACCATTCATTTGTAAATTCTTAGGAACCCAGAAAGTCATTCGTATTATAATTAATCGTGGATATATACCATTTTGTACTAAATTGTAAAGGAAAAATTCTATGGACTTTTAAAATTATTTTTAGTATTTTATTATTTATTACTTAGATCAGGGGTGGGGAACCTGTGACTTCTAGACTCCGGAATTAGACAATTTGGAATATGATTAGGAAATATGGTACTCTGTCCCTAAATGACCAGGGGGGGTCATATTCCCCAGTCTTTGGAATCTCTGGAGCCCCAAAGCAAGAGTTAGGAATGGGAGGCTGCTACTTGGAGTATCTATCTTTTAGATTGGTTAAAATTGAGAAGTCTCAAGGAAATAGAGGGTGAAGCTAGGTTATGAACCTGAAAGAAATTGATTTGGTTCTTTGGGTGATGTTTTGAAAAAAAATTAATAAAAAGTTTATTGAAAAATGAAAGTACTACCAGGATTCTTTGAAAATTAGCTAATTTTTTTCTGTAGTGGTAAAGAATTGGAAATTGAGGGACTGCTCATCAACTGGGGAATGACTAAATAACTTGTATGTGAACGTAATGGAATACTATTGCTCCATAAGAAATGACAAGCAGGTAGACTTCAGAAAAACCTGGAAAGACTTATATGAACTGATGTTGAGTGAAGTGAGCTGAACCAGGAAAACATTGTACACAGTAACAGCAACCTTGTGAGATAATCAATTTCAATAGATTTAATTCCTCTAAGCAATACAAGGATCTAAGACAATTCCAAAAGACTCTTGATGGAAAATATTATCTACACCCAAAAAAAGAACTATAGTCTGAATGAAGATCAAAGCATACTATTTTCTTTCTCTCTTTTTGTTTTGTTTCTTCTTTCTCATGGTTTTTCCTTTTAGTTCTGATTCTTCTTTACAACATGACTGATGTGGAAATATGTTTAATATTATTGTACATGTATAGCCTATATCAGATTGCACACCATCTTGAGGAGAGAGGAACAGAGGGAGGAGGGAAAATTTAGAACTCAAAATCTTACAGAAATGAATGTTGAAAACTAAAAACAAACAAATAAAATTTTTAAAAATGAGTCCATTGCTAAAGGAAGGAATAAAATGCACACTCATTTTGGTATGAAAACCTATCTTACAATACAGGAAAATGGGGAAGAAGGCGATAAGGGGGGGGGAGGGGGGAGGGGAATGATGGAAGGGAGGGCAGTGGGAGGAGGGAGCAATTAGAAGTCAACACTCTTGGGGAAGAACAGGATCCAAAGA
>CM053772.1:231796719-231814250 GCA_028658325.1 Potorous gilbertii
ATGCACACTCATTTTGGTATGAAAACCTATCTTACAATACAGGAAAATGGGGAAGAAGGCGATAAGGGGGGGGGAGGGGGGAGGGGAATGATGGAAGGGAGGGCAGTGGGAGGAGGGAGCAATTAGAAGTCAACACTCTTGGGGAAGAACAGGATCCAAAGAGAGAACAGAAGCAATGGGGGGCAGGATAGGATGGAGAGAATTATAGTTAGTCTTACACAACACGACTATTATGGAAGGCATTTGCAAAACTACACAGATACGGCCTATATTGAATTGCTTGCCTTCCCATAGGGAATGGGTGGGGAGGGAGGGATGGGGAGAAGTTGGAACTCAAAGTTTTAGGAACAACTGTTGAGTATTGTTCTTGCAACTGAGAAATAAGAAATACAGGTAATGGCGTATAGAAATTTATCTTGCCCTATAGAACAAAAGAGAAGATGCGGATACAGGAAGAGAGGGATATTAGAAAGGAGAACAGATTGGTGATGGGGTAATTAGAATGTTTGGCATTTTAAAGTGGGGGAGGGGAGAAATGGGGAGAAAATTTGGAGCCCAAAATTTTGTGGAAATGAATGTTGAAAACTTAAATAAATAAATTTAAATACAAAAAAAAAATGAGTCCGTTGTGAGCCCTCTGAGTAGTTTGAGCTGTTGCCTGACTTAATTCACCTGTAGAGTCTATTTAACAAGGTTACATCGTTATTACCACTCTTACACTCTATGTTAGCTGTCGTACTAAGCCATGGGGAATGCTTTGCAGAAGTCCTTTCTTGATTTATAACGTTGCTAATGAGCACAAGCACATTAAAATCCTTATAAATTTGGCTTAGTGGACCAGCTCCTCTCTCATGAATCAAAAGGGGGAATTGACAGAATTATAGGAATTGACTGAACTACAGGGACTCCATCTTGTGACCCAATTCTGGAGCTGGCTCAGTTCCCTTTCTATTCAATTATAGGTCTAGTCTAATTTCTGTCTTCTGAAAAAAACTTTATTCAATTATAGGAATTGTGAGAAAAGTGTGAGTCATTGTTTGAAACTAGCCCTGCATGACTGGGAAGCTAGACTACCTCTACTTGTTGCTTGGAGACTCTTAGCTAAGGCCCTAGGTTATGCTGACCAGAAACTTGGTCGGATCCAAAGATTGATGCAAGGAGTTTTCTCACCACTGTCCATCTCAAGCAGTCCATGTGTCTTATCTGTAAACTGACCTCATACTGGTTAATCAGTTACTGTTTCCTTGTTCCTTTGAATATAATAGACACTTGGGGGAGAGTAAGACAACTCTTTTTCTGATTTCAGGGAATTGTACCTCTTTGCTTTCCCTCTCCCAACTTGGAAAGCTCCTCGTCTTTCCTCCAATTACAAATCAGATTACCTAATCTTGTACCCTGGTTTTATCTTGTTAATTTTATTCTTTTACTGCCTAAAAATCTACCCTCCGCTGTATTTAGGGTCCAGTGCCAAGCTGAAGAGGCCTGGTCCTGATTTGTTATACAATTGGCATGCATTGCTTAATCAATACGCTCCAAAGCTCTAACCAGTATTTTTTCAGTCTTAGTCTATCCATCATAGTACCCAGTGCCTTACTACAGCTGTAGGGAAGGCAGCAATGAGCCAATGTGGATTTGTACTGCAGTCAACCAATAGTCATAGGAAAAGCCAAGTGTGCCCAGTACTGTGCTAAGTGCTGGGGATACAGAGAAAGGAAAAATACAATCAGTCCCCACTCTTCAGGAATTCAGTCTGATGGGGAGACCATATACATGACTAACAAGATATAGACAGAATAAACTGGAGATAGTCAACAGAGTAAAGGCACTAAAAGGAAAGAGGATCCAGAAAGGCTTCCTGAAGCAAGATTTTAGCTGAGATTTTAAGGAAGTTAGGGAAGCCAAGAGGAAAGGGGAAAAGGAAGGAGACTGAGCGGTTGATTATACAGCACCTACTATGTGCCAGCCAACGTGATAAGAGCTTTACAATTATTTCATTTAATCCTTACAACAGCCCATTATCCCCTACAGAGATTAAGTGACTTGTCCAGGGTCACACAGCTAGGAAGTCTCTGAGGCTGGATTTGAACTCAGGTCTTCTTGATTACAACCAGGTGCTTTCTCCAATGACAAAGCCTGGACTTTCAGACATGGAGTATCTTGTTTGAAAAACAGCAAAGTTTTTCCTTGAGGATGTAAATGAGATGTAAGAAGACTAGAATGTTGGGGGGATGAGGGTAGGATAAGTAGGTTATGAAGAGATTTAAACTCCAAACAGAGGATTTTACATTTAATCATATTAGTGGTAGGGAGCCATTAGAGTTTACTGAGTAAGGAGGTGATATGGTCAGTATCCTCAAGTATGCTTCCAATTTAGGAAGACCACTTTGACAGCTCAATGAAGGATAGATTGGAGTGGGGAGAGACCTGAGGCAGGCAGACAATCCAGCAAACTATTGTAACGGTCCATTCATGAGGTGTTGAGGGCCTGTATTAGGGTAGTGGCAAGATCAGAAGAGAGAATGGGATATATTTGAAAAATATTTCCCAAGGTAAAATCAACAGGTCTTGGCAATAGATTGAATTCAGAGATGAAAATGGAGGAGTAGAAGATGATACCTAACTTGGAAGCCTTGGGCACTGGGAACATAATGGCACAAGTACTACCTGGCTACACACAGGTATCACATGTAGTCTCAACACGTAGGTCCTTTGTATAACCATGATTACTCAAAACACCCTACATTGGACCTGGGGTAGCAAGGGATTATAGTCATTTGGTACCCAAGTCCCACTGGCCCATAACTAATCCAACACAAAGTATAGGTACAGTAGGTGGTTTCACCATCCAACATATACAACATAAATAATAGTGGTCATGAAAATAATTCAAGAAAGTTTTGAACGATTGGACCAAGAGAGAACTCTGATGCTGATAAAGAACTGATTTTATTGGTCCCAAGTTGCGATGAGTATATGTAAAGAAGACAGACCTGTTTTCAGTGTGTTCAAAGGAGACTCTAGTACTATTTACTAGAGTAAATTTACTATTTACTATTTATTCTAGTACTGTTTACTCAAAGAACACAAACATTAGAAAGGCTGACATGCCTTAGAATGATTTGGGAATGTATGTTTCTTTATATGTATTGCCAGAGTTGCCGCAGTTTGGGTTCCTTTAACTTTAGTAATGCTGCTTTTTGGCAGATTATATCCATCAAGTCACATTTTCATTAGTCTTTCTTTGAAGACAGGAGTATGGATTTTTTTTCAGCATATAGAATTTAAATAAATATGAGTCATATTGCAGAAATGTTAACTCCTCTCGTTGTACATTAAATGGGAATTACCTCAGTCTGCCACTTTGCATTAGGAACTTAAGCTTTAACAACTTCTAAATAGTAAATCACCCATATTCCAGAGAGGCTGAGAAGATACAAGGAGATAAACATGGCTAAGGTTTATGCAAGAGAGAAGACATATATTCAGAGCCGATATTGGAGACAGATGGGGAAGCTGCAGCTTGCAGTCGAAGTACCTCTGGGTAAAAAGGAGATCACATTAGAAATACCTTTCCCAGAGTCCTGTTGGACTGTTCTTTTGAGGGGGAGGAGGAATGGCAAACAGTGTTGGTAATCCTAGTTTGGTAGAAAAATCTAGAGTTTCTGAGCCTTTCAGTCCTCAGGAAAAAAAAGTAAAAGAACCCTGAGAAAATGGACAATTTTCTTTAGAGAGCATTTCCAATCCATAAAGATGGGGAAAATTAAGGCAGAAAAAGACTTCATAAAATTACTCTTCTCAAAAAAAGCAGCAGCAATCAATTAACAAGCATTTATTAAAAGTCTCATGTATCAAGCATGAGAAAGCAAGATAGGAAAGGGTGGAAAAACCACAAGCAAAAGGACATTAAAAAAACAAACAAACCCCATCTCTCTTCCCCAGTATAGATGTATTTTTCTCAAACTGAAGAACACACGCATAAACTATCATAGACCTCCCTTACTTTCCCATGGTGGGGATGGATTCAAAACTAGAATTTGTTCTAGCATCTCTTTCTATTTCAGTCCATGTGGTCTTTCAAACATTTGCTGCTTTTTCACACAGACAGTTGTATAAATGTGTAAAATATCATTACAGGACTCTTAGGTATCTTCGTCAAGGACCAGATTGATTTCTTCAAGGAAGAGAGAGCTTGTTGACAGAACAGCACCCACAGGACTTACTGGAGATCTGCCAAGTTTTGGTCTGGGAACTACCAACTGACTTTTCATAGCTTTTCTGGTCTTAGCTTCTTCATTCTTGTGTAAAGTTGGGTTCTAGAACTGTTCATTTATGCAATACTAAACAAGGGAGTACCTTAGTGGGCCTATAGACCACCAGATTTCTGCTTGCCCTTTCAAGGGAGGGGAAAAAAATGAAGTCTTTACAAAAATCACACCATGGTGAGGCTGCTTCACTTCCTTCCCAATTCTCCCATGTACCTAGCTGAGAGAGATTTACAGAACCATAAGATCATACATTTAGATCTGGAAAAGATCTTAGAGGCCATCAAAACCAATCCTATCATCTGATTCTCTTATTTTCAGATAAGGAAATTGAGGCACAGAACAGTTAAGTAACTTGTCCAGGGTCATATAGTGACTAAGCGTCTGAAGTGGAATTTGAACCAGTCTTCCTTACTCCAAGTCTGGTATCTTATCCACCACATAACCCTACCTCTTCAATGTTCAGAACCTCTATGATGGCTTGAATATATCTTTTATAAGAACTCCAGCAAGCAGTCTGCTAATCAGAGAAAGATCATATCCCCTGACATGTACAGGTACATCTAGCCAGGAGCCAAAAGGTTTCCACAATAGCTGCCTCTTAGGAGAAGTATCTTACCATGTTTGCCTGTTGCAAAACCAAGCACCCTAAACACATCCAGGATGACCTTTCACAGGTTCTTTGATCTGCTTTTCTAAAAAGAAAGGCAACTTTTGAGGGGTCAATAATCACTTTAATCAAGTACATATATCATTCATTTAGTTCAAGGGAAAAAGTCAGTACCCTGAACTTCAGGGAAAATACAGAGAAACAAAGATCAGCCAACAGGCATGGCTTCCAACTGTCTGACTATTACATAATACATAGTTACCAGACAGAGAAGCACCAACATCTGGGTTTTCAAAGTTAGGGGATGGCTCATTAGTGGCTGCTCAGAGTCTTGTCTGACTGCACAAAGCTTCCAATGAGTAAGCCCTTACATTAAACCTCACCCCAGACTATTTATACCCTTTTCAGAGCCAGAGGGCATCACAACCCTAGAGAACCAGTACCACATTAGAAAATTAACAAAAGCTATTTGAGGCCTGTTAATGGAAGGGGAAGATCTAGTTAACATTATACCTGTCAGGATCATTCTGACCACGATGGTGCTTTGGAGAGGCAGCCACTCAAAAAAATGCCAGATTTGGTAAGAATCAAAAAGCCTTGAATCACACTTTGTCATCCTCAAGGAGACCCACAACCATAGTTTGTTTTTTAAATAAAATGTTATTGCTATATTTTGCTTCTATATTGCCCAGATATCCCCTCTGTATCCTTCATCTTCCCCTTCCAGAAGAGCCATCCCACCTAACAACTATTTTTTTGATAAAAAGATTAAAAAATTTGATGAAACAAAAAAAATATCTGACACACTATGCAATATTCCTCAATTCTGGAACCCTCACTTCTGCAAAAGGGTGGGCAGATACCATTGTTTTAATCAAACACTGTTGAAAATGTTGGAAACTCTCAGGTCTGAGCAGAAGGCTCAGTGGAGTTCAAACATGACTTAACCCTGTACTTGCTGATGTTTGAGAGAAAGACACATTTTTCAATTGGTTCACATTTTGGCATCTTGGAGGATGAAGACACACAACCAGTACATCTCTCAGTTGAGATCAATTGAAGGAAGCCTATAGCCTAGCTAAGATCACAGTTCAGAAGATCTCATAGAGGGAAAAGCAGTGGTATAATGTTAGTTTTTTATTAGGAATTTCACCACAGGGAGAGTGTCCTACTAAGATATCTTAATTTCCAAGGAAGACAGAAGATGGTAGATAACTAGTGAGCCTTCAAATACAAACTATTTGAAGAATCTGGCAAACATCCAGCCAACAAAATAATCTCAGAAAAAAAGTTAGGGTCCAGCAAATGTGCTACGTTATATCCATCTGCTTTCCATGATGGAGTCAACCAAGAGGATATAAGTCTAAGAAGTAGAAGTAGGATCCAACTAGGACTAGTCTATCAGATGGCAGATGTACAGTTGGTGCCAGATGGTGATCCATATGGGAGGATCTAGATCAAGTTTCACATGAAGAGAAAACATCTTGTTGATAACTGATGAGGTGCTTGGGTGCATGTGCTTGGACCCCAATTCTAAAATCACATTTGTCTCAAAAAATCACATTTCTCTCTAACTTCAAAACACTGCCTCAGGCAAGGACACAGCCTACCCCAGAAAAAACTTTTATCTCCCTTCCTGCTATAATAGCCAGCTGCACCTATAGAATTTATTGTGTACTGGATCATAAAGATATTTACTACTCACTGACCAATCATATGTATCCTAGACTTAGACATATGTATACTCCCTTACATTTATCTTTTCTAACAAGACATTGATGAGAGGACCCTGGTATTACTTAGTCATTCCTAAACTTAAGTTGACTTAATGACATTTCAGGCCTAAAACCATGCCTCCACATAGATCTTCCTTGGGCCATTTCCTG
This sequence comes from Potorous gilbertii, assembly GCA_028658325.1. Classification (NCBI taxonomy): domain Eukaryota; kingdom Metazoa; phylum Chordata; class Mammalia; order Diprotodontia; family Potoroidae; genus Potorous; species Potorous gilbertii. Next base: position 231,803,478 of record CM053772.1, read on the forward strand.
ATGAACTCTGGGTAAAATACCTGCTCAGCAGATATCAAAAGTGCATGTTCCTTTAAGAACTAACCACTCCTTAACCACTTCCTAATCCCACCCTGAATCACCTAGGTATCACACTTGGCACATGTTATATTATAGCATGTACTATAGTATATATATAAACTTTGACTGTACCCTTCTAAGGTTGCAGGTTCCCCAAGAACTCTTGCCTGCTGAAAAGTGTAATAAATCTTTACCACCGTGACTTCAAGAATGCTTGAGTCCTTGAATTCATTTCAGGTGACCTGCCCTTGGTACTTTGGTCTTGGGGGAAGGTGTCTCATCCCCGCCCTTCCAACCCCTCATCAATACCCACTTCTAGGTTGGACAAGACTGATTTAGACTAAGATACCTACATCCAGATAGGGGAGAGGAGTTCTTTCCTTCCTAATAATGCAGCTATCAAATCCAAGAGAATGGAGGCTACCTGAAAAGCCAGACTCATTAGGGGCTGGAGATAATCATAATTAGCCCAGGTTTCAGACCGTGCAGTCTGTGGATGCCAGGGATACAGAACTGATAGGGGACCAACACAGAGGCACCAGAACACTAGGTAACCTAGTAACTAGGTTCTCATTTAAAGCTCTCAGATTAAAGGCAGAAGTTACATGTGCCAATAGATGGCACTCACTTATAGAATGAATGTAATCTATAGTTCCATATTGCATGTAACTGTTTGATTTACTATACTTTCGTAATGAGATTAATGAGATGTATAATTTTCATATTAATTGATATGAAATGTATATATGTATATATATGTTCAGACTATTTAGATTTGTTGGAGTTTCCTGCTGTCCAGGGGATCTTGATTTAGAAGCTGAGATTACAGCTGACATGCTGCAGCCAAAGTGTTCGGTCAGATCACCTGACACCCTAACAATCCCTGCACTTGTAGCCACCAACTTGCAACTGCCAAGTGAACTGAACCAGGTGCCTTGCTTCTGCTTCCAGCCATGCTAACCCTGGTTCTGTGCCCCTGATAAACAATCACTAGGCTCAATGACTCTAGCAACCTGGAGACAGTTCACACAAGAACCAAGAATGCCTGTGTTGTGGTCCAGCTGTTTGTGGTTTTCACACTTGAAAACTCTCGCCTTTCTAAGTGAGTGGACCTCGCTTCTTAGGAAGGTGGACTTTGCTTGCAAGCTGTTTCCCTCACTTTGAAATTAAACTTCTCTTTGATTCCTGACTCTCCTGTCTCTAGCCTGCTTTGTTTGACTCCTGCCAACGACAGGTTAGGCTGGTTGGGTCTGGTTGACAGTAACAATACTTGTGTTAGGTCTATAGTTTGCTTTCATACCTGTCTTTTCACTAGCCACTTTGTCGCCTGGACCAGAATCCATTCCTTGAACAATTTAACCTTTCAGATTCTAGTACTCTATCCTGGGGATCTTGATTGGTGTGTACTTTTCATGGGACCAACTATATCAGGTCATCTTCAACCATGTTTCTCTTAATGCCACCACCTTCTTGCTTTCTGCTACATTCTCAGCCTCCATCCCCAACCTCCACCTTCCAACTTTCAGTTCTAAAGCATATGGGGTAAAGACTCCGGGAACCTCCTTAAACGCTCCTAGAATCTTCCTAAGTACTCTGGCTTTTCATATGCAAATCTGCTAGCCTGAAACTGGACTGGCCCTTCATTGTCTGATATCTCCTGATTGCCTCCAGCTGTTTCCTACCCTTGATCAGTCACTCCAGTCTCATTAAGATCCCCCTTGGACTCCTTTTCAAGACCCTCCCTAAACCCCTCCTCCCATCACCCCTGACTTTTAGCTCACCCCCAGATCCCTCCCAGTGTCTTTCTCTATATAAACTCCATCTTTCCTCCATGAAGGTGCTCAAATTCAGTCTGGCCCACTAAGCATCACAAATGCTGAGGTTTCTTAGAGTCAACTCAGCATGAAAAATTTTTAATAAACTTTGTTTTACTTTGGCTGAAAGAAGGCTTGGGTCTAATTCATTCGGGTAGGACCCAGAATGTTGCTATTTTGGAGTCCTGAGCACAACAAATCCATCATCAAATTAGTACTGCCTGGAAAAAGCAGTTCCTCTTGAAAAGGGTGGAATGATCTACATTCTTGTGACTTTACTCATCCTTCTTGTAGCTTTCAAACCAAAATACCCTTCACTATTAGTCCCCTATATGAATGTTTAAGAGAGTTGTGTTGGAGAAGAACAATGTGAGAGAATGCATTGTCTCCTTGTAATGTTAATTAGAGTTAAAGATATTCCCTGCCCATTAATAGGCCTCACCTGGAGCCAATTAAAGGGAGCTTGATGAAGGGAATCTCGTTTTGTAGGAACATCCACATCTTTTGTTAATTAATGAGGCACTGGTTCAGGAGGGTTGCACACTTCAACTCTGAAAAGTGTATGTATACTCTGAGATGAGGTTTTGCTTTGGGGGCTTAGACGAAGGTTCCTGTGCCAGGTGAGACTCTGGGAAGCCATGTCCCAGCCTCACCCCACTTTGAAAACCTAAACGTTGGTGCTTCTCTCTCTGGTAACTACATATGTATGTAATGATCAGACAGTTGGATCTGTCTGTTGATCTGTCTGTGATGAATGTATTGCTTATGGTCAGGCAATTAGAAGCCCTGTTGATTTTGTGCTTGTATTCTCTCTGTCATTGAATGTAATTTAGAAGGGTCATTGTTGACCCTTCTAAAGTTGCTTTCCTTTTAGAAAAGGAGATCTAAGGACCTGTGCAGCAGGCCCTCCTGTGTATGACAGGGAGGAGTATACACAATATACCTCCTATTAAAATGTAAGCTCCTTGAAGATTTTCTTTGATTTTATTTGCATATCTTCGGTGTTTAACACAATGATTTTCTTCATTTCTCAGTCAACTTCTCCATCATGCCCAAGAAAAATGAAACAGTCACACTGAATCTTCCCTCCCTGGGCCACCCCTAATTGATAAAACAGTCTCTCTGAGGCCAAACAGAAATCTTCTTCCACATAACAGCTCTTCTAATAATAATTAATATATTCAAATATTTAAAAAAACATAAAACAAAATTAGAAGCTAGAATCCTGTTGGCAATGGGATTCCATCTTCAGAATATACACATGCCCTGCAAGCCCACATGGAAAAAGTTAGGAGGTTGTGTCTGAAAAGGAAAAATTATGTGCAATGGAAGGGGCCTGCTCCAAGATTTGGGGCCTGTGGAGAAATTGTGGAAACTGGTTCTAGTCTGCAAGGTATGTGGTGAAGAGGCAGACTGTTGATCACCTCCAAGAAACCATTCAAAAGTAAATTTCTGTTATTTCTGTTAGACTCATAGAGTCTGAATAAGTAGGCAGGGAATACTAGAAGTCTCTAAGTGGGTAGAAAATCCTCGGACTTTTGTCTCTTCATGAGGGCAGCTTCAATATGCCTGGTAAGTACATCACCCTGCTGTTGCTTCTGCTCTATAGAGCTTCCTCTTTTCTGGTTTAAATGGAGTACTGAGGATGGCTATAACATTCTGAGTTTTATAAGGTCAAAAGAGTGAGTCACTAAAAGTCTGAGAGCTGGTATTCATGTTGGAAGCTGGACAGTACTTGGCACAGTAACTGCCACATAGGAGGTACTTAATTAACATTAGTGATTGGGAAGCAAAGTTCTTAGCAATCTGTTTGATCCAGCATAGTCAGAGAAATGATTATTTCTTCCTTGAATTAATAACTAATTATTGAATCAGGACCAAGATTTTTCCCTTTTCTACTTCCTCATCCAGAAATCAACCAGTGTGGGAAATCTTTCTTAAGGATTCTCCCAGCCAAGATGGCTAAAATCTAATCAAGGCAGTAAGAGAAATTTTAAGTTTAGGCGAATGAGTGGATTCCTACTCGTTGTATTTACTCAGACAGGTAGGAGTAGGGGAGGAGAGGAAATATTGATTCTCAATTTTTGTCAAAGTCACATGGAATTGGTAAGTTTGGGGGCTCAGCATCATGCATGTCAAGACCCTCATTGAAATATAACACACCTCTCCTTATAATATTCATTCTTTCATTGTCAACCAATCAGAGTTGATTGTCACCCTTAGGAATACGCACTCTTCCAAGGACATATAAATTGTAAACCTACCACCATGAAAGAAGTGTTTGACATTTAAGAGTGTCACTGACCTCTTTTATTAATATCATTCTAGTCTTATTGATAAAATAATTAAATTACCTGGAAACTATGTCTCTTGAACTTTTTAAATATCACAATAGATTGAAGGCAGCTAGGAGGATGTCAACAGCAATTTACCCGAGTTGTGCTTAATACAGAAGTGAACTTGATGGAGTAAATGTTAGTTAGAAACTTCTTGAAGTTTGAGTTCTTTTTTTCCCAAGGACTGAAGTGATACAGGAGAAGAGTGTGACCCCAGATTTTGGGGGAAGAGAAAAGAATACTTTGTAACTTCTGTTCTTGTTAAATCTCTGCAGTAAATATCCTTTTGTAAAAGTTATTTGTGTTAATTGGCTAATTGGAACTGGAATGCTAATCACTGGCTATTAACTGTGGGAATAACATACCAGAATGAAGACTGGAGTCAATAGCATTAAAGAAAGATGCTCCCAATCCCTCAAGAGTATTTCTAGAATCATGAAAGGGAAATGTATCTAACCTTGTTCTGGGTAACTTGACTCACCAGTATTGGTGTGAGTTGGGATGAGGATGCCTTAAGCGTATCTATGCAGAGGATGGTAGAATGTTTCCTCTATAGAAATTATGAAAATGTGGGTAATTCTTAGACATTTGCCAAGTGGAAAGAATTATGACAAAGTAGATAAATTTGACTTAATAATAAAAATAATGGTCTTTTACAAAGCTAAAAGTATGCATTCAGAATAAGAAATAGATTGGAGAAGAACATTTGCAATAAACACTTCAGATAAAGTCTGACACCCAAAATCTATAGATCTGACGCATTTTTTAAAATAAAAGTAAGATCCATTTCAAAACAGATTGTGATCAAAGGCTATGAACAGATAGTCCTTAATAGAAGAAATAATAACTATATATAATGTCAAAATCTCTTATTAATCAGTAAAAATACAAACTAAAACAACTTTGACATACTATCTTCCACCCACCAAATTAGCAAAGATAGCCCTCTCAGCATTTAATAATATCATTTTAAGCTATGAGTCAGTCAACAAGCATTTATTATTCTTTTAATAGTATCCAGAGATACTTACCTTGGTAGTGTACTTTCCAGGGATGTACACATTGATGATGAGGTTGACATACGTATTGTCAGAGCTAGCTCAGTGTTTGGGAGGCTCTGAAGGAAAGTATGGGAGAGAAGAAGTAACAGACTGACTAGCAAACTGAAGGTCTACAGAGCCATTGTGCTGACCTCATTGTCGTATGCCTATGAAACCTGGACAGTATATCATTGCTATGCCAGGAAACTGAATCACTTCCATTTGAATTGTCTTAGGGAGATTCTGAAGATCATCTGACAAGATAAGGTACTGATGAGGGCTGGAGAGATAGAAGTACAGCAACTCCAAGACTGGAGTTCCTTCTTGGGCAGTCTGGGAAAGAATTTGCAAACTCAAGCATTCTTGAGGTCAAGGTAAAGATTTATTATGCTTTTCAGCAGGCCAGAGTTCTTAGGGAATCTGCAACCTTAGAGGGGTACAGGAAAAGTTTACATAGGATATTCTATAGTAAAACATGTGTCAAATGTGCTAACTAGGTGATTCAGGGCAGGATTAGGAAGTGGTTAAGGAAAGGTTAGTTCTTAAAGGAACATGCACTTTTAGTATCTACTTTGCAAGTATTTTACTCAGAGTTCATCAGAAAATAGCCCAAGTTGGGGCTACGTGGAGGTGTGGTTTTAGACCTGAAATGTCACTAAATCATCTAACAGGACTGACAAAGTAATGCCAGGCTACTCTGATCAATGTCTTGTTAGACAAGATAAATGTAAGGGAGTATACATATATCTAAGTCTAGGATACATATGATTGGTCAGTGAGTAGCAAATATCTTTATGACTTAGTATGCAGCCCATTCAGCCAGTACACAGCTGGTTCAGACTAATAAGTTCTATAGGTGTAGCTGGCCACCATATCAGGAAGTGAAATAAGAGAGTTGTTTCTGGGGCAGAATGTGTCCTTGGGCTGGGGAGAAACTGCCTGAGACAATGTTTTGAGGCTAGGGAGAAATGTGATTTTTAAAGAAAAATGTGATTTTAGAATTGGGGTCCAAGCATATTCACCTAAGCACCCCATCAGTACCAGACACTGAGGTTGAACTAAACTGTGAAGCATTCAAACTCTACTTCAGAGAACATGACTCTGATGTACTGGTCACATCGTTCAAATGCAAAACATATGCTTGCCAAAAAGAGTTTTATGGAGAACTCACACAAGGCAAATGCTCACATGGAGGTCAGAAGAAGCAATACAAGTGATGTGGATACAATATTAAGGATTGACTTTGTGAAGCCTCTGCTTTATTTTCTAACCCGAAGGTGCTGTAAAATCTCCCATTACCACAAAACTTCCCCCTTATCTTGGACCATGGAATTCCTTGTCCCCACACCATCCTGGGGAATGGGATTTCCTTATCTTGGGTCTTTCATAGTCCTCATCCTGTGCCTTTATCTTGCAAGACTTACTTACCCTAGATCTCCAACCCCCCATAAGGAAACCCTAAAATCATCCTACATAAGTCTGGTCCTTTTCCTATATCACTGCCTCTGTTTAGCTTCTTGCTAAATCTCAGGTCAACTGTTTTGACATCAGTGAAGCTCCCAATGGCTACAGAGAAGGTCTAAGTGAATTCATTCACATTTTGAACCAGCTCTCCCATCTCTCTCTCTTCAATACAGGGACACTCTCAAGATCTCTCTTAAGAACTTTGAAATTGATTGTGTGACATGGGAGACACTGGCATAGAACCACTCAACATGATGTGTCCACATCAGAGAAGGTACTGTGCTCTGTGAGCAAAGCAGAATTGAAATAGCTCTAAGGAAATGCAGGTTGTGTGAATTTTGAATTTGCAGGATGTGCAAAGCATCCACCCCAAATATTCACACAGACTACATGTGCCTGATGTGTGATAGAGCATTCCAAGCTCATATTGGTCTGATCAGCCACAGTTGGACACATTGAAACTTGACTGCAGCATAGTGATGTCATTTTGCTCCTCCTAGATAATGAAGGATAACAATCAACCATTAATCTCTTACTATGTGCCAGGCACAGTGCTAAGCACTAGGGATAAAAAGATAGAAATGAAAATCTCTAAGCTCAAGGAACTTATATTCTAACAGGAGAGCCAATATGTATGCATGTAAATGTATACATAAAATATACTAGTGATGAGGTGTATGTGTTCATCCTTCCTTGTCGAAGAAGACCATGCCATCAGAGAAATAATTACATGACGTGCACTTGACTTTGTTTTGAGTGATGGAGGGCTGTGTAGGTCACCAGCCTCACTTCTCCTCCAGAGCTATCTGAATCCAGTGACCAGATATTTATCAGGATGCCTGGAGATGACCCAGGAAGAGGCAGTTGGGGTTAAGTGACTTGCCCAAAGCTAATGAGTGTCAAGTGTTTGAGGTGAGATTTGAACTCAGATCCTCCTGACTCCTGCATTGGTGCTCTATCCACTGCACCACCTAGCTGCCTTTTAGTGATGGGGTACAGGCTCTGGGAACCCACTTGAACTCTGCTTGAATCTTCCTACTTGGTCTGGTATTTGCCTGAGGCTATAAGCCTTTCACATAACCCAATTCTCTGTTACCCTTTACCTAGCCAATCTCCTCAGACTACTTAGCCACCCCTAGATACCTCCTACAGTCTTTCTGTATATAAAATTCATCTTGTTTCCATGAAAGTGCTCAGATTCAATCTGGTCAGTTTGTGTTACAAATGTTCAGATTCCTTAAGAGTCAACCCAATATGGCAAATAATTAATAAACTTTGTTTTTCTTTGGCTGAAAGGAGGTTTAAATTGAATTCATTTGGGGAAGACTTGCGTGTTGCTATTTTGGGGTCCCAGTATCCCTTAACCTCAACGCTAATGGCCAAAAGGACCAAGAAAAGCTGCAATGAAGAGAGTCCACTTGAGTTGGTCCGTGAAGAAAATCAGGTCTAGTATGAAGGCTAAAGTCAACCACTTTGTTGAGGCTCCAGGGCTAGTGACCTATTCTAATTTCTTATCTTTACAACATATTATCTTCTTTTGTTGACTTCCTCAGTAGGAAAGAGTCCCCTTTTTCACATTAATTGCTTTATCACCTATACCTTGGTGTTCCAAGGGAAATTGTTAATTACAGGTTGCTATTTCTAGAAATAGTTACGAGTTTGAAAGCCTAAAGATTTTTCCCAAAAGGAGGAGCAAAAAAGGTACAGAAATAGATCAGGTATAAGATAGGTGATTTATTCCTACTCAAAAAAAGCAATGATATATAACCAGTTACTGGGCATGATATGGATGGTGAAACAGTGAAAGAGGCTGAGAAAGAATGGTCAGACAAGTAGGAAGAGGATCAGGAGAGAAGAGCGTAAGGAAAACCCAGAGAGAAGATGGTAACTGGGAAAAGAACATCCTCAACAGTGTTTAATATAGTAGAAAGGTCATGGAGAATAATGCTTGTGGATGAAAGCAAGATTAAGGGTGTCACCGCTTTTGTGTTGTGTTTGAAGTTGAATGGAGACATAGGTCATGAAAGGTGAGCAGACTGCAGTCAGAATACTTAAGGGAACATCAACATGTATGCTAAATCCCTTAGTATGAAGGAAAACATTGAGGGAGACAACGGATACTGGGAGCCAGGCACTCTTGGAAGTGTGCTGGGGATTGGTAGATAACATATACCAGAATCTAGATTAGGTGCTAAAATTTAAATTTTTGTTATTTTTACCATTCTTTTCCTTTTAGATTTTGAATTCCAAATTCTCTTTCCTTTTCACACTCTTCCCTATCTACTAAGAAGGCAATCAATATGATATCAATTATACATTTGAAATCACGTAGGACTACCTAAAGCCATCAGCAAACATTATTAGTAATGGGGAGAAGTTAGAAGCCTTCCCAGTAAGATCAGGAGAAAAACAAAGAGGACCATTTCACCAGTATCATTCAATATTATATAAGAAATGCTAACAATGATAATAAGAGATGAAAAAGAAATTATAGGAATTAGAATGGACAATGAGGTAACAAAACTCTCTCTTTTTTCACAGATGATATGATGATATACTTGGAAAATCCTAAAGATTCAACTAAAAAGATGCTTGAAACAATAATTATAGCAAAGTGGCCGGATATAAAATAAACCCACTCACCAGCAAAACCCCACAAGAATAGATGGTAAGAGGTAGTCCATTTAAAATAATTGTAGACAGCATAAAATACTTGGAAGTATGCCTACCAAGACAAACCCAGGGACTACATGAACATAATTATAAAACACTTTTTATACAAATAAAATCACATTAAGTAATTGGAGAAATATTAAATGGTTAGGCAAAGCAAATATAATAAAAATTACAATTCTACCTAAACTAATCTACTTATTCAATGTCATCCCAATTAAATTATCAAAAATTATTTTATTGGGCTAGAAAATATAATAACAAAATTCATTTATTATCATAGAAAAACAAAAGGTCAACAATATCAAAGGAATTCATGAAAAGAAATGTAGTCAAAGGAGGTTTAACTGTATTAGATTTTAAACTATATTATAAGGCAATAATTGTCCAAACTATCTGGCACTGGCTAAGAAAGGTGGATCAGTGGAACAGAGTAGACATAAAATACACAGTAGTAAATTATAATAATCTTGTGTTTGACAAATGTAAAGATTTAAGCTTTTGGGATAAGAATACATTACTTAGTAAAAAATGGTTGGGAGAACTGAAAAGCAGTCTAGCAGAAATTGGATATAGACCAATATCTTACATCATTTACCAAGATAAGATCAAAATGGATACATGAACTAGATATAAAGGGAGATATCATAAGAAAAATAGAAGCACATGGAACATATTACCTATCAGACTTATGGATAGGAGAATTTATGAGGTATTATGCGGTATAAAATGGGTCATTTTGACTACAATAAATTAAAAAGGATTTGTGCAAATAAACCAATGTAGTCAACATTAGAAGGAAAGAAGATATATGGAAGTGATTGTAGAACACCGAAAACAAATAAAACAATTTTTTAAAAAAAGGAAGGAAAAAGAAGGTGGGAAATTTTTATAGATAGTTTCTCAGATAAAGGTCTCATATCTAAAATATATAGAAAACTTTATTAAATATATAAAAATATGAATCATTTCCCAATTGATAAATGGCCAAAGTATAAGAATAGACAGTTTTTAGATAAAGAAATCAAAACTACATATAGTCATATGAAAACATATGGGGAAATGATAAATGTTAGAGGGAATGTGAAAACAATTGGGATACTAGTACACTGTTGGTGGAACTGTGAACTGATCCAACCATTTTGGAAAACAAGTTGGAATTATGCTCAAAGGGTTATAAAACTGTACACTTTTTGGACTAGCATTAGCACTATTAGTTCTGCTTCCCAAGGTGGTCAAGGGAAAAGGAAAAAAACTTACTCGTTCAAAAATATTTATACCAGCTCTCTTTGTGGTGGTCAAGCACTGGAAGTTGAGAGGATGCCCATCAGTTGGGGAATGGCCGAACAAGTTGTGGTAGATGAATGTAATGGAATACTTTTGTGCTATAAGAAGTGATGAGCAGGC
>CM053772.1:231814350-231844607 GCA_028658325.1 Potorous gilbertii
TCCCCATTACCTGTATTTCTTATTTCCTAGTAGCAAGAACAATACTCGACAATTGTTCCTAAAACTTTAAGTTCCAACTTCACCCCATCCCTCCCTCCCCACCCATTCCCTTTGGGAAGGCAGGCAAGTCAATATAGGCCATATCTGTGAAGTTTTACAAATGACTTCCATAATAGTCATATTGTGTAAGACTAACTATATTTCCCTGCATACTATCCTGCCCCCCATTGTTTCTATTCTCTCTTTTGAGAGCAGGCTGATTGTAGAAAAACGTAGAAAGACTTGTAGGAAATAATGTATGAAATGAGCAGAGGCAAGAGAACATGACTCACAGTAACAGCAATGTTATTTGAAAAGCATCCATAAACAACTAAGTTATTTGGGTATTATAAATATTTAAATCAACTACAAAGGACCTATGAAGGAAGATGATACCTTCAGAGAAAGAACTGATAAATAGAAGTATGTACAGTATGATTTTACCTATTTACATGTATCTGTTTCTAATGATGGCCTTGTGTAATGAAAGGTGGGGAGGAGGGAGAAAAAAATAAAAAGTGCACAACAGAGTACAAAAGAAAACTCATAAGGAAGTACAGAAAAGCAAGGTAGCTTTGAAAATGAGGTATAGTAGTTTTTACATAGTTTTTTTAAGTAGCCCTTGGAATGGAGATTAATGATTTCATATGGAATTCTTTTTTTTTTTTTTACATTGTGCTGTGTACATATAACTCCTTTTCCTTTAATTTCTTTGGGATAAAAACCTATTTGTAGTACTGTTGGGTCAAAAGGTTTTATTGCTCTTTGGCCATAGTTCCAAATTGCCTTTAGAATGGTTGGAAAAGTTCATTAGTGTACCTATTTTCCCTCCTCCCCTCTGTTTATCATATCTGATGGGTGGTACCTCAAAATTGTTTTAATTTGCATTTCTCTAACCAATAGTAATTTAGAGTATTTTTTCATATGATTATAGATAGCTTTAATTTCTTTTTCTGAAAACTGCCTGTTCATATCTTTTGACAATTTGTCAACTGGGGAATGACTCTTATTTTTATAAATTTTACTCAATTCTCTACATATTTGAGAAATGAAGATTTTATCAAAGAAACTTGCTACAAAAATATTAGATATTGCTTCATTGTCTATAGCTGTTCAGTTGGGTCCAACTTTATATGATAAAGTCCATGTGGTTTTCTTGGCAAAGATACTGGAGTGGTTTGCCATTTCCTTCTCTGATGAATCCTCATTTTACAGATGAAGAAGTGAGGCACATAGAGGTTAAGGGATTGTCCCAGGATCACATAGCTAATAAGTGTCTAAGGCCAGATTTGAACTCAGATCATCCTAACTCCAGGCCTGGTGCTCTGTCCTCTGCACCACTTAGCTATCTCCTGTCTGTGGTACCTTTTAGCAAAATGTAGTTTCCTTAATTTTCTCTTTTATTTAGATCTGTCTTTGCTTTGTCTGAGATCTTGATTGCTACCTCTGCCTTTTTTTTTTAACCTAAACTAAAGTATAAAAAATTCTACTCCAGCCTGCCATCTGCTTCTGTTTTATGGGTAAGCTCATCCCATTCACATTCACAGTTATGGTTACTAACTCTATTTCCTTCCATTCTATTTTCTTCTCTTTCTTCTTCTCTCTCTCTTTTTATCCTGTCCCTTCTCAAAAGTCTATTTTACTTCTAACCACTGCCTACCTTAGTTTGTCCTCCCTTTTATCATCCCTTCCCACTTTCTCTTATCCCCTTCCCCTTCTATTTCCTTATTGGGCAAGATAGATTTCTACATACAAATGAGTATGTGCATGTGTGCGTGCATGTGTGCATGCATGTGTGTGTGTGTGTATAATACATATATTTTTCCTTCTTTGAACCAATTCTGATGGTAATGTTCAAGCAATGCCTTCCCCATACCTACCATTTCCTTCTCCATTGTAAAAACTCTTCCTTATGTATCTCTTTTCTATGAGAAAATTTTCCTCATTCTACCTCTCCCTTCCCCCTTCTTCCAGTGCATTCCTCTTTCTCAACCCTTCTTTTTTGGAGATCATTATAAAATAATAGATGTTCTCTGTCAATATAAGCTTCTTTTAATGCCCTAATAATTATAAAGTTCTTAGAAGTTACATAAATCATCTTGCCATATAGTAATGTAAACAGTTTAACCTTATTGAGTCTCTTACGATTTTCTCTTTCATATTTACCTTTTTATGCTTCTCTTGAATCCCATGGTTTTTCTCTTTTTCTATTCAGCTCTGGTCTTTTTATCAGGAATGCTTGAAAGTTCTTTATTTCATTAAATATCCATTCCCCCCCACATACCCCAAGGGATTATACTCAGTTTTGCTGGGTAGGTTATTTTTGGTTGTAGTTCTAGTTCTTTTGTCATCTGGAATGTCATATTTCAAGCTTCTGCTTCTTTAATATGGAAGCCACTAGATCTTTTGTCATCCTGACTATGGCTCCATGATATTTGAATTGTTTCTTTCTGGCTGCTAGCAATATTTTTCTCCTTGACCTAGGAGCTCTGGAATTTGACTATAATATTCCTGGGAGTTTTCATTTTGAGATCTCTTTCAGGAAGTGATTGGTGGATTCTTTCAAGTTCTATTTTACCCTACGAAGCTAATATATTAGGGCAATTTTCCTTTATAATTTCTTGAAATGTGATGTCTACAAACTTTTTTTGATCATGACTGTCAGATAGTCCAAAAATTTTTAAGTTAAGATCTCCTTGATCTGTTTTCCAGGTAAGTTGTTTTTATAATGAGATATTTCACTTTTTTAAAAACCATTTTTTCATTCTTTTAACTTTATTTTATTGTTTCTTAATGTTTCATGAAGACATAGCTTCCAGCTGTTCAATACTAATTTTTAAGGAATTACTCTCTTCAATGAGGTTTTGTACTTTTTTTCCCCATTTGGACAATTCTGCTTTTTAAGGAGTTCTTTTCTTCAGTGAATTTTTGTGCCTCTTTTACCATGAGGCCAATTCTGTTTTTTAAGGTGCTATTCTCTTCAGTATATTTGTGCCTTTTTAAAAATCAAACTATTATTTCTCTTTTCATAATTTTCTTGTAATATGCTCATTTCTCCCTCCACCATTCTTATCTTTCTTTAATTTTTCCAGAAATTGTTGTTGGGTTTGAGCCTAATTAGCATTTTTCTTTGAGGCTTTGGTTGTAGCTATTTTTTTCATTGTTGTCATCTTATGAGTTTATGTCTTGGCCTTTACTGCCACCTTAGTAACTTTTTGTGGTCAAGTTTTGTTTATTTGTTTGTTTTTTGTCATTTGCTCATTTTTCAAACCTATTTCTTGATTTTGAATTTTGTGGTGAATTTGGGCTCTGTTCACTTTTGGATGGGGAGGCACCGTTCCAAGCATCAGGCTTTTTTGTGCTGCAGTTTTCAGAGCTAGTTCTTGGGGTATACAAGTTTTCAGTGCTTCTAAGGTGATGTGATCCAGAGAGAGGTATGGTGATTGATTGCTCTCCTGCTCTGTGCTCTGGTCTTTATCCAGGAAGGATTCCTACTCCCCTTCAGATTTGGGCACTATTACTTTTCTTGACCCTGGAACTGGACCAAGGTCCCTGCTACCTTATGACCAACCATAAGTGCTCCTCTGTGCCCTGGAACTGTGATCTAGAACTGCATATGGCTGACAGAATTTCCAGCTGTGTCCAGCAATAAGTTCATTGTAATCTCTTTCTTACCAGTTGTCCTACCCCCTTACCATGAATCTGCTGCTGCTACCACAACCATTGTTGCTGCCACATATATCTGTTCCAGAAAGGCTTATGCCCAGGTGTCACAGACCTCTACTGCAGATTTCCTAAGTTTTCTTAGGATAGAAAAATATTACAGCCTGACCTTTTGTTGACTTTACCACTCCAAAATTTTATTTAAGGCGTTATTCTAAAGTTATTTAGAGAGGAATGTTGAGTGAATTCAGTTGGGTTGCTGCCTCTAATCTACCATCTTGAATCCATCTCCCCAGGTGATAAATTTAGTTAGAGTGAACCTCAAAGGAGGAAAAGGTGCTGAGTAACAAAGCAGGGGAAAGTCTGACAGTGACAATGGAAAACAAGGAATATTCCAAGTACTCCTTTAGGTCCAGTCAGTATAAGAGAAGGGGCAACCATTATTGGAAGGAAACATCTAAAAATCAGTGGCTTCTGGGAGGAGCAGGTCTTGGTGAGGTCCAGAAGGTAGAAGGAGTAGGAGAGAAAGAGGTCTAAAGTGAGGGAAAATTTTCAAATTAAAGTGTGGGAGTTTCAGAAAACACAGTGAAAGTGGTGGACAGATCTGAATGGGACATTGGGATGTGTGCTAGAGCTGAGGTTGATTGGGATGAGACAGCAGGTGGCAAGATTTTGGAAAGGGAGACTTTCTCTTCACTGGTTTGGGAGTTAGTATCATAGGAATGAGGAGAATAGAAGAAGTGAAAGTTTGCTAACTTTTAGGGAATGAGTCAAGATAGAATAACAGTGGTTGGGAATGACCTCCTTTATAAAGGCGTTGAAGAAGGATACTCACAATCTAGTCATTCTTCACCAGCTCCAGTTCTTGATGCCTGCAATAGTGGGAGACACCTCTAGGGCAAGGTGCTTCTAATCAATAGGGCCAGTGGTCTGGGTCTAGAAACCACCACACTGCAGGTAGAGATATGAATTAGTACAATCATTCTGGAAAGCAACATGATATTATTCATTAAGAGCCACATCTCTTTTGATCCAGTGATTTCACCAATAGGACTATAGACTGTGGTGGTAATAACCCTTGGAGTCAGGTCAGGAATTCAAGGACAGAGAAACACACAGCTATGGGAAACCTCTTTATGAAAGAGGTCCTGCTAAACAGAGCTTGAAGGGGACTTCTTAGGCTCTCAAAAAATCCACTTGTTTCTCTCTGTGTAAGCCTTGTAGCAAGCTTATTTATACTTAGTCTGGCTACAGAGCTTCATAGTTGTTTGGCCTATAGCAGGATTATCTGTTTATTATCCTAGCAGCAAGACAGTGGTGGGGTATGTCTGAGCACTAGGGAAAAGAGAAGTCTATGACTTTTCAACGTCTCTCTTTGATCAGGAAAAAAGATTTAGTCACTTACGTTTGAAGATAATACAGGTATACCTGGCCCCTTTCCATTTCCATTCACACTTCCTCTTTTGAAGCTGTATCAGCTTCACTCAGGGATGTCCATTCACCTCCAGTAGTTCTGCAAACAAAAAATTAGTGCTTAGGGTCTCCAGAATAGGAGTTAAGGAAAGCAGCTGGTTGGTGATATGACTGGCTTAGCAGTGAGCTCTGATCATGCCAAGGGTGGTAAAGTGATTTTGGTCCAAGCCTGTAGAACAAGAAAGAAACTAAAATAGCCATGATTGCCAAGACAAATTCTTGGATGAGTTTGTCAATCCAGGAGAAATTTCCTACATCAAGTAAGGTGGGCATGAGGTACTAGCCCTTCAGAATGTGAATATTTTGGTTGCTGAAAGATATAGAAAAAGAACATTTATATAAGGAAAACTGTTAAAGTTCAGCTTGAGAAGAAATACAGCTTCTCAGATAAAATGTCGAGATACAGATTGTTTTGAGGATTGAGAGACAATTGCTCCTGGGGTAAATCCTGAGAGGACCTGTTCAGAGGCAGAGCACTAACTGAGTTAATAATGTCTGCAGCATATTAGATTCATCAGTTCATTTGCATGTCACTGTTTCAGCATTGTAAAATATACAGATGATAAACTATGAATCAAATAATTGTTTACGGACTATGGGAAAATTATGTGAGGCCTGCTTGGTCAACCCCAAGAAGAAAGTGAATTTTTTGAGATTCACATCACAAGACAAGTCAGAGATAAAAAGTATAGGAAAATAACAGATGGTGATAGAAGTAGGAAAAGACGTTAAGCACAAGACGTTAAGAAGAACTGCTTATAAAAGACAGAATACAGGAAGCTGACAAGCACTGATCAGAGATGTGAGAGGAAAGATCTGCAGGTGTTTTGTTGGGATCTGAGTTGTTTGGAAGAAAAACATTACTTTGCTGAGAGCTGATTGACTGGAGAAAGGATTGCCCTCTAGCGCCATCTATAGCCTGAGAGAGGGTAAACTTTCAAAGATCTACTGTTGTGGCTGTTTATTGCTCTTCCTGGTCAGTGAGGGAAAAACGGAGTAGGAAAGGTAGGCACAACTGGTTGGTTGTTGTCCTTTGTCTTTAAAGAGGACCAAAATGACATCATCATTGTAAAATGAAATTTCAGTGTGTCTGACTGTGGCTGATCAGACCAGTACAAGCTCGCAATGCTTTACCACAGGTTGGGTACAGATAGTCTGTTTGAATATTTGGGGTGGATGTCCCAAATTTCCACATCCTGTGTTTACTTTGTGCTGTCTCAATTCTGCTTTGCTCAGAGTACAGCACCTTTTCTGATATGAGCATGCCATGCTGAGCGGTCCTGTGCCAGTGTTTGCCATGTTGCACAGTCAAATCCAGAGTTCTTGAGAGAGACCTTGAGAGCGTCCTTGTATCGTTTCTTCTGGCCACCATGTGATCGCCTGCCCCATGTAAGTTCTCCATAAAACAGTCTTTTTTAGCAAGTATACATTGTGCATTCGAACAACATGGCCAATCCATTGGAGTTGTGCTCTCTGAAGCATAGTTTGAATACTTGGCAGTTCAGCTCAAGCAAGGACTTCAGTGTCTAGTACCTTATCATGCCAGATGATCCTCAGAATCTTCCTAAGACAGTTCGAATGGAAGCAATTCAATTTCCTGGCATGACACTACTAGACTGTCCATGTTCCCAAGCATATAACAATGAGGTCAGCACAATGGCTTTGTAGACCTTCATTTTTGTAGTCAATCTAATACCTCTTCTCTCCCAAACTTTTCTTCAGAGCCTCCTAAACACTGAGCTAGCTCTGGCAATGCATGCATCAACCTCATTGTCAATGTGTACATCCCTGGAAAGTACTCTACTAAGGTAAGTGAACTTAACCATAGCATTCAAAACTTCTCCATTTGTTGTAACTGATGATTCCACGTATGGATGGTGTGGCTGATGGAGCACCTATTGGTGTTAATTATTAGGCCAAAATTAGCATAGTCAGCAGATAATTGATCCATACTTTGTTTCATCTCAGCTTCAGAGGCTGCATTGACTGCACAATCATCTGCAAACAGAAAATCATGCACCAGCACTCCCTCCACTTTGATCTTGGCTTGTGACCTTTTCAAATTGAAGAACTTACCATCAATATGGTAGTTGACCTTGATGCCATGTTCATCCTCATTGAAAGCATTTGTCAACATGGCTGAAAACATCATGCTAAAAAGCACAGCCCTGTTTCACTCCACTAGTGACTTGGAAGGCATGAGATCTTTTGTCCATCATTCAGAACCCGGGCAAACATGCCATCATGAAATTGCTGTACAATATTGATGAACTTCTCCAGGGCAACCAAATTTTGGCATAATTTTCCATAAGCCCTTGTGACTAACAGTATCAAAGGCCTTGGTCAGATCCACAAACCTTGTGTACAGACCTCTGTTCTGCTCCTGGCATTTCTCCTGGAGTTGTCTGGCAGCAAACACCATATCGACTGTTTCTTGGCCCTTTCTGAAGCCACTGGCTCTCAGGTATATGCCCATCTTCCAGGTGAAGGATCAGCCTGTTAAGGAGGACTCTAGCAAGAATTTTACCAGCAATGACTAAGAGAGAGATCTCCCTGTGATTATTGCAGGACAATCTATTTCCTAACTCCTGGGGGATAACTCCTCTTGGCATATAACCTGGAAAATTTCAGTCAGTTTTTGTATGAGCAATGGTTCCCCTACCTTGTAAATCTCAGCTGGAATAGAATCAGCACCAGGTGTTTACCACACAAAAGGAGCCTAATGGCCCTCAAAACCTCTTCTTCAACTGGAAGTTCAGCTACAGAGGGATTGACTTTAACTTGAGGTAAATGGTCAATGGCTTCAGCATTGATTGATGATGGTCTGTTGAGAACACTATGAAAGTGTTCAGCCCATCTCTCTAGGATCACATCCTTATCACTAATCAATGTGGTTCCATCAGCCCTGAGCAGCTGAGATTCATCATAAGTTTTTGGTCTAAAAATAGCTTTCAGGGAATCATAAAAGTGCTTTGGATTGTTACTATCAGCATAAAACTGAATTTCATCTGCCTTCTTACTGAGCCAGGAATCCTGCATCTCTCTAAGCTTTGCTTGTACTTTGCTTTTGATGGAATTAAATGCTGCCTTCTTAGAGATGGATGAACTATCCTGCTGGTAAATCCTGTGGAGTTCACATTTTCATTTAGCAGCTTCTGAATTTCCCCATCATTTTCATCAAACTAGTCTTGGTTTAAAGAATTCAAGTTAGAAGATTCAACTGTCATCCAGTCCAAACCATACAGAAGGAAATTCCTACCATAACATACCCAGAAAGTGAGTGTTCAGACTTTGCTTGAAGACTACCAAGGAGAGGGAACCCATCACTTCTCAAGGCAAGCCATTCCACTTTTGGACAGCTCAAATTGTTAGGGATTTTTTCTGCATTGAGCCTAAATTTATCTTTTTGGAACTTTCACACATAGCTCCTAGTTGTGACCTCTATGGTCAAATGGAACAACTCTAGTATATCATCTACATGATAGCTCTTAAAATATTTGAAAACACTATCATGTTGCCCGAGTCCTTTCTCCAGGCTAAACATGTCCTGTTCCTCCAATCATTTCTTATATGTCATGTACTCAAGGTCCTTCATTATCCTTGTTGCCCTTCTCTGGACAATTGCCAGTTTATCAATGACTTCCTTAGACCATGGTGCTCAGACCTTAACACAGTACTCCAGATAAGGCCTGATAATGAAAGAGAATGATGGGATTATCACCTCTTTATTTCTGGAAGTGATACTCTTCTTAACATGTAACCCAAGACTGCATTAGCTTTTTTGGTTTTCATATTACACAGGTTTTCAAAATAACTACAGCCTATCCAGGCCTTCCTAAGCTTATGTTTGTGGAGTTGACTTTTTTTTACCCAAGTGTAATACTTTACACTTATCCCTATTGAATTTCTTCATACTATATTTCAGCCCAGTAGGCTTTAGACTGTCAATTTTCTCTTGCATCCTGACTCAGCCATCCAGTGTTAGCCATTGCTCCCAGCTTTGTATCTGCTTTGTTTAGAGAAAAGACATGACTTTTCTGACAGCTGATCAGCTAAAACAGAATCTCATGCTACTAAAGAGCTATACAGAGAAAGTATGCATGGACTCATCATCATTTAGAACTTCAGAAGAAGAAATTCCTCAGAGCACAGTTGAGAGAACTTGGCAGTTTCTTAGCTCAAGGAAAATGCATGTTACTGAAAGAGGGTGACACTTTCTCAGAACTCTCCCAAGGTTGACTGTGTGCTAAAAGATCTTGTTGCTGCTTCACTGAGTTTACTCATTAGTAGAGCTGGAAAGATCAGAAAGGGAGCAAGTAACTGAGAAGTAGTTTTGTCCAGCAGGTGACATAGCTTATAGAAGTATTCTGAGAAGCAGCTAAAAGGCCAGAGAATAGAGTGCTGAACCTGAAATCAAGAAGACCTGTGTTCAAATCCAGTCTCAGTCACTTAGTAGCTATGTAACCCTGAGCAAATCACTTAATCTTTCTTTACTTCAGTTTCCTCAACTATAAATGGAAACAAAAACAACACTTACCATGCAGGGTTGTTATGAGGATCAAATGAAATAAATAAATAATACGTATTTTAGCATGATTCCTAGTAGGTAGCAGGTGCTATATAAATGATTATTACTGTTCTCTGATTTATAATAGAAAGAACTAAAAACAGCCTATGTGTCCAAAGAGTGAAGAATGAATGAATTGTAATATATAAATATTATATAAGATTATTGTACCATAAGAAACAGCAACTACTAAGAATATACGTAAATGTAGGAAAACGTAAGGGAGTGGATGTAGAATGCTAAAATCAGGACAAATAGAATAGCAAACACATGCATCAACCAGAACAAAGAAAAACCAGGATCCAGACACAGAAAGAAGTTTGAAGAGCGCACAGACACAAACAGTTTGATTTTGTTAATATGTGCGTCGACATCGTAATTATTAGTCATTGTTATTAAATATTGTCATTATTAATAAAAATCAATCATTAATATTTTTTGTTTGTTAATGGAGGCTGAATATAATAGTTTTAAAAGGGCATATACTGTGTGTCCCCAAGTCTTGTCTCCTTCAGGTTGTTTCCTTTAATCAAACCTCAAAAGTCATGGAATTTCATCCTTGCACCCTTCTGGTTGCCCTACTATAGAAATGTTCAACCCGTTAATGTCATTTTTAAAATGTGGTGCCATATATAACCTATTTCAAACTGCTTACCATCTTAGGAATATGGGAAGGGAGGAAGGGAGAAAATTTTGGAACTCAAAATTTTGTATTAAAAAGTGAATATTGAGAAATGCAAATCAAAACAATTCTTAGGTCCCACTTCACACCTATCAGTTTTGGCTAACATGACAAAATAGGAAAATTATAAATGTTGGAGAAGATGTGAAAAAAATTGGAACACCAATACATTGCTAGTGGAGTTGTGAACTGATCCGACCATTCTGGAGAGCAATTCGGAACTATGCCCAAAGGGCTATAACAAATGTTATACTTTTTGATCCAGCAATACAACCACTAGGTATATATCCCAAAGAGCTCAAAAAATGGGAAAAGGACCCACATGTGAAAAAATATTTATAGCAGGCCTTTTTGTGGTGGCAAAGAATTGGAAATTGAAGGGATGCCCATCCATTGGGGAATGGCTGAACAAGTGGTGGTATATGAATGTATTGGAATACTATTGTGCTATAAAAAATGATTAACAGGCAGACTTCAGAAAAACTGGAAAGACTTATATGAGCTGATGCTGAATGAAATAAGCAGAAACAAAAGAACACTGTATATACTAACTGTCACAGTGTACAGTGACTAACTTTGATAGACTTACTCTTCTCAGCTATGCAACTTCACAAGACTTATGAAGGAAAATGCTGTCCACATCCAGAGAAAGAACTATGGAGTCTAAATACACATGGACACATGCTATTTGCTCTTTCTTTTTGTTGCTGTTTTTTTTGTTTTCTCTTTCTTACCATTTCTACCATTCATTCTAATTCTTCTTTATAACATGATGAATGCAAAAGCTGTTGTTGTGTTTGTCCTTCATTTTCAAAGAGGACCATGACATCAAGGAAATGATGACATGACTTGCACTTGACTTTGATTTGAGAGAGGGATGGCTGTGCAAGGTCACCAGCCTCACTTTCTCCTCCTGAGCCACCTAGGTCCAGTGACCAGATATTCATCAGAAGGACTGGAAATGGCCCAGAATGCCGTGGAAGACCCTGGCCCTTTTAGGCTAAGGCCTTTTCAGATTCTCACTTTCAGTGAATAGGCCTCTTTAAGAAGTGAGTCAAGGGATGGCCCCTTTAATTAAAAAAAATAATCAAACTGGGAGGGGAAGACCCTCAGGGCTGCTGGTCAAAAGATAGTTACTATTGACATTCACCCTGAGCCAGGAGGACCCAAAAATATAGCCATTAAATGGTGTTTGTGCAGGAACCTATTCTGATCCAGTCTATGAGACCAAACCTCAATGTGGAAATATGCTTAATAAGAATGTATATGTAGAACCTTTATCAATCAGATTGCATGGCTGTCTTGGGGAGGAGGGCAGGAAGGAGGCAGAGAAAACTTAAAACTCAAAAGCTTACTGAAGTGAATGTTGAAAACTAAAATTAAATGAATTTTAATTTATTTTATTAATTAAATTTATTTTATTTTATTAAATACAAGTTAAAATACAAAAAAAAGAATGTTAAAATTGTCTTGACTTGCAACTGGAAAAAATAAAATGCTACCTACTTTTAAAAAAGATTGAGATCAAAAAATAAATAAATGGAAATGTATGTGTGTGGGTGTTCATCCTTCATTGACGAAGAAGACCATGCCATCAGAGAAATGATGATATGACTTGCACTTGACTTTGTTTTTGAGTGAGGGAGGGCTATGCAAGTCACCAGCCTCACTTCTCTTCCAGAGCCATCTGAATCCAGTGACCAGATATTCACCAGGATGACTGGAGATGACCCAGGATGAAGCAGTTGGGGTTAAGTAACTTGCCCAAAGTCACACAGCTAGTGAATGTCAAGTGTCTGAAGTGAGATTTGAACTCAGATCCTCCTGACTCCTGCACTGGTGTTCTATCCACAGCAACATCTAGCTGCCCCTAAATGGAAATGTAGTGGCCAGAACAATACACAATACTGTTGATGGAGCCTGTCCAAAACCAGAGAAGAATGGGGCTTCTATTTTCTGGAGATTTTTTTTTCTTAATGTAACCTAAGATTGAGAGGGTCTTCTTTTGGTGGGGAGGGAGTATTACACTATTTACTCATGCTAAACTTGTCATCTACTAGAAACCTCAGATCTTTTTATCAAGCCGATTAGTGTCTAGCCATATTTCCCCTATCTTTTGCTTGTGAAACTGGTGGTTTTTTTCTTTAACCCAAATAAAATGATGCAATGCTTGCTGCATCAGCTTTCTGTTTCACAGGCTGTACTTGTCTCCCCCACATACACCAATTTTAGATGCTAAAGAGAAACAGAAGTATCAAAATGTAATAAGCTCAGGTAGACACTAATGCAATGGACAGCTGTCCATGGCAATACTCTGATTACATTTTTATAAAAGTACTTTTTTAAAGACAAAACAGTTTTTTGGTTGACTCTTTTGGGAGTTTTGACAACACGTGTGCTAATCTATCAAGAGAAGAAAGAACCTAGCTACATGGGGAATAACAGGGAAAAATTACTGGAGGTAGTCTGCTGAACTATTGGAAAGCAGGTATCACCTGTGTGAATCAAGACACTATATATGGGAGCAGTGAGATGATGTGAGCCAATCTTGATGACAAGGTACAAGAGTTCTACCCACTTTTGACCTTTGAGACCAAGAATACTGGTTAAGAATCCTCTACAAATAGCATTTGTGTGTCTCTGTTCCAATGGCAATGGGACATTAAACTAACATGGAGGTGTTAGAAATTCAAATTTACAGAGAGCAGTTGTGGTTAGCCACTCTGAAGACTGACATTGTTTAGATTTTACTTTCATTTTTACTGTACTAAGTGGATTTATCTTTAAACTGAGTGATTCTTTGAGGCTCCTCTGAGTTGAGAAACATTGTAGGGATTCTATGGTTGGACACACATGCTAGAGGAGGTTTGAATTATTCAAGGTAGTTTATCTATTCCCTTAGACTTTTACTTATTTTTGAAATTACCAACCACCACATAAAATGAGTTTATCCAGATATATAGTAGAAGAGAAGAGGATTGTACATTATGTAATATTTGCTTTAACTATATATGCTATAGAATACATTATAGTATATAATATATATTATGAATATATTACATGATATATATTATATACGATAATGTATTCTATAATATATAATATATTACGTGATTCTATAATATGTTACATGATATAATAAATTCAACATATAACTTTCAAAGCTATCTTGTTTCTCTTTGATTCTCCCTTAGACTCTAAAAGTAAAACCTGAGTCTCTAGGATAAGCTTGAACATCTTATATACTCAGCTAGTAGTTAGTTGGTAGAAATAGGTGGCTTTGTGCTGGTTCCCTTTGAAGCCAGATGGCACAGATCAAGGTTTGGACATCACCTTGTCACTCATTCACACAGATATAATACCCTGAAGTTAATGTTCTAAGCTAACACTGTGCAAGCAACCTGACTGCATGAGACCCATAGGGTTTCACAGCACAGAACTGCATTTATATTCATGTCAATGAAATATTATCTTCTCAGATTCAGCCCAACTTTCTATCTTCTTTAGATATTTTCATATTCTGACAATGTTATCAAACACGTTGGCCATCTTTCCCAGTTTTGCATCATCTGAAAATTGGATAAGTAAAACATCAAAGTATTTATCTAAATCACTGATGAAATGTTGCATAGGATAGAACCAAGGATGGATCCGTAGAGGACTATACTAGAGACCTTCTTTTACATTGACATGAACCCATTCTTGCCTATGTGTTGAATCTGGACATTAGAACATTTTTAAAAGTACTTAACTTACTATCATAAAAATCTATACTTTCATCTTGTCCATAAGGGTAGCATGGGAAAAGTTGTCAAATGATTTATTGAAATTCACATAAACTGAGGTTATGACATTTCCCTCATCTACCCTTTAAAAACTGACTGCTAGAGGTACTGATTTTCTAACTGATGGATGACCTGGCTGATTCATCTCCTGAAGGACAGAATCTCTGTTGTCTACATGACTTCTATAAAAGCTGTGATCCAACCCAAGAGTTATCCCCCCCACTTCCAAACATGTATACATATAAACACATGGTTTATTCACCTACCTCAGTCTCTGCCTGTGTTTTGCCTCATGGACAAGATTACAGGGTGGAAGTATGAGAGATTTCGAGGTAGACTATAACTTAGAGGTCATCAGGTTCAACCCTTAATTTTACAGGTAAGGAAACTGAGGCTCAGAGAGGTTGTCAGTAAATAAGCATTTGTTAAGTCCCTATGATATGTCAGTGAACCATACTGATACCATCTTGTGATTTAATTCTGGAACTAGTTCAGTTTCCTTTCTATTCAGTTATGGGATCTAGTCCAATTTCTGTCTTGTGAGAAAACTTTATTCAATATAAGAATTGTGAGAGAGAATTCTTGCATTGTTTGAACCTAGCCCTGTGTGGCTGGAAAACTAGACCAATTCTACCTGCTGCTTAGACACACTTAACCAAAGATCTAAGTGATGCTGACCTAGTCACATCTGAAGATTGATGCTAGGAGTTTTCTCACAATTATACATTTCAAGGAACCTATGTCTTATTTGAAAACTGGTCCTATACTGGTCAGTCAAGTTCCTGTTTCCTTGTTCTGTTTGACCGAATATAGACACTGGTGAGGAGCAGAGAGAGAGAGAGAGAGAGAAGGGCCTGGTGTTTGTTGTCGTTGAGTCATCTCAGGCATGTCTGACTCTACATGAGGTCATTTGGGGTTTTCTTGACAAATACCTGAGTGGTTTGCCATTGCCTTCCCTAGCTCATTTTATGGATGTGGACTCAAATCTTCTTTTAGTCAAAGTTTATTGAAGATCTACCATATTGGGTAGACTCTTAAGGAATCTGAGCATTTGTGACACTTGTACTGACAAGGGAGTCAGATTGAATCTGAGCTCCTTTGTGGAGACAAGATAGATATTGTATACAGAAAGATTGGGAGGGTTCTAGGGTTGGCCAAGTAGTCTGGGGTGATTGGAAGAGGAGACTAGGGAGAATCTTATGGAAGTGGTCAGTCGTCTGGGACGACGAGGTCAGAGACCAGGAACCAAGATAGGTTTATGGGTGGGAAGTATCAGAGATAACAGACTGGAAATGGTTGTCCATGGTTCTCTGAAGAGGATCCTAACATCAAGGTGATGACATGACTTGCAGTTGACTTTGATTTGAGTGAGGGAGGGCAGTGCAAGGTCACCAATATCGTTTTCTTCTCCTGAGCCTGAGTTCAAAGGAGGCCTAAGACAATAACTGCTAACTAAACTTTTCTTGAGGAGGAAAAGGGAAGGGTTAGGCTAGGTTAAGGGTAAAGGAGAATTTGGTTTAGTGATAATGAAAGGCTTATAGCCTCAGGTGAGCACCAGATAGAGTGGGAAGACTCTAGGAGAGTTCAAGGGGGTTCCCAGAGCCTGTACCAGGTCAAAATGACCTGCCCAGGTCTGAAGCCAAATTGGAACTCAGGAAGATGAGTCTTCCTGACTCCAGGCCCAGCACTCTCTCTACTATACAGTCTAGTTGCCCTGGGGGAGAATGGAACACCTTCTTTTCTGATTTCAGAGGATTGCCCCTGTTCACTCTCTCACTTCCAACTTGAAAAAGGCCCTTAGTCTTTTCTCCATTTAGAAATCTGATGACCTAATCTTGTATTCTGGATTATATATTATATTATACATTATATATTATATATCTGGATTATATATTATATTATACATTTTCTAATGTATAAAAATTTCTTTCCCCCTATATTTGGGGTCCAGTGCAAATTCCATCTCTCAGTTTTTGGTGAACCAAGCCAGGTTGAATCAGGACAGCCAAATCCCTGGACAACAGCCTTTCAGAAAACCTGCCTTGAGCACTCTGGACTTTTTCTGTGATACTTCTTTGTAGAAGACTGCCTCCAGATGTTGAACTCTCCCCTGCATTTCAGATTCTTCCGAACTAAGGTAAGGTTTACCCCTACACTGCTGGAAAAAGATACTCCGCTTAACAGAAAGATGGGATTAACAGATACTCCCTGTAAGGGAATGATGAGTTTCCTTAATAGTAAAATACCTAAGGATTCTTCCTTAGATAAAATTTCTTTTGGCATTAGAGACCAGGGCCTGAGTGTACTGTTAAATTGACAGGCCCTTGGAGAAATTCTTATTGGCCTGGAACTCCCCATATAGGAATGGGAAGGGTGGCTAAGATACATAAAAACCAAATGGTTCCCAAATCTGATGGCATATTAAAGGCTTTGAGATTAGACTTTCTGTAGGAGATAGGGAGGCTAGCAAGTATGTTTTTCTTATCATTTTGTCTGTTTTTGGTGGGGGTTTTTATAAAATGCTCAGAAAAGTCTTTGTTTTGTTTTTTGTTTAGTATTGTTTGTAGATTCTGCTACCTTGAAATATTTCTAAGGAAAATGCAGCCAGCTGGAAAAACTGCTGAAAAGCTACAGCCAAAGAATTTAGTATGTGAAGTTTCACACTTGAAACAGTTCTAGCTTTCTGTAATCTGGTGCGAAACCCTGTCCCCACAAGCAGGACCAACTCCCACTTGAGTATTTCAGGAGATTTGGATTTAGGAGATTAGGTTAAAAAAAATAAAAAAAACCAGATATTTTTTGTCATTTTAGCCCTAGCCATGTTGGGATTACAGAAATAAAGTCAGATAATCAAAGAAAGGAAAACAGTAGGCCCTATAATTTAGGGTGCTGACAGGTCCTTGGGGAAAACTGAGATTTTGAATGATATTATCTGCGATTATAAATCCAGATTTGATACGAGTTTGTCCTAAAACTGTTATAATGTGGTTTCATTTAAAGTGAGCATAGTCTCTTACTTTGATAATTGTGATATCTGACCCTCTAGGGATAAATACACTTGATATTTGGCATTAAATGTGCTTGGAAACTTCATAAATAGAAATCAAAAGTATAATTATACTGACTTTTAAATGCAATTGATATAGAATGCTAAACTGATAGATAATAGATGAAGTGATAATCTTTGTAAAATGATTCAGAAATACATTCAAATGATGATATTATTTGACTGGCAAGCAGTTTTATGTTTTGAAATTCCATAATATTGTCTCTGTTGTTTGTCTTGCATTGTGATTATGGGGAAATCTTTGTATAAGAAATGCTGTGAATTTCAAAAATGTTACCTAGAAAGTGACTTAATTTTATCCTTAAGAAATTAACTTCTCTTTTAATCTGGATGTTGTTAGATTATGAATTGAACTATTAGATAATGGAGTCACAATATTTAAAAATGGTTAAGTATTTAATTGAGTGTATTTTGTTTTAAAATATATAATAATATCTCATTAATTGGGAAAAGCATTGTCGATTTTCCTTTCTCTTATCTGTGAAGTTCTTTGGGGATTTACCAGGTTCCTTGGGACCTTCTATTCTAATCAGCCTTGCTGGTAGCATGTTGTAAAATCCTAAAGTAATGAAGTGGCTTAGCAAGAAACTAAGACTTCTCACATTTGAAGTATGGGGGTTCGCAAGTTTGACTTACAAACAAGGATTTTTATTTGATAACTTGTTTGGTCATTGTTTCATTGATTAAGTGTGTAGAATCAGGTCTACATTTCTAGATTATGACAACAGATAAATAAATGTGGTTTGGAGATATATATACATAGATTTTCAAAGGAAGAATAGTTTTAAATATGTGCAGTAATAAAGACAAAAGTTTTGTTTCAAATTGTATGTAATAGTTATAAATTTTAATGGAGTAATAAACTTCGTTTTGAGAAAAGAAACAAGATTTGAATGCTTTCTCTAAGAACTATGGAATATATATTATATATATAATACATACTTGTATACATATAGACATATACATATATGATTTGTTTCCAAATATTTTGATTTTCTATGTATATTTTCTAACATATTTCTATTAAAAGCAACAGCAAAAGCACAAGTAAATGTGGTATTTCTGGAATACATATACATACATACACATTTATATTTCTTTTCATCCTGAAGGCAATTAAGCACAAGACTGAAAAAGTAGAAAAAGGTACTAAACATCCTTCAAGTTCAACTGAATATACACAAATACCTTTTCTCTTCTCTTCTTTTTTTTCCTGCAACATATAAGCTTTGGTTATATTTTACTAATAAGTTCTCAAAATTGGATTACGGATTTTACACATAAAATTGCATTAATAATTATAAAGAAACTTTTAAATCATCTTTTTTTTGTTTTAAAGAGGGTCACCTCCAGTCATCCTGATTTCTATCTGGCCATTGGACCCAGATGGCTCAGGAGAAGAAAATGAGACTGGTTGGTGACTTTGCACAGCCCTGCCTCGATGAAATCCAATTCACTTCCAAGTCACGGCATCACATCCCTGACGTTGTGGCCTTTTTTGAGAATGAAGGACAAACAGCAGTAGTAAAGTCTCTTTCTGTTAATATTAAGAGACAGAAGGGTTCATTTTCTAAGTCAGGCCTTCACAGATTCATTTTACGAATCTTCCTTCAGCCTGTGGTCAAAATACAAGGTAGTGCAGACTGTAAAGTGAGTGAGATGTAAAGACTGAAATTTTCTGAACTTTCAGATAAATTTTGGATTCCTAATTTCATGTTCTTCTTAACCTGAAATAAAGAAAACAGCCAAAAGAGCTAAAACTAGGGTCTTTTAAACGAAGTAAGGGAAATGAAATTCAGGTCACCACACAGGGCACAAGTGTCCACAAGGGGATGAAGTGGGGGGTGGGGGGAACGCAGTGAGGGAGTCTTCTCTCTCTGTCTCTCCGTCTGTCTCTATGTCTCTGTCTTTCTCTCCCCACCTGCTTTCTATACTTCTCTTTTAACTGCTTCTCACTGTCCTCAAGCAATTCATAGCTCTGACATCAGGTAAACACAGCTCTAAGTCAGCTCCATTCAACACTGTTGTTAATAACATTCTCTAATATTTGAACTGCTTTTTACCACATGAACTGCTTCTTCGAAGAATAAATTTCACAGGCTATGTCAGGCCTCAGTAAATTGCGTCGAGTCATATTCTGCAGTGCTGAGACACTTTCTGCAAGTCACTTCGAACCAGGGAAATAGTTTACTAGGAGGAACACCTCTCCACAACCATCTGCTCCAGAATTTCCAAGAGAAAATGTTTCCAAGGAGCACACTTCTACATGGGACAGCTTAGACCCAACATGAAATAAGCTGATATTATGTCAACATTTTGAATGGATCATCAGGAGCAAGCAGGCTCAAGGAGACTTTATTTTATTTAATATTGATGATCATGGTTCAGTCACTCTTAGCTTATTATTGCAGCCAATGTTTTCTGATGTTCACGTCTGCCTGTAGGAATATATGCATAAGTCCAGTTGAAAATATGCAGAGATGGATAGAATTTATGAGTGATCAAAGAGAGATATTACAGATCTATCTATGATCAAAAATGCAGACTATTAGGAAAATTTTTTTCTTTCATTTTATTATTCGGAACTCAGGGTCATACATCCTGTAAATTTTGGTTAACTAAAAGTCACTCTTATATTAACGTTATCTGACCAAAATCTATTCCATGGGATATGAAATTTTAATTAGTTTTAAGCATTCTTTAGATAAGAAGCTAGAAGAAGAATCTTAACTATCCTTGACTCCCAGGAGACATGTAAATTCTCCTCCCTAATTAACCTGTTTATGAACCCTCTAAGTGTAGTTTAATTTGTTACCTGACTTAGTTTACCAATAGAATTTGATGACATTTTTCTCTTAGATAATGGATGAGATTACGGCTCTGTTTAACCAACTTTGTTTGATTTTTATGACATTGAAGGAAGTACAGAATTATGAATCTATCTTTAACTATTACAGCCTAAGAGAAATGTACAAGATTACAATATGTAAAAGAATTATTTGCTACTATGATGTAATTTTATCTATAAGAAACTTTAACAGAATTCTTACGATTATTCAGTGCCAGCTGATCAGAGGGCGCGGCAGTGATTGAAAATAAAGAGACAGCAACAAGGGCTAAGTGAGCCTGTAGAGTCTGTACATGACTAGTTTATTGCAGCTCAGCAAGATTTCATGTAGTCAAACATATCAATACATCTCATGTGAATTCAGTAGTTCCCAGGGGAAAGTTAGTCCCAAGACAAAACATTCTTCCAAGTTCTGTGATCCCAAGCCACAGAATGTACACATCCTTTCCTAGATAACGCTACAGCTGTCCTCAAGAAACAAGTAGTAAGAAAACATGAAGATGCCAGCGAGGGGGAGGATCTGCCAATGCCCCTTTCTCACCCTCTGGATGACCTCACCTTGCTTCAGTCAATCCTTCAGTTAACTCTGGCTCTCCACAATTCAGATTCTCTCTGAGGCCTGAACCTATGCTTGAGCATAAGAAAAAAAATCTCTACTTTTAGCTCTATACTTTCAGCATTGTGATACACACATACACATGTATCTGGCAGCAGTTGTCTTCCACATGAATTCAGAGAGGAGATACTTCTCCCACAACAGATGCCAAATAAATGCTAAATAAAGGAGTAAATCAATAACTGTATGGAATTTTTGATAATGAGAAATTTTCATTTCAGAGGTCAATAATTTAGTATTAATATTAAAAGCCAAACACTATTTTGATGCTGGGGACAGAGAGACAAAAATGACAATTTCTGCTCTATCCAGAAAATGGCATATATATTTAGAAATATATATATATATATGAAATACTGGAATACATTGGAAAAAACATATAGTCTATGTGGTACTGTTTATATAGCTTGTTAAAGGATAGTATCTGTAAATTTTCTGCTGATGCGCTCGCTCTCTCTCTCTCCCCTTATCTATCTCTCCCCCCTCCCATTTCTACTCTTCTTAGCTAAGAATTGCTGCATATCCATCTGGAATTATAGCTTCTATCTATCTCTGGCTTTCTCTCTGAAGGCACAGTAAGTTTCCTATCCATAAGGACTTCTGGTCAGTTATCACAGGCTGTTGAACACCAACTCAACTAAACCAGGTCACTGAATTCTGTAGTTGTCCTTGAGTCTATGACAACACTAAATGGTCCACTGCAGCTTACCCATTGTTTGACATAGTTTGGCCATCTAGAAGAACCTGAGTCAACAGAGTGAACTGCAGGTGATCAATCTAGGTGAGGGGAATGGGGAAAGGTTCTCAAGGGGAGAGAGAAGAATATTAGAGTTCAGGGTGGATTTCCCCATTTGACAAATTCAACATTTACTGGTTAGGGGCAGCAATAAAATGTAAATGACAAACCTTTAAAATGTGCATGACAAGCCTTGGGGCCATTGTAAGTACCCAGTAACAGTGGCAGAGCCAGCATTCAAACTGTCTTCTGATGTCAAAGCCCATGTTCTTTTCACTATGACTTTCAAAGGGGACAGTCAGAGTCATTTGGAGGAGTGGAAGATGATGAGGTCCATTTGGGACATGCTGAATTTGAGGTGCCCTCCATAACTCTCTTGGTACTTTGGATTCTTGGACATTCTGCCTTGAGAACTGTCACCCTTGGGGTTCCAAGGGGAGGGCAGGAGCCAGTGGTGTACCCACAGCTGACTTACTACTCATTTAGGGCTGTATGCTAAAATATATATATATATGTAATTATCCATGTGGAAATGAAGCACCTTAGCTCTCCCTAACAGCAAATCAGGAAAACATTTACTGAGAGCATAGTCAAGGGGATACAAGACAGATGGAGACACCCAGACATGGCACATAGTTTCCGGAGGGCTCTGGGAGTTAGCACTTAAGAGCTCAACTATTGTCTCAAGAGTCGGGATTTTATACTCACTGAAATAGTAGGGTGAATCTTATCATAGTATGGCAGCTTAAGGTTCACTCCTTTGCATATCACTGGAGCACAGCAAACATTTTAGGACTGATTAATTTGCATACCAGCTGGGAGGTACATCCGTTGCTGAAAAGTACAGGGTGTCACCACAGGCTGCTTTGGTCAACATCTCCATCCAAAGGATGTTGGTCCAGAAACCTAATGTTAATCACTGAGTAGAGGAGGGGTCAAGTTTTGTTCTGTATTACACTGATCACAATCACATTCAAGGTTATGACATTCTAAACATTTACAGTGGTTATTTGCTTGTCCTCATGCCCCTCTATTCCCGCCCCCCCCCACCCCAAATTAGACTGTTAGTTCCTTGAGGGCAGACTCTTTTTGCTATGTTGTATCCCCCTCCTGACCCTTAGCTCCATGCTTAGCACATAGTAGGTACTTACTAAATGGCTGACTGACCTCAATGCTTGGGTATGTAGCTTCAAC
This sequence comes from Potorous gilbertii, assembly GCA_028658325.1. NCBI lineage: Eukaryota > Metazoa > Chordata > Mammalia > Diprotodontia > Potoroidae > Potorous > Potorous gilbertii. The sequence continues at coordinate 231,837,021 of CM053772.1, forward strand.
CATTTGTAGTCACTGCAGGATGTTAGAGATCATTTCATCAGTTTTCTAGATTTTGTCCCTTAAAAGGTGTGAGTGCAGATTGCCCTGAGGTTTCCACTCCTGGTCCCCAAGACTTCCTCTGCTAAAATCTGGGCCTTCAGGCTACAACTCCTCAATAGATTAGTAAAGCAGAACTGTCTGGTTGTTTTGTCCTCAGTGCTTAGTACATGAGCACTTAATAAATGCTTTATCCTTTATCCTTTTTGTGGAGGAGGCCCACGGAAAAGAGATCTGCCCCAGGGTTGCTCAGCTACTAGGAGGCTTATGTGGAATTAGAACCCAAGTCCTTCAATTGTAAATGACTGTAGCTGTTCTCAGCAATACAATGGTGCAAGACAATTCTGAAAGATTTATGATGAAAAATGCTATCCATCTCCAGAGAAAGAGCTGATGGAGTTTGAATGCAAATCCAAGCATACTTTTTCTTGGGTTTTGGTTTTTTTCAGGGGGGCAGTGGGAGTTTGTGTTTTCTTTCACAACAGGACACAGAGGTGTTTTGTATGACTGCATGTATATAATCTCTATCAAATTCCTTGCCATCTCAGTGTGGGGGAAGGGGGGCGAGAGATGGATAGAATTTGGAATTGAAAAAAAATTTTTTAAAGAGTGTTAAAGTTGTTTTTACATGTAATTGGGGGAAAAATAAAATATTAAATCATTCTGGAAAATAAAACAAAAAGAACCTAAGTCCTTGGACTCCATATCCATTGGACTTAACTACCAGTGGAAAACACTGAGTAATGGAGGGAAAAGGACTCAGCCTAGACCAAACATTCCCAGGAATAGCCCCAAGGAATTCCTAATCCAAGAAGGGAATCAAGAGAAGGATTCCTCTTTCCCCTTGCCATGCTGTAACTCTGAGTAGGCATATTAAGGTCTTATAGGGATCCTATAGGTCCCAAAATGTCCAATCTGCAAGAAAAAAAAATGCGGAAGCTGAGCTCTGAGCCAATAACCATTTATTAAAGGGACCTGGCCCTCTTTAATAAATAGGACCTCAGTCTTCCTCATGATTAGAATGAAATGCCCCCTTTCTCCAAGGTAATGGTTTTATGGAATTTGACAAAATGTTAGAGACATTCTAAATGATGCAAAATAAAATACAGGATTTCATTGGTTGAGAGATCGACTTATACACTGATTCTCCAGATGTATACCCTGACTCTTCAAGAAAGCATGAAGCCAATCCAATCTAAGGCTGATGATAGCTTTGAAGAATAGATGGGCAAACTGATAGCCATAAGGACAAATCATCTATATGAGCAAAAAATGAGTAGGACAAGGTCACCTGATGGCCCATTTTCCACAATGGGCAATAGAGAGAGATAACCAAGGATAGAGGGGCAAGAAAAATAGTTGGGGGAGTTTTCCCTATCATTAGGTCATCCTTTACAATGGGTTTGGTCATTTACTCATCAGGCTAAAAGAATGGAGGTCTTCTTCTAGCTAGCTTCCTATGGTTACGCAAATGAACTTATAACATAGTTTAAAGTTCTGAGATCTAAAGGCCTAATATAAGAATAATATATATTATATGTAATAACATATAATATATATTACATATATCTAACCTTACTTAATTAGCCCTGAATATAATATATATAAAATGTGTTATTACTAATGGATAAAACTGACTAAATGTGCATTAACAATTACAACAGAAATAACCACTACCCCTATAAAATCACACTGAACTGAATAATGCCAATTGAAATAAAACAGAGGTTAAATTAATCATTTGACACAATCCCTACACTAGACAGATCTTCAGGCTGTTCCCTCAGAAAATTCCCAAGATCTCCTCCTCCCCAAACTGCTCAGGGGGCAGATGGGAAGATGGAAAGATTGTGGAGTTGAGGGAGGGAGAAGGCCTACCCAATGGGTCAGGGGAGATTGAATAACAGATTCTCAGAGCTGCAGAGGTCCTTAGTGACTGTCTCATTCAGGAATCAACAAACCACGGTCCTTTCGGGCCTGTTTCTCCATGCCCAGTCAACTAAGAAAGGTTTTTCACATTTTAAAATAGTTTTACTGTATTTAAAAATGTAAAAACCATTCTTAGCACATGGGGTCCCAAACTGTTACTTGATGTTCCTAGGGCTGTACTTGGCCAGTCCTGTCAAATTACTCTATTAGGCATACAGTTATTCACAGGTTGTCAGCAACCCTACCCCCACTCCACTTTTCATACTGTGGCTACACTGTCCATGGTGTTTTCTTGGCAAAATGTTTACCATTTCAGTCGATTAAGGCAATCAGAGGTTAAATGACTTGCCCAGAGTCACACAGCTAGTGTCTGAGGCCATATTTGAATTCCTGACTCCAGGTTCAGCACTGTACTCACTGAAACATCTAGCTGCCCTACCAGCCCACTTTACCAATATAGAAACTGAGGCCCTGAAAGGGAGACTCACAGTTATAGCATGTGTGTGGCATATTTGGAAATTGTATAGGAAGCCAGGTTCCCCTAACTCCAGCTATTAAGTGTCTTGAGGTTGGATTTGAACTCAGATCCTGACTCCAGGCATAGCACTCTATCCACTGACCTAGTTGCCCCATACCAATTCATCTAGTATCCCTCAAATGAGATCTAATCAGAAAATGCAGACAAACTGAGACTTGGGAAGACCTTAACTTAGAAAGGTCAAGGTCACCCACTGCATTCTGGGCTATCACCATTGGTCTTTATCTTTGGTGGACTGGACTCTGATGACAAGAGGAGAGAGTGAGGCTGATGACAACAGGCAGCTCTGTCCCACTCATTTCCGACTCACTCACAAGTCATCACCCTTGTGATATCATGGGTCCTCTTCAGGAACAAAGGATGAACTACGAGTCGAGTATCTGCACCCTCTGTGCTGGGCTTTCAAAAGTCAGAAGGCAAAGAGAAGGCTCACCATCCCATAAAGGAAACTGACTGGGGAACTCCCCTTACATAATTATTCTAGGATAAGAGCATTAGAGAGGTTTACCTTGGGAGGGGGGGAAGACTGTTGACATTTCCTGTTCTCATCTTCCAGCTTCAATAGTTTAAGAATGTGCTTCCCAAAATTCATAATGAAGGCTCTTGAACAACATAGGGACTTAATGAATATTTGTCGCAATTGAGTATTTCATAGATCTATGATTCTGTTCGTGCAGGTACTCTTTCCAATGACAGGCTGTTACTCCTCTATAATTTGGTATAAATAGTTCTCCAGAATAGTTGTCTATCTGGCCGTACCCATTACCACCGGTCTATGTCCATGAGAGGTCATTTTGCCCAGCTATGTGCACAGTAACGGTCAGTCTGTGGCTTACACTTCCCTTGACCAAGGAAGGGGAAGGGGAAAGCAAAATGGAAGTTAGAAGTAACTATTTACAGAGCACCAGGCACTGTGCAGAGTGCTTTACAAGCATGTCACTGGATTCTCATGAGAATACTTCAAGGTAGGTCTAAAAACTCATTTTAGAGTCTGAGGAAACCAAAGCAAACAGAGGTTAAGTGACTTGTCCAGGGTCGCACAGCTAGTATGTTGTCTGAGGCTGGATTTGAACTTCCTGATTTCTGGCCCTGCCTCTACCTACTATGCCATCTAGCTGTACAAGTTGTTTGGCACAGGATACCAGAAACACTGGATAAGGGAGGTCATAGTAGCAGGAAGTGAGGCCCGCATACCAGAAATAGGTTCCTCTGCCCCAGCAGGAGGGTATATCTTTATTGGTAAAAAACAAAACAAAACAAAACAAAACAAAAAACCAACAGGAGATAGACCAATGAAAATCAATCCATTCGGCTATTTCCACAGGAAGGGCAATCCGCCCATGGCTATGAAGTCAGTATGTCCAGCTACGTCCTTGGGCAGGAAGAAGGTCATTCACTGTGTCTGGCCAGATCTGGACCAATGTCTACTGAAGCCTCCCTCCCTTGAGCGGCTATAGGGACCATTAGGCACATGGCGAGGGACACGTCGCATTACCAGATTGTGGCGATGTCCATAGTGAGGAAGAGACTGGGCAGAAGGCTGGGGAGCAGGTACAGAATCCAATGCTATATTAAAAAAAAAAAAATGGCATGAGGGATCACAAGTAATTGACTTGGTCACTTACCTCCATGCTGGGACCTTGGACAAGAAGTCCCTTTGCCCTGCAGGGCCTCAGTTTTCTCATCTATAAAAAATGGAATGATCTGACACACCTAGCTGCCCAGGCCCTTCCCGGTGTTGTTCGGTGGGTCAGAAAAGGAAGAATAAGGTTGTTAGGGTTTCAGTATTCAGCTCTCTTGGACGGAAGAAGAGGAGAAGGTCCCTCTCCTATCTTCCAGGGGCCTGAGGTGGGCCTTGATCCTTGTCAGTTTCACTCACCCTGCTCCGAGCTTAGGGAGGGAGGTGAGAAATCACACTTACCATCAGGAGGAGGTAAGGGGTCACTGAAGGGCATATAGTTGAGGGGCATGGAGCCAGGCAGGACAGGATTATCTGAGAAGAAACAGTTGTCTTGAGGGAGACCTTGAGGTGAATGGAAAGGTAAGGGTACAGGCAACGGCAGGAGTTGGGATGGTGGCAAGAACTGAGGCTGGAACTGCCTTTCCATCCAGGGCAGAGGACGATCAATCTCTTGGGCTACTGGCTCGAAGGAAAAAGACCTTTTAGTCCTCTGAGATGAACATCTCCAGGATGCAGGCTCCACAGCCCCTTGTACTGGCTGATCTAAGAAGGACCGCTCCAGGGAGGCAAATGATGACTGATTCCCACAATAAGGCTCCTGAGCTAGCCGTCTCCAGGGTGGCAAAGTCCCCTGAGGTGGCTGGGCTGGATGCCTCCAGGATGAAGCCCCGTTGGACCTTTGCTCTGGATATTTTAGGGATGACTGCTCCTCACTCCACTCCCCTGAAATGGGGGTATCAGTTCAGATACGGATAGAGAAGCCCCCGCCCCAATCTCTGTTCCAAACTTCCTTCACTTGGCTCAAGTCCCCTAGCTCTTCACTTTGACTTGTCTTCCCCTCCTCTCGCCCACATCTTCCCTCCTAGATTACCTTTACCTTAACTGTCAAATTCAATGCCCTTTATTTTAGTCCTTTCTGACCTCTGTGCTTTTGACCAAACTGGGCTCACTCCTTCCGGATCGTCCTAAATCTAAATTATATCCCACTCGAATCTCTCTCCAAATTGTAGCACCACAACTCCTTGGTAGGCATTTCTACCCTGATTCCAAAACTGAACAGTCTTTCCCCTAAAAAGCCTTTTCCTAATCTTCTGGCTTTCTGATGATGGCACCATTTCTCAGTCTAGCCTCTGAGCTGCCTTTCATTTTTCCCTTTCCTTAACAACCAATCGGCTGTCAAATTCTGACAATTCAACCTTGGTAATGTCTCTCTCCAATCCCTCTTCTCTTCTCCATTTAACAATTACCATCCTACTTCAGGCCCTCATCTCCTTTCACCTGGATGCTATTATAATTGATATTCCTGATTTTAAGGATCTTTCACACAAGTATTAACACCGCTGAATAGTTCATAATCTGTATCTAGATCTTCTATCCCCACTAGACTGGAAACTTCCCAAGGGCAGAGTTTGACTCTCCATGGCTAGGTATCCTTCTCAATGCTCTGACCAGATTTCTGTTACCTCTTTCACATCACAACTTGGCCAATCAAAGTTTTGCTATACTGTGGGTTGGCATAAGAAATTACATGGGAATTTGGGGGATGAGTTTTACAAAAGCTTCAGATGATACATGAAGGCCAGTCAGCAAGTGACACAGAGCCAATGACCAAATAACTTAATGCAAATTTTACAATAAGGTACTGTAAACACCCCATAAAAGAAAAAATTTAGTCTTCTCTGGTACAAAGAGAGGGCCAAAAAATTTTATGCAGACTTTCCAGATGGGGGGGCACTACACCCCTGACCCTTCAATGCGGAAGGGATAACTGCACTACTGGGGATCTAGTAGAAACATGATGTGTGGTGTGGTACGCGGGAAAGAAAGGCTGAATTCTGGCTCTGCCACCTGTTACCTTTATGTCTTTGAGACATAAACCCTTGTAGGTTTAAATTTTTGGATCGCGCATAACAGAGGTTGATACATTACCTCACGATCTATTTTTTTTTCTGATGGAAACATGCACCCACTGCTTCCCCTCTGGAGCCTCTTTATCTCCCCCATTCCCATTCTGAGGTCACTCACCAAGAGGAGCGCTGCGGCGGGGAGCCTCCACACCCCAGGCTTCGGCCACATGAGCCAGCAATAGCTGTGAGAGGTGGCGGTGGGCATGCTGGTCCCAATGGATGCCATCCAAACGCCGATGCCGAAATGCATGTCGGAAGTGGAAATGCAGGTCGAGCACATCGAAGTGGTGCCCGTCTGCCAACATCGAACAGTAGAAATTGGCTTCCACCACATCGGCACGGAGAGATCCCGTCACTGACTGCAGCTGAGGAATGCACAACAGACTCAGGTCCCTCTTCCCCCAAAAGCAGAGCTGGCATGGCATAGACACAGATATGAAGAGGGGTGAGAGAACCCCAGCCTTCTCACCTCAGGCAGCAGAAAGCCTCCTGTAAGGCGGTCACCCAATGGCATGGCCAGAGTCCAGACTAGAAGGCAGGAGGAAGGTAGTATTTGTTCCATCCTTTCAAATAAACGTTCCAAGTTTTCCTGGTAACTTCTAATGGCATCACCACCATACCTAAAGGCCAAGATACACATGTACGGGCAGATTCAGAGTCTTAGAAAGAATCAAGGTCTATATGGGAGGATGCTCCCTATAGGGAATACCTAAGTATCCAAATCCTGCTACACCTGAAAATGTCACAGAAACAAAAGGATGACAGGTTAAGGGGTTTGTATTCGAATTCCAGATAAGAGGGATGGGAAAGGCAAAAGAGACAGCCTGACTGTATACCCCTCTCTCTTCTCACCTGGAGAGGTCCCAGAGGCAGGAGTTTATGATGACCAGGTCAGGAGATGGCCCATGCTCTAACTCAGTCAGGACATCTTCCACATAAGCAGAGTAAACTCGGGTGAGAAAGTAGAATCGTAGGAGGTGGTGGCCTGAACTGGACAGGAACTGGCGAACCTCACGATAATGAATCCCATTGTGTAACTCGTCCAGCTGTCCCCCTGCCACCAGGCGGTCCTTCTCGAAACTTAGCTCCCCCTAATCCAGACACAGATCTTACAGCGGCAATAGACCCTCTCCCCCTATTTCCCAAACAGGGGATCCACCAGCCCCAGCCAGCCCAGGGATAGGATAGGAGACACCCTGGTCAACATCCCTACACACATGCCCAACGATCTCCACCCCCCCCCAGGCTGTTCCCACCAAACCCAGGGGCCTTGGGTTAATTCCTCCTTCACCTTGGCCTTGAGTTGGGCTTCGGTCAGCAGGGAGTCTCTCTGCAGCAGAAGCACCAGGTCCTTGTACACGGCCCTCTGGACTGGGGAGAGGAGGAGGAGACGGTGGAGGAGGCGTCCTCCTGCACACCCCGCAGCCCTCCTCCCCCAGCCCCTCTGGAGCGGGCAGTGAAGGCCGCAGATAAGGGTGGATACACCCGGGCAGAGG
>CM053772.1:231844707-231913316 GCA_028658325.1 Potorous gilbertii
GAGCGGCCAGGGGCAGATGCGGGGAGGGCAGGAGCGGCCAGGGGCAGATGCGGGGAGGGCAGGAGCGGCCAGGGGCAGATGCGGGGAGGGCAGGAGCGGCCAGGGGCAGATGCGGGGAGGGCAGGAGCGGCCAGGGGCAGATGCGGGGAGGGTAGGTGCGAGGAGGGCAGGTGCGAGGACGGCAGGGGCAGCCAGGGGCAGGTGCGGGGAGGGCAGAGCAGATGCGGGCAGGGCAGGCGCGGGGAGGGCAGAGCAGATGCGGGCAGGGCAGGCGCGGGGAGGGCAGAGCAGATGCGGGCAGGGCAGGCGCGGGGAGGGCAGAGCAGATGCGGGCAGGGCAGGCGCGGGGAGGCAGGGGAAGGGCCTCCAACTCACTGGAGTCTCCCAGGACAACCACAAACTTGTTGTGCAGCAGCTGCCGGACCTCGGACGAGAAGAAGTGCACCATGGTGCCGCGGGCGGCCAGGGGCCGGGGGCGCGGGGCCGAGCTGGGCCGGTGCGCAGGAGGCGAGGGAGGAGGGGCCGAGCGGGCTCCCCAGACCTGGAGGAGGAAGGGGGCAGGTAGTGGCGGGGTGGAAGGGAGCCTCGGCCGCTGCCCTCCCGGCCGGGATGGAGGCGGCCCTCGGGGCGGGCTCGGTCTCCCCTGGGGCGCGGGCTCGGTCTCCCCTGGGGGGCGGGCTCGGTCTCCCCGGGGGGGCGGGCTCGGTCTCCCCGGGGGGGGGCGGGCTCGGTCTCCCCGGGGGCGCGGGCTCGGTCTCCCCTGGGGGGCGGGCTCGGTCTCCCCTGGGGCGCGGGCTCGGTCTCCCCTGGGGGGCGGGCTCGGTCTCCCCTGGGGCGCGGGCTCGGTCTCCCCGGGGGCGCGGGCTCGGTCTCCCCTGGGGGGTACAAGGGCCTCAGCCGCCGTAGGTAACACTCCGGGGGCTCGGCCTCCCGCGCACTCACCGACGGGCAGCTCCAGCTTCGCTCGGTCCGCGGCCCTCGGAAGAGTCCGGCCCCCACGTGCCGGGGGCGCCCCGGGCCGCCGCTCACCCCTGCGGAGCCAAAGAGAGGGGGGAGATCCGGGAGGGCCGCCTGGAGGCGGAGGAGGCGAAGGAAGCCGCGGGGAGGGGGAGGGGACGGCCCGGAAAGGGAGGGCAGGGGAGGGAGGGAGGGGCTTTCGTGGCCCCCAGTTCCCCTCCCGCGCGTCGGGTCCTTCCCTAAGCCTTCCCTCGGGCGGATTATCTGCTCTGCCGGACCATTGGTGGGGACTCGGGGCCGCCCGGGCCTCGGCCCTGGATTCGAATGCAGCCGCTGCCGTCCCGGGCAGACTTTCCCGACGGCGCGCCCGGGCTTCGCCCTCCCGGACCCGGGGCGGGGGGGGTCTGCGGGGCAGGCCGCGCTCGCGGCCCCTCCCCCCGTGCGGCCTCCCCCGGCCCCGGCCCCCCTCCTACGGCACGGCTCCCTTCCCCCACGGCCGGGCGCGGCCCACTTGAGGACGCGAGCACTCGGGAGTTTTATTTAAGACGAACATTTTTCAGGCGCTGAGCCATAAAGGACCTTCTCTTTATTCACCGCACTAAAGAACCGAAAACGAAACTTAATTTTTTAAATGCAGCCGCGTTAAGGACCGATTCTCCTTTGCACTAGCGTCCCCCCTTCGGCCCTGCTGGCCCGCGACCCCCGGGATCCCCGGGCTCCAAACTTGGGGCCCTCAGCGCTGGGGGAGGGGAGGGGGTGCACGCCCGGGGAGCGGACGCCTCGGGCTGCCCCCGGGTCTATCTACCCCTTCCTCGGGGGCGCCTCCTCCACGAAGCCCTCCTGATTTTTCCCTGCTACGCCTCACTGCACCCCCTGCACGGGGTCATAGCTCTCATCCCTCTCCCTCGTGTCGATCCTAGTCATGGGTGTACGATCCACGGGCGGAGCCCGGGGTCACAGCTAGCCGCGTGCTCTCCCTCCGCGTTACCTGGGGGGCCAGCACGCAGCAGGTGCCGAATAGAATGGAATGGAGGGCGGGTCTGGGGCTGGGTGAGCGGGGGTAGGCGGGCTCGGCGGGGAGGGGGTAGGTGAGGGGGGGGAGCCGACGCCGGGGTGGAGGCGGGGTCATTAGGAGGGCGGGGCCGAGACGGTGCCCACAGAGGTGATGGCGTCCTCGGCGTCGCCACGTGACAGGTACGGGCGGAAGCGGAAGTTGAGCAGCAGGGAAAAGAGGAAGGGTCGGCGGTTCGGAGCGGAGCGGGCCCCCCCCGAGGTGTGGGGCGATCCGGGCGCCGCCATGGACTGCTACACCGCGGACTGGAACCCTCTCGGGGAAGCGGCCTTCTATCGGTGAGCGCGGGTCCCCGGGCCGCTTCCTCGAGCGGCCCCTCCCATCCGCGTGCGGGGGCCCCGATCCTCCGAGCGCCGCCTTCGCCTCCCATGCACCCCGATCCCTTCCCCCACGCCCGCCCGCCTCTCGGCGCCTCCCCCACCCCGTGCTGTGCTTTCCTTCTCCAGCCCCTGGTTAACGCCCCTCCCCTCCCCCCTGTCCCTCCAGCCCACGGGTCACGCGACCGTCCTGGAGGCGTCCGAGCGCGGACAGCCCTGCGTGGGCGAGGGGCAGGGGTTCCTAATGGACCCCTTCTCCGGAACCGTCTTCTCTCACGCATCCATTTTTTAAAGACAAGAGAGCCCATGATGTTAAAGTGCCAGCCATTACAAAAATGAAAACAAGTTCCTTTGCCCCCCGAGTTGAAGGCTGTCGGGTCCAACCAGTACCTGCCCGTGAATCCTAGTCCGTAAGGCCCCATCGGCCCTCGCACCGCGCCTGGCCGGCCTCCAGCCTACCTCCCCACCCTCTGGGTCCCCCTCTCCCGCCCTCCGCGTGCCGGGCGCGCTGACCTGTTGGCTGTGTCCGGCCCACGACCCTCCGTTCATCCGTTCATCTCCCGCCGTGGTGTCTGGGCGCTGCCGGGCTCCCTTGCCTGGAATGCCCTCTTGCCAGATGTCTTGTTTCCTTCGAATTTTTGCTCAAGCACCACCTTCTTGGTGAAGCCTTTCCTGATCTTTCTCCCCCACCCCATTTATCTTCATAGGTTTTGTAGGTATTTATTTACATATGTGTTGTCTTCTATAAAATGTAACTTCCTTTAAACAGAGTAGCCATCTAATCGATGCTTGTTGATTGGTATCTGGAGAGTGGTTGGTTCAATAGCTTTTGCTTATATGTTTCCAATAAGGGAACAACCACTGCCTTCAGAAGACGTTCATTCCACTTTAAAGGATAATTGTGTATTTTGGGGAAGTTCCATCCCAGTGTGGTACAGTCAACAGGCACTTATCAAGTACCTCCGGTGGGCTGAGTGCTAGAGCTCAAAGAGAAGCACACATTTTCTGTCCCAGTTCTCAGGGAGCTCACCATCTGATGGGGGAGACAACTTAGAAATAACTGGGTACGGAAAAAGGAACACGCAGGATAAATTGGAGATAATCTCAGATAGCTAGAAATAACTGCATTTGAATTTGGGGAGAACTGATTCACTTGTGACACTAACTAGGTGACTATGGGCGAATCACTTAAATGCTCTAAACTTCAGTTTCCCTTTCTGTGAAATGGGAATGATGATAGTACCTGTTGTACCTTACATAAAAGTGTGGTAGTTTGGTGTTTTCTTGAGGGGCTAGGGAGGTTGCGAAGAGAGGGATTGCCATGTTACAGTGTTGATTTATGGAGCTTAGAGTCTGTTATAACTCCCAGATCTTTCAGATGAACTGCTGTCTAGCCATTCCTCCTCCTAAAATTTTTTTAAAACTCAGGTGTAAAGCTTTGCACTTATCCCTATTAAATTTCATATTATATGTTGGGGTTATGAATATATAATATTGCATATATTTTTAAATGAATGAATTCAAAAGCATTCCCTAAGTGCTATGGGCCGTGTACTATGCAAATTGATAGGGATGTAGGAAGAAAACAAACAGTCCAGACCCTGCTTTCAAGAAGTCCCCGTTCTAATAAGGAAAGACAACTCATAGAGGATGCCTCAACCACTGAGCAGATGGAAAAGGCCCAGTGGTTCTTAGGGTATCCTGGCAAAGCATATGGTAATGTATCTTTTTTTTAATGTTTTTTTCTAATGATAAAAATATATTTTTCTGATGTAGACTCATTGGACAGTGCCAGGGACTTTGGAGGCAAGGACTTTATCTTTTGAGTTTTGAGCAGCTGAGTTGCTGAGGAGGTGGGAGCTACATTACCTGTAGAAGCCAATACTAAACCCCTAAAATGACCCCAAGATCAGGTCTTTACAAGATTTTTCCTCTGAATGATGGCTTTAGGGATGTGTAGGAAGCAAATATGCATGCATCTTTCTAGGATAAATTTGCAAAATATAAACTCTCTTCCTCAAAGACAAAATCAAAATATTTATTGATACCAGAAAGCCAATTCCACCATGGTAACAATAAAGTTTGAACACATTACCTATAGAGGGAGGACTGCCATCCCTGAACCTTCTAGGCCTGCAAATAAACAAGCTCCCCACAGCCAAAATTACTCCCTCATGCTAGCTGCTCTGCCTTAACACTTTCTCAGCTCCAAACTTTCTGTTCCACCCATTGAGCAAGCTCCTCCCATTACGGACTTCTTGTGATTTATGCTGTGGGCTGGGCCAAAGCCCAAAGCATGTCACACGGGCCTATTAAAGATCTTCAAATTCCCTTAACATTACATGGCCCTAGGGGCCACAGGTGTTCCTGAGGTTCTTGGGAACTAGGCCATGCACTGCCTACGCCAGGGGTGGGGAACCTGTGGCCTTGAGACTACGGGTTCCCCAGGCCTGGCCCAAACTCGTGTTTGAGGGGAGGTGTTGCAGAAGGAGATGGTACCATGACCTGCCTGGCAATTGCCTCCTCCTGTGTCTCTCTCAGGACCGATTGTTGCTTTGGGAGTCTTGGTGTTGCAATGGTGGTAAGGGAAAAATAGGAAATGTTGTAGGAACAGAATTGAAAAGACCCCTCTACTCTTCGGATGTGAGGTGAAGAGGAGTAAAGAGGGGAAACTGATTCCCTGATCGACCTAGGTAACTATGAGGATGGCGGCTCCTTCAGGGGAACTATGGAAGTTTGGAGGATAAGAGGGTTTGGGACTGGGAGGGGGAGGAAGTAGTGGCCCCTAGCATTCTCCTTGCTCTCCAGACCGGGCTAAGCCCTGGCTTGAAGTTGATCCAGGCCTGCCTCCTTTGCTTGCCCCAGAACTAAGTGGCAAGCAAGGATTATTGTTGGGGGACCCTGGAATCAGTGATTGTCTGAGAGAGAAGGACCAGGAAACAATAGTTTTAGGAATCAAAGCCTCTTCATCCCCCTCCAGGCTTCTTGGTGATGTCAGCCCTCCAAGCATGACGCTTAGACTGGTTCAGCTGAATGCACCATAGATCAAGTCGGCCTAGTCATCTCTGATGGAAAACACAGCCCAACCAGTAGAGTGGTTGTAATTGCTGTCTGAGTTTGTTTTACCAAACCATTTTGCTTGGTTACGAAGGATGCCTTGGCGATAGGAAAAGAGGCAGTGATTTGTTGATAGATGTTGCTGCAAATCATGCTTATCCATACAAAGAGACATTTTAAAACTATATTTTATTATATTTTGAGCACAGACTCAAAAGTTTCTAAATTACCTCTGGGCAATAGACAAGAGTTTTTCCAAGGACTTATATAGTTTTATGAGGAGAAAAAACAATACAATTAGGATTTAGCATTTCAAAGATAGGCTTGTAAAATTTATGGCAGGCAAATGAGGAGGATGGAGGTTTACATGTCACAGCAGCAGAAGGGGGAAGATTACATCTGCTACATTGATACAGGAGTTGGTCTAGCGAACCTTAAAACAGAGCCAGGGTTCTTTTCTTTTACACCAACCAGTTAACCAAATTGTGTTAATTGTGCTACATCTCATAGCCTCGGCTGGCTACAGAGAAAATGGCTGTGCTAGAGCTAAATACAAAGGAAATTAAAAAAAAAAAACCCACAACACCTCACAACAGTAAGTAGGGAAGAGAAGAAGAATGTATTTTAAATGAATGTGATAGAAAAACAAAAGACATCAATAAAAAATTATTATTTTATTAGTTTGAGCCCAAAGTTCTAATCGCTTGAAGTCTTTTTGGATCCTGTGCTAAAAGGCAGCTCCTCCAGAACTGATTAAGTTTTCCTTGTGAACATTTACACCTCACAACATCCCTGATTCTCCCTGCATGGTGTTAGTAGTGCCCCTTAGTTTGGTGTCTCTTAACAAAATGATGAGCTTTCTGTCTCTGCCTTTATCTAGGTCAGTAATTAAAAATGTTGTAAAAGCCTGCCATTAACACAGATCCCTGGGACTTCCCACAGGACACTTGTTTCCAAGTTGACCATAAGCCCTTAGTAGCAGTACTGTCCTATAGTCTTTGTCTTTCTCTTGCCCATAAGAACAATTGACTTTTTCAAATGATTTGCTAAAATCTAGGGAAACTACATAAAACTTCCTGTATCTGTAATTTTGCCAGTTTGAGTAACCTGTTCAACAGGTGCCTCATCCATGCCTTCTCCTCCTATATATAACTCTTACATATTGTCTGTTATGAATCCCTGAATTCCGTATTCTTGACATTTCATGCAGACCAGCAGCAACCCCAGGCTGTCTGTCCTTTCTTTCTCACCATATGGCAGCCTTCCATTTTGAAACATATATTTGTTTCTCTGTTGATGTTCTTCTTGGTTGGTCATGTGTTGCCGCACTGGGTATCTTTCAGGTACCCTGTGGTTCTTTCTCAACTTGAAGGGTTCTTTGAAGACTGTGGTATTGCATAACTCATAGCCACAAGATTGTAGGTTTAGAGTTGGAAAGAACACCAAAGATCAATTTTAGAAGTGAGGAAACTGAGGCCCAGAGAGGTCAAGGTTACACAGGTGGTTAATGGCAGAGCCCAGATTCTAAACCAGGTCCTCTATTCCAAATATACCCCTTTTTCTATTTCCCAAAATGTTTCCCATTACAGTTTGAAAGAATATTATTGTTAAAAAGGTGGACCTTATTCAGGAAGATGTTTAGCATCATTAGAATAAGTTCAACAAAATTTCCTAATTTTCAGTTTTAGTCCTAGTGTACTGACTATGCAGTGACCATCCAAGGTGCATGATTTGTGTCCCCAACTCCCTGTGTCTTCTGATTGGTTTCATGGCAGAGCTTAGACAATCTCATTCTTGACTCACCTGTTTTGTCCTGTGACAATCGGTCAGTAGACCAAATGATTGTTAGGGATATGGAATTCACTTAGGGAGTCCTGCAGTATTCCAAAGGTTTGAGGCAATCCCTACAATCCAACATCCAGGGACACCTGGAGGACCTTGATATGAATTCTGAGCCAGACCTCCTCATTGACAACAATGAGCGTCTTTGATAAGGTCGCCTTGTTTTTCCTTCTCATGATAGTAAATGATAGAGGGTTGGGGAGCAAAATTATCTCCTATCTTCTTCGAGGATTTTTTTGTTTTGTTTTTGCTTTTTTAAGTCATAGTTGGAAATTTTTTTTTATTTTATTTCTTTTACTCTGAACTTAAACAATAAAACAAGCATTTCCATAATATAGTTGAATAGAAAAAATAAGGTGATTATACATGAAACTGCAAATCTGTTATATACGACTTGCTATTCCTTTAAATATGTAATAAAGTTAGCATATAACTCCCCCTTTTTTCTTCCCCTTTACCTCCACCCTCGAAATGGCTACCATTAGACATGTGTGTGTGTGTGTGTGTGTGTGTGTCTGTGTGTATCATTCTATATATACTTCTGTTATTTATCAGTTCTTTCTCTGGATGCAGATAGTGTCTTCCTATGTACTTTGTATTTAAGTTGAGTATTTATAATAGTCAAAATGACTTAGTCATTCAGAGTTGTTCTTAAAGTAATGTTGTTGTGACTGTACGCCACATTCTCTTGGTTCTACTCATTTCACTCCTCATTATTTCCTGCAAGTCTTTCCATGTTTTTCTAAAATCAACCAATCATAGTACAATAGTATTCCATCATAGTAATATAAGACAACTGGTTTGGCCATTTCCCAGTTGATGGGCATCCCCACAGTTGCCAGTTCTTTGCCACTATGAAGAGAGCTGCTGTAAATATTTTAGAACATAAAAGTTCTTTTCTTTTTTCTCTAATCATTTTGGGAAACAGACCTAGTGGTAGTATTACTGGGTCAAAAGGTATAGGCAGTTTAATAACTCTTTGGACATAATTCCAGATTGTTCTCCAAAATGGTTGGACCAGTTCACAGTTCCACCAACAGCGAATTAGTGTCCTAATTTTTCACATCCCCTCTAACATTTGTTGCTTTATCCTTCAGTCATTTTAGCCAATCTGATAGGTGTAAAATTATATCTTAAGGTTGTTTTAATTTGCATTTCATGATTTAGAGCCTTGTTATTTGACTGTAAGTTGTTTTGATTTCTTCATTGGAAAACTGCCTGTTAATAATATCCTGTGACCATTTATCAGTTGAGGAATGACTCATTCTTATAGATTTGACAAAGTTCTTTATATAGTTGAGACATGAGACTTTTATCTGAGAATCTGTCTATAAATTCCCTCCCCCCCTTATTTTTCTGCTTTCCTTCTGATCTTGGCTACATTTCCTTTATTTGTGCAAACCATTTTTAATTTAATGTTATAAAAATTGTCCATTTTACACCTTTCACTGCTATCTCTTATTTATTTGTAAATTGTTCACTTAGCCATGTCTGATAGGTATATTCTATGTTCTTCAAATTTTCTTATTATATCTCACTTTACATTTATGTCATGTATCCATTTTAATCTTTTCTTGGTAAATAGCATAAGATACTGTTCTATGGTCAATTTCTACCATGCTGCTTTTCCCAACCATTTTTTTTATCAAATAGTAAATTCTCATCCCTAAAACAGAAATTTTCATACTTGTCGAAGATAAGTTTACTATGTTTATTTTCTGCAACAAATTGTATGCCTACTGTGTTCCACTGATCCACCTTTTTATCTCTTAGCCATAACCAGATAATTTTGTTAGTTATTTACTTATAATGTAATTTAAGATCTGGTACTGTTAAACCTCCTTTCTTTACTTTTTTTTTTTAGTAGTTCCATTGCTATTCTAGACAATTTGATCTTCCAAATGAATTTTCTTATTTTTTTCTAATTCAGTAAAATAATATTTTGGTAATTTGAGATGGCATTGAATATATAAATTAGTCAGGATACAGTTGACCTTGTTATTATGTTTGCCCTGCCTACATTTACAATTAATATTTTTCCAGTTATATAAATAACTGGATATCTGATTTTATTTGTATAAAAATTTTTTTTCATAGTTTTGTTTATATAGTTCCTAGGTTTGTTTTGGCAGGTGTACTCCCAGGTATTTTATACTCTCCAGAGTTATTTTAAATGACGTATCTTTTACTGTCTCATTTTGCAGACTTCTGTTTGTAATATATAGGAATACTGATGATTTATATGGATTTACTTTCTATCCCGCTACTATTATTGGTTTTTTAATTAAATTATTTTGTTATTTACTGTTCTACAATCACTTTCATATATCTTAGACTTTTGTTTTTCCTCCTACCCCCTCATTCCTCCCTCCCTCCCCACTCCCTCCTTGAGACTGCATACAATCTTATACAGGTTCCACATGTGCATTCCTATTAAATTAAATATATGTTGCATAGAAGAATTAAAGTGAATGGGAGAAACCATAAAACAAAACATAATACAAAAGAAAATGGTCTGCTTCTATCTGCAATCCAGTTCCATAGTTCTTTCTCTGAATGTGGAAGGTGTTTTGCCTCAAGAGTCCATTGGAAATTTTTTAAGTCCTTGCATTACAATGAAGTACTAAGTCTACCAGAAAAATTCCTCGCACACTGTGGTGTACACAGCAACAGCTGTGTACAAAGTTCTCCTGGTTCTGCTTCTTTCCCTCAGCATCAGTTCATATAAGTCCTTCCAGGCCTCTCTGAAGTCTTCCTGTTCATTTCTTATAACAAATAGTATTCCATTACATTTATATACCACAACTTGTTCAGCCATTCCCCAGTTGATGGGCATCCCCTCAATTCCAGTTTTTGGCCGCCACAAAAGAGTTGCTATAAATGTTTTTGTACATGTGGGACCCTTTCCCATTTTAATGATCTCTTTGGGATACATCCTAGAAGCGATATTGCTGGGTCAAAGGGTATGCACATTTTTGTAACCCTTTGGACATAGTTCCAGATTGCTTTCCACAATGGTTGGATCAGCTCACGAATCCACCAACAAAGAATTAGTGTTCCAACTCTCCCACATCTTCTGCAATATTTATTATCTTCCTGTTTTGTCATGTTAGCCATTCTGATAGGTGTGATGTGGTACCTCAGAGTTGTTTTGATTTGCACCTCTCCAAAATCAATAAACCTCTAAATCAATAGTGATTTAGACAATTTTTATATGACTATAGATATCTTTAGTTTCTTCCTCTGAAAACTCCCCGTTCATATTGGGGAAAGACTTATATTCTTGTACATTTGACTCAGTTCTCTATATATTTTAGAAATGAGGGCTTTATCACAGACACTAGTTGCAAAAATTCCTTCCCAGTTTTCTGCTTCCCTCTTAGTCTTGGTTACGTTGGGTTTGTTTGTGCAAAAACTGCTAAAATTACTGTTTCGACTAACCTTGTAGTTGAGTCTTTGGGATTTTCCAAGTATATCATCTGCAGAAAGAGATTGTTTTCATACCGTTCCCTCTTCTGATTCCTTCTATTTCTTTTTCTTCTCTTATTGTTAGGATTCTAATGCAATACTGAATAACATTGGTGACAGTGGGCATCCTCCTTTCACCCCTGATCTTACTGGGGAGAGCTCTAGCTTTTCCCCATTACAAATCGTGCTTGTGATGGCTTTAGGTAAATACTTTTTATCAATTTAAGGAAAAGTCCATTTATACCTATATTTTCAAGTGGTTTTTAATAGAAACGAGTCTTGAACTTTATCAAAAGCTTTTCCTGCATCTGTGGATATAATCATGATTTTAAAAACATTTTTGTTATTGATATAATCAATTGTGTTAATAATTTTCTTTCTGTTAAGCTGGGGGGTCCAAAGGCAAAAGACTGTCATTACTAGGGTAGTTTAAAAGAAAGGTTGTTTCTTACATATTATATATGTATGAATTATATATTATATTCTTATATAACAAAAACAAAACACTCCCTGCCCTCAAGGAACTTATGTTCTACCACAGAGAAACATATGTACTCAGATAATTCAGTGAAGTTTTTTTAATGCAGCTGTGATTTCATTGGTTCTTCCAATAAGGAGACTCCCTTTGCCATGTAGATAGCAAATTGGCACCTACTCTGCAGCTTAGTTTTAGAGTTGTGTGAACCTATAAAAATATTTATAGCCACTCCTTTTGTGGTGACAAAGAATTGGAAATTGAGGGGATGCCCATCAGTAGGGGAATGGCTGAACAAGTTGTGGTAGATGGATGTAATGGAATACTATTGTGCTGTAAGAAATGATGAACAGGCAGGCTTCAGAAAAAACTGGAAGTACTTATATGAACTGATGCTGAGTGGAATGAGGAAAAACAAAAGAACATTGTACACTGTATCAGCCACAGTGTGTGATGACTGACTTTGATAGACTCTTTTTAGCATTACAAGGATCTAAGACAACTCCAAAAGACCCATGATGGAAAATGCTGTCTACACCCAGAGAAAGAACTATGGAGTTCAAATGCCAATCAAAGCATATTCTTTGCTTTCTTTTTTTTCTTTCTCATGATTTCTCCCATTGGTTCTACTTCTTCTTTACAACATGACTCATGTGAAAATAGGTTTAATATTAATGTACATGCTTGCTGTCTTGGGTGGGAGGAGGGGAAAGATGGGGAGAAAACTTGGAACTCAAAATCTTATGGAAGTGAATGTTGAAAACTTAAATAAAAAAATTTTTTTTTAAATAGAGTTGTGTGTACCCCTAAGAGTTTAAGTGATTTGTCCAGGGTCACACAGCTAGAATGTATCTGAGGTGGGCTTCAAGCTCAAATCTTCCTGGCTCTAAAACCATCTCTATCCATTAAGCCACACTACCTTTCAAATGCAAAGTGTGTCCAAATAAATACCAAGTCTTGGGGGTAGAGGGTGGAAACATAAAACCTCAAGGAATCAAGAAAGACTTTTTTTGGAGTTAGAACTTGAGCTCAGTCTTCAAGAAAGGGAGGTGTTCCAAGAGGGAACAGGAGGGAAAATTGGCATGGGGAACAGAGATGGGAGTATGCTGGCAGTTCTGGGCAGTAGTTAATAGACCCGTTTGGCCAGAATGAAGGAACTGATGCGAAATTGGTGTAGAAAAGTAGGTTGGAGGTGGATTGGAAAGGACTTCAGATGCCAGAGAGGATTTAATGTTTCATGTTTTATTTGAGAGGCAATAGGGAGACACTGAAACCTTTAGAGCCTGGATGTGATGTGATGTGATTAGTGCTTTGGAGAGACTGACTCTGGGGAGGCCAGTTAAGAGGTGTCGCAGTAGCTCGCGTGAGGAGGCTTAACCTGGGGAAGAGACAGGGAGGAGAGGTATAATAAAGATTTGGCATTTGACTTACTGCGAGGGATGAGGGAGAAGGAATAGTCAACAATCATTCTGAGATTGCAAACCACAGTGACTGGTAGTAGGACAGTCGTGTCCTCAACCAAAATAAGAGAGTTGGATGATGAGGCAGATTTTGTGGGGAATATATTTTGAGCCTTTTGAATTTGAGATGTCTCTGGGGCACCCAGGTGGAAAATCAAACTGACAAATAGAGATGTGGGCCTGGAATTCAGGAGGGAGATGAGAGCTGATTCGTTTAGGAATTAGCTGCATGGAGGTGATGGTTAAATCCATGGGAGTTGAGAATACCAAGGGAAAGATGTAGAGACCAGGGTCTGGGAGAGAACCATAGGACATATCTTCATGTGGAAGGGCAGGAATATGACTGGTAATCTGGCAAAGCAGGCCAAGCATGAGCAGTTCGACAGAAAGGAAGAGAAGCACATGTGAGCCTTGCCCAGAAGATGCCAAGGACGAGAATATACAGAAAGAGAAACTGATCAAAAGTGCCCAGTGCTGCATGGGGGGCAGGAAGGAGTAGACTGAGACAATTCAGAGCTCATTAGCCATCGTAGTGAGAGGAGGGCTTAAGGAGGGACAGACTTTTCTAGGACTTTGTCTGTGGAAGGGCTGAGGCCCAGAGAGGTGACCTGACATGAGTTCGATCACACAGAGCAGCAGCAGCAAATTGCCAGCCTGCGTGTGGTCATTTCAGATTTGCGTAGCACTTTATAATATTGTGTTCTTTGTTCCTCACAATAATTCTGCGAAGTAGGATTTTACAGTTGAGGAAACTAAGGCAAATAGAGGTAAAATGACCTGCCAAGGGATCGCACAACTAGGAAATGTCTGAGGCAAGGTTTGAACTCAGATCTTCTGACTCCAGGTGTGGCACTCTATCTATGACACCATGGTACTTCCTAAAATAACTCTTTACATTTATGATGTTTTTTGGTTTTTTTTTAAGCTTTAAAGAGCTGTATTCTGAAGCCCTGAGATATATTGATCTTGTTTGAGCCAGGCAGAGGATAATGCAGAGAGCTTCTGAGAACCTCAATATTACTGCCAATAGTAACGTGTGATACAGTGGATAGAGCACTGGGCCAGGAGTCAGGATGACCTGAGTTCAAATCCAGTTGCAAACATTTCTAGCTGTGTGATTCAGGGCAAGCCACTGAACTTTTGTCTGCCTCAGTCTCCTTAACTGTAAACTGGGAATAGTAACAGCACTTACCTCCCAGGGTTCCTGTGAGGATTGTATAAAGTAATAATTGTGAAGCATTTGAAGTAGTGCTTGGCACATAGTGGGGACTATATAAATGCTTGTTCCCTTTTTTTCTCCCCTTGCCCCATATGTAGGGGCAGCTTTTTTTCCTATCTCTTCAGTTGCTTTCTTCTGTGCATGAAGGGCCATTCTATCCTAGGCAGATTCTCCCCCTTGAGGAGGACAGGTCTAAGTCAACTCTTCTGCCTTTCTCCTTAAGTAGTCTCTGCTCTCTCAGCTAGGTCTCTCAGCTTTCTGTTCTCTAAGCTCCTCCTTCCAAACCTTGCATCCCTTGGAGTCTCTTCCCTGACGTCTTTGGAGCTTAGTAGACTCAGGGAGTCTTCTCCCCTAACCTTACTACCATGACACTGATCTTGGCTCTTTTCTGTTTATGGCAGGAAGTTTGAGCTGTACAGCATGGACTGGGACCTGAAGGAGCCCCTCAGAGACTGCCTGGTAGCTGCAGCTCCTTATGGGGGCCCCATTGGTATGGGCCATTCTGAGCCTGTTGCCCCATTGGCTTCTGGTGGTCTTTTTTTCCTCCATCCCAAACCCCAGAAAATCCTTCTGACTTTCCAGTCTAGGGGAGATTGTGTCTCAGAATGGGGTAGGTCCCAGGGCAAGGGCATGGGGTTGCATCTGGGTAATACTCCCTTTTTGTAGCTCTGTTGAGAAACCCTTGGAAGAAAGAGAAGTCACCCAGTGTTCGACCATTGCTTCAGATTTACTCATCGTCTGGAGTGGCTCTAGCCAGCTTGTTGGTATGTGCAGCCCCAAGGTGGTCTTTGCTCACTTCCTCCACTGCATAGATGTCTCTTTCGTTCCACCCCTAGCCTGCTCCTTGGACCATATGTAGCATGTGTCTACCCTAGGCTAGGCTGTGACCCACCCTGTGCACCTCCCTTTGGGACCCCAGGATTCCTCCCCATCCTGAACCCTTTCCTAGGGAGCGTCCCACCAGCCTTATTCACATTCTCTCTACCACCCCCAATCCAGTGGAAGAGTGGGCCGGTGGTGTTACTGGGCTGGTCAGCAGAGGAAGAGCTGCTGTGTGTGCAGGAAGATGGCTCTGTGCTCGTCTATGGGCTGCATGGGGACTTCCGGAGACACTTCAGCATGGGCAACGTAGGTGTGCAACAGACTGGCAATTGGGATGGGGGGGCAGGGGTTGACTAGGCCTGGGGTTGGGGGAAGGGCATGGGTAGCGGGTATTGCCTGGGGCAGGGATTGGCTTGAGGGATAGGCAACATCCTAGTTTCCAGGAGGACTAGATGGGATGAGTCTTTCAGGACATCTCAGAGAGACTGTTAGGCAAGTAACTACTTCTCCCTGTCTTCCTCCCTTGGCCTGTCCAGGAGGTACTTCAGAACCGGGTTCTGGATGCTCGGGTATTCCACACAGAGTTTGGGTCAGGGATCGCCATCCTCACTGGTGCCTATCGTTTTACACTCACTGCCAATGTGGGCGACCTCAAGCTTCGTAGGATGCCTGAGGTGCCAGGTACTTCCTCTTCAAATGTTGGTTGCTCTCCACTGTGTCCTACCTGAAGGGATGGGCAGGGCCTGGGACCAGGGGGAGGAGGACATGTCTGCTCCCGATAGGTCAGTGTATTTGATCAGGATTTATGGGAATGGATGCTAGGGAATGAGACCCTGCTCTTTTACCGTGACCTTGACCTCGGAACTTTAGTCTCCCCAACGTTAATTTCTCTTTCTAGGGCTTCAGACACTACCCTCATGCTGGACAGTTTTGTTCCAAGACCGAGTGACCCTTGTGCTTTTAGCCATTGGTCCTGACCTCTACCTGTTAGACAATACAGCCTGTTCAGGGGTGGTAAGTGAATAAAATATACCATGTGACCCCCTCAGGGGCTGCCAGAGTGGGAAAGGCCAGAGTAAATGACTGCATACAGGTGCCTTGGCGCACTCCTCATAAGATCAGGAGGATCAGTGGTATTTAAAGGACAGATAAAGGCTGGGGGCCCTTGTGCTGTGCTTCCAGGTGCCCCCTGGTTTGGCTTCAGGAGTAGCTGGCTTCCTCCACATGGCTGTTTCCTTCAATTATCGGTACCTGGCGTTGTTCACTGACACTGGCCACATTTGGATGGGCCTGGCTTCACTTAAGGTGAGCCTCAGGGACACCCTCATTTCTGGTCATCCCTGCCCCAGGACTCTAGAACATTCTTTAGGAACCAACTCTAGGGCGCTGATGGGGAGGGACTGGTCAGAGGTGAGGAATATTTACGTCATGTAATCTGTGACCTACCCCAGGAGAAGCTGTATGAGTTCAACTGCAACATTCGTGCCCCTCCCAAGCAGATGGCCTGGTAAGCTTGGAGGACAGGAGGGTACTGGGATGGGAGACTAGTTGTTTACCTTGAGTCCTGGTGGAGGAGTAGCATCTCACAAAGATGTGTCCACCATGGCAGGTGTAGTCGTCCAAAGGGCAAGCAAAAGACAGTCGTGGTGGCCTGGGAGCGACGCCTTCTGGTGGCTGGTGATGCACCCGAAAGCATCCAGTATCCTTGGGGCTCATCTTTGAGGCATTTATTATGGGAGAACCCAGGGAGGTCGAGAACACATTTTCCCTCCTTTTCCTCCAAGTTTTGTGGAGGACCCTGCCATCCTTTCCTGCCATTTCCCTTTTGAGTCTTCCTTGACAGACTGCAGGTTTGTACTAGAAGAGGATTCATATCTAGTGCCTGAGCTGGACGGAGTGCGGATCTTCTCACGAAATGTCCATGAGTTTTTGCATGAAGTTCCAGGTGAGGGCTGTGACTAGTTGGTAGGGAAACATCCTGGCTCTTCATGGGGAGAAAGCCCCAGATTATAGAGAGTGTCCTGGGGCTAGGGTGTAGACTGAGAGCGCCAAGAGAAAAAACATTCTCTAGAGGGCAGGTACAAAACTGTCCAACTTGGAGCACTGTGCAGTGCATGCAGTGCTTAATAGATGCTTATTGAATCGACAAGGTTAGGGGAAGGTAGTCTCTGATTATAGGGGGAGGCCCAATCTGACTTGGGGGTGCTTGCTAAGGAGGAAGCAGGACTGGGTGGGCCTCTATCTGCGACCACAGGCACTGCACACTCACCATTCCTTTCCATATCCATAGTGGCCAGTGAAGAGATCTTCAGGATTGCTTCTATGGCCCCAGGAGCCCTTCTACTAGAAGCCCAGAAGGAATATGAGGTGAAACCCTGGCCCCCTGTGACCTCCTCCAACCTCCCATCTAGCACTGGGCCTTGTCCAGCTCCCTTCCTACCTTGACCCTAGCACATAATAGCCAGGCTGGGGAGCTTTCTCCTGATATGAGTCGTGTGGTTGTAGGCACTGGGGGAATAATCCTTTTACTTGAAGTGAAACAGAGGAGCAAGGGGTGAAGGCAGTGGAGGCACAGAGGTCATGAGGATGAGGCTTCTCCCATCCAACAAGATGAAAGCTGAGAAGACCCAGGAAGGAGATAGAGTCACAGAAATTGCCTCATGTTCTAGACTTTCCTCTGGGTCCCTCTGGGAGCTGGATGGGAAAAGTCTTAGGCCAAAGTCCAGGCCATCCCATATCCCCTCGCTCCCCTCTATCCCAAGGATGTGAAGGTGGGAGGCTTGTGGCCCTTGAAAGGCTCAGAGTGCTTGAGTTTGGAAATGTTTAGGGGACTCAGGAACCTTGCTTCATCCCTAACATGTTAGGAGGGCTGCCCACTCCCTTTGTTCTCTCACTGACTCCCACCACTGCGGGGGAGGTGGAAAGGGCACTGGGGACTGTAATCAATGACACTCGCTTGCGTCCTAGCGGCTGTCACCACTTGGCCCCTTCCCCTCTCCATGCTGTAGAAGGAAAGCCAAAAGGCAGATGAGTACCTTCGGGAGATCCAGGAGCGGGAGCAGCTACCCCAGGCAGTCCGGCAATGTATCGAGGCTGCTGGCCATGAGCACCAGCCTGACATGCAGAAGAGCCTGCTCAGGGTCAGTAGGAAGGGGGAGAGCAGACATTGGTCCTTGTTCCCTCAGCAGACTGGTCCCCTCTCCTATACCTCCTCTTCTGTCCATCCCAGGCAGCCTCCTTTGGAAAGTGTTTCATTGACAAGTTTCCACCGGACACGTTTGTGCGCATGTGTCAGGACCTGAGAGTGCTCAATGCTGTGCGGGACTATCCCATTGGAATGCCCCTCACCTATACCCAGTATCCAGGAGTGTGTCCCCAACATCTTCTTCTCCTGGGGGCTCAGAGATGCTGACACTGTCCTATGGCGGGGGGGGGGGGCGGGGGTGATGGTGGAGGGTTCATCTCTAGTTTGGCTCCTTACCTGTTATCCAGATACAAGCAGCTCACTATTGAAGTTTTGCTGGACAGGTGAGTTACGGGGCAGGGTTCTGGGGGACAGATTGTTAGCTGCTGGGGACGTCTTTTCCCCACTTCCTTCTTTACCCATAGACTGGTGTTGCGGCGACTCTATCCTCTGGCCATCCAGATCTGCGAGTACCTTCGACTTCCTGAGGTGCAGGGCGTCAGTCGCATCCTGGCCCACTGGGCCTGTTACAAGGTAGAAGAAGCCAGGGTATTTCAGGGAGTCATGATGCACTTTGGCAGTAGGTAGAAGGAAACCCCTTGTACTGTGGGAGGTGCTGGGGAGTTTGAGAAGGAAAAGAGTCCCAGGATATATTGGGGGGCCTTGATAACTCTCCTGTGTCTCCCTACCTCCTTGTCCCCAGGTGCAGCAGAAGGATGTTTCTGATGAAGATGTTGCTCGTGCCATTAACCAGAAGCTTGGGGATACTCCGGGCGTCTCCTACTCGGACATCGCTGCCCGTGCCTACGGCTGCGGCCGCACTGAGCTCGCCATCAAGGTCTGAGGGCACTCACCTCTTCATCCCTCACTCCCCCATCCACACACATTGGTTTCCCTTTCAAGCTTTCCTTCTCCTTAGGCTTCCTTCACCATGGGGAGAAAAGCATTGGATTGGATTAGAGCCCAGCTCTGCCCTTGCATGACTTTGGGGTTGTGTTTCCCTCTCTGCAAAGAGAGGGGATGATACTAGCTGACTTCTGCTTGTCTTCATGACTGCTGCCTTCCTGCTGTTCCTCAGCTCTGACCCTGCTAGGCTGTGACCTCTGCCCCCTTCCTCTTGCTGTCTCCTCAGCTATTAGAATATGAGCCTCGATCTGGGGAGCAGGTACCGCTTCTGCTGAAGATGAAGAGAAGCAAATTGGCTCTGAGTAAAGCCATTGAGAGCGGAGACACCGACCTGGGTGAGACTGCAGGGACAATGAGAGGTAGCTGGAGAACCAAGCTGTGACAGAAGTCGCAATGGTCGTGCCTGGGAAGACTCCACTACCTGGCCTCTGGAGCTAGTGTAGCCCATGGCCCTTGGGTTCTTAATCTTTTAGGTGTTTATTCATTTCCTTTCCCACATTATCAAGGCTCCACATTAGGCATTTGCCCCAATTCTCCTGCTGTCCACAGGAGAGGCAAAGGACAATGGGCCTCTCCATAGTAGTGGCATTTAGTGGCCTAGAGGAAGCATTTAGTGACTTCTCCCTGGTCTCACAGTGTTTACAGTTGTCTTGCACCTAAAGAATGAGCTGAATCGTGGAGATTTCTTCATGACCCTCAGGAACCAGCCTGTGGCCCTGAGTCTGTATCGACAGGTACATGAGAGGAGGAAGGGAAACATTTGAGGGTGATGCTTACAGCAAACCTTGCCTGGTTCTGACTGACAAGCCTACCCCTGATTGATTCCCCAGTTCTGTAAGCACCAGGAGCTGGAGACACTGAAGGATCTTTACAACCAAGATGACAACCACCAAGAGCTTGGCAACTTCCACATCCGGGCCAGCTATGCTGCTGA
Source organism: Potorous gilbertii (assembly GCA_028658325.1). Taxonomy (NCBI): domain Eukaryota; kingdom Metazoa; phylum Chordata; class Mammalia; order Diprotodontia; family Potoroidae; genus Potorous; species Potorous gilbertii. The sequence continues at coordinate 231,864,421 of CM053772.1, forward strand.
GGAGGTCAGGGGCCCGGGCTGCTCCTGTGGAAAAGGGACATGAGTCCTGGCCAGGGAGGCAGTGGACGGCTGTCCTATATAGTTGGTCCTTGGCTCCAGAGATGGGGCCCCAGCAGTCCCCGCAAGGATCCTTTGAGATAGCCCATCACCCACATGTGATCCAGAGAAGAATGGGGTGTAGTTGCTAGGTGCTAAAGGAGCTGAAGAGAGGATGAGGACTGGGCAGCAGAAGGAACTGCTGTGACATCATCAGGCTGTTCCCTTTTCTTCTGCAGCGGATCGAGGGCAGAGTGGCAGCCCTTCAGACTGCAGCTGATGAGTACTACAAGGCCAAGAATGAGTTTGCTGCCAAGGTTGACAGTCTCACCCTCCTCCCAACCCCCCACTCCTCTAACCCAAAGCTCTTTTGTCAGGAAGTGGAGTTCCAGTCCTTCCTGTGTCACTGTCTTCTCCTCAGAGCCTAATTTCCTCCTCTGTAAAATGAGGGGGGGGACACTTTGTGTTGACATCCTGTGACCCCCAGAGTAGTCCCTTCCCTGGGAGGCATCTGGTCTTCCCTGCTTATTAGCTTTTCCCTAATTCCTACACACACACACCTCTTTAATTCTCCTCCGCCCTGTGGAGGTCTCACTGTCCTCTACCCTCTAGGCCACAGAGGAGCAGATGCGGCTCCTGCGGCTCCAGCGGCGCCTAGAAGATGAACTAGGCGGCCACTTCCTGGACCTGTCCTTGCACGACACCGTGACTTCCCTCCTTCTCAGTGGGAATAACAAGCGTGCTGAGCAGCTGGCCCGGGACTTCCGAATCCCTGACAAAAGGCATGACTGGATCCTGGGGCCAGGCCAGCACTGAGCACTCCTCCAGATCCTGGCCTTTACTCTCACCTTTGGGCTACTGGTGATCTTATTCCCTTCCCTCTTCCCCCAGGTTCTGGTGGTTAAAGCTGACTGCACTGGCTGATCGGGAGGACTGGGAGGAGCTAGAAAAGTTTTCCAAGAGCAAGAAATCACCCATTGGCTATCTGGTGAGGAGGGACCCTCCCAGTCCTTACCTCTCTGCCCCCACCCCAGAAGAAACTTATCTTTCCCTTTATCCACCACAGCTCTTAGTTGCTGCCCTGGGAAAGCTCCCTGGGGAGAGGGATGGCCAAAAGAACTCCCTCCTGGGGATAGGGGCTTGAAGCAGGGCAGGGCTAGGCTGGGCCTTGAAGCTAAGTTCTGGGGCAGTAACTCCCCTGCTCTTTCATTCTCTCTGAGCCCTTTGTGGAGGTGTGCATGAAGCGACACAACAAATTCGAGGCCAAGAAGTTTGCTGCCCGAGTGAACCCTGAGCAGAAAGTCAAGGCTTTCCTCCTCATCGGGTATACTCTGAGGGGGAAGGATTGGCAGGGTCTGTGCCCAGGGGGAGAAGGGAGAGGAGGTCTGTCTGTGTCTATCTCAGGGAAAGCCTTGGCCTGACTCCCTTCCCTCCGCTGCAGGGATGTAGCGCAGGCCGCAGATGTGGCCATTGAGCATCGCAATGAGTCAGAGCTGAGCCTTGTCCTGTCCCATTGTACTGGGGCCTCAGATGGAGCCACAGCTGACAAAATTCAGCGAGCCAGGGCCCTGGCCCAGAGGAAGTGAGGAGCTCTCCATCACCCTCCTCCTCACTGCAGACCTGGCTTTGAAGTGACTTTGAAGGGCAGGGAGTGCTGTAAATAAAGTCTTAATGCTCACACCACTCCTTGCTTTGTTTCTGTCCTGACTGCTTGGCTCGGGCCTCTGTCCTGATCAAGTGGTAGCTTCTCAGGGAACTAGAATCACTAGCTTTGTTCTGAATCAGGAAGCTGGTCCAGCACACACTGTAGCCTCCTTTGCTTCCAGATTGTCTGAAATTCCTAGGGCCTCTTCTTCATCCCCATTGACTTTGCTTCATTTGCTTCTCAGCCTCAGTTTCCTTATCTGTAAAAAGGTACCAACATAATAATTGTTGTACAACTAAATGAGGTTGTCCGTGTAAAGCATAAAATCCTACATAAGAGTGAGCTCATTTCCTGGAGTCCACTAGGGGTTTGTCCCTGAGCTAGTCTGGTTTCTGGGAGTTCCTGTCTGAGGCAGGGACCAGAATGTAGGCCCAGGCTTGCCAGGGAACTTCCTGAACTGTCACAGGGCAAAGCTCTTGACCAACGGCCCTATTGTTCCTCTTGCCTCCTTTTCTATTGTCCTGGTCCTATCCATTATAACTGACTTCCCTTGTGGGTGCAGTGGGATTAGGGCACAATGGATGACCTTTGAAAGGAGAGGATCTTTAGGCTGGAATTCAGGGTCCACTGATGGATGATGGATGAAGGAGACATGGCTCGGTACCAGGAGCCAAGGTCCCCAGGATCTCAGTGAGTGAAGGCCAGTCCCAGATGCTCCCAGCAGATGGTGCTGCTGTCCTGAGGTCTTAATAACCTCTTCATTTGCAGGGATGAATCTTCCTATTACTTGAGCTCTACCCCTAGGAATTCTGTCTCTCCCACTCCAAGAACTAGAAGCATGTCATCTCAGCAGCTCATGTACACCTCTTCTATTTCCCTAGATCTCCCGACTTCAAGAACCAGTCCTTTTGGGAGAGACTGATCTGTCCTTATTCCACCCTTTTGACCTGGAAGGCCTTGTTTGCTTCTTTTAGTGAAAGAAAAACCAAAGGAAGAAATAAAGATAAGATCAATTGAACAGTGGGGTGGAGGTCAAATTAAGTAAAGTCTTTGAATCTGAGAGATAACAGGAAACCACTGTTGGTTCTTGGTGGCTGGGGTGAACTGATGAAAATAGCATTCTGAGAAGTCTGTAGGGCAGGTTGAATAGGGATTGTGGGAAGAATGCATTCCTCTCCAAGTGGTGAGAAAAGCACTTTGGAGACCTCCTTAAAGGGGCCCCTAGACTTATGACTCCAGGTCTTTGCCCATAGGCTAGCGTTGCTCACAAGATTCTAAATGGTCTGAGAAAGCCTGTGTTGGCAAGTACGTGTGTGCCCATTTGTGTTTGCAAGTGCCTAGCTGTGAGTTCATGCATGTTTCCCAATATGTATGTGTATGTTTGGTTGTCTAGGTGTCTGTATATTTGTCTCTGTCTGATGGTTCTGAGGTGCTGAGTACATAAGTGATTAAAAATAGTATGCTATGGAGGAGAATGATTCTTCATGACCTGTGTGACCTTGGCCAAGTTGAGTCATCGATGAGGTGCTTGGACGCATGTACTTGGGCCTCAATTCTAAAATCACATTTCTCCTCAATCTCTCCACAACCTGCCCTAGCAACAACCATTATCTCCCTGCTGTAGTAGCCAACTGCACCTATAGAACTCATTAGTTTGAACCAGCTGTGTATTTGACTTATGGGGTTGTGTACTGTGTCATAACGACATTACTACTCATTGACTAATCCTACGTATGCTAGACTTGGACGTACTATACTTCCTTACGTTAGTCTTGTCTAACAAGATGAGGAAAGAAGCCTAGTTTTTCGTGATCAGCCCTGACCATTGGTTGACTTAGTGACGTTTCAGGTCTAAAACCGCACTTCCAGGTAGCCCATCCTTAGTTTATTCCCCCAATGAATTCTGGGTAAAATACCTGCCCAGTGCATGTTCCTTTAAGAACTAACCACACCCTAATCCCACCCCAAAACACCTAGTTAGCATATTTAGCATAAGTGATACTATAGAATATCCTATATAAACTTTCCCTGTACCCTTCTACGGGTTCTCTAAGAACTCTTGCCCGCTGAAAAGCATAATAAATCTTTACTTTGACTTCAACAGTGCTTGAGTTCGTGAATTCTGCTGCCTCTGGTACTCCGGTCTTTGTGGGGGTCTCACACCCCGCTTTCCAGCCCTCATCAGTCCCTGCTATGCCTTGGTTTCCCCACTGTCAAATGACAGGATTGGGACAATGACATGGATGATCCCTTCTATGTATACCTGTATGATCCTACAATAAGTAAGTAGTAGATCTGGGATTTGAGTACCCCAACCATCAGCCCTGCCTTGCATAACAGCCTGAAATTCCTCAGTATCCACCTCCCTTACCTTAGGCAACAGCCAGTGCTGGGTAAATCCCGCCATTGAATTCTCTGCTCCCAAGACCTGGGGAGGGGAGATGGGATTTAAAGTGTAAGGACCATCAAGGAGGTCCATTTGACTGGAACGTGGGGCTCCATAAAGGGGATTAATGTGTAATCATTCTTGAAAGAGTGTGAAGGGCTTTAAATTCCCGAGACAGTAGGGGGAGCCATTAAAGCTTCTTGAGTTAGGGGAGTGACATGGTTAGACCCAAGCTTCAGGGATTATCAGTTGGGTAGCTGTGCCAAACTGGTGCTGAGATGGATTAGAAAGGGGAGAATGGAAGCCGAAGACCAAGTAGGAAGCTATAGGGATAGGCTCAGGGAGAAATCATGAGACCCTGAACTAAGTAGGTAGCTGTATGAGGGTCTTTGACTTTGGGGTCCACTCCATCCTTTGGCTCCTTGCTTGCAGCCATTCACGTTTGCTTTCATATCTGGGGGCAGGGCAGGAAAAGGAAGGAGAAGAGGGGATGAGAAGAGCAGCCCTCAAAGCCTCATCTCCCACCCCACCATGGTCTGTAACAAGACTCCCAGATGGAGGGGGACAAGGCTTAATTCCAGACTTTGGGAGCAAGGAAAAGTCAAGGCAAGGTGCCCAACGAAGAGAATCATGTTGCAGATGGAAGTGGTGGCAGATCTGTTCTTCAGGGAACACTTGGTGGGGAAGGGGTCTGAGTTGGGCATTGAGCTAATGCGGTCCAACTTTCTGCTGCAGAGACCTGGGGAAGGGCTTTGGTGAGAATGGCTCAGTCAGCTGGGGCTCCATTTTCTTTGTGTCTCCACTTAGGTTTCTATCTATTTTGTTCCCTGGTATAAATAGATTTAGAGCCAGAAGTGACCCCCAGAGTCATTTGGCCCAATTTTCTTCTTTTACAGATGTGAACTGACTTTCCCAAAGACACATACTTCCAAGTAATAAGTAGCAGAACTTCCCTTCTTCCATATCCAGGGGTCTTTTCCCTCCACCATGCTGCCTTTCTTACCCAGCGTCCACATCAGCCTCATTATGTGTATTTATCTCTCTAAGTGAGTCTCTGGTGGTCATTTATCTCAGTGTCCTCTTTCAGCCTATCTGGGTATTGACATATGTCTCTGTGAGTTTGACTCAATGTATAAGACTCTTGGTGTCTGTCTCAGAGGGGTCCTTACAGGGTGCCTATTTCAATCTATACCTGATTGGAAAACCTTCTAAGGAATCACCAAGTGGCCTCCCAGGCTCTCTGAAGACTTTCTATGATGAGGAATTCATGAACTCTCAAGGCAATCCAATTCAGCAGGCCATGGGGTTGGGGCTGAATAAACATTTATCGAGTGCCTGCTATGTGCCAGACACCAGCACTTTCCCAACATGATTTCAGCTGATCTTCAAAACACTGTAAATTAGATGTTATTATTTTCCTTATTTGGAAGAAACTGAGGCACACAGATTAAATGACTTGCCCAGGGTCCCATGGCTAGGAAATATCTGAGGCTGGATTTGAACTCTGGTCTACCTGATTCCAGGTCCTGCTCTGTATTCACTATATACAACAGTTGACCACTGTCCCCAAGAGAACCTGACCTGTACCTTTTGGTCATGGCTGTTGATTACTGCTATTTCATCTTCCTTGGGAGTAGGTAGTCCTAAAGTTGTGATAATAAATGTTTAACTGGCTCTCCAAGAATAAAAAGGTAAGCGTGATACACTTTTTAGTTTAGCCTGCGTCATTAAAATTTTCTCCATCACTTTCTTAAGTCTAGAGACAATCCGCAAATAACAAAGCAAGCTCTGATTTGCTGATGGAGAAGACTAGGCAGCATGGGACATGAGGACTGGGCCTGGAGTCAGAAACATTTGAGTTCAAGTCCGGCCTTAGGCTGTTACTGGCTCTGTGGCCTCGGACGAGTCATTTAACTTCTCTTTCTCTCAATTTCCTCACTGTCAACTGTGGATAATGTATCTGCCTTCTAGGGTTGTTTTGAGGATCAAATGCTGTAATATTTGCAAAGCACTTAGCCCAGAGGACCTTGTATTTGGGAGATATCTGGGCCAGCAGAGGACCATGACACAAAGGGATGGAGAACCAGGGGGCCACTGAAGGGAGGAAGAGATCCCCAGGTTCCAGGGTCATTGGGCAAACTTCCAGTCATTTCACTCTAGTTATAACCTCATCCTGGGTCATCTCCAGTCGTCCTGAGGAATATCAGGTCTCTGGATTCGGATGGCTCTGGAGGAAAAGTGAGGCTGGTGACCTGCACAGCCCTCTCTCCCTCAAAACAAAGTCAAGTGCAAGTCATGTCATCATTTCTCTGATGGCATGGTCTTCTTTGGCAACAAAGGACGAACACACAGCTATGACTAGAGCCCCTGTTCTATGATCAATAAACTCTAGATCCTATTTCTTCCTCCTATACCTTTCCTGTCTTTTGACATTAACTGAAATCTTGATTGTTCTAAAGATACTACATCCTTCAACACTGTTCAGTGCTCTCTGCTTCTTCTACCATGCTCCCTACCCCCATCCCTTCACCCTCCCTTCTCATAGGACTAAGAAGAATTGGCATATTTCTTCCTGTTGCCAGTTCCCAATTCCCACTCAGCCACCATCACTTAGCAACCCCTCTTCTCTGCTCTTGAAGTTCATGGCATCCAGATGTAACAAAAATACCAATTTTAGGTTACACTTGCCTCCCTTCCTCAACACCATTAGCTCTGGCTTGTGGTCTCCCAGATACAGACTGGTGGGAGATCTCCTTCCAAGTTGACACTATTAATGGCTGCTCTTGGATCCAACCATTCAACCAGTTTTGAATTCATCTAACATACTATCATCTAGCTCACATCTCTCCATCTTTATCATAAATATAACAAGAGATGGTATCACATGTGTTGCTGAGATCTAGATAAACAAAATCCATTACATTTCTTTGATCTACCAGTTACCCAGCCCCCTCCAAAAAAAGAAATAACTGCTCCTGTTATTTCTTTAATTCAAACAGGGTATCCCTCCTCCCCTTCATGCTCTCAACTCTAACCATCCATAATTCATACCCTCTTCTGTCTTCCCATTTCATTGCCCTCTCTGAAGTCCTTGTTGCTAAATTCCTTTTTCTCTTGGATCTCTTCTCACCCTTTCTATCTTTTTGATGTAATAGATATCTGGTAAGATCCCAAGGTCCACTGTATCCCTAGTCATCCTTCTCCTGGCCTGAGTGATCTTTTTTTTTTATTTTAATGTACTTACCCTGCTCCTTTCCAAGAAGCACTGGGCCAGTGATAGACATACATTATATCCTTTCCTCCCACTCATTGTTCATTCCCTTGAAATCTGCATTTCAGACTCACCACTCAACTCAGACTGCTCTCTCCAAGGTTGCCAACTACTAAATCCAATGAACTTTTCTCAGTTTCTTGAATTTTCTTAAATACTCCTCTCTCTTATTTCTCCTACCTGACAATGCTCCTTCTCTGTTGCATCATCATCCTACTTCCATAAAGTGGGGCAAACTCCACGGTTCTCTTTCCTTCTCTCTTCATACTTTCTCTTTTGGTTGTCTCCTGGGCCCACTTTTCTTCTCTTTCTGTACTCTCTCCCTCGGTGATCTCTAAGATCCCATGAATTCAATGTTCATCTCTATACAGATGATTCTTATAAGAGGATTGATCAGAGGAGTCCCTAGTAAATCTGGTGAGTTTGCCCATCAGCCTCTTGAGATTATAGGGCGTGACCCTTTGTTTGGAGGCTGGGGACAGATAGTGAAGTAGCTTTAATGCCAAATAGAGGTGTTAATTTTTGAGCTGTAAGATAATAGGGAACCACTGGTATCTAGTGATATGATCAGACCTGGGCTTTAGAAAAATCACTTTGCAGGTACATGGAGGGTAGGTTGAAGAGGGGAGAGATTCAAGACAAGGAGACTAAAAAGGAGTTTATTGCAATAAAGCAAGCAAGAGACAGACTCAGGTGTTGGTGGTGGAGGTGAAGGGAACAGATGTAAGAAATCATGGTGTCATGGTGATAGAAACAGGAAGATTTGATAAATGATAGGATACAAAAATGAATGAAAGCAGGATGTTAAGAAATGATAACAAGACGCGAATCTGGGTGACTGGAAAAATGGTGGCACCTTTGACAGAAATAGATAGATAGAGGATATTGGAAGAGAAGATAGGCTTTGAGGGAAAGATATTATTAGAGATACAAATAACAATGACAATAACTAATCATGTCAATAATAAATATAACTAATAATAGATATAAAAATTATAAGGTGCTTTAAGGTTTATAAAGCAGATCATAAATATTATCTCATTTTTATCCTTTTAACAATCCTTAGAAGTAGGGGCTATTATTATACTCTTTGAGGAAACTGAGGTAGACAGAGATTAAGTGACTTGCTCAGGGTCACTTAGCTTGTAAGTGTCTAAGGATGAATTTGAACTCAGGTGTTCCTGACACATTATCCATTTGTTTTATATGCATCTGGTGATATAGGACTAGAGCTCATGAGAAAGATTAATCTATCAATAAGGAAATATTGGTGGCTCCAGGGATCTGAGGTACTGTACTCATTTCATGTTCCTAAGGGGCTTATCTACTCTGGACCTATATACAGGGTGGGGACTGGTCTTCGTCCTTGGGAATCCTAACCTCGCATGTGAAGGGTTAAGCTCTTTTTTCTCATACTCTAGCTCCTCAATCTCCTTGCTCCACTCCCCAGCATTGTGGGGACAAATTATTTTTTTAAATTTTTTAAATTAAATTATTTTATTTGTTTTCAGTGTTCTGAAATCACTTCCATATATCTTAGATTTTTTCCCCCTCCCTCCACTTTATTCCTCCCTCCCTCCCCACTCCCTCCCTGTACAATCTTACATGGTTCTACACATGCATTCCTATTAAATACATTTTCACCTTAGTCAGGTTGTATAGAAGAATTAAAACGATTGGGAGAAACCATAAAACAAAACAAAACATAACACAAGAGAAAAATGTCTGCTTCATTCTGCCATCCAATTCCATAGTTCTTTCTCTGGATGTAAAAGGTATTTTGCCTCAAGAGTCCATTTGGGAATTTTTTTAAGTTCTTGCATTGCAATGAAGTACTAAATCTACCAGAAAAATTCCTTGCACATTGTAGTTGTTGCTATGTACAAAGTTCTCCTGGTTCTGCTCCTTTCACTCAGCATCAGTTCATATAAGTTTTTCCAGGCCTCTCTGAAGTCTTCCTTCCATCATTTCTTATAGCACAATAGTATTCCATTACATTCATTATACCACAATTTGTTCAGCCATTCTCCAATTGATGGGCATCCCCTTGAGTTCAGTTTTAGCCACCACAAAGAGAGCTGCTATAAATATTTTTGTACATATGGGACCCTTTCCCATTTTTATGATCTCTTGAGGATACAGTCCTAGAAGCAATATAGCTGGGTCAAAGGGTGTGTGCACATTTTTGTAGCCCTTTGGGCATAGTTCCAAATTACCTTCCAGAATGGTTAGATCAGCTGACAGCTCCACCAACAATGAACTAGTGTTCCAACTCTCCCACATCTTCTCCAACATTTTTCATTATCCTGTTTTGTCATGCTAGCCAATCTGATAGGTGTAATGTGGTATCTCAGAGTTGTTTTGATTTGCACCTCCCCAAAATCAATAAATCTCTAAATCAGTAGTGATTTAGAGCATTTTTTCCATATGATTATAGATAGGTTTAATTTCTTCCTCTGAAAACTCCCTGTTCATATCCTTTGACCATTTATCAATTGGGGAATGACTTACATTCTTGTACATTTGAATCAGTTCTCTATATATTTTAGAAATGAGGCATTTATCACAGATACCAGTTGCAAAAATTCATTCCTAGTTTTCTGCTTCCCTCCTGATCTTGGTTACATTGGGTTTGTTTGTGCAAAAACTTTTCAATTTAGTGTAATCAAAATTATCCATTTTGCTCTTCATAATGTTCTCTATCTCTTGTTTGGTTAAAAATTTCTCAATTCTCCACAAATTTGACAAATACACTATTCCTTGCTGCCCTATTTGTTTATAGTGTCGATCTTTATACCTAGATCATGTATCCATTCAGTCTTTATTCTTGTGTACGGTGTTAGGCACTGATCTATGCCCAGTTTCTGCCACACTTGTTATCAAGTTTTCCCAGCAATTTTTGTCAAATATAAAGTTCTTATCCCAGAATCTGGAGTCCTTGGGTTTATCAAACAGTAGATTGCTATATTCATTATACAGTGTCTTGAGTACCTAATATATTCCACTAGTCTGCCCCTCTGTTTCTTAGCCGGTACCAAATAGTTTTGATGATTGCTGCTTTATACAATTTGAAATTGGGTAGAGCTGAGCAACCTGCCCTAGCATTTCTTTTCATTAGTTTCCTTGGTATTCTGGACCTTTTGTTCTTTCAGATGAATTTTGTTATTTTTTCTAGCTCTATAAAATAATTATCTGGTAGTTTGATTGGTACAGCAATGAATAAGTAGATTAATTTAAATAGCATTGTCATTTTTAGCAATTTAGTATTGTAATTATTAAATTGTTAATAATTTAATAATAATTAAATTATTTAAAGCTTAAGTTGTGGCTCCTGCCTGGGCTCTCCTCAAAGTAGGGAAGAGAAATTTGCCGTGTACAATATAAATCAGATGTGGGGATAGGTAAATATTTATTGTGTAGATATTTATATATACAGAAGAAATGCTAAAGGTCACAAAAGACAATGTACATTGCAAAACAACTTAGAAAAGAATTCAATAACTTACTTTATAACTATTGCTATACTCCTTGGGAGGCTCATAGTTAAACCTTATCAAAACCTAAAAATATCAGATTGACTAAGGGTCTGCTAATTAGATATTTTACATTTTATCTTTGTTCATTTAAACAATCCCCAGTCCATGTCTTTGGTCATCTTCTGCTTGGTGGTATTCTTCTTTAGAGGGCAGGAATAGTAGCCAGGTAATCTTCCCTAGGTTATAAACAACTGCCACCTTTGACCCAAGGCTTCCACGACCTCTGAACCTCTGGAGTTTATGAAGTCATCTTCAAGTCTGAGCATATCCATTTCCAGATAAATATATATAATTTTATAAAATAAATATTTATCAAATATATTTTAAAAGATATTAAACATATTAAATATATAAATTTATAAAATATGTATTTATAAAACTCAATATATTTTTACTTACATACAAAAAAAGAACAAATACAAAAAGACAGCCTAAAACACAGGCTCTGACTTGTGGCAAGACATACTTTAGCTGCCATGTACTCAGGGACACATGGCAGCCAGGGTAGTCAAAACTGCAAGCTCCCCTCTCCCTACCTTCTAGGAAAGCAACTCAAAACAATCCTGACAAGATACACAACTGGAAGGAAAGAGAGCCTTGACGTTAAGGTCACTCCTCTGGTTATCTACTGAGTGATGAACTTTTCCTGATGTGACCAATAAAGGAATTGCCTTTTTAATTTAAAGTTCCAAGCTCTCAAGACACTCAGTCAGGCACATAGACTCAGCCAGAATCAAAATGAGCACTTTTATACATGTCCTGTTCAATCCTAGTGATCTTGAGAGTGGGTATATAGGATTTATCTACATAGAGATGACAAGTCAACTCATGCGAGCTGATGAGACCATAGAGAGTGTAGAGACAAGGGAACCTAGGATAATCTTGGTGAACACTGTCGGTTCAGGGGGCTTGATAACTGAGCATAGATTACGGAGTAATAGTTAGACTAAGGAAGAGAACAGGAAGGAACAGGGTTATAGAAATCAAGAGAAGTAAAAGGAGAATCTCTTCATTTATTTTGGGTATCAAGTCTCTGTTAGCTATATTGTGTCCTTTCAAATCTCCAGGTTATTCTCCTCGTAGAGTATGTTGTTCATTTATTTCTGACTCTTCATGACCCCATTTGGGGTTTTCTTGGCAGAGATACTTAAATGATTTGTTACTTCCTTCTCCAGCTCATTTTACAGAGGAGAAACTGAGGCAAATAGTGTTAAGTGACTTGCCCAGGGTCACACAACTGGTAAGTATCTGAAACCAGATTTGAACTCAGGAAAATTTTTTCCTGACTCTAGGCCCAGTATTCTATCTACTGTGCCACCTAGTTGCCTGAGAATTGTTTTTTGTTGCTGTTTTGTTTAAGATCAGGGACCAGAAAATGAAACCTCTGCTTCATCAAAGAAAAATGTATGAAGAATGACTCCTAAGACACCTTTCAGAGAGCATGATTTAGGGATGGCCTTGGCTTCAAGCCCTTTTCGGTCTCCTCCCAGAAGGCACCTATGTTTACTAGAGAAATTACTGTCCCCCCTAATTCCCAGCAGTCAGAATTCTTAGGTACAAAATATAAAGAGGCATCTAATTATTCTTGATAATTAAGTGCTAAGATTTAAGTTTAACTAGGAAGCTATCTAATGGCCGTCTTCCACTGGGGGGTGGGTAGCCTCCCCAGCAATAGCTTTGTAGCATTTAGGTGTCTCCGTCTCTTTTCTCACAGAGCAGGGGTTCAACCCTTCCACCATTCAACTGAAGGTGCTTTTGACATCATGTGCCCTTGGTGTGGTTTGTGATGTTTGCTCCAGGTGTAGAAATTCCCAGTTATGCCTCTGCTTCCACCCAGACAATGAGTTTCTCCTTGTTGGCAAGAATTAGATCCAGAATAGACTTCCTATCACTGTTTCCCTGACCTTTTAAAAGAAGATATGATTATCAAATCAAGAAATTACTAGCTGCTCTGCTTCTGGCAGGAAAGGGACTCCAGCAGATTTCTGGATACCTGAAGTCTCCCATCACTTTCATATTGTGCTTCAGTGTCAGACTTTAATCTATTTCCTGGGGCTTCCTATTTCTTGGAAGGTAACTAACTGGTTCCTTGTCAGAAAACAAGGCCCCCTCCTTTTTAAGAACAATCTCAAATTTCTTTTCTTAGCTACAATGATTCAGCAGTCTTTTCCTTTAGCCTTTATGTGATTTGATTCTACCCTCCAACCACTTGCTTCTTCAGTTTCTTTTCTCAGTTCTTACAATGAAGTTCTTGAGATTGTTTAAGGAAAGCTATTGTCTGTGATTACCTGGAGTGTGGAAAGGCATAATGCCATGATTTTAATGAGCATCTCCATGAAGATGAATAAAAAATTTACATCCATCCCCATTTTCTCTTTCAAGTTCCAATCTTCAGCTTCTTCAACTGGATCTTCAATTGAATATCCGGGAGGCATCTCATTTTAACATATCCAAAATCAAACTCATCAGTTTCCTTCCCAAATCTGCCTCTATTTCTAACATTCTTAATTCTGATGATGGCACTACTTGCTCTTCATATAGGCATCTTGGCTCAAACCTTGACATGACCTTCTATTGTTTCCTTTCCTTTGCAGATGAATATTCAATCAATTGCCAAGTCTCCTCAATTCTATCTCCAAGTGTCTCTTTAGTCTTCTCCACTTCAGTCTAGTTCAGGTTCTTATCACCTCTCACCTGTACTATTGTAATTATCTTTGAACTGATTTTCCTGCCTCTTATCCTTTCCAATCCATCTTTTTAATAGCTGCCAAAATAATCTCTCCAATGCACAGGTCAGAACATGTCATTCCCCAGTTCAAAAACAGCACTTCAGTGGCTCACTGCTATTTATAGGATAAACCATAAACCTGTAGGCTGGCATCCGCAGTCTTCCCTAACCCAGCTTTAATCTACCTTGCCAACATTATTTCATACTACATTCTTTTACTGGCTGTATTTTCCAGTCAAACTGGGCTGCTCTTGTCCTGCATGTTCCCACCTCGATGTATGCATACATATATATACACCTTCAGCCATATGAAGAGGGTCTTTTATGCTATATATATTTATCTAGAAACTGTCTTCATTAAAATTCCAGCTCCTCTTAGTGAGTAGAGTTGTTTCATTCTTTGGACTTGTATCTAGTGCTTAGCATGGTTCTAGACACATAAGAGGCATTTAAAAATGCTTTTTGATTGACTGGTTGATTTATTCATCTCTATCTATAAAAATTCTCCTCTTTCTTGAAGGTCTAGTTCAGGGACTAATCAAGAAACATTTAGTACTTACTATGTGCTGGTCACTGTGCTAAGAGCTAGAGATACAAAAAGAGGCAAAAGGTAGTCCCTTCCCTCAAGGAGTTTATAATCTAATGGGAGAGACAGCATGCAAAAAAGATATATACTAAACAAGCTATGTACAGGATAAATAGGAGATGATTAACAAAGGGAAGGCAACAGAATTAAGAAGAATTGGGGAAGGTTTTCAGTAGAAGGTGGATTTTAGTTGGGACTTAAAGGAAGCTAGTGAGATCCGTAGTCAAGAGCAGAAGAGGGGAAGTATTCCAGGCATGGGAAGCAGCCAGAGAAAGTGCCATGGAGCCAAGAGACAGAGTGTCTTGTTTATGAGACGGCCAGGAAGTTAGTGTCACTGGATGGAAGAATATTTGTTAGGAAGTAAGGTGCAAGAAGGCTGGAAAGGTAAGAGGACCACCCCTTCCTGGTGATGGCAAGCAAAGTGGGATCTTTTGCTCTTTTTGTTTTAGTATAATCAAATGCCTGAGATTAAATCTTGCCTTTATCAACTGAGAGTCTTTCCTAGGAATAAATCAGAGAAACAAGAGTTTCTTTAACAAGAAACAGTATATGTATCTGTATTGTTAATGTGATAAAAGATCTTCCCCACCCATTAATGGGCCTGCCCATTAAGGGGAGTTTGATTTGGGAAGATTTGTGGGAAGGCCCACACCTTTTGTTAATAAGTTACTGGTTCTCAAGGGTTGAGATTCCCTCTGGCTCTAAAAAAACATGAATAAATACTCAGAGGGTGAGGTTTTACTTTGGGACTTAATGGAAGTATTTGTTTGGCCAGACAAGGACTCTGAGAAGCTGCTAAAGAGCCCCCAGCTTGGAAAACTCAGATGTCAGTGCTTCCCTCTCTGGTAACTATGGTCAGACAGTTGGCCCTGTCTGTTGATAGTCAGACAGAAGAAGCCATGTCTGTTGATCTTTGATTTCTTTGTATTTTCTTTGAAGTTCAGGGTGCTGACTCCCCTGAACTAGGTGAATGATATATGTGCTTGGTTAAAGGAATGATACTTATGCTTGACTGAAGTGATTGTTAACCCCTCAAAATTTGCCTTTCCTTTCATGAATGCAGATGTAAGAACCTGTGGCAGGGGTGCTTACTGATACATTCTCCCAGATCTTTTCCAATTACTAGTAAGGAGTAAGTGATAACTCTTTTAATTATCTTTGAGACCTTGGTTTTTGTATCCCCTTTTGCTAGATTTTTTTCTCTTTGTCCTGTTTTCTCACATTCTACCTCATATCATATTTATTTACATACATATTGTATCTTCTCTCTTCAATTTTTAAAATTTTCATATTCTAAGACTCAGCACAGTGCTTTGAGAAATCAACTGATTGACAATATGGAATGAATATACTAGATGTAGCCCACAAACATCACATGCTCTGTAGACACCTCAAATCCATTCACTCATTCATTCACTCATTCATTCAGTAGACATGGTGCACTTTGATACACACAAAGAGAAATAATGATAACAACACAATTATGTGGAATTCAAAGGGCTACAGAGCAGTTTCCTAAAACACATTATAATTTTCAGTTGAGGAAGCTCATTGTCTAGTAAGAGGATAACATTATTATCTATTAGTTCCCTGGTGGTTTTTCCTTCTCAAGAAGTTTAGTACCTGACCCACTGTCTTCCTCTCCACTTCAAACCCTGCCCTTATCCTTGGGAATCTCAATTTACACACTGAAGTCTTCTCAAAGACCCCTGCTTCCTGGTTCAATCACCTTCTTAAATGCCTGTGTTTTGTGGCGTCACTCCAAATTGGTCACACACAAGGATGGTCATATGTTTTCAGCTCCATAACCCATAATTCCTGTATCCAACCATAACCTTGTGACCTTTTTGCTCTCTCTCTACTAAACTACTACTAAACCCATTCTCTAATTTCACTGCAATATCTAGACACTCCACCCCTCCCTACATTACCAGGCCATCACCTCTGCTCTGGCATCACCTTCCTCCCTTGAAAATCTCAAACCTTTAGTTAACCAGTTCAACTTAAAACCAGTTATGATCTTTGTTTATGACTTTTTAATTTCTTGCCCCATTGTTCTTTTCCCTTTCCAGACTCCAACCCTGGCTTATTCACTTTTACCATCTGCTTTCTTAAAGAATATCACAATCTGGCTCTGATCTATCTTTCCAGACCAGCTATACATTTATTTGCTATCATGTAGTCTGTGCTATAGAAAAACTTCCTTATTTAATTTTCTCTGCACACAACATTCCATCTTTCACTTTGAGGCTTTTGCTTAGGCTGTCTAGAATACTCTCCACCTCACGTTTCCCTTTTGGAATCCCTAGTACCTTTCAGATATCTCGAACTATATACTCAGTATATATCTTAAATTCAATACATTCAACACAGAGCTCATTATCTTTCTTGCTAACTTTCTCCATCTTCTACTTTCCCTATTTACTATAGGGGGCAACTCCATCCTCTCATTGCCCCAGGCTTGAAACAACACACCAGTCATCCTGGGCTCCTCACTGTCTCTCATCCATACCCCTGCCCCCATACCCAAACTGTTGTCAACACCTACCAATTTCACCTTGAAACATCTCCAATACAGCCCTTTCTCTTCTCTGACAATGCCACCATCTTGGTACAGGCCCTCATCACATCACACCTGGATTATTGCAAAGCCTGCTGGTTGGTATGCCTTTCCACAAGCTTCTTTCTCCTCTCCAATTCATTTTCCATTCAGCCACTGAAGTGAAATTCCTAAAATGCACTCCTACTTAATATACATATATAATTCACACATACATACATACACGTATTCACACACATACATACACACACATATATGTATATGAGAAATATGTATGTATGTATGTATATGAGAAATATGTATATGAGAAATGCTTTGTTTGGCATTCAAAGTCTTTCATATCATAGGCCCATCCAATCTTTTTAGTCTTCTTACACTTTACTCCTTGGCAAATATTCTTCTGTTCAGTGACACTGGTCTCCTGCCTGTCTCATGAACAAGACACTCCATCTCTGGACTCCAGGCATTTTTTTCTGTCTGTCCTCTGTGCCTGGAATATTCTCCATCTTCTACTCTGACTACTGATGTTCCTAATTTCCTTTAAGTCCCAACTTAAATCCCACCTTCTAAAGGAAGTCTTCCCTAACCCCTCTTCACTCTAAGGCTTTTCCTTTTTAAATTATTTCCTATTTATCTCTTTTTTGTACTTATTTGTGCATTGTCTCCCCCATTAGATTACAAGCTTCTTGAGGCAGGGATTGTCTTTTGCTTCTTTTTGTAACTTTAGCACTTAACATAGTGCCTGGTACATAAGACACTTAATAAATGTTTATTGCTCGATTGATCTCAAGTGATATTTCCTTTCAGAGTTCTTTATTGATTCTCCTAGTTATTTCTGTTCTCTTCCAATTCTCATTTTATTTTGTATATAATCTAGTTACCTGTGAACATGTAGTTGCCCCTTGGTATAATATAAGCTCTTTGAGGACAAGAAGTATTTCATTTTTGGTTTTTGGGATTTTTTTGGTCTCAGCACATAGTACTGTGAGCCGGAGAATGACATCAATCAGTGAATCATTCAAGCAATCAGGCTTTTATTAAATGCCTACTATGTGCCAGACACTGAAGATACAAATACAAAAGTGAGATCTTTCTTATCCTGAAGGAGCTCACATTCTACTAGTTCACAGAGAAATAAAATAGCACAGGGCTTTGTAGATAATAAGCTTGTGGAATTGGATTGAATTGAATCAGAGATTAATAAATGCTTTTTGTATTAGATTATAGAACAATGCTAGAAATATAGAGTCAGGAGGATAGATAGGTTTTAGTTAGTTCCAGGAAGTAGGTGGAGTATAGGAAGAAAAGATCAAACTTGAAGAGGAGTTGGTTAACAGAAATGACTCAGCTAAAGTTGAGGGAATAGGGACTGTAAGGAGTCGGGGCTGAGGTGCAAAGGGCATCAGAGCATGGAGGGAAAGAATTGGCAGGAGTCTGTGTCTAGGGCAGGTATGGAATAAAGTGGATTGAATGCTCTACTTGAAGTCAGGAAAAGCTGGGTTGAAATCTTCCCACTAACTGTGTCATCTTAGACAAATAACTCAGCTTCAGTTTCCTCATCTGTAAAATGGGGATAACTGTTGCTTTTACCTCAAAGAGTTGTGAGGCTCAAGGGAAACTATTTATCTAACATACTCCTAAACCTTAAAGCATTTTATAAATGTCAGTTCTTATTTATTTTTTATATTCTTATACATGTACAAAGTGTGTCCTCCAAGAGAATGCTCTTGAGGACAGAGATTGTTTTATTTTTGTATTT
Source organism: Potorous gilbertii (assembly GCA_028658325.1). Lineage (NCBI taxonomy): Eukaryota > Metazoa > Chordata > Mammalia > Diprotodontia > Potoroidae > Potorous > Potorous gilbertii. The sequence goes on from CM053772.1 coordinate 231,882,928, forward strand.
ATGTTTTCAGAACACAGTAGCTTTTAATAAATACTGGTTGATACAGTGGAATAGGAAGCTGAGAGGCACTCTAGAGGGTGTGTTAGCCAGAGGGGAAGAAAAATGTTGATTAGGCTAATGGAAAAACTCTCAGTTCCCTCTAAAATGTTGGTGTGACAGCTTTTTTTCAGAGAGCACACAATCTGTGTGTATATCATTCACTCATGTCACATGCCACGATTTAGAAAGTAACACACTTGCAACCTATAATATTGCAGAATTGTTGCTAGATCTTGGAGAGGAAGAGTGGTCTCATAGTTAGTCTATCAGAGATGGGATATGTACTTAGGTCTTCCTGACCTTCAGGATGGCTTCCTGAATTACCTTCAATTAGGTAACGATTCCTTTTGGGCAGAGGACATCCTGCATTTACAGCATATATTGGGCACTGTTCAGAATACATATGCTATATGTGCAATAAACACATCACACACTCATGTTACCATATGACACATGTACAATACTATTTTCTATAATGAGTACAGATTTTTTGTTTGGGCTTTTTATTTTTTGCTCCCATTTATCTTATCTAGTATATTCAAGTCTAATAGCTTGGGAACCACAGATGCTACACATGGGAGCCAGTGGGACTAGTGTCAATCCTCCCCACTGTCTCTGTTCTGAGACCTGGGAACCACCTACCTGATTATTAGCTAACCCTCATTTAGCAGTTATCAGACTCCCCTCAGGCCCCATGTCCTCCAGCACTGAAACACCAGTTCTTGTTTCAGTAAATCTGGCATGGAGTGAGATCCTGATCCTTGCTTGTTTTCACACCTTCTGTTGCTGGGAGCTTGGGCTCTGGTACTGGCTTAGAGCCTGGGCTCTGTAGCCAACTCCAGAGACACACAGAGCCTGCCCACTCTAATTGGGGAACTTTCTTCCCCATAAGGATAAAGGGGATCAGGGATATTTGTCCTTTCGGGGATAGTGTAAGTCAGCAGCCTCCCCTCAGCCCACCATCTCACCCATAGGGGGACTTTGGCTAGCTGACTTGATCAGCAATCTGGGGAGGAGAGGAGGTTGTGGTGGCGGTGGTACCACAGAGTTGTTCTTTGTCATTTCTGGGGGTCACAACTTCCTCCTCCTTGCCTCCCCGCTGCGAAAATGAGGTTGCTGTCACTGACCACTTCCCTCTTGGCCCCTAGCTCAGTGGTGTGTGGTGAGAGTCAGGCACTTGGGAGTGTCAGAGGAGAGATACTATTCAAGTTGCCAGGAGTGTGGTTTGCTGGAACACTCACTCCATCTGTCAATAATGGGCTGGAACGGAATAGCAGAGAGCGCCTCGCAAGGGAGGTTTCCAAAGACCTTTTTTTTTTTTAATTTTTTTTGGCCATCGATTGAGTTCTTATTTCTTCAGGACCTGCAAGATCCCTAACACTTTGGTAGGATTTAAATCATTTAGACTTACTACTCATTACCACGTAGGACTCAAAGATGAAATAAGACACAATGCCTGTTCCCAAGGACTTTTTGATTTAATACCACACTACTCAGAGACGCAGCCTAGGTGCGGTGAAGAGAAAGGCAGCTTTAAGTCAGGAAGGTGAGGGTTCGAGGCCTGTCTCTGACCCATGCAGGCTGTGAAACTTCAGGCAGGTCACTTAACCCCTTAAATGTCCCCAGATAGCTCCCGTGGACTACAAGCTGTGAAGCAGGGCAGGGGCCAGTCTACATTAGCAGAGGAATTTTCCTAACTGGGAGCTCTTTAGATCATTGAAATCACAGGTTCGGTTAAAAAAGAAAGAAAAGAAAAAAGCTGATTGTCTTTAATAACAACAGGATAGATGTTTCCCTATGGGGGGGTGGAGTGGGGAGGGCTGCAAAGCTCTGGGGAGGTAGAGGGATGGACAGGATGCCCCTCTGGAAAACCCTGGCAGCCCCCCGGTTAAAGGTAACCCTGGCAGCCCCCCGGTCCCGGTTAAAGGTAACCCTGGCAGCCCCCCGGTCCCGGTTAAAGGTAACCCTGGCAGCCCCTTGCACGGCCCCACGACGTTTATAAGGCGCTCTCAGGTTGGATTCCGACTACAATGTCTTGAAGCATTTTCGTCCCCCTTTTACGAAGGCGGCCACAGAGGCTCAGCGAGGTGAAGCGATCCGCCCGGGCTCACACAGCTGGCTACAAAGTATCCGAGACTTAGAACCAGAGCCTCCTTTCCTGAATCTACGAGCAGAGCTCCATACCCTACTCCGCGGGACAGCGCAGGCAGAGCCCGCGCCTGCGCCCACGCCCAAACCCGTCAGTGTCAGTGGCTTCGAGCGCCCCCCAGCGACGGGGCCTGGGCTCTCGGGCGAGTCCCCCCAGGAACCTGGCGGGCGCCCGGGCCAACCAGCGTCGGGCTCTCAGCGGGCCAATGAGGAGGCTCCTTACAGCTCGGGCGGCTGACGGGAGCTAGGCGGCCCCGGCGGCGAGCGGCGCTGACTGACAGCCCAGCGCCCGGAGCAGGGAGCCCGAGTCGTGGCTGTGGCCGCCGCCGCCGCCGCCTTTCCCTCTTCTCCCTCCGAGCCCCGGTCGCGGCCCCTTCCTCGGTCCCTTCCTGTCAGGGCCATGGCTGCGAGGCCGCTTCGGCGGGGCCGGGTGCCGCGGGTGGGGCGGCGGCACTGAGAGGCGGCCGGGCGGGCGGAGGGGAGGGAAGCCGCCCCCGGGAGCCCCGCCGACTCCCTCCGGGCCGGTCCGCCGCAGGAGCAGGAGCAGGAGCCGGAGCAGGAGCGGCCGCCCCGCCGTCCGACCCGGTGAGTCTGGTCGCGGGCGCGCGGCGTCCTTCTCCCCCACGCGGGATCGCACCGCGCGCGGAGGTCGGGGGTCGCGGGGGGCGGCGGGGGCGGGAGGGGGGCAGCGGCCCAGGTGCGCGCGGGCCCATCCGGGGGCGTGGCCTCAGCTGGGGCCTCCCGCCCCCTGGGGTGTCGGGGTCCTCGGGGAGGCGCGGTGGCCGGGCGGGGGGCCTGGCCGCTTCACCCCCTCCTCGGTGGTGGGAGGAAGGCCTTCTCTGAGCCCCCCAAAAGGAGCGGGGCTGTAGCCTCGGGCCCCCCCGCTGCCCCCTCCTCCTCTCCCTCGTGCCCCCGGCTGGGGGCCCTGGCGGCGGGTGTGTCCTAGGGTGAGGGTCCTCTCTCCCGCGAAGACCCCTGCTGGGGTGGGGGCGCCGGCCGGGAAGGCCCAGCCCGGACCCCGGGGACGTCTCCCTTAAGGCTGCCCTGGATTTGGGATCCTCTGATGGACGGTGTGTGATCGCATCGGTGTCCGGGCGGGGGCTGCAGCAGCTGGATCCCTGAGGAAGTGGGAAGAGCCGCCCTCTCCCCGTCCTCCGAGCTCCCCCCACCCCCACGCCGTCCCCGCGGGAAGCCCGCTCCCTGCGCCCGGGAAGCCTGCGGCGGAGCCGGGCCGGCCTCGCAGCCCTGCCGGCTACCCGGGGCAGCCCGGCCCTTTTGGCCAGGCTTCCCTCGCCCGAGATGGGAGTGAGCTTGTGCCGGGGGAAGCGATCCGTCATCATCCACAGCCGGAATGGGAGGGAGCCTCTGTGTCGGCAGGGAAGCTGAGCTGGGCGCTTAGGGGAGAGGGCCCCGAAGCCCAGACCGAGCTCTTTTCGGGGAAGAAACCAGCGGCCCCCTTTAGCGGAAACCTCGACTGCTGGTCTGTTGTGAGTTGTGCACAAATGCGCATCCCGGGGCCCTTTCTGGGGGGGGTCTCCTTTGGAAGTGTGTCCTGCCTGCCTTGGTGTGAAACTGAGTTAGAGTAGGAGGGTTTGTTTCCTCACTGGACTGTTGAAGGAAAAGAAGAAAGCCAAGTATCCTTGTTTGAAGAAAGCAAATTTGAGAAAAATTCAATTTGAGGAAAGAAAGAAGTGATGTTTCTGGGGTAGGTGGATTAGAACTTTGTAGTGAGCACTGTAAGTACTACTTTAAATTCTTCCAGCTTTGTCTCCTTGTTAAGTTCCTTCCAGTTCTTTTGCCTGAGTAAACTGTCGGGTTATTCTTATCCAGAAGCAAAATCTTTCAAATAGAAGGTCAGTGAACTTGAGAAACCCACTGTACAGGGGTGGATACTGGGGGGAAAAGAGCAAAACACTTGAGAATGTAAACCAGGTCTCTTCTTGTTCATCTTCATTTAGAAGTAATTTAATTTTCATTTATCTCTAAGTAAAGTATCTTGGGGTGGAGGTTGATCCTTTCTCTTTGGAGATTCTCAGCTCAAAATTTTAGTTTTAATAGATGCTAACCATAGAGATCTTAATCTGCTTGATACAGAAACTCCCTATATAAGGCCATCCTCTAGCCATTGTTCATCTAACTTCTGCTCCAGTGACTTCAGCCCCTGTTGGTTGTGTTCCTAGGGAAATTCCTATGATTACCTGAAACCTACACACCTGTAATATCCACAGTTTAGTTCCTTTTCTGCAGGATAATTTAAGCTCCTCTAATCACAAAAATAGTTGTTTTTTTTATCATAGCCTTAGCATATATGTTGAGATGATATATTTAGGATGTCCCTATATGTATATAGGGTGAGTAAACTGCACTAAATTTTTTTTGAATATTCTATAAGGCACTTTGCCAATTTGAAAGTGCTACATAATGCCAGCTATTGATAGCATTGACAGTATGTCCCTTTGAATGCTCTGGCTTCTCACTTTATCAATATCTTCAGTTCCTTTAGCATATCTTCAGTATATCTCAGCCAAAGAGTTGGTCATATCTTAGATCTCATCACCACTTATATTTTAGATCTAGAACTTTGAAATACTTCTCTCTGACGATGACCTCTTGTCCTTAAATTTCTCCCTTTCTCACTGCTATACCTATTCTTTGATTTTACCATGGCCTCTAGGAAGGCCCTCCACTACTCCCTGTTGTCTGAGTTCCAACTCAGACATGAGTTCCACTCATGTTCCAACTTCATTTCCTTTATGGCTTTATCGTTAATCAGTTAAATTATATAATGACTTCGATTTTGAATTTCTTGGTTTCTTGTCCTAACCCCATCCAACTTTGCCAATTCTCAACTTTAGATCAGTTTCCTGTCAACTTTTTCCACTCCCCAATCTGCTACCCTCTGCTACCTCGCTGACTGGGTGCACTACAAATTCATATTGCCTAATCCAAATTGGTTCCTCATTTGATCCTTTATCAAAAGTTCTGTAAGTGTCTATTGAAAACCTTTTCTCTTCTCAGCTTCCCTCCAGGCCTCCTCTTCACCCCCAGGAGGTGATCTTATCTCCTAAGCTATTGGGAACAATCCTCGTCATCTCTTTGGAGTGCCCTCTTCTCCATATCCTGCAGCTCAAATACCTTTCTCATCCATTCTCTTGTGGCACTTCTTGCCAAGGTCAGCCCCCTCAGCTCGTGTCTTTAACCTGTGCTCCTAGGAACTTGCTTCATTCTTAGAGTTCTTTTTCATCTTTATTTGCCTCTGTCAGCTTTACTATCTATCAATTCTTTTCCCTTTCATTGTCAGCAGTCACTAGAAAGTTATCTGCTGTCACTCAGTGTCTCTACTTCCTCACTGTTCGCATATTTCAACTCCTTTGTAGTTAGCATCTATTAATACCTAGTATATGAACGGCACTGGTGATAAAAAGACAAAATTAAAAGTTCCTGTTGTTGAGGAGTTTCTGTTTTGCTTTCAGTTTGGCTTCTGATGCTGTCATCAGTCTACTAACAGCTTTCCTTTCTGGAATATCAAAACTTCTTTGCTGTTAGAAGATGATTTTGCCGTTTCTTAGTTTTCATTCTCCTTGATTTTTCTTCTGCTTATGGCACTGTTGACCAGGAGAACCTTGATGCCCTGTCTTTCCTTGACTTTTTTGGCATGACTCCATTTTAGTTCTCCTTTGACCATTCCTCTGACTCTTTTGCTGGATCTTAATCCACCATCTATGCTTGTAAGCATGTGTATTCCTAAGGCTTGGATCTTCCTCTTTTCTTTCTGTGTCCTTTTGGTAATCTCGGCTGAGTCCATGATTTCAATGCTTACCTCTAGGTATAGGATTCTCAAATATCAAATTAAACCTGAATCTTTTTCTGGAATATCAGTTTTGCATAGTTACCTGGATATTTCATCAGCATCTCAAGCTCATCACTTCCAAAATAGATATCATCATCTTCTATCCTAAACCTGATCCTCCTCCTAACTTTCCTATTTCTATCGTGGACACTAGTCCTTCCAAGTCACTCAAAATCCTACACCAGAAGACCTATTTGAATCTTCTCTATTTTTCATACAATTTGCTTTAATCAGTTGCTAAGTCCTTCATAACATGTCTCCTCTCCAGGTGCTTGGCCATTTGATGTAAGGCTTGGCCTTATTACAGCTCTAGGACTATTGTACATCTTAGTTATGCTTTTTTCTTTCATGCCTCTTCCTCTCTTCAATCCATTTTCTACATAACTGCCAAAGTAATCTTCCTAAAGTTCTTATCTGAATATATAATTCATTCCCTTGCCCCAAAACTTTTGGTGGCTCCCTGTCACCTTTAAGTTAGAATGTAAACTTCTTAATTTGGCTTTAAGGCTTTCTACCATGTGACTTTCACTTACCTTTCCAAACTCATTTCATATCACCTTACACATCGTTCATTTTCTATTTCAGCCAAACTGGACTGTTCTCAAACTTTCTATTCTTTCTCAGGCCAGTTCCTTGTTCCTACAATTCACGCCTTCACACCTTCATTATCTTGCTGATACTTATGTACCAACTTTTACTGTAAGACTTCCCTTACCCTACTTCTCCTTAAGGCTCTTTCCTTCTTTAAACTGCATTTTATTTATCTGAATTGATGTTTTCATTCCCTTGTATAAAATTGTAAATTCGTTGAGAGCAGGGATTATTTATTAATTTGTATCCTATGTCTTGTGTTTAGTAGACACTTAATAACTTTGAATTGAATTGTCTATTGGTGTTAAACAGAGTAACTCTAATTCTTTTTCTATGGGATAGGGACTTTGATTTCATTGGTAGGTTTATGCCTTTTCTGTCATTGATAGAAAACTCCTTAGAGCAGGAGGATAGGTGGTTGTCTGTTTTTGTATGCCCCTGCAGCTCAGAATGGTTTTTATATTTTTAAATAAAGTTTTATTATATTTAAAAATGTAAAGACCATTCACTTAACTTTTGAGCTTCTACGGAAACTGGCTGCAGGTTCACTTGATCTTTGAGTCCTAGGCCTTAGTTTTCTAATCCCTAGCCTAGAGCATTGAGGTAAGTGACTTGTTCAGGGTCACATCTGCGTGTTCGTCTTTCGTTGCCAAAGAAGACCATGCCATCAGAGAAATAATGACATGACTTGCACTTGATTTTGTTTTGAGTGAGAGAGGGCTGTGCAGGTCACCAGCCTCATTTTTCCTCCAGAGCCATCTGAATCCAGTGACCAGATATTCATCAGGATGACTGGAGATGACCCAGGATGAGACAGTTGAGGTTAAGTGACTTGCCCAAGGTCACACAGCTAGTGAGTGTCGAGTGTCTGAGGTGAGATTGGAACTCAGGTCCTCCTGACTCCTGCACTGGTGTTCTATCCACTGCACCACCTAGCTGCCTCTCAGGGTCACATAGCTGTATATGTCAAAGGAGATACTTGAACACAGGTCTTTCTGGCTAGAGAGGCTAGATCTTTATTCACTGTGACATGCTTCCTCTCTTTCACATGATATCTCTTTAGATATTTAAAGACAACTTTGATGCCTCTTTCTTTATCATCTTTTCTCTGGACTAAGCAGTTTCTTTCATCTTTTCTTATAACATGGTTTCTACATCCTTTAAAATTCTGGGTGACCTTCCTTTGAACATACTGCAGCTTGTTAATGTTCATCTTAAAATGTAATGACCAGAATCACATTCTGTACTTCAGATCTGACCAAGGTGGACTTAGTTGGAGCTATTGTTTTCCTTGGTCTGGGCAGTTTAGTTTTATTAATACAACTTCGGGTAACGTTAGCTGTTCTTAACAAGTACTTATTGATAGCATCTTACTGTTGACTAATGACTGAGATGAATGTCTGTGTAAGTCATGTCTACCACCCTGAATTTGAGTTGACTTTTAAAACCTAAGGATGAGACTTTACATATATTTATATTAAATTTTATCATGTTAGACTGAATTCACTGTTCTATCTTGGCTGAAGATAGCTCCGTCTATCTTCTGCTCCTTAACTGTGGGTATCTCATAAGGCTCCATCCTGTGCCCTCTTTTTTCTCTTTCTATATCTATCCTCTGTCCTGGTATTCTCTTTGATCCCTATGACTTCAATGATTTCTACATAGGTGATTTCCAAATCTGTATATCTAGCTTCTGATCTCTTGCCTAAACTGTAATCTAATATCACTGGGTGTCCCATAAACTATCTCAAACTTAGTATGTCCGAAGAGAGAACTCATGCTAATTACTAAAACAGAATATAGTAATTGATTTTGGAGGGAAGAAGGAAAATCAGAGATAACTCTGAGATTGTAAATCTGAGTTCCTGCCATCTTTAAATGTGCCCTTTAGAAAACTTCCCTACTTCTCTGTAGGGTACCACCATTCTTGGAGTCACCTAGGTTTTTAACTTTGCAGTTACCCTTGATTCTTTCTTCTTGATCCCCTCCCCCCAGTCATTTGCCAAGATTTAACACTTCTACTTGTATAATATCTCACTAACATATATCTATCTATAGCTATATCTAGGTGTCTCTGTATATCCCTTTCCTTCTATACTGTCACATGGCTACCACCCCAGTTCAAGTATTCGTCTGTTAACATCAGTGTTTTAGTTGATCTTCCTGCTTGCTTCCAGTCTTTCTCTTTTCCAATCCATTGTTGACACAGCCGCCAAATAATCTTCCTAGAGCATAGGTTTGACCGTGAAACTTCTACTCAAGAATCATCAGTGGCTCCCTCTTGCCTCTGGGATAAACCATACAACCTCACTTTGGCATTCAAAGACCTTCACATTTGGTCTCCAAGCTGTTCTAGACTTATTCCTCCTGTACTCTATGTTTCTGCCAAACTGAACCATACCAGATGTTCTCTAAATTTAGCATTGTCAACCTCCATGCTTTAGCACAGGCTGACTTCTGGGCCTGGAATGTGCTCTGAGACTCAGCTCAGGTGCCTCCTTCTACCGTAGCCCTTCTCTGACCTTTGCTGGTTGTCAGTGCCCTCTATTACATCATGTTATCTTGCATTCACTTGTCTGTACTATGTGTTGTCTGCCCCAGGAGAACATAAACTTCTTGAGGATAGGGGCTTTTTTCACATTTGTGTCTGTGACCCTAGTGCTAGTGCAATGCCTTGTCTATAGGAAGCGCTTATGTTTGTTGAATCAAATTCCAGGTTATTGAGATCTTTTTTTGTTTTTTTTGACTCTGATGTGGTAGACCATCTCTCCAGAATAGAAATCCATTTATTAGTCACTACCCTTTGAGTAGCAATTTTTCAACCAGTTGTGAATTTACTATATTATTCAGCTTATTTTTTCACTCATTCACAAGAAGGTCATGACAGATTTTGTGTGATGATTCACTAAAGTCCAGGTCTTTCAAATTTGTGAGTTTTAGTAACTGTCTAAAAAGAAACAAAGTTAGTTTGGTATGATATGTTCTTTATGAAACTACTTCCTTAAGTCACTGTTCACAAAATATCTGGGTATAACTTGTTTTCCAGATTTCTGCTAGGTGTTAACATTGAATTCATTGATTTGAGGTTTCTGAAGTCTACTTTTCCTTTTTAGAAAAGTAAGATATTGTCCATATTCTCATATAACATTTCCTGGCCTAGTAATACTCCTTAGTAGGTGACCATAAGAAGTTCATTAATAGCATTTATACTTTTAATTTTTTTTAGTTGTCAAGGCTAGGGCATGCTTCTATTAGATATAGATACCTTTTTTTTTTTTTTTGAGTTCATCCATCTTTGGTTCACCATCTTCATCACCCTTTTAACCATGTATGTTTGTATTTGAGAAGAACTCCTTGGTGGTAGCTGAGTATCATGTTGTCTTTTACCATTACACCATCTGTTTCACACAGTGGGTATGTATGTTCGTTCTTTGTTCTTGCCCTAAACATAACTGAAATCCTATTTATTTTTCTTAAACATTTTTATTAATCCTCAGTTCACTCTAGATAATATTTTTATAGGCTCATAACCTTTTTATTCTTCCTGAGTTATGTGTTTGCTTACAGATTTTATAAATACCCTTTTAAAATACGAATGCATGGGAGAGTTCTCTGTGCAGCTACATTGCCACTACTTCCCCTTTCTTACTCAATATTATTTATAATTTTATTGCCAAAATTTTGCTCTTGAAAGCATCTCCTCCCTTTTGAGCCAGTTTTTCTTTGAGAACCTCAGGCGATGAGTGGGCTCTTGAACCAATAATTATCTTTGATATTTTTTTTTAAAGGCTTTTCTAAGGTAAAGGATATACATCTGAACTTGTCGATCACAAACTCTATGATATAGTTACTTTCTCCCAAGGTTCCTTTCATTTCTTTTTTCTAACCAATTTTTCCCTGAAAGTCAAAATTTGGTCCACAGAACCAGTTGCCCACGTGGTTTAATGCTGTTTATTGCAGCATTTAATGAAGCAGTTTGAGAATTTTGTCAGAAGTTCTGCTCATTTGGAAATTAAAGTTCCAGCACAATCTGAATAGCTGAATTAATATTAATTATATTTGCAGCTCACTTCTGTACCTCTATACAGTTTACAAAATGGTTTTCTCACAAAACACCTTTATGAGATAGGTAGTACAAGTACTGCATATTATCCTTATTTTGCAGATGGAGAAACAGGCCCAGAGATGTTGAGTGACTTGCCCTCAGCTTCACAGCAAGTCAGAGGTGAGGCTTGAATCCAGATCTTTGGATCCCAAATCCAGTGTTCTCTTCAATTTATCATGTTTCTTTTCCTAATATTTGCTGATCAGGGGATACACTAGTTTTCTAACTCTCTCATCCATAATGAATATTGTCAGAAATCTTTGCCCTTTTTCTGAGCCTCCTCCTGATAGGGTCCTAGGATTTATGTTGGAATTATCTGGTTCAACTACCTCATTTTACAGATGAGTAAACTGAGGTCCACAGAAGTTAAATAATTTGCTCAAAATAATTTGCACACAGATAGTAATTAGTAGGTCTAGGCATTTGAACTGAGGTCTTTAGACTTTAAATCTACTGCTATTTCCATTATAGCACACAGCCTCCTATGACAAATGGAGGCTTGCATTTTTCAGGCATTCTCTTCACTGCTTATTTACTGATAAAATCCCAGGATACTCTTAGCAAGGTTTGAAACTTAAATCTTTTTCTGTTACTATCCCCGCTGAGGCTTAGTGCCTTCACTATACTTCAGTAATTCAATAAACATTTATTAAGCACCTACTGTGAGTAAGACAGACGCTATAATAGGTGCTTTGGGTTAAAAAAATGAAACTAGTCTCAGTCCTGAAGACATGTGACTTGACTTGCCACAAAATAAAACCCTCATCTGCCCTGGAAGGCAGGCTTAAAAATTGGTACATTAAAGCCATATTAAAGGGTCCACTTCATTGCTCCTTTTATCCTCCTTGTTGTTCCCTTTGCCAGTCCTTATGCTGTTGGAGATGGAGGCACAGAGACACAAAGAAAGGCAAAGGCTAGCATTTCCTGTCTGCCTTTTCTTTGCTCCCCACTAAACCTCTCTTGGTTTGATTCCTACCTCCTGACTGTAGAGCCTCCTTCTTTTGTCCTCTTCTCCTACTCAGTGAACTAACCCTTGTACAAAGTGTAATAAGAGAGGAAGAGTCAGTTCAGCAAAACAAATTCATTAGCAAGCCTTTATTTTAATTTCTTTTTCTGACCCTAACAAACACCAACTAAAATGAACATTTCCAGATAGCTATAGAACTTGAAAGAGGGTTGCACATGAAAGAGTGAATATTATTTACAGCTTGCCTTTCTAAGGATATGATAAATTCATCATGTAACTTTTAAAACTGTCTTGCTTGTCTGTGATTCCTTCTGGCCTTCCTTCTGTTCTCTTTTGTGTGTTACATTGATTCAATGATGCTCTTTTCTCTATTTTCTTTTTTTTTGGTGAGAGGAACCCTATCCTTCAGTGCATTTTCTCTCTCTCTTCTCTCCTCCCTTCTCATCTTTTTCTCTCCTTCTTTTCCTCCTTCCATCTCTCAGTTCTGCCTCCCTTCCCCAAAAAGTAAAAACTTCATAACAAATATGCATAGCCAAGCAAAACTAATTCCCCACATTGGCATCCAAAAATGTATCCTATATTGGCAAGTCTTTATTAAATACCCATTATGGACCAGGAACTGTACTTGACTATAGGGACAAAAGTGAGATAGTTTTGCCAGTGCCCCACCTTCAGAAAGCTTACATTCTGTTGGGGAAGATTATATATTTGTTTACAAAATAGAAGAAGGTGATTTTTTTGATGAGCACACTAGTCATTAAGAAAGGCTTCATGTCAAAAGTGGCACTTGAGCTGAGTCAAGGATTTCAGGTGGTAAAATTGAGTAGAGACATATCATAGGCATAAAGAAGCAGCCAGTGCAAAGGCCTGGAAATGAGAAATGGAGTGCTGTTATGAGGAGTCAGTTTGACTGGCCCGTAGGGGCAGTGAAAGTTAGTAATGAGACTGGAAAGATAAGTTAGGGCCAAGTTGTGAAAGACTTTAAATGCCAGAAAGAAGAGTTTATATTTGCTTCTAGACAAGGATTCTTAGCTAAGATCCACAGACTTCTCAATAGATTTCATGGGTAGATTTCAAGGGCTCTGTGGACTTGGGAAAAGAATTTTATCTTTATTTTCACTAACTCCTAAAAATTGGCATTTTCTTAAATTACAAATATGGGCAGCAAATATTATTCTGAGAATGGTTCCATAGATTTCATCAGACTACCAAAGGGCACAGTGATGCAAAAAAAGGGTAAGAATGCTTATCTTGGAGGTAATAGAGAACCTTAGGAATTTTGTGAATAAGAAACTAACATGCTCAGACCCATGCTTTGGGGAAATCACTTTGGCAAATGTGGAGGATTTATCGGTCGTGGTGATGGTGTTTTGTCCTTTGATCTCTAAGAAGACCATGACATCAAGATGATGGCATGACTTGCAGTTGATTTTGATATCAGTGATGGAGGGCAGTGCAAGGACACCAACCTCAGAGCCACTGGGGTTCAGTGGCCTGATATTCATCAGGATGACTGGAGATGGCCCAGGATGTAAGTTGAGACACTTGCCCTTTCAGGCTAAGGTCTTATCACATTCTCACTTTTAGTGAGATACACCTGTTCAATGAATAGGCTTCTTTACAGGATTATTCAAGGGATGGCAAGTTTAATAAAAAAAAAAATCAAACTGGCCAAGGAAGATCCTCAGGGTTCCTCTATGAAGAAGAGACAGTTACTGTTTAGTAATTATATTCACTCTGTGATGGGTGGGTAGGGATTTGTTGTCCATTCTATGAGCTCCAGAGAGAACTGAGTTTAAGACTTGATTTTTGAACAAAAAATATAGCAAGTAAAAGGCAGATTTTGCCCAAGTTAAAAATGAGAGGAGAGGAGAGAGGAGCTGAGCTATTATTCACTCAACAGTTGTTTTTGTCCTTCATTCTTGAAGAGGAACATAACATCAAGATAATGCCATGACTTGCAGTTGATTTTAATTTGAGGGAGGGAGGGCGGTGCAAGGTCACCAAACTCACTTTCTTCTCCTGGGCCATCTGGGTCCAGTGGCTTGATATTCATCAGGATGACTGGAGACGACAGTGAGACCCTGGCCCTTTCAGGCTAAGGTCTTATCACAATCTCACTTTAAGTGAGATACATCCTTTCAATGAATAGCCTTCTTTAAGTAGTTGTTCTAGGAATGGCTGCTTTAATAAAAAAAAAAAATCCAGCTGGGAGGGGAAGACCCTCAGGGTTCCTGGGTGATGGAGAAACAATTATCGTTTAGTACTTAAAAAGGGAAGAAAAGAAATTTGAGGCAGGCAGAACAATGATGATGCTATTGCAATAGCTCTGGCAAGAGATGATGAGGGCCTTAGCTACTATGGTGGCTGTGTGAGTAGTGAGAAGAGGTCCAAAGCAATAGATGTTGTGAAGGTAGAAACACGAGATTTTGTGACTGATTGGATGTATGGGGTGATGATGAGTCAATGCTGGCCCCATGATTATGAGCCTGTATTGCTTGGAAGGATGATGGTACCCTCAACAGAAATAGAGAAATTTGGAAGACCGGTGAGTTTTGATATGTCTGTGGAACATCTAGTTTGAAATGTCTGATGGGCATTATTCAATAGCAGTGTCTAATAGCATCCGTATCTAGTTGATGATATGGAATTGGAGGTCTGGAGAAAGACTAAGGTGGAATATGTCAGTCTGTGAGTCACCTGCATAAGGATTACAGTTAAATCCATGGGAGATGATGGGATAACCAAATGAAAGAGAGGGAGAAGAGAAAGGGACTCAGGACATAGTCCTGAGATGTACCTATAGTTAAGAGGTGCAATATGGATGATAATTCAGTAGAGGAGACTGAGAAGGAATGGTCAGATGGATAGCCAAAAGAAACCAAAACAACAGTATCATGAAAACCCAGAGAGGAGAGAGTATCCAGAAGGGAGGAAATAGTGAAGGAGTCAAATGATGTAAAGGTCAAGAAGGATAATGGTAGAAGACCAAAATATCGGACAATTAAGTGGTCATTGGTTACTTTGGAGATGGCAATTTCAGTTCAATCAGAGAGTAAATTAGAAATAATGAGAGGAGAGGAAGTATTGGCAATAAGAGTTGATCCGATTTTTCTAGTAGTTTGTGGAAGAGAGAGTGAATCCCTGAGGTGGGGATGGGGCAGGCCTGGGAGAGTGGGGGTGGGAATAGGTCCAGTAAGAATTTTTTAAAGATGGGAGGGACTTAGGTGTGTTTGCAGATAGCAGAGAATGAATTTTTTTTGGTAAAAGAAGAGTTTGAAAATTTGAGAGGGGATGCATGATGGAGGGAATATCAGCTAGAGAAGGTGGAAGAGGATGGCATTCATAGTCTGTAGCTTGTTGAGGGGAGAGGCTGCCTCCTCACACTGACTGGGATAAAGAGGGAGATAATGGGGAATGCCAGGAAGATTGGGCGATGTATAGAAGCGGGAAAAAGAGGGTCTCTTTTTTCTCAGTAAAGCAGGAGGTGATGTTTTTAGCTGCAAGGATGGGCTGGAGAGTAGTATGGGAAGCTCAAGAGAAGGAATGCTAGAATGAATGACTGATAGATCTAGAGGCAGAAGGGATTTTGGAAATCATCGAGTCCAACTTGTTCATCTTGTATATGAGGAATGTGGGGCCCAAAGGGGTTAAGTATCTTGTTCAAGTTTACACAGGTAGCTGTGGCAGAGGACTCAAAACCAGCTTCACAGCTCCAAATCCTGCACTTTTCCCACTGTGCCCACATTGTTGTAGAAGAAGTTTGGAGCAGCTAAAGTAAAGGGATAGAAAATCAATTTAGGAGAACTGCAGAGCTTTCCTGTAGGGAGAGCCCAGTTGAAATTAGATAACATAAATTTGTAGTGGACCTAGATCATCCGGTTGTGTCTTCATCTTGTTCTGTGAAGCAGCTTATGAGTAGGAGCAGATAAGGCAGATGGTTTGGGATTTTGCTAGGCTTGGGCAGGAGTAGGATAAGGGGGAGGGAAGGATTCAAGAGTAGAGGGTAATGTAGAGTTGAACTGGTTAACTAAGGGTTAAGATTGCCAAGGTAGAAAAGAGAAGGCAGAGCAGGAGTGATAGCCTGAGAAAGTACCAAGGAGGTAAAGAGTTAGAGGCCATGGCCTTGTAGGAGGTTATGATCAAAAGGAATTTTGGAAATGTTGATAGTGGAAGTAGAACACTTGTGAGTGCTGGCAAGATCCAGGGTGTGGCCATCCCTTTGTGTAACTGAGGTTGTGGAGGAGGACGTCATAGGAGTTGAGTAAGATTGAGTAACTGGGAGTTTCTGTTATTTATAGGAATATAAACATGTTATGATGTCCCCTAAAGTAGGGACAGTAAGTTTGGAGAGGAAGATTGTAAGCTAGGTGTGAAGCTTTTGAGAAAGGAGCCTAATAGGTAGTAGCCTACAGCCCCTCGATTGCGTTATGCCTTTGGTTAGGATGAACCTTAATGGAGGAAATGTGATTGAGTGATGGCAGCAGGGAGAAAGGCTAGAAGTGGCCGTGGGGAGCAGTTCTTATTGTTAGTGACAGTAAGAATGACAATACTGACAGAGCACTTAGAGGTTTGCGGGGGCACTTTACCAGTACGTCATTTTATTCTCACAACAGTCCTAGGAGGGGGAGGTATTGTTGTGATGCTCATTTAACAGATGAGAAAACTGAGGCAGACACAGATTAAGTGACTTGCCCAGGGTCTCACTGCTAGTACGTGTCTAAGGCTGAATTAGAACTCAGGTCTTCCTTTAAGTCTTTCACTCTATCCACTGTGCCCCTCAGTTATCTCCAGGACTGGAAAGGATGGGCAGTGATGGAGTATCATGTAGGGTTAGCCTGGTACCAGCCAGTAATACCAGATGATGGAAGGAGCATGAGAGGAAAAGATTTAGAATGAGGGAACGTTCGTTCATTATGGAACCAGACTTTGAGGTCATGTAGTGAAGAGACATAGGCAACCAGGTGGTACAGTGGAGAGTGTTGGACTCAGAAATTATTTCAAATCCTGCATCAGACATTTAGTAGTTATGTGACCCTATGCAAGTTACTTAAACTCTGTTTGCCTATGTCCTTATCTGTAAAAAAAATCCTACCTTGTTGTGTTGGTGTGAGGATCAATTGGAATAACATTTGTAAACTGCATTGCAAGCCTTAAAGCTCTTTATGTGAGTGACTATTTTCTGAGTAGGATATTGGAGGAGTCATTTGAGGTCTATGTGGGTGAGAGATTGGGAACAGTGGTTTACTCTTAGATGTCTGGGGATGAACTGGAATTAGGAGTATGGGAGAGGATTCAAATTTGCTAGCCGTAAGGACAGAGTAGCAGTAGAGGGGAGCATCCCTGCTGGTGATTAGAAAATTCTTTGCATTCAGTTTTTGTGGGAGTATTATGGTACACTTCCAATCAACTGACATCTGATAGTATATGCAGTGTTTCAGTTCAATTCAGTGAAATTTCATTAAATGTCCACTATGTGCCAGGCACTGTGTTAAGTCCTTAGGATATAAATAAGAAAAAGAAAGACAGTCCCTGCCCCCAAAGGAGCTTAAAAATCCAATGGTCACTGAATGTACGTCCCCTGCCTTAGTTTCCTCACAAAAGGAAGTGGAAAAGTGTTGAGAGGAGCCACCTGAAGATAACCAGTGTAGGGGGAATAATGTTCCGTGGAATGAAACAAGCAGAGCTGCTGATGGAAAGTGGAGAGTTAACCTGCAACATTCTCGGTCCTCTGTGAAAGGAAGCATTAGGAAGAATTTATTAAAGCTTTATTCTTTGTACCTCCAGTCTAAGAGGAGAGGCAGCTGAGGGTGCTAAGAGGGTGTTGTTTTTAAATTTTTATCTTTTGTTGTAGCATTTTATTTCCATTAAAAATTTTCAATTTTCAATCACCAAGCTTTTATTTTCCCTTATTCCCACCCCGCAACTGAACAGAAAAACAAAGCCCCTGTAATAAAATGTGCATACTTTAGTGCATCAGCTTTTAGGTTATCCACGTCTGAAGATGTATATCTCATTCTGCATCTTGAATCCATCATTTTTCTGTTAAGTGGGAAGTAGCATAGTTAATAATAATCAGATGTCTAGAATTAGTATTATTCATTGCATTGACCAGATTTCCTAAGTCTTTCAGAGTTATTTGTCTTTACAGTGTTGTTATACAGAAATTGTTCTCTTGATTTTGCTCATTTTACTCTCCATCAGTTCGTAAAAATTTTCCAGGATTCTCTACCCCGCTCCCCCATCATTTCTTACAACACAGTACTGATCTATTATACCCATAAACCATAATTTATTTAGTCATTCCCCAATTTATGGCAACCCCCTCAGTTTTCAGTTTTTTCCATCACAGAAAGAGCTACTATAATTGTTTTTGTGCATATGAGTCCTTTTTCGCTCTCTTTGGTCTCTTTGGAGGTATTGGCCTAGTAGTGGTATCTCTAAGTCAAAGGATATTCATACCTTAGTGTCTTTTGGAGATTTTTTTTTTTTCCAAATTACTTTCTAGAATGACTGTACCATTTTACACCAACAATGCATTAATATTCCTGTTTCCTTGCAGCCCCTCTTGTATTTGTCATTTTCCTTTTTTGTCAACTTTGCCAATCTGATGGATATGAGGTAGCACCTCAGAGTTTACTTTAATTTGCATTTCTTATCATTAGTGAATCAGAGCATTTTTTTTTCATGTGGATGTCGATAGCTTGGATGTCTTTCTTTGATAACTACCTATTAATATCCTTTGGTCATCAGTTGGGGAATATGGCTCATATAACTTGCAAATGAGACCTTTACCAGAGAAACTTTCTGCAAAGATTTTTTTCCCACTTAACTGTTTTCCTTTTATTTTTTTGCTACATTGATTTTGTATACCTCACCTTCATTTTTCAGTATAAGTCTCCTCCTTCCCTCTGCTAGGGAGCTACACCTTATGACAAAAACTAATAAAGAGGAAAAATTCAGCAAAACTAATCAACCTGTCAGCTGAGTTTGACTGTTCTATACTGTAGCCTTCCAGTCTTGCTTGGTAAAGGACGGAGGGAGACATTTTCTCTGCTCTTCTTTGGAGCTAAGCTTAATTATTATAATTAGCCAGTGTTCAATTTCATTTTCCTGTTTTTTTCATTTACATTGTAGGTATTGTGTATGTTTCTTTCCTGGTTCTGCTTCCATAGCATCAGTTTTTATGTCATCTACTTCTCTGTATTATTTGTTGTCATTATTTCCTATGGTGAATGCCATTATATTCATATACAACAGTTTGGCCATTTCCCATTTGAAGGGCATCTATTTTATTTTTGATACTGTAAAAAGTGGTGCTTTGAATATTTTGGTATATATGGGACTTTGGGGGACATATTCTTGGTAGTCAGCCTTGGTAGGGATGTTTGTGTCAAAGGATATGGACATATTAGTCACCTTCTTGTCATAATTCCAAATTGTTTTCCAGAATGGTTGAACCAATTCACAGGCCCATCAGCAGTGTGTTAATTTAGTCATTGGGTCTTATACACAGGAAATTCTCAATAAATAAGAGAAGCTATGTAATTTTCCCAAGATTTTTTTTCTTATAATATGCAATGATAATGTTACTTTGTATTTTTATAGTAACTTTCATGGGACTGTCTCAAAATCAGTTAGTTAACATTCTCGCAATCATTTCCAGACGACTATAGAGGAAAGTGAGACAGATGAAGTAACTTCTTTGAGGGCTGAACAGTCAATAAATTTTTTTAAAGTAGTATTTTGCCATCCAAGTAACTAACAGTCATCAATAAATACCTTCAGATTGCCAAACTGATGGAATACTTTGGTAGCATCTGATTGTAGCCCTTATTATTTGAATAGCAAAAAAAAGATTATTTGCAAACACTGAAGCTAGATATGTAATCTATAAACAACCTAATAGCAAATTTATATGTGGAAACAAAATCATGTTATATCCATGTTATATAAAATATGTGGTATATCCATATATCAATTTATATACCTGTGGCTGAAGCAAGGCAAGTTAGTGATTCAGGAATGTTTATTGTGGCTACTTATTGTGACAAGAAATTATTACAAGTACATAAGAAAGGAAAATTTGACCAAAAATAGCTATAGAAGTTGCATGGGAAACATCACTATTAGGAGAATTGAACATTTATTAGAAAAATACCCCATCTTGACTGTTATGAATTTTATGAATGAGTAAACAGCATTGCGTGGTGAAAATGTAAGGAACTTACTTGGCTAAGTGCCTTTGAACAAGTCAGTTTACCTCTTTGAACCTCAGTTCCACCATTCGTAAAATAGGGGTAATATATTATCTCATAGAGTTACTAACATTTATTCAAGAATGATTTAGGAAGTACCTACTTTGTGTAAAGCACTCAATAATAGTAATGAGAATAACTAACATCATGTTTTAACATTTGCAAATTGCTTTGCATATATTATCTCATTGGAGCCTTATAATAACTCCGTGAAGTAGATAACATTGTTATCCCTGTTTTACAGATTAGGAAACTGAGACTGAGGAAAGTTAAATGATTTGCTTAGAATCACACAGCTAGTACTTATTTCTGAGGCAGGATTTAAATTCAGGTCTTTCTGACTCCAAATTCATTACTCTGTCAACCATGACACAGTTTCTGCCTTTGTGGTGCTTACAGTCCGGCAGGACAGATGTAGTCAAGTTGCTAAAATAATATACGACAGTTACCTCTCAAGTGTTAATTGATAAAGGAATTAAGAAAATACTGTAAATACATACATGAATACCTCCTAATGAAGAGTATGCATGCCAGTAGCACCCTTTGTTGTTAAAACAGCTTTCCCGAGGTAAAAGGGTATTTCCAGAGGTATTAGGGGCATGGGAATTGGTTCCAGAACATGAATTCTTTCATAACCTTATAAGACTAGATAAGCTGTGGCTCCCTTGGTAGTGCTTGTTTCTTTTCAAATGCAGAGATGGAATTAGATTGACTGGGGGAGACTGGTTGGAAGCTAGATGCAGTAGTCTAGTTAATCAGTGAAGTGAACTTGTGCTAGGGTTGTAGAATGGCAATGGTAAAGAGAGTACCAATAGATTAGATTAGTGCTAATAGACTAGTGAATTAACAGAATTTAGGGACTGATTAAATGTGGTTGATGACAGAGAGGAGAGGACAGTGTCAAAGCTTGGGAGAATGGTGGTAACATTAATGCAAATAACAAAGTTGGGAAGAAAGGTGACTTTTTAATCATGTAGAGATTTTTGTAAATAAGGTAATACATTTTGTGTCAGTCAGGTAGAGATTAAGGTGCTGGCAGGACATTCAAAAGGAAATGTCCAGTAGGCAATTAGGAATTGTAGTTTAGAGCTCAAAAGATTTGGGTTTGGAGATACACATTGGGGGCCATTTGCATGAGGTTATGAAGGAGCTCCTCAAGGGAGAAAATGAAAGGAGAAAAGAAGAGAGCATGGAGCACAGACTTTGGGGAGTCCTCCTTCATGTTGAAAGGTCTGGAATAAAAAGGGGAGCCAGTGAACACAACCTAGGGAACAGTTAGAGCAGCCCAATTGTATGGAAGGCTGGGTGGAATCTTTCAATCTTTTTGGCTGAGCTCCTCATTTTACATATGAACATAATGAGGCTTAGTGACTTGATAAGTTGGAAGATCGAAAGACAGGCCTCTTGACTAGGAGGGCAGTGGTGCTTTTTTTTTTTTTTTAATTTGGTCATACCTATTTCATTCACATCAGTTTATAAAGAATAATAATACTGATATTGAGTGGCCTGGACTTGAAATCAGGAAGACTTAGGATCACATCTTGTTTCTGACATAGTAAATAGCTGTATCATTTAGTGTATTGTTTAACTTCTCACTGATGCAGTCATTTCTCTAAGACTATGCTGAAGATGAATTCAATCTTCTTCACTGATAAAATCACAAGTCTGAGGAGAGAGAGACAGAGATAGAAAGACAGAATGAATAAATAGTAATGTCACCCTGCATTTTTTTATCCAGTAGTATTTTTACCTCCTTGAGGGCAGGGACTCTCACTCTCTGTCTCTCTTTTTCTTTATTGTTTTTTGGTGTCTGTTTTCTTTTTCCTAGGAGAATACCTGGTATCTAGTAGGCACTTAATATATACTTGGTTGAATTGAATTAAATTACTCAGTTTCAAGTTTTTATGTCGTATCATTTTATGCTAAGAACAAACCTGAGTAGCCACCTCATGCTGTTTCCTTTTAGCCACTTAACATTTTTAGAAACTTAACCTTTTAACTTTACTACATGGTTATTGGTGGAAAAATCAGCCCCAGGGGGAAAATCTGATTCTTTATGATCTTCTTGGGGTGGACTCTCAAGAATAGGCAAAGTATAAGAAATCCTTTTCTTGGATTAAATATGAATTACAGTACTTTAATTAGGAGAGCAGTTGGTAGCATTGGACAGATAGATATTGGTATGTTTCTGCATTTTTTGGATCCAGTTGTAATACTTAAAATAAGTTTGAGTAGGAATATGGATAAGAAAGAGGAAATAGTGCAGTTTGGCCTGTGTGCTACGAAGTTGTTGGCAAAGAATTTTGAAGTTCACTTTTGCTTTGGAAAGGCCCTTAGATACAAACAATTTTTCCATGTGTAGCATGGTATGTCTTTCCAAAGAAATACTTGCTCTTTTGGGCAAGAGTTTTCCAGGAGGTTTGCTATTATTTAAAATAAAATTTGTTGTTTCATTTGGTTAAATGTGGCATTGTAAGCCCAAAAATAATAGTGTGGAAAACCTACTTATTAAATGAAAATTTGAAGGATAACTTTATCTTTTTTTGAAATACTAAATATATTAGCAGAGGCTGATGTGGAGAAAGTTTTTGAAAATAAAAATACAGGTTTGAATAAGTTTGGCCTTTTATGGATTTTAAGATTTAATGCTAGGTTAAAAATATGTTCAATACTTGAGTACTGATTTTGTTGGTAGGATTATTCCCCCAATTCAAAATGATCAAATTTAGTAAATAATTTTATTACTGTAGGTAGTCCCTCTATTGATACAGGCCAACGTCCCCCCCCAATAGATTGGTTAGAGAAAGGGAAGAGATATGATATCAGTTGATGTTTAATGTTCTCATTATGAAAGTCTCTGAATTTAACTATGCTGGTCTTTTGGAGGACTGACATATAGAACATATTTAAAACATTTCTGGTTTTAGCACAATATCTGGCAAACAGTAAACACTTAATAAATGCTTATTGACTGATTGTAATAGGACATGTTAGACCCTGTTCCTACCAATAAACCCTATCGTTTGGCATCTCTAACATTTCTACCACACCATTAGACACTGAAATAGAAGAAAAAGAGTTAGTGATGAAACATAACATTTCCTTTATGTTTTTATTTGAAAGTTATGAGGTAAGCAATTGTATTTGCACCATAGATGAATATATAAGCAAATAGTCTTGCTTGTACTATTAGTCAGTCAACAAGCATTAAGTACTTACTTTGTGCGAGGCTAGGCACTGGGGATACAAATACAAAATTTATATTTATTATACAAGTATAATACAGGTTTAATATTATACAGTTATAATACCTGTACTTGAATAAATGACCTGTGCCAATAGCTATTCTGTAGGCACAGAAAGTCCTGTTAGAGTTATAAGTGTTTTATGGTAATAAATGTTTTCTTGTAAAGTTTTGTACAAATCAGGTTTTTAAAAAATTTAGTATAAGTTTATTTTCAGTTTTCAACATTCACTTCCACAAAATTTTAAATTTTCTCCCCATCTACCCATTACCCCTATCCCAGGACTGTGTGTATTCTGATTGTCCTTTCCTCCAATCTGCTCTCCCTTCTATCACTTCCTCCCCACCCCCTTATCCCCTTCTCTTCTATTTTCCTGTAGGGTAAGATAGATTTCTATACCCCATTGTCCATCTATCTTATGTCCTAATTGCATGTAAAAACAACCTTTAACATTCATTTTTAAAGCTTTGAGTTCCACATTCTCTCCCTTTCCACCTCCCCACCTACCCTCATTGAGAAGGCAAGGATTTGATAAAGTGTGTGGTCATGCAAAATACCTCCGTAACAGTGATGTTGTGAAAGACTAACTGAATTCCCTTTATCCTGTCCTGCTCCCCATTTATTCAATTCTCTGCTTTGACCTGTCTCTCTACCTAAGTGTTTGCTTCTGATTACTTCTGCCCCCAATCTTCCATCCCTTCTATTATACCCCCTATCTTATCCCTTTCCCTCCTGCTTTCCTGTAGGGTAAGATAAGCTTCCATACCCATTTGAGTGTGTATATTATTCGCTCCTGAAGCCAAATCTGATGAAGGTTCACTCATTCCCTCTCACCTCCCGAGCCCTTTTCCCCTCCAGTGAAAAAGCTTTTTCTTGCCTCTTTTATGTGAGATAATTTACTACATTCTACCTCTCCCTTTCTCTTTCTCTTAGTACATTCCTCTCAATCCTTAATTTTCTTTTTTAGATATCAACCCTTCATATTCAGCTTACTCTGTGCCCTCTCTCTGCCTCTCTATATGTAAACACACACACACACACACACACACACACACACACACACACACACACACTCTGAGGAAGGTCTCATGACTTACAAATATCATCTTTCCATGTAGGAATGTAAGCAGTTCAACTTTAATAAGTCTCTTATGAGTTCTATTTCCTGTTTACTTTTTCTTGATTCTTGTATTTGAAAGTCAAATGTTCTATTCAGTTTTCAGTAAGAATGCCTGGAAGTCCTCTATTTCATTGAAGTTCCATTTTTCCCCCTGAAGTATTATACTCAGTTTTGCTGGGTAAGTAATTTTTGATTTTAGTCCTGTTTCCTTTAGACTCTGGGACCATCATATTCTAAGCCATACGATCTCTTAGTGTAGAAGCTGCTAAGTCCTGTTGTTATCCTGGTTGTGTATCCTGGTTATGTATCCTGAGTTGTTTCTTTCTAGCTGCTTATAATATTTTCTCTTTCACTTGGGAACTCTGGACTACAATATTCCTAGGAGTTTTCCTTTTGGAATCTCTTTTAGGAGATCATTGGTAAATTCTTTGTATTTCTATTTTACTCTCTGTTTCTAGAATATTAGGGCATTTTTTCTTGATAATGTTTTGAAACATGATGTCTAGGCTCTTTTTTTGATCATGGCTTTCACGTAGTTCAGTAATTTTTAAATTATCTCTCCTGATCTATTTTCCAGGTCAGTTGTTTTTCCAGTGAGATATTTCACATTGTCTTCTGTTTTTTTCATTCTTTTGGTTTTGTTTTATAATTTTTTGATTTCTCATAAAGTCTTTAGCTTCCATTTGCTCCATTCTAATTTTTTAAAGAATCATTTTCTTCAGTGAGCTTTTGAATCTCTTTTTCCATTTGGCCCATTCTGCTTTTTAAGGCATTTTTCTTCTCATTGACTTTTTGAACCTCTTGCCATTTGGGTTAGTCTAATTTTAAAGATGTTATTTTCTTCAGCATTTTTTTGGACTTCCTTTAGCAAACTGTTGACATGTTTTTCATGATTTTCTTGCATCACTCATTTCTCTTCCCAATTTTTCCTCTACTTCTCTTACTTGGTTTTCAAAATCCTTTTTGAGTTCTTCCATGGTCTGAGACCAATTCATAGTTTTCTTAGAGGTTTTAGAGCTTTGGCTTTGTTATTTTCTGACTGTATGTTTTGGTCTTCCTTATCACCAGTGATGTAAGAAAATACCTCTTCACTGAGAAAGTTGGAACTGATTCCTTTTCCCATTTGCTCATTTTCCCAGCCAAGGGAAATTGACTTTTGAGCTTTGTTAAGTAGAGGGCTCCAGAAGCAGCCTCCCCTTCAGCAGTGGCAGCAGGTGCCCTGGGGCTGGGGCTGGGGCTGGTACCAGACCATACTCCCCTCTCAGCCAGGTGAAAGACTCTTCCCACAGACCTTTATAACTGTCTTTAGCTCTTGTGGGTTGAAAAGTTTGGAATCCACAGCAGCCTCCAACAATTCAGTCCCTTAATTCCAATCTCCAGCTCCTTCTTCGCTGGTGTGGCTGGAATGGGCCCCTGGTTGAACTGTGCTTTGCTCCCATCCTAGAACTTCCTGTTGACCTTCCAGATTGTCTTGGGCTGCAAATTTGCTTCAGTGTTTCATTTTGTGGCTTCTGCTGCTCTAAAATTTAGTCATTTTTTTTACAAGTTTTTTGAAGGGTTTGGGAGAAGAGCTGTAGCAGGTCCCTGCTTCTATTCTGCCATCTTGGCTCTGTCCCCCCAATTTTTTTTTTTAAGAATCAGTATAAATATTCCAAAGGAATTCAGTATTTTAAAGTATTTAATAGAAAAGGAGAGTTCCTTTATAATGTAAATTAAAAATGAGGGCAGCTAGCTGGGGCAGTGGATAGAGAACCAGTGCAGGAGTCAGGAGGACCTGAGTTCAAATCTCACCTCAGACACTTGACACTTGACACTCACTAGCTGCGTGACCTTGGGCTAGTCACTTAACCTACATCCTGGGTCATCGCTAGTCATCCTGATGAATATCTGGTCACTGAATTCAGATGGTTCTGGAGGAGAAGTGAGTTTGGTGACCTGCACATCCCTCCCTCACTTAAAACAAAGTTAAGTGCAAGTTATGTCATCATTTCTCTGATGGCATGGGCTTCTTTGGCAATGAAAGACAAACACACAAATTAAAAATGAATTTATTTTGTGAAACAAAGGGATTTCAGATGATATAGCATATGTTTCTCTTAGATAAGACAGCTTATTTTTTTTCTCCAGTCTTTTAAGGCAAATGGTTGTTAGGTTTGATTGTTTTGGGCTTTAGTTTTAAAGAGAAGTGATGAAGATGGGAAGTATAAAAAGGGTGCACTTAATAATTGAAATAAAAGAATAGATTTGTTGAAATTTGATACACCATTGGCAAAACATTATAACTGCTCTGTTATCATCACTGACTCTTCATAGATTGTTAGGCATTCTAAATTCTTGTTACTTGCATCTAAAAGAATATTTTCACAACCTAATTAACCTTAAATATTATAAAGGGAAGACTTCACCTTATTTGCTTTGTATCTCCTGATATATTTCATTACATATAGATTTGAATTGTTACCAGGCAGCAGACTGTTGGAAGTATAGTATCTTTTGTATAGTGTTAGGTTAGATATTTGTAATTCACTGTGGTATTCATATTAATTAATATTAGATTTTGTATGACTGGCCTAAAAATGGTTATATTTTGTTTTAATAACAGAAAAATGGAAATTTTTTTTAAAATAAAAAACATCTTAAACTTTTCTCTTTTGAGGTAGAGGAACCATTATACTTGGACCCTAACATCCCAGTGTAGGGCATAAAAAAACCCAAAGGAGGTTGAGATAGGACTAAAGGTATCAAAGATAGGAATAGTAGCTTAATTGGACCAAGTGTATGTAGAGGAGGTCTGGACTAGAAGTGTGTGATAAAATTGTGAAGGCATTGATAGGCTCAACTGTGAGATGTCTAATAGGAAGGGAATATACCAAAGTTGTGAAAAATTATTATTAATACTGAAAAAAGTTATAGAACATCAGTAACTACTGGGCTTTGTGCCCAACTATACAAAATTTTTATCAGTCATCAGTACACAAATTGAGGGCTCAATAAGGATATTAGTAAGGAGAAAAAGGAAGCTTTCACAAGTGATATTTAATAATGGACCACATCTTTGCCATGTCATGATTAAGCATGCTCTTTTACAATAAGATTTCTCGTCTGTATATCAATATCATTCAAGATGCTTTGGAATCTGTAGCAACAGAAATAACAATGTTCAGTGATTCTGATAATAAACATCAGGTGAAGCATTAAAAAAAGGAGACATATTCCCTTTTTTTTTTTTGAGAGGGGGAGGCTGCAATTTTGACAAAGATGTTCCCAACTGTGTTGAAGGAGAACTAGTGTAGAGTCTAGGTCCAAGAGGAATTGCCTGTGGATGCTGAGGTCTTCCAGATGCTCTAGTTTACTGATGAAGTGGTGATTGTATCAAGTCCCATAACATTGCAGAGTCTCCAGAAAGATCTGTAATGATTCAAAGGATTTGGTCTGTACATTCACACAGGAAAGACCAATGTCCACTACCCAGATTTCAACATGTATTTGGTTGCTTACCCTATGGAATTTTCCAACATGATGTAAATCTGGAACAGACAATGAGTTGGATTCAAAATTGAACTCAATCCAATTGAGTTGACTGGATTGCCTTTTTTTAAAAATTGATTTGATTGTCTAAACCTAAGTGATGGAGAAAATGTTGATAAAGCAAATTAAGCTTATGTGTCTTACACTTTCTGAGAGTTGACTGTTAAATATTTATCCATATACCACTATGTTTATGGAACATCTAGTTTGAGAAGAATACTCCATTAAAAATACAAGAAAGGTCAGACAGATAGAATGAGATATTCAGGAAAGGAGAGATCATTTCCAGTTAGGAGCTTAGGAAAGGCTTCATAGAGGAGATAGCACCCATACTGGCCCTTGAAAGATGAAAAAAGATTTCAGCAAGCGTAATTCTGGGTGGAAGTCTCTTCCTGGCATGTGCAAAGAAAGAAGCCATAAGATAATATCCAGGAACAATGGGAAGTCTAGTTTGGTTGCAGGATAAAGGGCATGCAGGGAATATTGTCTAATAAGTCTGGGGAGGTAAATTGGATATTATAACAAATAGCTGCGACAGAAATAGGTAAGAGACAACGTGGATGTAAAATTGGTTAGACTGATTGCCTATGGGAATAAGGAAGAGGGAGAAATCAAGGAAGATTCTATTGTTTTGGACCTAGGTATCTGAGACACTCAGCATGGTGCAGTGAAAAGAGCAATGATGGTTCTGGGATTCAGGCTCTGTGATGAAATCCTGCCTCTTACACGTAACTATTTGTGTAACTTTGGGAAATCTCCAAACCTTTCTGGACTGAAGTGCCCTCAACTGTGAAAATGAGAGGGATGGAACCAAAAGTTTTAGATGGGAGATTAATGAGGAAGTTTGGAGGAGAGACACTTACGGAGGAAGATAATGAATTTTATTTTGTACATGTTGAGTTTGAGGTGCTATGCTGGGTTGGGGGAGTTTTGGGCTAGAAAGCCATTGATAATGTGGGACTAGAATTAAAGGGAAAGTTTAGGGCTGGATATATAGATTTCGGAGTCGTTTGTGCAGAGATGAGAATTGAAACTACAGGAGCAGAAGATACTACCAGAAGACGGAACATAGAAAGATGAGACAAGGCTCAGAGCAGAGACCTTGGGAAATTTCTACATTTAGGTCTGAGAATTAGATGGTAAATCAGCAAAGCAAAAATCAGTTTTACAAGTACAAAATGGGAGAAATAAAGCAATTTGTCTAAAAAAAGGCCTAGTAATTTTAGTGAACAGCAGTATATGTTAACTGTGTGTAATGATGGTAATCAAAAAAATTTAATATGTTCTTGGAATTCCTTAAGAAAGTAAATAGAACCTGGAAGTGCTAGAGGTGTCAGAGTTTCCGTTTTCTCCACCAGGTCATTCTGCTTGACTCCTGGGAATTGGAGAATCAGAAGGAAGCTTTAGTGGAAACCATGGAGACCGCTTCCTAATTGGCATGAATGGGAAGCAGACCATGTAGAATCTAAATGACTGCTTGCTTCTTACCTATTGGATATACACTCTATGGGTACATCAGATGTAAAACTCAAAAGTTACATCATGGAATGGCATAAGAAGAGGGAGCCTGATAAGAAGTAAAATTATTCTCAAGATGAACAAAATTTCAACACCCTACAATTACAGATCTTGGGTACCAACTTGCCCACTTTAAGATCCTATTACATGTTGATAATATGTAGATATTTTGAAGGTAGAAATATTAGTTTATAATTAAGAAGAGCTAACCAGACTAAGATACCTGGTATAAAGAGCAATCAGAATCTGCCTCCCTCCCTATCTTCTACCCAGTGAACCATCCCTTGTAATAGAAGAAAAAAAGAAAGAAAAAAAGTTGATCAAAACCAATCAAAACATCAGCCAAATCTGCCAATATATACATTATTTCACTCCCATAGTCTCCTACCTCTGTAAAATAGGGAGAGCTTTTCTCCTCTCATGCCAGATTTGGACGTTATATTTACAATTCAACTTTTTTTCATATATAATATATACATATAGTTATATATTTATAGATATATATTTATATATATATTTTATATATATATATATATGTATGTTTGTATGTATGTATAGAGCAGCCATGCAGAGTGCTGCAAGGAACTGAGATGCACTCCTAGAGATTGACCTTCAGACCTGACACCCAGAAAGTGCTTAATGCTGCTATTGCAGATGAGTCTCTACTGAAAGATGGAGCAAATGCAGTTGCTGTATGACTTGGAGCATCACAAGTATGGGACTCATCTTGAGAATGACATTGTCACCTACTTCCTGCTCATGGAGAATGAGGGCAAAGGGAAAAGATAAGAGTCCAAATCAGTCAAAAGCTCCAAAGATCAAGCCCTGACACACGGCATTGTGAATTGAAAAGTCATCCTTTTGCAGGTCATTGTGATCCACAAATCTGAGAGTGAAGCACGTAAAGGTTTCTACTAGGTGTAAATACTTTTCCAGTGAAAATTCAGGCAGACCCAAACCCTAATGGAGGTGTTGTACATGACACCTTTGGAATTATTTTAGTGTATCAGTCTTAAAAAC
>CM053772.1:231913816-231931516 GCA_028658325.1 Potorous gilbertii
GGGAGAAGTTGGAACTCAAAGTTTTAGGAACAACTGTCGAATATTGTTCTTGCTACTAGGAAATAAGAAATACAGGTAATGGGGAATAGAAAGTTATGTGGCCCTACAGGACAAAAGAGAAGATGGGGACAAGAGAAGGGAGAGATGATAGAAGAGAGGGCAGATTGGTGATAGGGGAAATTAGAATGCTCAGTGTACTGGGGTGGGGGGAGAGGACAAATGGGGAGAAAATTTGGAACCCAAAATTTTGTGAAAATTAATGGAAAAAGTTAAATAAATAAATTTATGTAAAAAAAATTAACTGGAAACTAAATGTTCCATTCCTAAAGAATGAGTGGGTCAAAGAAGAAATCACAGAATAAAAACAATGAGACAAAAAAAAAAAGATATAAAATTGTCTTTGCATACCTTACACCTTACTTGGAAATTATTTGTGAAGACCCCAAAATGGGTTATTAAAATTCCCTTCTAGTCAAGAAAAAAAAAGACTGAGTTCTAAAATTTCTCCCTCCCTCCTCCTCCCTAAGATGGCATGCAATCTAATATAGGCTGTATACATGTACAGTCATATTAAACATATTTCCACATTGGTTGGTTGGTTGATTGTTGTCCTTAGTCTTCAAAGAGAACCAAAATGACATCACCATTGCAAAGTGAAATTTCAGTGTATCCAACTGTGGCTGATTAGACCAATATAAGCTTGGAATGCTCTACCACAGGTTGGGTACCAGTAGTCTGTTTGAATATTTGGGGTAGATATCCCAAATTTGCATATTCTGTGTTTACTTTGTGCTGTCTCAATTCTGCTTTGCTCAAAGAGCGCAGCACCTTTTTTTATGTGGGCATGCCATGCTGAGCTGTCCTGTGCCAGTCTCCCATGTTGCACAGTCAAATCCAGAATTCTTAAGAGAGACCTTGAGAGTGTCTTTGTATCGTTTCTTCTGGCCGCCATGTGATTGCCTGCTCCATGCAATCTCTCTGTAAAATAGTCTTTTTTGGCAAGCATACATTTTGCATTTGAACAATGTGGCCAGCCCATCAGAGTTGCACTCTCTGAAGCATAGTTTGAATACTTGGCAGTTCAGCTCAAGCAAGGACTTAAGTGTCTGGTACCCTATCATGCCAGGCGATCCTCAGAATCTTCCTAAGACAGTTCACATGGAAGCAATTCAGTTTCCTGGCATGACACTAATAGACTGTGCATGTTTCACAGGCATACAACAATGAGGTCAGCACAACGGCTCTGTAGACCTTCAGTTTGGTAGTCAGTCTAATACCTCTTCTCTCCTAAACTTTTCTTCAGAGCCTCCCAAACACAGAGCTAGCTCTGGCAATGCATGCATCAACCTCATTGTCAATGTGTATGTCCCTGGAAAGTACACTACCAAGGTAAGTGAACTTATCCACAGCATTCAAAAATTCTCCATTTGTTGTAATTGATGGTTCCACGTATGGATGGTGTGGCTGATGGAGCATTTTTTTTGGTGTTAATTATTAGGCCAAAATTAGCATAGTCATCAGATAATTGATTAGGCCAAAATTAGCATAGTCAGCAGATAATTGATCCATACTTTGTTTCATCTCAGCTTCAGAGGCTACATTGAGTGCACAATCATCTGCAAATTGAAAATCATGCACCAGTACTCCCTTTACTTTGGTCTTGGCTTGTAACCTTTTCAAATTGAAGAACTTACCATCAGTATGGTAGTTGACCTTGATGCCATGTTCATCTTCATTGAAAGCATTTGTCAACATGGCTGAAAACATCATGCTAAAAAGCATGGGAGCAAGCTGACACCCCTGCTGTACTCCATTGGTGACTGGGGAGGCATGAGAGCTTTTGTCCATCATTCAGAACCCCGGGCAAACATGCCATCATGAAATTGATGTACAATGTTGATGAACTTCTCCAGGGCAACCAAATTTTGACACAATTTTCCATAAGCCCTCATGACTAACACTGTCAAAGGCCCTGGTCAGATCCACAAACATTGTGTACAGACCTCTGTTCTGCTCCTGGCATTTCTCCTGGAGTTGTCTAGCAACAAACACCATATCGACTGTTTCTTGACCTGTTCTGAAGCCACATTGGCTCTCAGGTATATGCCCATCTTCCTGGTGAAGGATCAGCCTATTAAGAAGGACTTTAGCAAGAATTTTGCCAGCAGTGACTAAGAGAGAGGTCCCCTTGTGACTGTCACAGGACAATTTATTCCTTTTTTCCTTACAGAGATGGACGATGGAGGCATCCTTGAACTCCTGGGGGATAAACCTCTGTTGCCATTTAACCTAGAAAATTTCAGTCAGCTTTTATATGCGCAGTTCTCCCCCTACCTTGTAAATCTTAGCTGGGATAGAATCAGCATCAGGTACTTTGCCACATGAAAGGTGCCTAATGGTCCGCAAAGCCTCTTCTTCAATTGGAAGTTCAGCTTAGGAGGGATTGACTTTTAACTTGAGGTAAATGGTCAGTGTCCTCAGCATTGATTGATGATGGTCTGTTGAGAACACTGTGGAAGTGTTCAGCCCATCTCTCTAGGATCACGTCCTTATCACTAAACAATGTGGTTCCATCAGCCCTGAGTAGTTGTGATGCACCATAAGTTTTTGGTCTATAAGTAGCTTTCAGGGAATCATAAGAGCACTTTGGATTGTTCCTATCAGCATAAAACTGAATTTCATCTACCTTGAGCCAGGAATCCTGCATCTCTCCAAGCTTTGCTTGTACTTTGCTTCTGATGGAATTAATTGCTACTTTCTTAGAGGTAGATGAACTATTCTGCTGGTAAATCCCGTGAAGTTCACGTTTTTCATTTAGCAGCTTCTGAATTTCCCTGTCATTTTCATCAAACCAGTCTTGGTGTTTGTGAGTGTTCTGATCCAGATGAGCAAATGCAGTGTTGTATGCCAATTCTCTGAGAGCTTCACACTCCTTTTCTGCTCCACTGTTGCCAGCTGTTTATTGGCTCAAATTTCCTCCAAGTCAGCAGTAAACTGTTTGGGCTCAGAGAAGAGCTCTAATTTGTTGACATTAATTATTCTGGTAGTCATTTTGCCTTGGGGATGGCACTTTATGAATGCGAATATTTAGCTTGGAAAGGATAAGTCTATGATCAGTCCAGCACTCTGAACCACACATTGCCTTTGTCACTCTCACATCTTGTCTGTCTCTTCTCCTTACAATTACATAGTCTATTAGATGCCAGTGTTTGCTGTGAGGGTACATTCATGAGGTTTTATTGCCTTTAGGTAAACCAGTGTTGGTGACAAGGAGGTCATGCGATGCACAAGTCTTCACCACATTAGTCATGTGGTGAAAGAAGAATCAGAACAAGGAAAAAACCCTGAGAAAGAAAAGAAAAGAGAAAATAGTATACTTCAACCTGCATTCAGACTCCATAGTTATTTCTCTGGATGTAGATAGAATTTTCCATCATGAATCTTCTGGAATTGTCTTAGATCATTGCACTGCTGAGCTGTCTATCAAAGTTGGTCATTGCACGATGTGGCTGTTACTTTGTAAAATGTTTTCCTAGTTCTGCGTACTACTTCACCTACCATCAGTTTACATAAGTCTTTCCAGGCCTTTCTGAAATCTGCCTGTACATCATTTCTTAGGAAACAGTAGTATTCCATTACAGTCATATACCATAACTTGTTCAGCCATTCCCCAGTTGATGGGCATTCCCTCAGTTTCCAGTTCTTTGCTACCACAAAAAGAGCTGCTATAAATATTTTTGTACAAGTATATCCTTTTCCTCTTTTTTGTGATCTCTTTGGTGTACACCTAGTAGTACTATCACTGGATCAAAAGGTATGCACAATTTTATAGCCCCTTGTGCATGGTTCCAAATTGCTCTCCAGAGTGGTTGGATCAGTTCATGACTCCACTAACAATGCATTAGTGTTCCAGTTTTCCCACATCTTCTCCAACATTTATCATTTTTCTGTTTTGTCATGTTAGCCAATCTGATCAGTGTTATATAATACCTCAGATTTATTTTAATTTGCATTTCTTTAATCAGTAGGAATTTAGAGCATTTTTTTCAGATGACTATAGATAGCTTTAATTTCTTCCTCTGAAAATTGCCTTTTCATATCCTTTGACCATTTATCAATTGGGGAATGACTTGTATTCTTATAAATTTGATTTCCATATATATTTTAGAAATAAGAACTTTATCAGAGACTCGGCTGTAAAATTTTTTCCCCAGTTTTTTGCTTCTCTTCTAAGCTTGTTTGCATTGGCTTTATTTTTAATGCAAAAATTTATCAGTTTAATGTAATCAAAATTATCCATTTTGTATTCCATAATGTTCTCTGACTCTTCTTTGGTCATGAATTCTTCCATTCTCCATAAATCTGAAAGGTAAACTATTCCTTGCTTTCCTAATTTGCTTATTTTATCACTCTTTATTTCTAAATCATGTACCCATTTTGAATTTATCTTGGTATATAGTATAAGATGTTGATCCATGCCTTGTTTCTGCCATACTGTTTTCCAGTTTTCCCTGCAGTTTTTGTCAAATAGTGAATCTTTAGTCTTTGGGTCTATCAAACAGTAGCTTACTATAGTCATTAACTACAGTGTCTTGTGTAGCTGATCTATTCCACTGATCCATTACTCTATTTTTTTTAGCCAGTACCAAGTAGTTTTGATGATTGTTGCTTTATAATACAGTTTTGGATCTGGTATGGCCAAGTTAATTTCCATTGCATTTCTTTTCCATTAATTCCCTTGCTATTCTGGATCTTTTGTTCTTCTAGGTGAATTTTTGTTATTTTTTCTAGTGCTATAAAATGGTTTTTTGGTTGTTTGATTGCTATGGCACTGGATAAATTAATTAATTTAGGTAGAATTGTAATTTTTATTATATTAGCGTAGCCTGCATATGAGTAAGAGATGCTTTTCTAGTTATCTAGACCTAACTTCATTTGTATGAAGTGTCTTGTAGTTGTGTTCATATAGTTCCTGAGTTTTTCCTGGCAGATAGACTCCCAAATATTGTTTCATCATTTCTTATGGCATGGTAAAAGGTATTTATGCACCACAATTTGTTTCATCATTGTCCAATTGATAGATATATACTTTGTTTTCATTTTTTAATGAACCTGTGATTTCATCAGTGTAGGAAGTTGGAGATGAGAAACTCCTGGCACAATATGCATCCTCTCTGCAGTTTATAGTCTTGGAGAGTTGAGAGATGAAGTGAGTTTCCAAGGGTCACACAGTCAGTATATTAGAGGTAGAACTTGACCCCTGGTCTTCTTGACTCTGAGGCCAGCTCTTTATGTACTATGTTGTGTTGCTTCTCCTCCAGTTCCTTGCCACCAAAAAAGTACTGCTCTGAATATTTTGGTATATTTGAGACCTATTGTCTTTGGTCTCCTTGGGTTATGCTTATTTAGGTTCTCTTGCCAAAAGGGATGGATGATTTTGTTTAATTTTTACCTAATTCTAAATTGCCTTCAAGAATGATTTGTCCAATTTACAATTCTGCCATTCCTGTTCTTTACCGAGCCAGAGTTTGATTACTGGGACCTAAATATCCATCACTCAGCTTGAAAATTTTTTATTGCCCATTTAATTTTTCAGAATCAATTTATTCTTTTTACAGTCTCTGTTCCCCCCACCCCCAGCAAAATAAAAAGAAATACATAGATGTATAGTCCCACAAAATAAATTCCCACATTGGCCATGTTTGAAAAATGTATATCTCTTTTTGCATCTTCGGTTCATCACCTCTCTAACTGGTAAGTGGCATGTTTCCTCTTCGTTCTTTTGGACTTACGGGTTTATCATGGCATAGATCAAAGTTCTAATGTTTTGTAAAGTTATTTTTCTTTATAATGTTGTTGTTCATTTGTTTCAGTTATGTCCAACTCTTTGTGACCCCGTTTGAGGTTTTTTTGGCCAAGATGGTAGAGTGATTCGCTACTTCCTTCTGCAATGTTATTATATAAATTGTTCTCATACTTTTGTTAACTTCACCCTGCATCAATTTATAGAAGTCTTCCCAGTTTCCCTTAAACTCACCTATTTCGGCATTTTTTATGGCACAATATTATTCTGTTATATTCTTATAGCACAGTTTGTTTAGTGATTCCCCAATAGGATGTCCCCCTTAGTTTCCAATTTTTGTATAAAATGAAAAGAGCTATTAGAAATATTTTTATACATGAAAGTTTTTTTTTTTAATCTCTTTGGGACATTGGACTAGTACTGGCATCTTTGGGTCAAAGAATATGCATAGTGCAATGGCTTTTTGGTATAATTCCAAATTGTTTCTCAGAATGACTGTACCATTTCACAGCCCCATCAAGAATGCATTGTGTGCCTGTTTTCCTCTAGTCTCTCCCAACATTTGTCATTGTCTATTTATTTTTGTCATTTTTATATACAGTCTAATGAGTGTGAGGTAGAACTTCAGATCAGATTTAATTTGTATTTCTCTAATGGTGATTTGGAACATTTTCACCATATACCTGTTGATAGCTTAAATAGCTTCCTTTGAGATCTGCCTATTCATATCCTTTGACCATATATCAGTCAGGAAATGGCTTTTATTTTCATAAATTTGTATCAGATCTTTGTAAATCTTGGAAATGAAATCTTTATCAGAGAAATTTGCTGCAAAGCACCTTTCCCTCCCCCTCCTAATAGCTATTTCCCTTCTTAATTTAGCTGTATTGGTTTTATCTGTGCAAAATCTTTTCAATTTTATATAATCTAAGTTGTCCATTTTATTATTGTCAATCCTAACTATTCATTGTTTGTTCGTGAACTCTTCTCCCATCCATAAATCTTAAAGGAAAATTCTTCCTTGTTCCTCTACTTTGTTACTGTTGTAACCTTTTATACCTAAGTCATGTATTTCTTTTAGAGCTGATATGGTATTTGGTATGAGGTATTGGTCTAAACCCCATTTCTACCAGATGTCTACGCTATCTCTTCAAGCTTTTTATAGGTTGCTCCCTTTCACATAGTCTCTGAACCAGCCAAATTGGCATCTTTGCCATTCCGCACATCCAGTACTCCATTTCCCATTTCTACACCTCTACATTATCACTTCATCACTGGAGTCTATTCCCTCCTCAGTTCTGCCTCTTAGAATCCATAGTTTCCTTCAAGTCTCAGTTCAAGGACCATCTCTTACATGAGACTTTTTCAGATGGCAGCCACTGTTATTTGCCTTCCCTCTAAAATTATTCATTCACTCATTTTGTTTGCCTTTTACATACTTAACATGTGTTCTTTTAGTATTTCCTCAGTAGAACATAAGCTCCCTGAAGGCAAAAAATTTTGCGTTTTTGTCTTTGTATCTCCAGTGCCTAGCAAAATGCCTGAAACTTACCTAATAATTGTTTAATAAATGCTTGTTGGTTGATTGGGTTCTGTTTTAAATATGAGAGTCTGCTTTGTGAAGATATGGACCTTCTGTTCCACCTGTCTAAGGACGATCTCTCCAAATGGCTCTTGAGTATTTAACTATTATGTAACACTTTTTTTTTTTGTGAAGCAGTCTTAGATTTAAAATGTATCTTAGGTGTGTTTTGATGTTACTAAATGGATTTTTCATCTGTACAAATTAATAGATGGAGGCAAATGAAATTGTGTAGTATCTTAGTTGTATATTAAAGCACACCTGTCATGAAACAGGAACTCATTGTTATAGTGAGTAGATATTACGTCTGTAGATACTATTTCTTTATTAAGTGCAAAATGATAAAATACATTTGAAATATTAGTGGAGGATAAAATTCCCCAGCCTTTCATATTGAGGCAACTTATCATATTAGCATATTGACTCCTAGCAGAGTTCAGTTTTGTTTTATCTTAGTTGAAATCTTAATAGAAATAGACAAGACTTCAAAACTTTCTATAGAGTAGTTATATTTATTTAATATTAATAGGCCAGTGGAAATTACCTGATTTCAATTCCTTTTTTCTTAGTAATATTTTATTTTTTCTAATTATATAGTTATATATGTAAAGATAAATTTTAACATTCATTTAAAAAAACTTTGAGTTCCAAATTTTCTTTCTCCCTCTCTCCTTTATGTCCCCCTCCCTAAGATGATAAGCAATTTGATATAGGTTATATATATATATGTGTGTGTGTGTGTGTGTGTGTGATCATGTAAACATATTTGTGTATTAGTCATGTTATGAAAGAAGAAATGGACCAAAAGAAAAAAAACATGAAAAAATAAAGTGAAAATAATATATTTTGATCTGCATTCAGATTCCATCAATTCTTTCTCTTGATATGGATAGCATTTTTCATCATAAGTCCTATGGAATTGTCTTGGATCATTGTATTGCTGAAAATAGCTAAGTCATTCATAGTTGGTGATCATACAATGTTGCTATTACCATGTACAATATTCTCCTGGTTCTGCTCACTTCACTTTGCACCAATTCACGTAAATCTTTCCAGGTTCTTTTGAAATCTGCCTGCTTGTCATTTCTTATAGCACAATAGTATTCCATTATATTCATATGCCACAGCTTGTTCATTCATTTCCCAATTGATGGGTATCCCCTTAATTTCCAATTCTTTGCCACCCCAGAAAGACTTGCTATAAATATTTTTATATAAGTATGTTTTTTTTTCCTTTTTTTGTGATCTCTTTGAAATGCAGACCTGGTAGTGGTATTGCTAGATCAGAGTATGCACAGTTTCGTTGCCTTTTGGGCATAGTTCGAAATTGCTCTCCAGAATTGTTGGATCAACTCACAACTCCACCAA
Source organism: Potorous gilbertii (assembly GCA_028658325.1). Lineage (NCBI taxonomy): Eukaryota > Metazoa > Chordata > Mammalia > Diprotodontia > Potoroidae > Potorous > Potorous gilbertii. Next base: position 231,922,570 of record CM053772.1, read on the forward strand.
CAGTGCATTAGTGTCCCAATTTTCCCACATCCCCATTCCGGTTTTCTAAAGAACATTGAGCCCTACAATTCTGAGGTACTGAGGAGGAAATGGAAAAGGAGAAGAGCCCTCTGAAATACATTTTATCAGTCAGTATTCCTGAATGAAAAGACATTTAGTACCAGCCACTATCTAACACTTTACCATAGATAGTTTTAAACCTAATATGTCATTAGATTTAAGGGTAGAAGCTCAAGGCTTTTGTTGTCCCAGTGTGAATAAGAGAGGTGCTGGCCATATTGAATTAATCTATAGTGTTATTATCAGTGACAGGCCTGTTTAGGAGAATTGAAGGCTGGACTAAAAGTTGGCAGATGTGAGCTCTGGACCTGGTTTTGCCGCTAATTAGCCCTGTGACCCTGGGCAATTTTTTTTCCCCCAATCAGTAAATATTTTTAATTGTTTATATGCTAGACACTGTGCTAAGAGCTGGGATGCACAAAGCGTCAAAAGATAGTCCCCACTCTCAAAGAAGCATACAATCTATTGAAGTAGTCTGCATGTACACAAATATATATAGAACAAGCTATATGTAGGATACATAGGAAATAATTAACAGATTGCATTGACATTAAGAAGAGTTAGGGAAGGCTTCCTGTAGAAGGTGAGATTCTAGTTGGGAATTAAAAAAAAAACCTCAGAGAGGTCAGTGGTCAAAGCAGAGGAAGGAAAGTATTTCAGGCTTGAGGGACAGCTGGAGAAAATTCTTGGGACCATGGAGAGAAGTCTCTTGTTTTTGGCACAGCCAGGAGGCCATTGTCACTGGATAGAAGAATATGTGTGGGAGAATAAACTGTAAGAAGATGGGAAAAGCAGGAAGAGGTTAGGTTATGAAAGGCTTTGAATGCTAAGGAGAGTGATATGATGTAATAGCAAGGACTCTGACATACACAGGGGTACCTGCTGTACAGGTTTTTAGATCTGGTCAATGTTTTGTGATTTTATGAATGGTAAAATTGCGTAAGAGAATTCTGTTCACCTTGAATGGGATAGGGCTTTACGTTGTTACTTAATTGTATTTCCTAATTCTTGGCCATGGAACTATCAACTCTTAACTCTTGAACCTTACCCATAGCAAACCAGGGAGAGGTGGTTGTGGGCATTTTTTACAGTTGCTACTTTTCTTGGAGTTGTAGTAGTAAAAAAAGCAAACAAACATATTCATTCTTTCTTTGCAGTTATTTCCTTCTGACTACCTCCTACATCCTCTAGTTGTATTCCCTTAATTGGAGTGCTATCTTAACATTATAATGGAGTTCAATGAAAAATAGAGTTTGTTATGTGGAATTTTTTCTTGGAACTAACATTAGGAGTAGGTATTCCATACATAGAAGTATAGCTGTATAAGTATACCTCATTTAAGAGAATTTTAAACTTAAGGAAATCAGATCCCCCCTAAGGAGCATTGCCACCAAACTTATTATAATAACTCAGGATTTCATACTGCCTGTTGTGATTTTTCACAGTGTTGCATTATGGCTAAACTCCAGCAACTGACTAATGATTAGATTAATTGAATAGTCACTCTTTTATGTGCTGACCAGCAGGCCTTAATAAGAGTAACTGTTAGGTGAAATAAATAGAACGGTAAGCACAGTCAGGGTTTTATGAATGTGCTATTGTCAGGAATTAGTTGGTGATCACCCACAGTTCCCTGTAAATATTGGGGTAATAAGGCTCCAGTGATTAAATAAGAAATCCTAACTTTGTGCAATTGTTTCCACTTTATCCAAGGGCACTGAAATATATGGTGTATGTTATCACTAGTGTACAATTACTTGGCACAAAAGTACCTGGAGGGAGACCAGCAAGTCTATATGATGGAAGAAAAAGGCCAAAGAACTACTCTGGATGTAAAGGTAAAAGTCAGAAGTTAACTTGAGACTGGGAATGAAATTTAGTGAAAATGTTCAATTTTTTAGGAACATTTCTTAATGCCTTTTGGTTCACAATGAAAGCAATTCCACCATCTTCCTTATTTGCCTCAACAAGGAGGAGCCTGTTAGTTGGACCTTATAAGAATGTCAGCATCCATGTAGTACTGTTCCTCCAATGTCAGTACATTGGTCATTGGACAAAGATCTCACATTTAGAGGGTCTATTTGAATTACTGTTTATATACTGTTTGTCTTAACATCTTCTGCTGCCTTTTCTGCCATTCTGCCACCATAAGCATAGAAGTAGGAGGCTACACAGGACCCAGGATTATCTTTAATTTTTCTTGGTTTCGTAGCTTGCTGTGTTAGAAAAATTCACTTAGTGACCAACTTATTGGGTAATGAGATTCTTTGTACTTTAAGGCTGACCAAACATTTATTCACAGCAGATATGTGGTTCCTCCATTAGACCTCAAGCTACTTGAGTGCAGGGATTGTTTTCTTTTTTGTCCTGCACCTCCACCACTCAGCACAGATTGAATTGAATGCCACTGTGACTCACTGCATCGTGTTTGTGATTAGCTTCTTGCATATTACTAATGATGCTTTGTGCACCAAAAGTGGTATAAACAGATAATCAAAAATATGTGTATCTGGAAAAGGAGGTGGGCCAGTCATGTGACTATAGAGTAAAAGATAATTGATTGGTACTTTCAAGATACTAGAAGAACCAGAGTTAGGCCTCTAGTTTGGACTCTCTATGGAGGATTTATGTAAAGATGTGGATGGATTAAGCAGTGGAGCTAGTGCTCACACTTAGGAACTCATGTATCCTTCAAAAAATAATTCAGTGGATTTGTGATCTCACCAAGGTAGGAACTCCCTTTACATTGTGCTTTTTTAGTTTCCTCATCTTAAGACTTCTTGTTCATGTCCTTCTATAAATTCCATCACTAATCTGTAAGGCTCTGCCCAACACACTGGGGTGGGAGAGTGTCTTCCTTTAGGCTTTCAGGGGGCGCATATATTTGTTCATGGAGCATACACCTCACGTTTGGAGAAGAAATAATGAGGTTAGCATTTATGGATTGTCTAAAATCCGTAAGAGGCTTGGCATGCTTTGTCCCCTTTTTTACCACTGCCATTATCTCTACAGAAGTAGCATGCATAGGAGTGAAAGCCATTAATATTTTTTATTTATTTATTGGGTTGTCCCAGCCAAATAATTCATTACTGTATATCCAGGCTACTGGGGTAATGAGCCTTCAGTACTGAGTTAGTGCATTCCTGGGGTAGAAGCCAGGGTTCAACTTGATGCCTTTGATAGCACTTACCAGAGCTTGTGGCCTGCTCTCCAGGCCTTCAGGAGCCCATGTTCACCTCCATACTACAAAGAGGCAGCAGAGAAGGATTTTTGTAGTGAATCTGCTTTAATTTCGGAGCAAAAACCACCTCTTGCTTCCCTAATCTTTAAAAGAAGTGATAATGGACTTCCCAGAGGTGCTGCCAGGAATACCGAAGCCTTTAAAAACCACAAAAAGCTTAAAGTATGCTAAATAATAATAATCAAACACTCTCTTTGCAGAGAATTAGAGAAATTGTTGATTCATTCCTAAGCTTTAATACTAAATACCCTAAAACACTACCCTCTTCATCTTCCCTCTGAATGGTCCTGAGGTTTCCAGGCAGGGAGGGAGTGGTTGAATCCTTTGTTCTTTGTTAGAGTTGGTGACATTTTGATGTCTGCAATACCTAGTTTATTTGCCAAACCCATTTTTCACTTTCCAAGTTGGTCAAAGCAATATTGGTCATTACACATGCAGTGGCTTCCCTTCTTATTTGAGGCTGGTGTTTTGTAAAAGTAGTTTTTTTCAGTTAGTTTAAGGACCAGAATGAGATTACTTTCCACAGTTTCCCCCAGGCTTTTGTCTGCCTTTAAGATCTTTCCGCTGGGAAGTTCCTTTTTTTTTTTTAAATGGAAAAGAATTTATTCACTGCATACTATGGGTAAAGTACTTTCCTCAGTGCTGGGGATAGAAATGAAAAAGCAAGACTCCCACAGTGAAGTTAGTTCCTTAGGCAACGGTTTGACACTTTATCTGGTAATCAACATAAATATTAATTTTGTTTTTGGACTATATTCATTACCAGGTTCTATTCTTCCTTTTATCACAAAAGTAGAAATAAAAAACATTCTTTGACCTCAAAGAATATTAATTTTATTTAAGATGAGTAAATGTGGCTGTCAGAATACTCATTCTTCTTCTCTATGCTTTTCTCCTTCTACTGCAAACAGAAAAGAGAGTTGCTGGTTTTATAGCTACCATTAGGACTCCACAAATGCACCAGCCCCTTATCCTCCTATTTGTTGGTAGTGTATATGTGTAGCCAAGTTTCAAAGCCTTATCTAGGAGGCCTCTGGGCCCCTTGCTGCTATTGGGGCTGCCAAATATGTTTTCTGTCCCTGCAGTTGCCATGTAGCACACTGTAGTTTAGATATGTTGCACTCTTGTGTATTGCTGTCCTTTTAAAACATGCAAACAGCATGGCGTATAGCATCTATTGTAAAAATGTCTCAAGACACTGCCATTATGTTACAGTTCATCCTAACTCTTTAGACTTCAGGGTTCCTACTTTGATCCCAGGTGGTTCACAAATTGAGAACTAGGGTTTGACTCTCACTTCTATCTTCTTTCTAGGTGCCACTAACATTGATGTTACTAATGGGCAGGAGAAGTCTGCGGAAGGTGGTTGGGAAGGGGTCCTTTGGCTAGTTCTCAGTTTTTTCATTTGTAAAATTAGGGAGTTGGGCTAGGTGACCTGTAGTTCCACCTAATTTGTAGTTCCTTCTACCTCTGAATTTGTGTTCTTATGGTATTTTCTCCTCAGATAATGAAATTAACCCCATGACAGAATTTTTCTTCCCATCTACTACCATATTTGTCTGTTACCCCTAATTGATGATTGAATGGAGGAGGATGCTCTTATCTCCCAGTTCCTTTGCACCAACTATCTACCATGCTCTCATTCCTCACCTCTGCCTGTTATATTCGCTGGATTCCTTCAAGACTTAGCTCAAATTGCACCTATAAGAGAGCTTTCCCAGTTCCTTCCACTATTAGTGCCTTCCCTCTAATATTATCTTCCATTTACTTTGTATGTATTTTAGGTACTTCCTTGTTCGCATGTTGCCTTTCCATCAGATTGTGAGTTGGTTGTATCTTCAGAGCTATCTTCAGAGCTAAATGCAGTGCCTGGCATATAGTATGTACTTAATAAATGCTTGTTGTTAATTTTTTATTTTTCAAATTTTTATTTTCGTCTTCAGATTCTTTTCCTCCTTCCATTTATTCCCTACCCACCAAGAAAGCAAGAAATATGATACCTATTATACAGAAAAAATCATGCAAGACATATTTCTACGCCAGCCAGGTTGTGTGTATATATGTATATACATTTCAGTCTACTCTCAGTGTCCATCAGTTCTTTATTTGGAGATAGTGTTTTTCATCATGAGTCTACTGAAATTGTTGTGGATCAGAGTGGTAGCCATGGCTTTCACAGTTGATTATCATTATAATATTACTGTTACCGTGCACAGTGTTTAGATTTTACTCACTTCCTATGAGTCCATATCAGTCTTCCCAGGTTTTTATTGAAACCATTCCCTTCATCATTTTTAAAGCACAATAATATTCCATCACAATCATATGCTATGACTTATTCAGCCATTCCAGAACTGATAGGCATCCCCTCAGTTTCCAGTTCTTTGCCACCACAAAAAGAGCTGATAAAAATGTAGGTCCTTTTTTTTTTTGATCTTTTTACAGACTTGGCAGCAGTATTGCTGGGTAAAGGGAGGTATGCACTGTTTTATAGCCCTTTGGGCATAGTTCCAAATTGTCCTCCAGAATGGTTAGACCAGTTCACACTTCAGTCAGTAGTGCATTATTGTACCTATTTTTCCACATCGTCTGTATTTGTCGCTTTCCATTTCTGTCATATTAGCCAATTTATTGGGTGTGAGGTAGTACTTCAGAGTTGTTTTAATTTGTATTTCTCTAGTGATTAATGAGTTAGAGCATTTTTATGTGATTCAATAGCTTTAATTTCTTTATCTGAAAACTGTTCATATCCTTTGACCATCATTTGGGGAATGGTTCTTATTGCTATAAATTTGACTCATTTCTTCATATATTTGAGAAATGAGACCCTTATCAAAGAAACTTATTGTAGTATTTTTCCCAAGTTTCCTACTTTACTTCAGGAAATACTTCTTGACTAAATAACTGGTATATGGGGTTTGGCCCTGATTGTTCGCATCTTTCAGATATTTTTATTTGTTTACGTTGCTCCCCCTTTTCTGTCATTCATCCCAGATCCTATCCTAGATGTTACATATTTTGTAATAGTACTTAGTTTATATAGCACACAGAGTGTGAAGCGCTGTACTTTTGAATTTGGTTGCTCAGGTTATTTTCTTTGCCATACAAAGCAGTATCATTAGTGATTACAAGGAGAAAAGGATGATTGTGTAGCTTTTACTGTATCAACCCTTGAGCCTTCTTAGGAGACACATTTCCCCCCCATTTGCTTTGTTTATTCTTACTAATTAGTCATTTTGAAAACCACCAAATTGAATCTAGGAGAGTAATTCTAGGCCTCTGTTAGCAATCTTTATAAGCTTCCTGTGTTTAGAAATTATATGGTATCTGGAAACTTCTTCAGTTTAGTTTAAGAACTGTGAATATACTGTTCTACTTTTCTTTAACTATGATGACAAATTTTTTTTGTCATAAGTATTGATGTAGACCCTTAAAGGTAGAAGGGAATCTAAAGATCATTTGGTACAGTCCTTTTATTTTATAATTGAGGAAGCTGAGACCCAGAGGTTAAGTGACCTGCCTAAAGTTTCACAGTGAGTTAGTTTCAGGATTAGGAGTAGACCATAGGTCTCCTGGCTCCTAGGCCAATACTTTGGAAGGCAGCGTGGTGTAGCAGAAGTTGCATGTGTATATGTCTCTTAAAGCAGATAGGATGTGCAGTGGTTAAAGCATAAGACTTGAGGTTCAAATTCCGCCTTATACACCTATTCAGTGTGTGACTTGGCCTTTATGTGCCTCATTTTCTTCAAATATAAAATGGAGATACTAATAACACTTATCTCCCAAGGTTGTTATGAGAATTAAATGAGTTAACATGTAAAGCACTTTGTAAAACTTAAAGGGCTATATAAATGGTAGATATTATTATTACATGTAACCCTTCTAGATTGACCTGCCTGGGTCTCATGGTGGGAGGATGGGTAATGAGGTGGGGGCTAGTGATGCTGAGATCTAGACTAGGGGACCAGTTGTAGCAGGATTGCATTGGTATGGCAGGGTGGAAAACAGTGCCAATGAAGGCTTACCTTTTATCCTTCTCTACCATCAGTCTTGCCATCTCAATCCAGTACCTAAGAATTGGGAAAGTTGTAGTCATTAGAAGGGGATGGAGTGAGTGGGAAATCCTGAGCTATAGCTGGGGAATGGCTACTGTCAGCAGATTATGGTATATTGTAAGGGGAGTGCCTCTATAGAAAGGGAGAGGGAAAGTGAAGAGAATGGGGAAAAACTTAGGAAGAAACTTTTTTACTCTCTATCTCAGTAAGCATTTGTTAAGTGCTTAGTGTCAGGCAGAGGCAGCTAGGTGGTGCAGTGAATAGAGTACCAGTGCAGGAGTCAGGAGGACCTGAGTTCAAATCTCACCTCAGACACTTGACACTCAATAGCTTGTGACCTTGGACAAGTCACTTAACCCCAATTGCCTCATCCTGGATCATCTTTAGTCTTCCTGATGAATATCTGGTCACTGGATGCAGGTGGTTCTGGAGGAGAAGTGAGGCTGGTGACCTTGCACAGCTCTGCCTCACTCACAACAAAGTGCAGGTCATGTCATCATTTGTCTGATGGCATGGACTTCTTTGGCAATGAAGGACAACACTATGCGTCAGGCACTTTACTAAGCACTGGGGATACAAAGGAAAGCAAAAGACAGTCCTTGCCCTCCAGGATCGGACCTTCTAGCTCTGAGAGTCAGCCTTTAGTGCTGGAAAAGGATTGGGCAGGGTCTGAAGGCACTGACTGTTGGAAGTGGCCTCGGTGGTGGCTGAAGGAGAGGAAAAGGACAGATCAGGAAAAACTCTGTACAAGGTGGGGCTTGAACTAAGCCTTGAAGGGAAATTAGGGCTTCTGAGAGCCTGAGGTAAGGAGGGAATGCATTCTAGACATGGAAGACAGCTAGTGCAAAGACACCGAGGTGGAAAAGAGAGTGCCATTTATGAGAATGAAGTTGAGTTGGTTGTGCTGCGTTGTGGATAGAGTATAATAATGCTGGAGAGTTAGCTTGGGATCAGGTCATAAAAGGATTTATGTGCCAAATTGTGGAGTTTATCATTTATCCTTGAGGCAATTGGGAGTCACTGAGTTGTTCAGTGGATAGAGTACTGGGCTTGGAATCAAGAAGATCCAACATCTTGAATTAAAATCTGATCTCAAGTGCTTAATAGCTGTGTGGCCCTGGGCAAGTCACTTAAAAAAAAAAAGAGCATCTTCCATTTTCCAAGAAATTATAAAGGAAAACTGCCCTGATGCTATAACCAGAGGGTAAAATAGAAATGGAAAGAATTCACTGATCATCTCCTGAAAGAGATCCCAAAAGGAAAAACTCCTAGGAATATTGTAGCCAAATACCAGAGTTTCCAGGTCAAGGAGAAAATATTACAAGCCACCAGAAAGAAACAGTTCAAGTATTGTGGAAATACAATCATGATAATAAAGAATTTAGCAGCTTCTACACTAAGGGATTGTAGGGCATAGAATATGATATTCCAGAGGTCAAAGGAGATAGGATTAAAACCAAGAATCACCTACCCAGCAAAACTGGGTATAATACTTCAGGTGAAAAAATGAAATTTCAATGAAATAGAGGACTTCTAAGCATTCTTGTTGAAAAGACCAGAGCTGAATGGAAAGTTTGACTTTCAAATACAA
>CM053772.1:231931616-231981521 GCA_028658325.1 Potorous gilbertii
TAAGGGTAGTTAGAGGGAATATATACATACATACATACATACATACATATATATATATATATATATATATATATATATATATATATATATGTAGGTGTGCATGGGTATGTATGTATGTGTATATTATGTAGGTATGTGTAGGTGTGTATGTGTACATGTGTGTATATATTTATATACACATACATAGACAGAGGGCAGGGTAAGCTGAATATGAAGGGAGAATACCTTTAAAAAATAAAATTTGCTGTTGAATGGAATGTACTCTAGGATTAAAGAGAAAGGGACAGGTAGAATGTAGCAAATCATCTCATATACAAGAAGGAAGAAAGCTATGGAGGGAAAGAGGGGGGAGATGAAAGAAAATAATTGAGCCTTACTCTCATGGGATTTGGCTTAAGGAGGGAATGATACGCACTCCAGTTGGATATGGAAATCTATTTTACCCTGCAGGAAGGCAAGGGAGAAGGAGATGGGAGAGGGAAGACAATAGAAGGGACAGTAAATTGGGGAAAGGGATAATCAGAAACAAACACTATTGTAGGAGGACATGTCAAGGGAGAGAATGGAATAAATGAAAGGCAGGATAGGAAAGAGAAAAATGTAATTAGTCTTTTACAACATAACTATTATGGAAGTGCTTTGCATTGTTACACATGTATGACCTATATTGAATCCCTTGTTTTCTCAGTGAGGGTGAGTGGGGAGGGAGGGAGAGAATATGGAACTCAAAATTTTAAGAATGAATGTTAAAAATTGTTTTAGCATGCAACTAGAAATTAAGCCATGCAGGCAATGGGGTATAGAAATCTTTTTTGCCCTACAGGAAAATAGAGGAGAAGGGGGATGGAAGAAGGGTGGATAATAGAAGGGAGGACAGACTGGAGGAAGGGATGGGTGGGGTGCATACTGTCCTGGGGTGGGGGGTAGGGAGAGATGGGGAGAAAATTTTGAATTCAAATTCTTGTGGAAGTGAATGTTAAGAACTGAAAAAAAAATTATACATACATGTATAAAGATAATGAGTTAAATTTTAAACATGCTGAGTTTAAGATGTCTAGAGGTCAATCAGTTCAAGAAGGCTTGCTGAGCTCTTTCCAAGGCTGCTCATCCACGTTTGGTGTCTACCTTCACCTAACTCTTACCTGTGGCTTCAAGAAATTGTAACATGTGCCTAGTAAAACTGCCTAGGCAGACAGGTTGAGGGTAACAGACTGGCCTCAAACCTGTTAGTGAGTTAGGGGGATGTCTGCTTCAAGCATGTGAAGGCTTCCATGGCAGAATGGGTGGATGAGAACAGTTTGTTCCAATGGTCATGAAGGTGACTCAGATATCAGATGACAAGGTCATCCACTGCATCTGTGGTCATTATTGGGGTCATCCTGTCTTGCCATTAGATTGTAATAGCTCTGGAAAGGAGAGTGAAGCTGATTGACTTTGTAGAAGTCTGCTTCACTTCAATCCAGTTCACAAGTAAGGCAGGATATCACCCATGATGTCATTGGTTCTCTTTGAAAATGAAAGACAAACAACATCTTCCGTACATAGCATGATACCTTGCACATAGTAAGCTGCCATTAATAAATATTTGTTGAATTGTGATGTACTACTCTTTCTTCTTTATTACACTGCCACTCAAGTATAATTTTTCTGTTTAAGAAATTTTGTTGTATTTACAGTCATTAATGGCTATTAAATAGATATAACTAATTAATTAATTTACTTATTGCTTTCTTCTCCTATGAAGTTTCACAAACATTAGTCCATGGACGCAGTATACCTTTACAGATCACATAAAATCAAATATATTCAGATCAGAAAAGGAACTTAAAGGCAATCTGATCCAACTGCTTCATTTTACTGACAAAGAGCCTAAGAGCTAGTAAATGTCCAAGGCAGCATTTGAACCCAGGTCTTCTTGACTTCAAGTCCAGCATTCTAGCCACCTTACAAGAGCCTATTTAATGGGGAAAATATTATGTAGAAAATTATAAATAATAATTCCTATATTAACAATGTTCAGGATAGGTTATAAAAGTATGTAGATTACAAATATAGTAATTTCAACTATGTCTTTAGGAGCCCAGTTCAGAAATTTCTGTGAATTAACTAGTTTCAACTCATTCTCAGTTTGAATGCAGAAAGAGGAGGTTATAGCTAGTTCCTTTCATTCTGTTACAGATTGGTGGAGCCTACAATATGTACATTATGCATTCCAAGGTTTGCTGTCACAAAGATTTTATAATGTGGTTTGACCTGAAGGCAGTAGAATTGCTTTGTATCTCCGCAACCTGGCAGTAGTGCAGTCAGTATAGTAGGTTTTGTACTTTGTAGTGATCTGGAAGGAATCCCCTAATATGTAAGGTTCCAGTGACATTCGGACAGCTCCTTCTGGATGACTGGGCAGCAGCAGGGCGGAAATGAATGCTAATGTATTTTTAGTTCTGCTGAGTTAAGAGGGGATACTTCTACCTAAGAGGCAATGCCAGGAAGTGTATTTTTATCCCTGGTAAGGGACTGCATTAGTGTGGAGAGCCCAGAGAAATCAAGCGGATTATATTTTATTAAAGTATATTTACACTAATTTTTGCCTTAAAAATGGAGGTAATATGACATTTCGGAACTGGACTTAATGATTGTAATTTGTGAATGGATGCTTAATTTATCCCCTAATTAAAAATATATACTTTTGATTTGGAAAATTTTTTGTGCTATATGCATATAAAAATGAGGGATAGATCAGAATTTAGGGACACCCAATGTAATTTCAAAGATAAGAACACAGACAGGATGTAGATAGAAACATTTTGTACTTATTTAAAGAGTTGATCCTTCTTAGATTGAATCCTTAAAGCTCGTGGTACAATGCTTTGCATCTTTTTCAAAAGAAAGAATCAAAGTGTTCTCCAAAGACCCAATGAATTTTGCTGAGAAGGTTTGTGAAGTTTTCCATTGAGTACCAGGCAGTTAAGGATTGTGTTTGAGCAAATCTGGCTCAATCAAATCTCTTGCCCATGCCACAAATGTCACGTGTAACTGGACCCATTCAAATAGACGTTTAATATTCTGAAGCTGCACTTTTTCCTTTTATTTGCCTCCCTCCTTTCCTGAAATAGATGAGAACAAAGAATTTGTTTCCAGGAGATGGATCTCCTCTTAACCTTTCTCTCTCATGCTCAAGTCAGATTGAGGCAGTCACTGGAACAAGGCTATGAGCCCACACCTGGCAGCTGCCAGGGTCTGGCTGTTCTTCTCTTTTTTGGTTAGCTTAATGACTAGTGCTTGGCCAGTTAGGGTCATCTTGGAGAGGAATGGGAGTGTTGTTGAAAAGGCTTAAGTGATTCCATTTTAAAGTCTCAACAGGTTGCTGAACAGTGTTTCAGTACCTAATGGAAATTTTTCATGTTGAATTAGAAGAACTTGTCTTTCAGTAGCAATAGTCCAGATGTTCATAATCTTAACAAGATTATTCAAAAAATGTAAGAATTTTACCCATGTCTCTTAATTTTTGTGTGGATCCAGAATTTTTGAGGTACAAATGTGTTCTTCTTTGATGCATAGAAGTTTTGAGTTTAATTACTGAATTCATTCAGCAAGCATTTAAAAAAAATAAATTACTTTTTTCAGTTAAAATGTCCAGCAACCTGTTTCTCTCCCTTCCACATTGCCCCATTGGGGGAAAAAAAGAAATAAAGTACTTATAACAAATAGGTGTAGTCTAGGAAAGCAACTTCCCACGTTGGCCGTGTCTAAAAGTATGTCTTATTCTGCACCTTGAGGCACTTCTGTCAGGAAGTGAGTAGGATGCTTTATCATTGGTCCTCTGGAATCATAGTTGGTCATTTTGATCAGAGTTTTAACATTTTTCAAAGTTGTTTTTTACAATGTCTTTATTGTACTAGATTGTTCTGGTTCTGCTCACTTCTTTCTGCATCATTTCATGCAAGTCTTAACAGGTTTCTCCCTTTCATAATTTCTTAGGCACAACAGTATTCTCGTGCACAGTAGTATTCAATGAATGAGATATAATTTGTTTAACTATTTCCCAGTTGATGAGTACTTCCATAGTTTCCAGTTCTTCGTCAACCACAATAAAAATTGCTTTATTTTTGTACATATTGATCCTTTTTCTTTGATCTCTTGGGGTTAGCAAACATTTATCGAACAATTTCTGATTCCTAGGAATTTCTAATGGCCTGTATCAAGCACTGAGGTACATTCTGGGGTTGCAAATAAAGGAAAACAAAACGCTGTCTCTGCCCTCAAGAAGCTTACATAAACTCTACCAAATATATATGGAGTAAAGGGAAGGTAGTTGCAGAGGGGAAGACACTGAAAGGAGAGAGAGGGAGGACTGGGAAAGGCCTCCTGGAGAAAGTAGGATTTGAACTAAGTTTTGAAAGAAGCCTGAGAGTGTAGGAAGCAGAGGTGAGGAGACAGGGAGAACAGTCAACAAAAATCATTGTTGGGAGATAGGTCTGTGCAACTGGATTTTAGATTTTGTGGAGGGGAGTAAAGTTTAAGAAGACTGGAAAAGTTGAGAAAGAGGCAAAGTTGTAAAAGGACTTAATTGCTAAATAGAGGGCTTGATACTTCATCCTAGAGGTAATAGGGAGCCACTGAAGTTTGTTGAGTAGGGGTGGGGGGTAAAGAGGAGTGATGTGGTCAGATCAGTACTTTGGGAAAATCACTCTGGTAGCTGAATGGAGGATAAATTAGAGTAAAGAGAGGCTTCGGACTTGAATTCACATCATTCACATTATTATTGAAATAAAAATATGTGAAATATCCTTTTAAATATATTTCTACTTTCTTATACATTTTACATGTTGAGTAGAAACAAGTACTGACATTGGATCATAGATCCATAGTAAGGGGTTAGGGAGAAGCTAGCAATTTGGGGGCATATTTAGCCTCTTGAGGTTATTGTCATATTGGGCAACAGTATTCTTCCACAAATGGTCTTTTTGTGGGCTGGCTGGAGATTGAATTTGGGGGATGAACTGTGGTCTGGTTTAATATGACATTTCTTATGTTAATAAAGGAAAATCATATTTTTCTAAAGGAAAGGGTGTTTAATATTAAAAGACTTAGCTAGAAGTAAAAGTTTTCTTTTCTTTTTTAAAAAAAAAATTTCACCTTTGGGCATTTTCTTTACACTGTTCTAAGATCTGGAAATACAAATGCAAGCAAAAAGGCAGTCCCCTGCCCTCAGTGAATTTAGGTTCTAATGGGGAAGACTACCTTCAAAAGGAAAAAGGTGGAGGAGGAAGATATCTGATTGGGGAATAATGGAGAAGGCCAGAGGAGTGCGGATTGGTGGGAAATAAAGAGATGATTGAACTGGGTGACTTCATTAAATGGAGGTTCTAGGAGGAGCCCTCCAACATTCAGTCTGTGAGGTGCTCTGGGGCAGAGGGTGCTTTCACCTTCTAAGTTTGTAAGTTCTCAGGGCCAAATGATCTTCCAGGCTGAAGAGGTTTCTGGGCCATGGTAGAACAGTCTAGAAAAGTTGACAGACTAATTGGTTAGTACACAGGTGGGGAACCTGCAGCCTGGAGGCCATATGTGGCCCTCTAGGTCCTCAAGTGTGGTCCTTTGACTGAATATAAACATCACAGAACAAATCCCCTTAATAAAAGGAATTGTTCTGTAATACTTGGACTCAGTCAAAGACTGCACTCGGATCTAGAAGGCCACATGTGGCCTCCAAGCTGCAGGTTCCCCATCCCTGGATTAGTGTATTTCCAGGAAGGAAAGTTAAGGAAGAGAAGAGAGAGAGAATAGGAAGTTTATATTGAATACATTCTGAAGCATCTTGTGTTTCACTAACTCCATTTCCATATATAGAACATTTAAGAGTTATTTTAAACTTTAGGAAACACCTTATTTTTTCCTAGGAATAGGTATATCTCACAGGAGTTAATGGGTGCGACCAAGGGACTGGTTCATATTAGTACATTTTCAATTTTGGTTTGGATAAAGCCTTAGGGAGACTTCAGAATAGGTCCTTCATTGATTTATAGATCTTAGTGGAGGCTTTATAATCTCAAGCAGCTGCAGAAGCTCATCTGTGGAAAATCTTGGAAAATGACTTTTCTCCATATGGTCTGTGGGTGTAAGGGATTTGTGGAAGAAAAAAAAAACTTATTCTATATGTAAATTGACATCTGAGTTGCACAATCCTTCTGTTAACTAGTATAGAATTATACAATTTTAAGATTGAGAAAAACCTCAGATCATCTAAGAAAATTCCCTCTTTGTATCAGGAGGATCCTGAAGTCCAGACAGGAAATGACTTAGAGCTGGTCAGTAGCAGAGCAGGGGCTAGAATCCCATTCTTTTGACTCCTTTCTGTTGTGCCACTGTGGTCTTATTCCAAGGGCATAGAATACATTTCTAGATCCATTTTAAATTGTTTTTAGTTGGGATTATCCATTACGTCTCTTCTCTTCTACCAAGAATCTAGAGCTGAGTGTGGGTACATATGTTAATCATTTAGGGAATGCTGAGTAATAGCTGTGTAAGGATTGGGATGGAGTTTATTAGCCCATTTGGGAACACTATATAGAGACAGAGAGTAGGCTTTTGAATTCAATAAACTTTTATTAAGTACCTAATATATTCAGGGTATTGTGTTAGATGGCAAGGAATATGAGAAAGGTGATATAGTCCCTGCTATCATGGCATTTATATTCTTTTAGGGGAAAAATGCAGGAAAAAAAAACATAGACTTAATTAGACTACAGAACACAATAATCATAAGCTAAAATGATGTCCTTCTGGACACAGGTTGACTTGCCTGACATAGTATAGACTAGGCTGTGCCTCTTTCTATTTCTTACCTCAATCTAAATGATGTAGAGAGAGTGGGAGAGGAAAGACTATACTAATTTCTCCTTGTCCAGTGTATTGTGGGTCCTGAAAGAGGAAGCAGTCAGCAGGGTTGCTAGAAAGGATGGTAGGGGAACATGGTGTTTTCGAGCAAAAGATTTTTGTGAATACCCAGAAGAGATCTAGGATGAAGGGGAGTTTAAGTGGTAGGTGGGTAGGTGCAGGAGTTGCATTCCGAGGGTAGAATAGTGTAGGGAGAGGGGACAGGAATGGAATTCAATTATATTGAGAGGTTAGGTATCATGGGAAAAAAATTTTTACTTAAGCAGACTGCAATGCTGAATCATAGGGAAAAAGCACAGGAGGTAGGAATTTGCTAATCATAGGCCTGGGGAGCTATCCTTTGTGGGGAAGTTTGTAGACTAAATTTATTCCACGATTCAGATTAGAAATCTGATGTGAATATGCATCTGCTGATGTTATCTACAATCCCTTGAATGAATTGAAAGCAAGGGACAAGAAAGGTCGGTGCTGAATATTAGACCGGTCTTGAATAAGGCAGGGTTAGCCACTCCACTTACTTGTTATTCTTCACTACCTTCTTTATGAATGGACTGAGATGGTAAAGACTAGTTGTCATCGTCATAGCCAGTACCTCCTACTATTTATATGCTGTTTTAAGGTTTGCAAAGAATTTTATATATGTTATCTCATTTGATCCTCACAACTAACCTTTGAGGTAAGTGATAGTGTTATTTCCATTTTACAGATGGAGAAATTGATCCAGTCAGAATAGGAGGTCAGATTTGAACCCAGGTCTTCCTGATTCCAAATCCAGTACTTTATCTCATATGCCACCTAGCAGTTGCCTGTAATAAAGTTAGCCACTATCTACTGTATATTGTAAAGTCACTAAACTGTGCAATATTACTTCTAGGAATATGCCCCAAAGCAATCAAAGTTAGAGGGAAAGGACCCATATATACAAGAGCATTTATAATACATACATACATACATATATATATATATATATATATATATATATATATTTTTTTTTTTTTTTTTTTTTTTTGTGGTAGTAAAGAAGTGGGAACGGGGGGTGGGGTACCTAGATGAACAAGTTGTGGTATATGAATAGAATGGAGGAATACCATGTTATTGTCATGTAAGAAATTATAAATATGAAGAATTCACAGATGGTCTGTGTGAACTGTGGCAGAGTAAAATGAACAGAATCATGAGATACAGAGTAGAGGAAAAGCTGAGGAAAAACTTGTAATCAATTATATGTGAAAAATGTGGGAGAGGGAAGAATTGTGAATAACTCCAAAGTGGCAGATCTAGGTGATTGGAAGTGATGGTGATGCCCTCAATAGTTATAGATACTTTGGAAAGAAGGAAGGGTTTTGAAAGAAAGATACTGAGTTCAGTTTTCAACATAATGAGTTTGAGATATATTCAGCAGCTGGTGATACGAGATTGGAATTCAGGAGGGAAACTGGATTGGATAAATAGATCTGGGAGTTACTAAGGATTTACTCTCTTTTTGGGTTGAATTTTGGGGTATCTTCGGATCTATTATAATTCTTTATGGTAGCCTATATCTACTGTTTACTCACTCCTCTAGCCTTAGTTTCTGATATAGAGTTTCATATCCAGAATCAAGCTTTACCTCCTGCTGTACTTTTGAGTGAAATGGTTGGCTTTGTCTGTTTTTGGCCTATGTTCCTATGCTGACTTCTACTTTCTGTGGTAGGCTTCCCTGGAGCTTTGAGGTTCAGAGTGCTTGACCTTCAAAAGTCCCTATGGAGTCTGATTTCACAGTGATAGGCACCTTAGGGTATTTGAGACTGTAGTTTCCCAATGAGCTCAATTGTGTCCTGACTGGTTATTATATCCCTTAAAATGTTATGGGTTTCTGGGGCAGATAGTGTGTCTCGGTCCTGGAGTCAGGAGCATCTGAGTTCAAATTTAGCTTTAAAGGCTTACTTACTAGCTGTGTGACCTGGGCAAATCATTTAATCATATTTTCCTCAGTTTCCTTATCTGTAAAGTGAGCTGGAGAAGGAAATGGCAAACCACTCCAGTATCTTTGCCAAGAAAACCCCAGATGGGGTCAGGGAGAGTTGTTCATGATCGAATCAACTCAGCAACAACGAGTTCCTGACTACTCTGGTGCTTTCTCAGAGTAGTCCTTGGCTTTAGTGCCTCCAGAGGTAGTGACTTGGAGGCTACATCGTCTCTCTACTATTTCTGCTTCTATTGGGAGGTTACCATCTTATTTGCCTAAGCTGGTCCTGGCTCGACTGGTATTCCTCTTTCATTTCCCTGTGGGCTTCTGGATGTATTTTATTCAGTTTTAGGGTGGATATTTTTCATTAGATTTTTTTAAAAAGTTTTTTTTTAATTGTGGCATGGTTATTGTGGCATGATTTTTAGGTTTTTGCTGCTATAGGTATGTGGCTGTCTGCCATTGTCTTGGCTGAATGTTTAGGAATAGGGTTTCATTAGGTAAAGAGGCTGCCAAGGATACTGTAAAGAATATTGGACTTGGAAACAGATTTGGCTTGGAATCCCAGCTTCAGTGCTGTGTTACCATGGTCAAGTCACTTGTTGAGTCTAAGTTTCTTTCTTAGTATAATGGGATAACAAATAATACTTTTGATACCTAATCCTTGAGTTTTTGTTAAGACCAGTATTTGCAGACCTTTAAGTGTTACAGAAATGGGGACTGTTCTCATTAGTTGTTATTGTGAACAGACAGACGTGGGAAGAGTCTGGGTCAAGAGAAGCATAGTGAACAGAGGTGCTGACCTTGGAGTCAGGAAGCTCTGGTTTCCAGTTCTCTGACACACACACTAGCCATGTGACCTTTGGCAAACCATTCTACCTTTTAACATCATGGGCAACTCTCTACGGCCCTAAGTTGCCCAGGAGTTCCTAATCAGTATTGGTGAAGGGGGTTTTCATGATGAAACTTGTCTGCAGTGATAAAATCACAGGTCCTGGTTTAAAAAAAAAATAAAACCAAGTCATAATGTGGCTTGTGAAATAATTCAAATAGTACACAGCCTTCTGGGTGACTAAATTAAATTCCATTCCTCCAAATGTGGTTTGGTGTTTCTGATTACCACCGGATATAACTGACTCTTTTTATGGGGGAAGAAGTCTTCCCCACCCTGCCCCCAATACTCCTAGTGAAATCACAGGAGGGGCAAAGATAAGCCATGTGTTAAATTGAGTTGAAACAATCATTTTAGGAAATGTGAAAATTTCCCTGATAGAGTCAAAGGGCCATTTTGTCATTGTTTGGGAGATAGACAAGAATCCTATTTGTAGAGGCTCCCTGTACTTCTACCAGAGAGCAGTGGGGTTCCGTCCTCCCCCACCCCTTCCAAGCCATTTCTTTCAGTGGAGTTACTCTTCAATAGGAGATACCACATGCAGCAGGAAGCAGTTAAGAAGGAAGAGTGAGCAGAGGCAGGGACAAGGAGTGTATCCCTGGCAACAGAGATGAGCATTAGCTTTGGAAGAAAGGAGGATTAGCCCTGGTAACAGAGAATCGAGCTTCTGGGGAGAGCACACTCAAGGGAACCCAGTGGATCAACTTGACCTTATGAGAGCAACCTGGGAGGGGTAGCAGAGTCAGGATACTTGGAGAAGGAAAAGACCCCATGTTACTCATAGTGTTAGTTGCTCTTGTCCCATATGGTTTTTATGGTATGCTTCACTTCCAGCATAGGCTTGTTATGTCCTACTCTTCCCACTGACACCATGTGTATTTATGGAAAAATACACCCCTCAGATTTTACAGCTATTGTTTTTACTATGCCATTTGGGTAAATGCTGTTGTTTTGGGCTGTGAAACAACAGCATTTACCCAAATGGCATAGTAAACTCACTGGTGGGTGCTCATAAGCCATCTTTTAGGACTGTGAACCCATGGAATTTCTAGAAATCAAGAGTATTAACTTCTTTCTGGGGCACAACCCTTTAATGTGAATGTGAGTTGTGGGGAATAACCCCTAATGAAATGTGTGAGAGTAGTGAGTAAAAAAACTAGACTAATGAATGAAGCTATGCCTTACTATGTCTTAGTTTCTCATCTGTAAAGTTAGGGAAGTAGACAAGATGATCTTTAGAATTCCATTAGATTTTAGATCCCACGATTCTGTTTGAGGGGTTGTTCCACCTAAGGAACAACTTGGTGGTTCCATTTAAATCTGGTTTCATTCAACAGGTGTTTACTGAGGGCCAGGGCATTCCAGGAATTGGGGGAGGGGAGCAGATTGTATCTTTGCCCTTCAGGAGTTTACAGTCTATATTTTGGGTTCATTATCTTGGTCTGTTTTCCTCAGAAAGGTCACCCTTTTGTAAATTGTATGTAGAACTTGCCTTGTTAGATTGATTATTTAATCACACATCTAAATTTTGAATCCTACTTAGTTAACCTTGTACAATTTTAACTTTTTTTTGCCCGTAAGAGAAACTTCTGGAATTTCATTGAATTACACATTTAGAATTCCTCTTGAATTGTTGGTGAAGCAGCAAGTGGAGGATTAAGCCTTCCTGAAAATGCCATTTTTTAAAAGAGGGAATTTTGATGTTCAAACTGCAGTCCATATATTTCGCATTTTTAACTGACCATTGTTAAATACCCAGATGTATATTTCCCTTCCATATCAACAGTAGCTGTGTCTGACCTTGAATTAGAATGTGATATGAAATAGGATTAATAGTAATTTTCAATCAGTGCTTATAATGTGACATTTAATTACAACTTCCTTTTGATTTCTGCAAGTTTCTTTAAGAGTTGAATCAGAGATTGCTTTTTGGTAAGGTAATAGTTTGACTTTGTAGGACTGATTTGATATGAAAGTTGTATATACATGTGGTGCCTTGCTTGGAGGGCTAAGGATTCTTTGTAGTTCAAGTAAAACAGAAAATAAGAACATATCCTTCAAAACACAACAAAAGGCCCTTGGCATGTTTCCTCTCATAGTCACTTAGTGCTGTTGATTTGATATCTTTGAGCAATAGGAAGTATTCTTTATAAGAATAAGCTTATTATTTTAAAGAAATCAGTGGGATTTTTTTCACAAGTAAAGACTAATAAGTGAACTGTGTTCACATGGTTTGCCAAAACACTTTAACTAGCTAAGCAGAACTGGTTTGGGAGGAAACTCCCTGATTGAAACCAGAAAGACCAGAGTGACAGTAAGTCACTTCTGAGCTATGAAAAAATGTATTTGACTTTATAATTTATCCATAGCCTGATAGAGTTTTTGTGAGATTATCTATACTTAATATTAAAAAGTCATAGTTTGACTGAGAATCCTAATTGTATGTTCTTTTTAAATAGTTGCAGAGTGGATTAATACAGTTGCCAACTTAGAATAGCACACACAATCCATAGAAATGATGAGATAGAACTGGAAAATGAATTTGTTCATCATGGCTTTCAAAACCCAGTTCAAAATGATGTCAAGGAAGCCATTGCTGCCCCAGCCCAGCAACCATTGCTATGCTTATAGCTCTGTAGTGCTTTGGCCTCCTCAGTAACAAGTAATTGGATGTTTTGAGTGCTTGACTTGGTTGTGTTCTTGCTCCATGTATACTCATTTTCTTCCCAATTCAGTTGTAAAGACCTTTAAACAGGGATCGGAAATTGCATGTTTGGTCCAAATTCCTAATCCAGTGCTTAGACACAGAGTATGATGAGGAAGGAATAAATGAAAGAGGAAACCATCTGATATGGAAAGTGATAAGGTGATGTTCCAGCAAAGAAAACCTGTCAAAAAGGAAAGAAACAAGAGCAGTGCCAGATGAAAAAGAGGCTTCCAGGTAGTGTAAGGGAACAGGATGTTGGCAGTCTGTCCAAGGGTTCTTATAGAGGGGCTTAATTGACAGGGTCTGGGAGGTTAGTTTATTAGAACTAAGCTCTAGACTACAGATTGTTGGATCTGGGAGCCATCTCATTTACTGTCGAGGTACTGAGGCTTAGACAGGCAACATGACACCCAAAGTCTTGTCACTGAGTAGTAGCAGGGCTGGGATTCAAAAGCAGGCTCCCTGACTTCCAGTCCAGTGCTCTTACTATACTCTGGAATGATTTGATGGGTTAGATGTGGTACTGTCTCTTTAAAACAGACTCCGTTTTATGTAGTGGGATTCTAAGTAGGATGTTCTTTAAAAGAAGAATTTGATACTTAGATCTAGGCTTGTAGACTCCGGAAGTGAATTGACTGGCTCAGGACTTGGCTGTCTATGTTTTTCTTTGTTACAGAGGTAATTCTATGAGAAGAAAGTTACTGGGAAGTAATAGCAATTAAAAAACACAAAGCTTCAATAATACATTTTTTAAAGGAAAGAAATGATGTGAAATGCAGACCTCGTTATGATTGACAGCACTATTCATTGCCCATTATAATTACATGATCGTTGTTGTACATCTATAGGTACATCTTTGTACATCTATATGTACATCATTGCACATCCAAGCAAACATGTAACTTTGGGAAACCAGTATTGTTACTTGGGAAAGAAAACTCTTTTTTGATCCAGTACTTAATGGTCACAAAGTATTTCAAATGGGCAAAGAAAATGCTCTTTGGTTCTAATGTAGATGAGTATTTGTCATTTATGATTTTTTGAAATATAGTATTCAGGCCATTTTTTTTGGATCTTTGCTTTTTTCATTGAATCTGCTGAGTAGTCTTAGATTATCTCTCCTTGCCCAGTTTTCGAGGTCAGTTTTTTTTATCAGATACCTTATATTTTCTTCCATTTTTTTATCTTTTGCATTTTAATGTTAATTTGTTGTCTTGTGTACTAATATTACTGCCTAACTGATTTCTGATTACATTATTCTAGTGTTCAGATATACCATTTCTTTTCTACGCTACTTATTCTCCTTGCAATTTTTTTATCTTGTTTTATTTCTTCTGTATATTCATGTAGTCTTTGTGGGAAAAATCTTATTCTCTCCCCCCTCCCCCGCCTTTTCTGTTGTTCCTATGCTTCTTCCTGACTTTTTGTATAATTCTGGAGTAGATGATGATACTCATTATAGTTTATCATTGAATTTCTTGATCATTGTTCAGTTTGGTATGAGCTTCTGAGTTTTCCCTGGAGTAGATATGGGGGATCTAGACAGCTTCCCTCCTTTTCAGGTAACCATCATGTTAGGAAGGTCATGCTATTTATTCTTATAGTCTGTTTGGCCAATCTTTTCTGTGCTTTTCATTGTAATCATTGTGGACTTTATTTTGGGGTTCTTTTAATCCATACTATTTCTTAGAGTACTAGAAACTTAGTTAGGGGTAGTTGGTGAGGGGTCCATGGTCCCTGCCCCCTTTATCACTGACCTAGATCTGGAGGGAGTTTATGCCCTGCCACAATCCTGGATTGGGATGATGACTGCCTGTTCTTCTAGTCCTGTAGAGGGTCCTGAGGTAGGTATTCCACTCTCCACTCCTTGAGCCTTTTTCTCTTGAGTGGGGCAGTCTGTCTAGCTTAGCACATGTGCAATGTGTAACATCTGTGGACCTCTAACTTCCACGAACAGGTGGGTTGGGTCTCTGTGGTCTCTGAGATCCCTCCCCAGTTTAGGACTAGAATGATAAGCACAGGGCAGACACTGGCCTTGCCTGGAATGGGATCCAGGACAGAGACCTTCAGTTCTAGATGGGACAGCAGAGAGGAGGATTAGCACCAGTTTTGACTCAGACTCAGAACTATAGAATCAATCTTTGTTGGTGTGTCCTTTCCCTTTGGTGGAGATAAACTCTATTAAAGTTTTTATTTGCTCATCTTATTCATCATCTTCTTATTGATCATGTGCTTCATTTGGTGATGTTTTCCACTGGGCTATTATTCTCAAGGTGGTTTTTAGAGGAAGTTGGTCTTGATTGGATCTTTAAAGTTGTTGCTTTACTTTCTTTTGTGTAGGGTGAAGGAGAGGAGACAGAGAAAGAGAGATTTATTTCTGTCACTTGTGTAATGGGGTGTGTGTGTGTGTGTGTGTGTGTGTGTGTGTGTGTGTGTGTGTGTGTAGAAGAGGGAGAGGAGCTTATTGATGACGCCCTTTAAAATTAAACCTACTCCCAGAGTTTGTGAAATGTGAACTATCGTTATCATGATCTCAGTAAAGGACTCATCGCTTCTCATTTTTTGTTTGGATTCTTCCTTTCACAGAATACCAGAATTTCAGGATTTGAAGAGACATCAGAGGATATCTAGGCCAACTCCTACTGGAGACCTGAAGAGGAATTATCCAGATTTTGCTGGAAAAAGGTCATCGAGAGGGAACCTACTGCCTTCCCAGGTAGCCCCTTCTACTTTTGGGGTGGATCACTTGTTGGGAAGCTCTTCATTATGTGAATTCTAGATATACCTCTCTCTAACTCTCACCTCTGTGCTCATAGTTCTTCCCCCAAGAGCCAAGTGGAACAGGTCTGATCTCTTTTCCAGTGAAGCTCCTCATATACTTGACAACAACTGCCATGCCTCCCCTACATATTCTCTTTTCTAGTCTCAATAAGCATTCTCAGTCCTTCACCAGCCTGGTTGCCCTTCTCTAGGTGTTGTTATCTATGCTCTTCTTAAAATGTGGCAACTAGAGCTAAAATAAATAGAATACTCCAAATGTAGTCAAAGTAGAACAGAGTAGAGCAGGACTATCACTTTCCTATGTCATTTTAAATTTGTACAGTATGTTGCAGGTTATTTCATGTACAAGACAAGTATTAGTGTGCCTATTTTTTAAAAAATAAGTTTTCATAGATGTCTTCTGTTTTTTTTAAAAATCATAGTTTTCCCTAGTATCTATCCGCCCTCTCAGGGAGTCATCTCATATAACAGACAGCATTTTGTAAAGAAAGAAAAAATCAACACAGCAAGATCAGTGTATTGAAAAAGTCTAAAAACATGTGCAATGTGTAACATCTGTGGACCTCTAACTTCCACGAACACGTGGTTTGGGGATGTCCTTTCGTATTTCTTCATTTGAGTCATGCTTGATCTTTACTATTTTTTCAGTTTACTTTTGATTTTTTTGTATGTGGTTGTTTCTTCTATTTATATTCTAGCTATTGTGTTTATTCTTTTCACTTCATTTTGCATCAGTTCATATAGATCTTTCTAGGCTTCTGAATTCATCACAGCCATCATTACAGCATAGCAATATTCTATTCCAATCATGTATCATAGTATGCTTATTTTTAAAGGTAAAGGAATAAAAAGAGGGCTGGCTTCACCAACTGACTTGCTATGCTTATCTTTAGACTTCATCATCTTGATCTATAAAAATGAGGTAATTGGACTAGATAATTCGAGGCCCCTTCTAACTCTGACCATCTGTTGTTGAGTTTTACCAACCAATATTTTTAGTCTAAAATATAACTTCTTTAAGAAGCTTTCCTTAATCACTCAGGAAACATCATTCCATTCTAAATAAATACTTTGTTGCTGTTGTTCATTCATTTCAGTCATTCTAACTCTCTGTGATCCCATTTGGGGTTTTCTTGGCAAAAATGCTGAAATGGCTTGCCATTTCCTCTCGTTTTACAGATGAGGAAACCAAGGCAAACAGGGTTAAGTGTAGGGTCACACACATAGGCCAGCTTTAAACTTAGAGGTCTTTCTAACTCCAGACCTGGTATTCTATCCACTGTGCCACCTAACTGCCCCAAATAAATACTTGCCAACCATAATAAAAATTCTTATTACTTTTAAGTGACTTTGCAGTGGTTCATCTGAATTTTGTAACCAGTTATCTTAGGATGATATTTTTTAAAGTGTTATTTGTCTGTCTGATGGACCAACCAACCAAGGCTTAGGTTCTAATTCTAACATGTCAAAAGTGATTTACATAAGAGACTTAAAAGGCTACGCTTTCATTGAGGAATATATAGTTAAGGTCAGGTGGAAAATAGCGTACCTATCGTACATTTTCACCTAACCCTGAAATTGTAGCCAAATTTAACATGACTCCGATTTCTTAACTTTTGAGGTGTGCTATGGGAAACACTGATAAAAATTTTGCATGGAGGTTTGAGGGAAGGAAAAAAAAACTTTGATTAACCACCTACTGTGTACCAGGTTCTGTGCTAGGCACTTTACAGATATTATCTTCTTTGATCCTTACAACAACCCTGTGAAGTAAATGCTATATTATCCCCTTTTTACAGTTGCAGATCATTGTTCCATTGCAGAACCAGCCTGTAGCTCCCTTTAGTGAGAGGTTTTTTATACCTTCAGGTTGAGCTAGGTAGAAAATACTACTAGGGCCCTTATGACTTGCCTCTTATGCATGTCTTTTCAGGCATGTATGTGATTGTAGGAATTTGACATGAAGTATATGATGTATACAAGAAGGAACTGTAAGAGCCGAGGATAAATGGTATATGTTTGCCACACTGGGGTTTGTAGACTATGGCCTTCTGAGTTACTTCACACTTATCAAATCTTCTGCAGCCTTCTACATGGTACCTACTATTATTTAGTTATTGCTGTGACTTTCCTACTTGAGATTCTCTTCAGTTTGGTATGAATTTCATCTTCCTTTGTCAAACATAATTAAAATCTGATGCAATTTGTATTAGAAGAAGAAATAACTTAGTGAGTCTCAGTGGTTGGTTTCTGGCCATGACTCTTTAAGAAAGTGGCTTTGTTTTTCTTCTTTCTGTGTGTGTCCATTTTCTCTATGAATGAAAAGCCTTCAGTTATGTGCAGATAATAAAGCATTGTCTTTCATGTTTGAAAATGAAGCTGCTATTGGTTTTGTGAACCGTGAACTATGGATGGTAGAAATGAAAAAAACCTTTATTGCCCATCACTGACTGCTCTCCTAGTACATCTGTTACCAAGGAGGAAAAATACTACAACTGTTGGTTTACCATATGTTAAACTAACAATATGATTGTTAGGTGTTTATCTTTGGTGCCAGATCAAAATTTGGTATTGTCATTGTTTATTTTGTAAATAGTTCCTTTCTGATACTTTGGTTTTTGTCCTCATCAGAGAGGGTGAACTTTTACAAAGTAGGAAGAAGCATGACTTGATTTTTTTCTCCTTCCATGCATTTTTTACAAAGTCATATGTATTTCAGGCACACATATAAGTAGGTCTTTGGAGATAGATTATTATTTTTTAATTAAATTATTTTATTTGTTTTCAGTGTTCTACAGTCACTTCCATGTATCTTAGATTCTTTTTCCCCTCCCTCTCCCTCCTTCCCCACTTCCTCTTTCCCCACTCCTTTCCTGAGATGGCATACAATTTTATATAGGTTCTACACATACATTCCTGTTAAATACATTTTCACCTTAGTCATGTTGCATAGAAGAATTAAAATGAATCAGAAAAATCATAAAACAAACCAAAACATAATACAAAAAAAATGATCTTCATTCTGTGATCAAATTCCATAATTCTTTCTCTGGATGTGGAAGGTATTTTGCCTCAAGAGTCCATTGGGAATTTTTTAAGTCCTTGCATTGCAATGAAGTACCAAGTTTACCAAAAAAACTCCTTGCATACTGTGGTTGTTGATGTGTACAAAGTTCTCTTGGTGTTCTGCTCCTTTCACTCAGCATCAGTTCATAAGAGTCTTTCCAGGCATCTCTGAAGTATTCCTATTCATCATTTCTTATAGCACAGTAGTATTCCATTACATTCATATACTGCAATTTATTCAGCCATTCCCCAATTGATGGACAGGGGATTGATTATGGATTGATAATTGATTATTAAGAGAAAAATAACAAATAATTTTCAATGCTGTAATGCAGTTATTATATAAAATTGTATTTTATAGTTATCTAAGTTTATGTTTACTCCCCTTTTACTGTATGGTCAATCAAGGTAGGGATAGTGCCTTACCTAGACTTAATATATTTCTCACTGTCTGACATAGTACTGTATATGCCATAGGCATTTTATGTTTCTTGAATGAATGAGTGGGTGAATGGGAATTATTTACATAGATGTAATATAAGTCAAAAGAGGATCTGATATCACTAAGAGATAAAGATTGAAGAAGATTGAAGGCAAAAAACTTGGTGGACAGAACTACTAAGAGGGCAGGAGTAGGGAGCTGAACCAATAGTAGGGATGGGGAAAAAAATGTCAGACTCTTAGGAGAATGAGAAAAGACCAGTGTCATAGGAATCAAGGAAGGAGAGATTATCTAGAAGATTGTGGATGTAATGCTGAAGAGAGGTCAAATAGACTGAGAGCTAAGAAAATGGCATTGAATTTGGTGAATAAGACTTTCTATCCTTTCTACATCAGGCATTTAAGCTAATGAGCTACGGTTTCCACAAAGTCAATCATCAGTTCTACACAGATGAGTTAGAAATCTGTATTCCCAGTTCTAATTCTTTTCCTTCATGTGTCATTTAACTATTTGTCTACTCTGCCTCCATCGAGATGGTCTGTCAACATGTGAGGATCAGTATTCCCAGAAGAGAACTCATCATCTTCCTATATTCTCCAAGCAAGAACTCTGGCCTGCAACTTTTTCTTTTCTCTCCATATTCCCTTCCTTTGTGATTTTATCTGCTCTGGTCTTTGTCTTCAGTTCCAACTAGGGTAAATTGTGCAGGTGCACTGTCTGAGAAATATCTATCTGAATATCCTTGCCAGCACCCCCAAATTCCTCATGCCTAAAACAACTCATCTCCTCTAAATCTGTTCCTTCTCCAAACTTCCCAGATTCTATTGAGGTCTCCACATCTTTTCTTTCTGCTAAGTTTGTAGCTTCTGAGTCATGTTTGGCTCTCCTCTTCCCCTCAATTCCAAATCCAGTCAGTTCTACTCCCACATCTCTTGCATCCTTTGTCTTTGCTCAATTTACACATCCTCATCACTATTCACTTGGGCTATTGCAGTAGCTTCTCAATTGATCTGCCTGCCTCCAGACTCCTCTCTCTCAATACATCTTTCACGCAAGCTGCCAAAATACCCTTCCTAATGCCTATGTATGAGTATGTCATTTTCTGCTCAAGAACCATCAATAACTTCCTTTTGCTTCTAGAATAAAATGCACACTCCCCATCCTAGCTTGCACTTAATTTCCAGCCTTCTATATTACTTCTCTTCACATAACTTCATGTTTTAGCCAAACTATACTACTTAACTAGCTGTGATTTAAACCCTAAGAAGAGGCAGTAGATAGATGGCACAGTTGATAGAGTACTGGGCCTGGAGTCAGAAAGACCTAAATTCAAATTTGACCTCAGATGCTTCCTAGATTTGTGATCCTGGGCAAGTTATTTAATCACTGCCTGCCTTAATTATAAAATGGGGATAAAAGCACCTATCTCTCAGGGTTGTTGTGCAGATCAAAGGAGGTATTATTTGTAAAATGCTTAGTACAGCACATAGTAGGTACTTGATAAGTGCTTTTCCCCTTTGTCCTCCCATAGGTCATCTCTCACCCCTGTACGTTTTGTACGTGCCATCCCTAGTTCAGTTCAATTCAGTGAACCCTTTTAAAGTATCTTTTATATGCCAGGACCTGAGCTAGGTGCTGGAGATACAAAAATGTCTCAATTGACATCAATTGGGAACCTGAGGTTTCACTACCTTCATTTAGTCACTCCTATTGGACTCTCTACTTTTTAAAAAAAACAGATGCTACCACTGTCTACATCCTGTTTGTTCATAGTAAATGCATGAAGGCCGTAGATTGAATCCATATGTACAGAGAACAATATCTGTCGTCACAGCACACTCTGAAGGATGCTGCGAAGGACCCTCCCTAATTGGACACATTCCATTTCCTTCCCCACCTCTATTAGCTTCAGTTTCCAGTTGTCTTGGAATTTGTGAGGTTGCTTGGTCAGAAACTTCTGAGGTAGGGATAGTTGCAGGTGTGAAAATTAGAAAATTAGAAGTCATGCTTTCCATGTCTTCTAAAAGTTGTATAACAGCTTTTGGATGATGTTGGTAGGAGCCAGGGATTCTCTTAGACCTGAAGAATCTAACTAGGGTGAAGTATGTAGGTGAATAATATTTGTCTGCCAGGAAGCCTCTCTTGTCCAATGATCTGTTCTGGTAAAGCTGTCTGTGGCAGCCTTTTGGGGAGGTCTTGCCATCCAGGGCAATATACCCACTTTTATCATTCAGCTAGTAAGACTTGGGGACTTAGTCACGGAGTTGGTACCCCTTTTCTACCCTGTAGGCCTCTTGCTGAAGTTTAGCCACCAACCCCCACCGTGATCCCATTCTGGGTTCTGGTTACACTTTGTCTAAGTTATATCTTCTATCCTTATAATCTCCAGCAACCTTTTTTTCCTTCCTTTCCTTCCCAGGACCTTCCCTTTCCCCCATACTTACATAGTGACATATTGATACCTGCATAAGGCAGATCATTATCTGTTTGACTGGATGAGCAGTGGTAGCTACTCTCCAGTTACTAATTAAGTTAAAATATTAAATAACATCTCATATTGTCAAATATTTGCTGAATACTTATAGGATTCAGATACACAGAATACAAATTATATCTGTTTCTTGCTTTAATGGGGCCCAAAGTCTTAAAGGTACTTTCCCTAGTGGTATGACTTCCCTTTCTTCCATGTCTTCAGAAAACTTTTGCTTAAAATTAAACATTCTACCTCTAATTGATGCAAAATAAGGTAAGCAATGTAAATCATAAGAGATATCATGATATCAACTTTGAAGTCTCAAGTGGATTTTCCCAAGGATCTGTCCCTTGGCTCTTTACTGTTTTAAATTTTTATCAATGATTTGGATAAAGGCATTGATGGCATACTTTTAGGTTTATAGATAAGATGAATCTGGGAAGGATAGCTTACTTTTTGTATGACAGAGTTAATATTTGAAAAGGTCTTAGCAGGTTAGAATAAAGATGAATTTGTTTCAGTTAAATATATTTATGAATTACCCTACCTTAGGTGCCCAGCTCTATCAGATACTGGGAGTACAAAGGCAAAAACTAAATTGTACATGGCTGCATTGTACCAGACAGATAAGTATAGTAGAAGGATTCAGAAGAGGAAGAACACTGATAGCTGAGGGATCAGAAGAGGTTTCGTGGGGAATACAACATCTGAACCAAGCCTTGAAGGAAAACAGCAATTCTGAGATAAATAGGGTATGCATACTAGGCATGGGAGGTGACACATGAGAATGTCTGGAGGCAGGGGATGTAGTGTTGAATTCAAGGAACAGCTAGTAGTCCAATAGTCCAGTTTGCAGCAGTGTAGAGCTTGTGAAATAGAATAGTAGGATATTGATGGGAAAAATAGGTGGGAACCAAATTGTGGAGTCTAAAAGCACTAGGGAAACGCTGAAGATTTTTCTGTGCGGTCAGACTTGTGAGGTGAGAAGATTATTTTAGTAGCCATGTAGAGTATAGAAAGGATTGGACAGGGGAAAGACTGGAGGCAGAGAGACCATTTAGCACAGTGTTGTAGTCCATGTGAGTGGTGATAAGAACCTGAACTAGACTGATAGTGCTAGTAGTAGTATGAGTAGTGCAAAAGCATGAATGTGAGAGATATTGTGGAGGCATCATTCATGACACATATGGATGGTGATGGAGAGGGAAGAGTCATAGATGACTCCGGAGTTGTCAGCCTGGATGAACTGCAAAGATAGTGCTGCCTTAAACAGAATTTGTGGGGAGAGGGTATAGATAACAAATTCTGTTTTGGGCATGTTGAACTTTAGGTTCTGGGTGAGATACCCAGGCAGAGATTTCTAGAAAATTTGAGGAAGATCAGAACTGGAAATATAGATTGGGAATTGTCCACGTAGTTACACTCACTAAACCCTTGGGAGCATATGAGATCACCAGACTGAAAAAAGTGTAGAAAGAGAAAGAAAAGGGCCCAGAAAAACTTTTGGGGAGCATTCATGTTCAAGGGATGAGAGATTATTAACGACCCAGCAAAGGAAATTAAGGAGTGTCAGAAAGATAGGAGAGTCAAGACAACATTGTCATTGATGCCAAAGTAGGGAGAATGTCTGGAAGGAGAGGAGTGATGATAATCAATAGTATCAAAAGCTAATGGAAAGGCAACTAGAGGGCCTTAGAAAAGGCTGTTGGGTCTGACATTGAAGAGATTTATGATAATCTTGAAAAGAGCAGTTCCCAAGAAGTTGAAATTTAATAGAGATGTAACAAAGTTTTATATTTTGGTTTGAAAAATCAGTTTTGCTAATATAGGATAGGGGAGGCATGAGTAGTTAATTCAAAAAACTGTAGCGAATTGTAAACTTACTATGATGGTACAACAGTATGATAGGGCAGCCAAGAGAGTAAGTGGAATTTTTTACTGTATTAAGAGAGGACATTGATAGCCTTGTTGCACCCTGACTGGTCACACCACATCTGGAGCATTCAAGTGTGGACTGTACATTTTAAGAAGGAGAAATGCTAATTAATTAATTTATGTTCATTATCTTTTGTAGGGTAATACTAATTAATATGTTATATTCATATACCCTAGTTTATTTACCCATTCATTGATTGCTAGACACATAAATAGTTTCTAGATTTTTGTTTTTTTTATAAATAATACTGCTGTGGATATTTTTGTATACCTATACATTTTGCCTTTTCTTGCTATCATGAATTTTTCTGGCATAGATCTAGTAGTGGGATCTGGATCAGAGGATATAAGTAATTTAGTAACTTTTTCTTGCATAATTGCAATTTGTTTTCCAGAAAAATTGGGCCAATTCACAAGTCCTCTAGCAGTGAGTTAGTTTATTTGTCATACCATAGCTTCTTTGAAACTGAATTTTCCTATCTTTGACAATTTGATGGATGTGAAGTAATGCCTTAAGAATTGTTTTAATCTCCATTTTCTCTGATTTTTGGTGATTTTGAACACATTTTTCAGACAGTTCTTTTTCTTCCTTTGAAAGCTGTTCACATCCTTTGACCTCTTTACTAAAGATTAACTCTTAATCTTATATATTTGTACTAAGTTACTACAGATTTTTGATGTCAGATTTTTTTTCATCAAGGTGGTTAATACAAATATTTTTCCTGCAATCTGTATCTTTTATGATTTTAACTGCATTGATTTTCTGCCCAGAAGCTTTAAAATTTTATATAATTGAAATAGTTTGTGAATTTATGATCCTGTGCACCCTTTGAGTGGTTATGAATTCTTTTCCCATTCACAGTAGAGAAAATTGTAATCACATCCTCCCCTGCCCTTGTTTTCCCTGATTTTGTATATAAAAATTATGATATTTAAATTATTTATCTATTTGGAATTTATTGTGGTATATGGTTTTTAGTGCTCATCTAAATCTGTTTTCTCTTTTAAAACCTTAATTTAAAAAATTTTAATTGTGTCTTTCATTTTTGTATTACCTTAATTTCTGAATATATCCCTTACTCTCCCCTACCCAGAAAGTTACACTTTCTATTTAAATGAACTTCTTAAAAGCCACAAATCTGATCTTGTCATATCCTCCACATTCCCATTCAGTAAATTTCAATGGCTCCCTATTACCTTCAGGATCAAATATTAAATCCTCTATTTGGCATTCAAATCCATCCCCACATTGTTCCCTTCCTCCCATTTGAGTCTTCTTCACTTTACTCCCATGTGTGTAACCTATGGTATAGTGACACTGACCTTGAATACCTAAAAAAATACTGAAGAAAATAACACCTTTAAAAATAGGCTAACTCAATTGGAAAAAGAGAACCAGAAAGCCAATGAGGAGAAGAATGCTTTAAAAAGCAGAATTAGCCAAATGGAAAAGGAGGTCCAAAAGCTCACTGAAGAAAATAGTTCTCTCAAAATTAGAATGGAACAGATGGAGGCTAATGACTTTATGAGAAACCAGGAAATCACAAAACCAAACCACAAGAATGGAAAAATGGAAGATAATGTGAAATATCTTACTGGAAAATCAACTGACCTGGAAAATAGATCCAGGAGAGACAATTTAAAAATTATGGGACTACCTGAAAGCCATGACCAAAAAAAAGAGCCTAGAAATCATCTTTCATGAAATTATCAAGGTAAACTGCCCTGATATTCTAGAACCAGGGGGCAAAATAACTATTGAAAGAATCCACCAATCACTTCCTGAAAGAGATCCAAAAAGAGAAACTCCTGGAAACATTGTAGCCAAATTCTAGAGTTCCCAGGCCAAGAAGAAAATATTGCAAGCAGCTGGAAAGAAACAATTTGAGGACTGTGGAAATACAATCAGGATAACACAAGATCTAGCAGCTTCTACATTAAGAGATCGAAAGGCATGGAATAGGATATTCCAGAAGTCAAAGGAACTAGGACTAAAACCAAGAATCACCTACCCAGCAAAACTGAGTATAATACTTCAGGGGATAAAATGGTCATTCAGTGAAATAGAGGACTTTCAAGCATTCTTGATAAAAAGACCAGAGATGAAAAGAAAATTTGACTTTCAAACACAAGAATGAAGAGAAGCATGGAAAGGTAAACAGGAAAGACAAACCATAAGGGACTTACTAAGGTTGAACTGTTTACATCCCTACATGGAAAGACAATATTTGCAACTCTTGAAACTTTTTTCAGTATCTGGGTAGTTGGTGGGTTTATACACATACATACACACACACACGCACACACACACAACACAGAAACACAGAGCATAGGCTGAGTTGAATAGGCAGGGATCATATCTAAAAGAAATGAAATTAGGGGATGAGAGGTATATATTGGGAGGAGAAAAGGAGAAATGGAATGGGGCAAATTGTCTCTCATAAAAGAGACAAGTAAAAGACTTTTCAATGGGGGAAAAGGGGAGAGGTGAGAGGGAAAACGTGAAGCTTGCTTTCATCACATTTTACTCAAGGAAGGAATAAAATGCATACTCATTTTGGTAGTAAAACCTGTCTTACAATACAGGGAAGTGGAGGAGAAGGGGATAAGCAGGGTGGGAGGATGATAGAAGGGAGGGTAATGAGAGGAGGGAGCAATTAGAAATCAATACTCTTGGGCAGGGACAAGGTCAAAAGAGAGAATAGAAGAAATGGGCAGGATAGGATGGAGAGAAATATAGTTAGTCTTACA
Organism: Potorous gilbertii; assembly: GCA_028658325.1. NCBI lineage: Eukaryota > Metazoa > Chordata > Mammalia > Diprotodontia > Potoroidae > Potorous > Potorous gilbertii. The sequence continues at coordinate 231,957,506 of CM053772.1, forward strand.
TAATATGACTATTATGGAAGTCATTTGCAAACTACACATATATAGCCTATATTGAATTGCTTGCCTTCCCGATGGCGATGGATGAGAAGGGAGGAAGCAGGAGAAGTTGAAACTCAAAGTTTTAGGGACAACTGTTGAGTATTGTTCTTGCATACAAATGGGAAACAAGAAATAACAGGTAATGTGGTATAGAAATTTATCTTGTCTTACAGGACAAAAGAGAAGATGGGGGTAAGGGAAGGGAGGGCTGCTAGAAGGGAGGTCAAATTGGTCATAGAGGTAATTAGAATGCTTGGCACTTGGGGATGGGGGTAGGGGAGAGATGGGGAGAAAATTTGGAACTCAAAATTTTGTGGAAATGAATGTTGAAAACTTAAATAAATTTAAAAATTAAAAAAAAAAAAAAGAAAATTAGGACACTCTTGAATGATTGTAGATCTCATTTGGGACACTGTGGAGTTCCAGAGACTTGATGAAATCATCATGATGTTATATGGTAATAGGAGTATATGGAGGATTTCATCACCTATAAAAAAATTCCTCTTCAACTTGGAATTTGTGCTGGATAGCATCCATGACAATGTTAAGTTACCTTTGGCAAACATATATATCCCGTTTTTTACCCAAAGCTTTTTCAAATGAAGCTATATCTGTTGTATGTCCACTAAAAAACAAAAATTTAAAAATATTTTTTATGATGTCATCGTAAGTTTTCAGGTCAGATTCTTTTTAAGTTTATTGTGTCATGAGGAATGAAATGGCATTTATTAAGGACTTGAAATACAAATAGAAAAGCAAGATCGTCTCAGCACTCAAGGAACACACGTATGGTCCAAAATGATGATTTAGACCTAATTTCTACAAACCATTTTCTGATTGTCTCATCAGTTCTTTTTCAAAAAGAGGAGTACTTTTCTGGATGATATATCTTGACACTCTTCTTGTATGCCTTAATTTTGTATTCATCCTGAAATACATGCCTTTGTTTTTCTTTTCTATACCTCTTTTTGTTTTTAACTTTGTTTTATTGCTATCTTCTGTTTTTACATCATCATTTCCTTATATGTCCAAATGTATTAGACTCTTTTAGAGAAACTTGGGAAGACTTAGGAACTAACAAAGACCAAGGTAAGCAGAACCAAGAGAACAATTTACATAATAGCAACTTCAAAGGACTTGGGAATGCTAATCAGTCCAACAGTGAAGCATAATTCTAGGGACTCATGAGAAAGCATACTCACTTCTTGATAAAGATTTGGATGTATTCAGAGTGCAACTGAAAAATACCACATACACATTCATATATTACATGAATGTGGAAATTTGTTTGGCTTGTCTCTACATGTTTGTAACAGGGATTTTGTTTTTCTTCTCAAAGCAGGACAAGTGAATAGGAAGATGGAGGGAGAGAAGGGAGATTTTTGTTTGAAAATAAAAATAAAATTTAAATTTCTCTCACACTTTCTCTTTTTCTCCCCCACTCCACATACAGGCTCTCTCTTCACCCTTTAGCTAACAAGCCATCTGTTGCAATAGAAAGTAAAATAGACAAAACAAAGACATCAATTCAGTAAAACTAAGTATAGCAATTTAGCCTGGTATATATACAGTATTCCACACTCAAAGTTCATCTTCTCCTATTAAAGGAGGATGTGTGTGTGTGTGTGTGTGTGTGTGTGTCTTTTAAAAATGTAAGTTGTTGGTAGGTTCTTTGTCCATTCACATCAGTCTTTTTAGTCAACTTACCTTTTCCTCTCTATTAGAATTGTTTTTCTGTTTGAGTGACATTCTTCTATACTTCAACTTCCTGATACAGGACTAAATTTCCCTTTGCCTTTTCACATCATTCTCTTGTTTTCTCATTGAAGTCCTTCTTCTGTTTTTATGCTTTATTTCATTCTCCTTGATAACTAGGAGAATAAAGAAATGTAGAATGGTTTTTGTTATGTTTTGTTCTGTTTTGTTTTTGAGGGGGGATTGTCATGTTACTCTTGTGCAAACTTCTAGGACACTACTAAGTCAAATAATAGTGAAATCAGTAAGCATTTTGTTTCACTCTTGATCTTATTGGGAAATTCTGAATCTCTTTTGTATTTGGGGTAGCATAACTACATGGGAAGAGAAAAGGGAAAGAAGGACATAGTCAAGGGAAAAGTGACCTCGACCTCTGGTGTCCCATCTGGAAGCCTGGCTAGAAATAATTAAGAATTGGAAAGTCTCTTACAAAACATTTTTCACACAAATAGAGTCAGATCTAACTAATTGGAAAACCATTTGCTCATGGAGAGGCTGAGCTAATATAATAAAAATGACAGTTCTACCTAAATTAATTTACTTATTCAGTACCATACCAATCCAACCACCAAAAAAATCATTTTATAGAGCTAGGAAAAATAATAACAAAATTCACCTAGAAGAACAAGAAGTTCAGAATATCAAGGGAATTAATGAAAAGAAATGCCAGGAAAGGTGGCCTACCCATGCCATATCTTAAATTGTATTATAAAACAGCAGTCATCAAAACTACTTGGTATTGACTAAGAAATAGGGTGGTGGATCAGTGGAATAGGTTAAGTACACAAGACGCAGAAGTCAATGACTAGTAATCTACCTTTTGATAAACCCAAGGACTCCAGCTTCTGGATAAGAATGCACTATTTGACAAAAACTTCTGGAAAACAGTATGCAGACATTAGGCATAGACCAACATCTTTATACCATATACCAAAATAAAGTCAAAATAGGCACACAATTTAGATATAAAGGCTATAACTGTAAGCAAACTGGGAGAGCAAGGAATAGTTTACCTGTCAGATTTATGGAGAATGGAAGAATTTATGACCAAACAAGAGATAGAGAACATAATGAAATACAAAATGAATAATTTTTATTACATTAAATTGAGAAGTTTTTGCACAAATAAAGCCAACGCAACCAAGTTTAGCAAGAAAGCAGAAAACTGGGAAAGAATTTTTACAACTAATATCTTTGATAAAGGCTGCATTTCTTCTATCTATCTATTTATTTATTTATTTATTCATCCATCCATCCATTCATTTATTTATTTATAAATGCGCATTTCTAAAATATATAGAGAACAGTGTCAAATTTATAAGAAGTACAAATCATTCCCAATTGATAAATGGTCAAAGGATATGAACAGGCAGTTTTCAGATGAAGAAATTAAAGCTGGCTATAGTCATCTGAAAGAATGTACTAAATCCCTGTTGTTTAGAGAAATGAAAATCAAAACAAGTCTCTTAAGTACGACATCATACCTATCAGATTGGCTAACATGACAAAACAGGAAAATGATAAATATTGGAGAGCATATGGGCAAATTGGGACTCTATTACCCTGTCGGTGGAATTGTGAACTGATCCAGCTACTCCTGAGAGCAATTTAGAACTATACCAAAGGGCTATAAAAATGTGCATACCCTTTGACCCAGTAATACCATTTCTAGGTATCAAGGGATCATACAAATGGGCAAAGGACTCACATGTACAAAAAATATTTGTAGCAGGTGGCAAAGAATTGGAAATTGCGGGGATGCCTATCAGGGAATGGCTGAACAAATTGTGGTATATGAATGTAATGGAATGTTATTGTGCTCTAAGAAATGATGTACAGGAGGACTTGAATGGAAAGACTTGAATGAACTGAGGCTGAATGAAGTGAGCAGAACCATTAGAACATTGTACATAGTACCATCCACAATGTGTGATGACTGACTTATCTCTTAGCAATGCAAGGATCCAAGACAACTCCAAAGGACTCATGATGGAAAATGCTATTCACATGCAGAAAAGAACTGCAGTCTGAATGCAGATTGAAACATATTATTTGCTCTCTCACTTTTGTTTGTTTCTTCTTTCTTGTGGCTTCTCCTATTGGTTCTAATTCTTCTTCACGACATGACTAATGTGAAAATAGGTTCCATATGAATGTATATGTAGAACATATCATATTGCACCTTCTTAGGGTGAGGGGAGTAGAGAGATGAGGAGAAAATTTGGAACTCAATCTTATGGAAGTGAATGTTGAAAACTAAAAATAAATAAATTATGTATATATGTATATACATATATATTTATATGAATTGTAAAGCCTTTTTGAAACTCAGGGACTAAGAATTCAAAATCTAGAACAAATAAAGGTCCTTACAGCAGGTATGAAAAGGCAGCATGGCAGAGTGGAAGATGCCTGACTGGGTATGGAGTCCAAACCTAGATTCATATACCAGCTCAGCTACTTCACTAGCAGAGTGACCTTGGGCAAATCTCTTCATGTCTCCCAGCCTCAGTTTATTCATCAAGAAAAAGGGGAGGTTGGGCAAGATGGCCTTGCACCAAGTGTTTGATTGTATGATCCTATTACATAAAATATCAGTGTTGGTTATGGGACCACAATTTTTTTAAATAACTTTTTAGAAAAATTATTTAGTATTTTATTTTCTCCCTGTTAACATATAGAAACAATTTTTAACATTTGTTTTTAAAACTCTTGAGTTCCAAATTTTCTCCTTTCCTTTTCCCCCACCCCCTTCCCTCATTGGGAAGACAAGCAACTCAATATAGGTTATACATGTGTAGTTATGCAAAACATTCCCATATTAGTCATATTGTGAAAGAAGACATAGACAAAAAAAAACCCTCAGGAAAAACAAAGTGAAAAAAGTATGGTTAATCTGTATTCAGACACCACTAGTTCTTTCTCTTGGGATGAATAGCATTTTTCATCATAAGTCCTTCAGAGTTACCTTGGATCATTGTATTGCTGAGAATAGCTAAGTCATTCATAGCTGATAATTTTATAATGTTGTTATACAGTGCACAGTTACACAGTTATGTAGTACATTTCCCTTTGCATTAGTTCATGTATGTCTTTCCATGTTTTTCTGAGAGCATACTGCTCATCATTTCTTATAGCACAGTTGTATTGTCACAGTCATGTACAGCTTGTTCAGCCATTCCCCAATTGATGGACATCCCCTCAATTTCCAATTCTTTGACACTAAAAAGCTGCTGTAAGTATTTTTTTACACATAGGTCCTTTTCCTTTTTGTTTTTTATCTCTTTGGGATACAGACCTTGTAGTGGTATTGCTTGTTCAAAGAGGATCCATAGTTTTATGGCCCTTTGGGCATAGTTCGAAAATGCTCTACAAAATGTTTTAACTAGGTCACAACTCTACCAACAGTGCATTAATGTTCATTTCCCCACATCCCCTCCAACATTTGTCATTTTCCTTTTCTGTCTTATTAGCCAACCTAATGGATATGAGGTAGTACCTCAGAATTGTTTTAATTTGCATTTCTCCAATCATTGGTGAGATAGAACATTTTTTAAACATAGCTATAGGTAGCTTTGGCTGCTTCATCTTAAAATTGATCATCTCATTTGATCATTTATCAATTGGAGAATGGCTCCTATTTTTATAAATTTGATTCAGTTCTTTCTGTGTTTGAGAAATGAGACCTTTATGAGAGAAATTTGCCTCAAAATTTTTTTCAGTTACTTACACAGCTAACTGTGTTTCCCTCTGTCCTATCCCCCCTTTTATTCCATTATTCACTCTCCTTTCACCTGTCCCTCAAAAGTGTTTTGCTTCTAACTACCCCTTCCCCTAATCTGTTATCTCTTATATCACATATTCTCTTTCCCCCTGCCCCCCTTCTCTTATCCTCTTCCTCTCATACTTTCCTGTAGGGGTAAGATAGATTTCTATACCCAACTGAATATGTATGTTATTCTGTCTTTGAGCCAGTTCTGATGAGAGTAAGGTTCACTCCCTTTCCCTCACCTCCTCCCTCTTCCCTTCCACTGTAAAAGTTTTTTCTTGTTTCTTTTATGTGAGATAATTTACTCTCTCTTTCCCTTTCTCCCAATAGATTCCTCTCTCACCCCTTTATTTTTTTTTAGCTATCATCACCTGTGTCCTCTGTCTATATATACTCCTTCTAACTGCCCTAATACTGAGAAAATTCTTATGAGTTATAAGTATCATATTCCCATGTAGGAATGTAAATAGTTTAACCTTAAGTCCTTTATTATTTCCCTTTCCTGTTTACCTTTTTATGCTTCTCTTGAATCTTGTATTTGAATGTCACATTTTCTATTCAGCTCTTGTCTTTTCATCATGATTGCCTGAAAGCCCTCTATTTCATGTGGATGTCCATTTTTCCCCCTGAACAATTATAGCCAGTTTTGTTGAATAAGTGAATCTTGATTGTAATCCTAGCTCTTTTCTCTCTGAAATTTCATATTCCATTAATGGAGAAGCTGCTAAATCTTGTGGTATCCTGACTGTGGCTCCAAGAAATTAAATAGTTTCTTTTTCTTCTTGATCTGGGAGCTCTGGAATTTGGCTATAATATTCCTGGGAGTTTTCATTTTGGGATCTCTTGCAGGAAGTGATTGGTGAATTCTTTCAGTTTTTATTTTACCCTTTCTTTCTATAACATCAGGGCAGTTTTCCATGATAATTTTTTGAAAGATGATGTCTGGGCTCTTTTTTTTTTTATTATGGCTTTCCAGTAGTTCAATAATTTTTTAAATAACTCTTCAGGATCTGTTTTCCAGGTCAATTATTTTCCTGTGAGATATATTTCACATTGCCTTCTATTTTGTTGTTCTTTTAGTTTTGTTTTATTATTCATTTCTCGTACAGTCCCTAACTTCCATTTGCTCAATTCTAATCTTTAAGGAATTATTTTCTTTGGTGAACTTTTTTCCCTCCTTTTCTATTTGGCCAATTCTACTGTTTAAGTAGTTTTTTTCTTCAGTGAATTTTTGTACTTCTTTTACCATTTGGCCTAGTGTGTTTTTTAAAGTGTTATTTTCTTTAGTAATTGTGTGTGTATGTGTATGTGTGTGTGTCTCCGTTACCAAACTGTTGGTTTTTTTCCATGATTTTCTTGCATCACTTTAATTTCTTTTCCCAATTTTTCCTCTCTTGATTTTCAACATCCTTTTTGAGCTTTTCTGTAGCCTGAGACCAATTCATATTTTTCTTGGAGGCTTTGGATGTAGGGGCTTTGACTTTATTGGCTTCTTCTGAGTGAGTATTTTGATATTCCTTGTCACCATAGTAACTTTCTAAGGTCAGAATTTTTTTCTGTTGTTTGCTCATTTTCACAGCCTATTACTTGACCTTTAACTGTTTGTTAAAGTAGGGCTCTGCTTCCAGGGTAGAAGGCACACAGTTGAAAGCTTCAAGGGTTTTGTGCAGTTGTTTTCAGAGATACTTCTAGGGATCTGTAAGTTTTCAATTCTTCTAAGGTGCCATGATCTAAGGAGAGGTGTTTATACTTGCCTGGTCTATGCTTTGGTCTATGAGCAACCACAAGCATTCTCTTCTGCTGTAGATCTGTGATGAGGGTTGCTGCTCCATTTTGCCTGTAACTCTCATGTGCTAGTGCTCCTTTTTGCCCTGGGACTATCACCCTGTGACCTGGCTTCAAGTATGGGCAAATCAGTGGAGTCCTGCCTCAGTGCTAGCAAAGAGATCTCCTTCTGATCAGTTGTTCGACCTGGGCTGAGAGCTCCAGAAGCAGCTGTAGCTGCTGATTCAGTGGCTCCCAAGCCTACTCCTGGTTTGCTGTGTTTGTGTTGATGTGGCCTGTGCTGGACTGTGCTCCACTCTCATCCAGGTGCGATAGACCTTTTTTGCTGGCATTCTAAGTTGTCCTTGGCTGGAAAATTATTTCACCCCGTCCTTTTGTGGGTTCTGCTGCTCCCAGAATTGTTTTATGGCATTATTTAAAAGTGTTCAGAGCCCTTTGGGGGAAAGCTCAGGTGAGTTGCTGCCTTTTCTCTGCTATCTTGGCTCCACCCTGGGACCACAATTGTTTGAGTATAAATCCTCTAAAAATTGTGGATGCACATCTTTAGGTTTTATTGTAGAAGTCACTAGAGGAAATAGATTTTGAAATAGAGAAGCTTACTTGTGTGACTTGTTTGAAGAACTTTGTATATCTTGAAGTCTTGATAGTTAGTTTCTTGGATGCTTAATTGTATACTCCTAAAAACAGTGTTTCTTTGAAAGTTCACTGTCATTGCCTATGACTGTACTGCCACGATGTGATAGGACAGAACAGATTTTATTCCAGATGGTGAGGACTTTTTCCTAGTAACAGTCTTGGCAGTTTTAGGATGTTGCTAAGTAGTAAAAATGAATTATTGATGTTCATTTCCTTAGTTAAATCCTTTGACCTTTCTGTCATTTCTTGTATTTTATAAAAAATAAGAGGTCATTCTGATTTCTTTAGCATTCCCTGAAGCAGGCACTAGCAGCTTTGCTTTTTTCCTTTGCCACAGCGCCTGGAAAGTTCATGCTGCTTACCCTGTGATGCTGGGGCTCAGTCTCCTTTGCTTCTGGAGTAGCCTTGGCCAACAGGAAGAAGTTCAGAATGACCATTGAGAAGCCCTGTTGAGGAATGAACTGTCTAGAGAGAGTTGCAGGAAAGATTAGTTTATTCAAGGACTATTTAAACAAATCTTTAAAAATGTAGCCAAATTAAGTCTGCAAATGTAACTATCAGTATTTCTTCCCACTCCTTAACCAAGGATCATCTGCTGATGAGTTATTCAATGCTATTACTCATTGCCTTTTTGCCTTGCTTTTATAAACTATTCACCTGAAAAGCATGCTATACCCCTAAGGTTTTTAACAAGGCTTTTGGAACAAGCATGGCACCAAGGGACCAAGCTCCCAGCACTATAATATCTGGAGGCTCCTAGGTTCTAGATTCAAAATACAACTATGTCTTTGTGACTTCTTCACTCCTTAGAGGAGAGAAATTATTTTCATACAGTTATTGTATGGTTGCTTTGTAAATAAAATCTTTATTTAGTCCAGCTCTAAAGTGGCTATGAAATAATCTTTTAAAGGTATAAATAATTTCTTTCCTTTCATCCTTGGACAGTTGAAAAATAGTCACCTACTCCTCTGCCCCCATTTTACTGAGTATTTAAATGATTTTCTTTGAACCAAAAATCAAGACTAACAAGATATCCATAAAACTGCCCCAATAGAATTTCTTCTGCTGGATGACTCTTTTTAAATTACTGGCTAGGGAGTCTCTTGTTTAAAGTTTAGGGTTAGTTCTGAGCAGAGTGGTTCCTAACAGGGTTTATATGAGTTTCTTAAGTATGAATTATAACCATTTGAGTTTCTGTTCTGCATTTGATTTTCAGAGGATAATTTAGATGTAGGTACAATATTATAAATTGTTTTGACAAAGCTTTATGTTGTGTTTGTTGTTAATTAAAAATTTAGCATTACACCTAAGTAAAGGGTTTTATTTTTTATAGAAATGCTAAGAGACAAAAAAAAAATCTCCTACTCATGGCTCCCTGTGAATCTGAAAAGACCTGCTTTTTCATACTAGAAGGGTACCTCTTTGGTTGAGGGACAAAGAAAAACAGGTATTTTCTTGCTGAGTCTCTAGATTGGCCAGATGTTTCTAATCAAATTACCTTTTTTTTACTCCTATTGGTTTTGCTTTTCATTCCCAATTGACTATGACTTTGACCTTGAGTCCTTCCAAAGGTAGTGAAGATGTACAGTAAACAGCAACATGAGTGAAGAGAAGATACCTTTGCAAACAAATTTCTAAGACCCCTGAATTAACTTGGCAAGCAGTGTAGTCCTGTGTGGTTGGCCTGAGACTTTAGTTGGTCTTGGTCTGACCCATATTGTTTGGGGTTCTTTTAGACTGTCAGGAAACAGGATGTTTTCCTTGAAGGAAAGAAGACCTTAGAGCAATTCTAGGACCTAAGTAATTTTCACTGACATGCTACATCTGTCTTCTTGGGCCTTTAATTATCTAGGATTGGGCAATAATATTCCTTTTAAAAAACAATAACCGAAGAAATACATTTAATATCTCACTATGGCAGCCTGATTTTATACTATAGGACACTTTGTAAGTTAAATATAATTACATTTGATCCTAGTCCACAGATTTAGAACTGGAAGAGATAGCTTAATAATCATCAAGTCCAGCCCCTCATTTTCTAGATGAGGAAATAGACCCAGAGAGGTTGAATGGTCTTTGCAAAGTCACACAGAGAGTGAATGGCAGAGATCTCTCTGAGTCTATATTTTTAGAAGTGCATCACCCTTCTAATGATCAGTCTGCAGTCATAACTGGACCATCCTCCACAGAGGCTAGCATTGTTAGAAAAGACCTGATCAACATCAAATAAACTTCTAAGGGAGAAATAAAATGGCCTTGTAAATTTCTGACAGGTGAAAAAACATGAATAAGAACATTGATAGTTTTCAATTATATAGTACTTTAAGATTTGCAAAGAACTTCATATCTCATTTGACTCTCACTGAGGAAACAGGTTTGAAGAGGTCAGTTGACTAGTCTTGTCCAGGGTGATGCAACTAGGCTGGAAATACCTTCTGACTTAAGTCAGAGACTTAAGATTGCATTTGAATAGAAAGATAAAAAGCTAAAAATTATCTTGAGAAACTGTAAGGTAGTTAGAAAATACTTAATTATTGATAAAACTATAAATTTCATTTTGCATTTAACCAGTAAGCTGAATCCAGACAAAATTCTTTGTTTCGTGTGTGTGTGTGTGTGTGTGTATAAAATAAAGCTTGATGTCAGAAAGCATTTCTTGTTTATTGATAGAGACATAGATTCAGTGTAATTCTTAGGTAAGCTTCCCTGACTTACACTCCCAGGTGATGATTTTATTGTACCTGCTGGAAGGACAGGGAACCCTGTGACTTCTGTGAGGTTTGAAGGCCTCAACCTTAGGCTGGACATCTTTAGGTAGGATTGTTGTTATCACTGTCATCATCACCATCATCATCACGGTGGATATAGGATTTCATTGCTTTAAGGAATGCCCAGTTTAAGAAACTCCCTTTACTCAACATAGGAAAGCAGCTATTCTGCAATTTCTAGTATTTGAGTTGCTGGGGATATTGCAAGGTTAAAAATCTTATAAAGGGTGACGTAGCCAGGATATGTCAGAAGTAGGACTTGAACCCTTGTCTTTCTGGGGTGATGTGACTGAGGGTTGCAAAGGACTTACTATAATGTGAGAGATACAAAAGCAAATATGAAAGAACCTCACCCACAATGAATTTTCCAAGCCATATAACCTGTATATATCAACCCCATTATATTTATCTCCTTTCTGCACCTTCTCCCTCCACTCCTCTTGTCCCTAACCACTAACTTTAGACTGTCTATTGATCCACTCTGGGAACTTTTGCTATACTTTGTCCATAATGAGACATCTACATACTTCTGAAGCACTATTTCCAAACCTTGTAGCCTCAACATATACACGCTACTTCCCCCATCTAGTTTCCCTTAGTATGTTGGTTTAACCTTATTAGAATATAGGTTCCTTTCAAGCAGGGACTTCCTTGTTTATATTTGTATCCCTAGTGCTTAGCACAGTGCCTTGGCATATAATAAAAAATATTTAATTTTTACCTTTACCTCTTCTGTCCCAGAGGTTTTTAACTTGGGGATCTGTGAACTTGGCTTAATTTTTTCCTTTGGACAACTGTATTTCTTTATTTATTTTTTCAATTACATGGTCACAAAAATTTAACATTTTAAAAAAAATTTTGAATTTCATATTCTTTCACATCCTCCTCTTCCCTCTCCTTGAGTAGGCAAGCAATTTGATTTAGATTATACATGTGAAATCATGCAAAACATTTTCATATTCATGATATTGCAAAAGAAAATGCAGGCAAAAAATAATAATAAAGTGCAAAGAGTATGCTTTGATTTGCATTCAATTCCATCAGTTCTTTCTCTGGAAGCGGACAGCATTTTTCAGCATAAGTTCACCAGAGCTGTCTTGGATCGTTGTATTTCTGAGAATAGCGAAGTCATTCACATTTGGTCATTTTACAGCATTGCTGCTACTGTGTACAGTTCTCTTGGTTCTACTTATTTCACTTTGCATTTACATTCACTTTACATTTGTTCATGTAAGTCTTCCCAGGTTTATCTGAAAGCGTCCTGTTCATTCTTTCTTATAGCACGTGGTATTCCGTCACAATCATATACCGCAACTTGTTCAATCATTCACCAATTGATGGGCATCCCCTCAGTTTCCAATTCTTTGCCACCACAAACTATAAACATTTTTGTACATACAGATCCTCCCTCTCTGCCCCCCTTTCTAAAGTTGTCTCTAGAATACAGACCTAGTAGTGGTATTGCTAGGTCAGAGGAATATAGGCATTTGGGCATAGTTCCAAATTGCTCTCCAATGGCTAGATCAGTTCATAATCTCAGCAGCAGCACATAAGCGCCCCTGTTGTTTCATACCCTTCTAACATTGGACGTTCTCCTTTTCCGTCATGTTGGTCAATCTGACAGGCGTGAGATTATTGCCTCTGAGTTGTTTTAACTTGCATTTCTCTAACAGTGATTTGGAGCGTTATGATTATAAATAGCTCTGATTCCTTCTTCTGAAAACTTCTTGTTCATAGCCTTTGATTATTTGTCCATTTTTATTTATCAGTTGGGGAAAAGAATCATATTTTTATAAATTTGAAACAGTTCTCTACATATTTGAGAAATGAAGCCTTTATCAGAGAAATTGGTTGTAATATTTTTTTCCCAGTTTCCTGCTTCCCTTCTAATCTTGGCTGCATTAGTTTTGTTCATGTAAACCCTTTTTAATTTGATGTAATCAAAATGACTCATTTTATATCTTCTAATGCTCTATCTCATTTGTTCAAAAATTCTTCCCATATCCATAAATCTGACAGGTAAAATATTTTGTGCTCCCTCGAATCTGCTTATGACATTACCCTTTATGTCTAAATCACGTACCCATTTTGTCCTTACCTCGACATGTGGTGTGAGATGTTGGTCTATATGTAGTTTTAATAAAACCGATTTCTGGTATTCCCAGCAATTTTTGTCAAATAGTGATTTCTTGTCCCAAAATATGTCATTTTGGGGTGTGTCAAAAAATACTAGGTTACTGTGGTCATTTACTGTTGCGTATTGCGTGCTTAATCCGTCCCACTGATCCACCACTCAGTTTCTTAGCCAGTATCAGGTTGTTTTGATGACTACTACTTTGTAACATAGCTCCTTGGCTTTTTGTTTTTCTAGCTCTAGAAAATGGCTTTTTGGTAGTTTGATTGGAATGGAGCTGGATAAGCAAGTTAATTTAGTAGAATTGTCATTTTTATTATGTTGACTCAGCTTACCTATGAGCAATTAATATTTCTTCAGTTGTTTAGATCTGACTTTATTTGTGAAAAGCATTTTGTAATTATGTTCACAAAGCTCCTGAGTTTATTTTGGCAGATGAACTCCCAAGTATTTTATATTGTCTGCAATTATTTTAAATGGAATTTCTCTGTCTGTCTCTTCCTATTGTATTTTCATGTAATATATAGAAATACTGATGATTTATGTGTGTTTATTTTATCTCCTGCAATTTTGCTGATGTTGATAATCATTCAACTAATTTTTTAGTTAATTCTCTAGGATTTTCTAAGTATATCATCATATCATCTGCAAAGAGTGATAGTTTTATTTCCTTGTTGGCTTTTCTAATTTCTTCAATTTCTTTTTCTAGTCTTTTTGCGATACTGGTGATAATCAACTTCATTGCTTACCCCATGATCTTACAGGAAAGGTTTGTAGCTTATCTCCATTATAGATAATGTTTGCTAATGGGTTTTTTGGAGGGGAGAAGGCAAGGGGTTAAGTGACGTGCCTAAGGTCATACAGCTAGTATTTGGATTTGAACTTGGGTCCTTCTGACTCCAAGGCCTTGTTCTATTCACTGTGCCACGTAGCTCCCCTGGTGATGCTTTTATATGACTACTCTTACCATTTTAAGGAAAGCTACATTTATTCCTGTGCTTTGTAGTGTTTTAATAAGAATGAATGTATTTTGTCAAAAGTTTACTTTTGCATCTATTGAGATAATCATATGATTTTTGTGGGTTTTGTTACTAAATAGTTACAATGATAGTTTTCCTTATATTGAACCAGCCCTGCATTCCTGGTATAAATTCTACCTGGTCATAATTTGTCATCTTTGTGATATATTGTTGCAGTCTTGCTAGTATTTTATTCAAAATATTTGCATAAATATTCATTAGGAACATTGATCTATAGTTTTTTTTTCTCTGTTTTGACTCTTTCTGGTTTAGGTATCAACACCCTTTTAGTGTCGTAAAAGGACTCCTGTTCTGTTTTTCCAAATTGATTACATAGTTTTGAAATTAATTAAATGCATGATAATTCATATGATTTAGATATAAAAGTATTACTATAAGTAAACTAGGAGAGCAATACACTAAGGATTTTTTCTTAGGGAGCTTAGTTATGGTTTGTTCAATTTCTTTTTCTAAGACAGGTTTATCTAAGTATTTTATTTTCTCCTCTGTAATTTGGGCAATTTTTGTATTTTGTAAAAATTCATCCACTTCACTTAGATGGTTAGATTTATTGGCATATAACTGAGCAAAGTAGCTCCTAATAATTGCTTTAATTTCATCTTCATGTGTAGTAAATTCACCCTTTTCATTTTTGGTACTGGTAATTTTTCTTTCTTTAAATCAAATTAACCAGTGGTTTATTTTTTTTCATACAAGTAGCTTAATTTTATTTATTAGTTCAATGGTTTTCTACTTTCATTTTTACTACTATCTCCTTTACTTTTCAGAATTTCCAGTTTGGTATTTCATTGAATCTTCAATGTATTCTTTTCTAGAACTTTTTAAAATGTTCATGTGCAATTTATTCATCTATTCTATGGATGTAAATGTTTAGAGGTATAAAATTTCCCCTAAGTACTGCTTTGGCTCATCCCCTAAATTTTGGCTTGTTGTTTATGATTTTATGACCATTTATTGGATATAATTTTATTGCATTATGATCTTAAAAGAACGCATTTAACATTTCCGCTTTTTGCACTTCTTTGTGAAGTTGCCAAGTAGAGCTGTTTCCATTCAGTTTTCTCTAGAAGTCTATCACATCTAACTTTTCTAAAATTCTATTCATCCTCTTCTTTCTTATTTATTTCATGGCTAGATTCATCTGTTCTGAGAGAGAAAAGTTGCCCCATTCCTACCTTTTTACTATTTCATCCTGTAACTCATTTAATTTTTCCATTATAATTTGAATGTTTTGCCATTTGGTACATATATGTTTAGTATTGATCTTACTTTATTGTCTATGGTACTTTTTAGCAAAATCTAGTTTAATTGCTTATCATTTTTAATTAGGCCTCGTTTGCTTTTGTCTTGTCAGAGATTATGATTAGTACCACTGCTTTTTTTTTTTAACTCAGCTGAAACATAATAGATTTTACTCCAGTCCCTTTTATTCATTCTAGGTACGTGTGTCTCTGTTTCAGGTGTTTCTTGTCAACACTGTATTGTGGGATTCTGGTTTGTAATCTGTTCTACCTGCTTCTGTTTTATGAGTGAGCTCAGTCCAGTCACAGTTATGATTATTAACTCTGTATTTCCCTCCATCCTGTTTTTACCCTGTTTATCCTTCTCTGTCTTTTTACCTGTCCCTCCTTAAAAATCCATTTTGCTTCTGACCGCTGCCTCCCTTAATTCATCTTCCATTCTTTCAGAGTCTCTTCATTTTTCTCATCCGCCTTTCCTCCTACTTCCCTATAGGTTAAGATAGATTTCTATACCCAACTGAGTGTGTACATCAATATGTCAGTTGATCCAATTCTGATGAGAGTAAGATTTAAGCATTGCCTGCCACCCCCTTCCTTTCTTTCCTTTTCATTTTAGAAGCTTTTTCTTATATGCCTTCCTTTATGTGAGATAATTTCCCCCATTTTTTCTAACCTTCTCCCCTCTCCCAGTGCATCCTTCTTTCAGTCTTAATTTTATTTTTTAAAAAAGCATCCTATTGTAGTCATTTCACACCCATAAGTTGTTAACATATATACTTTCTCATTGCTCTAATAATGACAAAGTTCTTAGGATTTACAATTACCATCTGCCCATGTAGGAATGTAAGTAAACATTTTAACATTATTGATTCCCTTATGATTTCCCTTTCGTATCTTTTTATGCTTCTCTTGAGTCTTGTATTTGAAGGTCAGATTTTCTATTCAGCTTTTGGTCTTTTCATCAGAAATCTAAGGATTATACTCTTTTGCAAATAGGTTATTCTTGATTGTAATCCTAGCTCTGTTCCCTTCTGGAATATCATATTCCAAGTCCTCCAACCCTTTAATGTGTAGAAGCTGCTAAATTTCATATGATTCTTATTGTGGCTCCATGATATTTAAATTGTTTCTTTCTGGCTGCTTACAGTATTTTTCTCCTTGACATGAAAGCTCTGGAATTTGGCTATGATATTCCTGGAAATTTTCGTTTTCATATGTCTTTCAGGAGGTGATTGGTAGGTTCTTTCAGTTTCCGTTTTACTCTTTGACTCTAGAATTTCAGGGAAGTTTCCCTCATAATTTCTTGAAAGATGATGTCTAGGCACTTTTTTTGGTCATGGCTTTCAGTTAGTCCAGTAATTCTTAATTTCTCCCTGCTGGTTCTATTTTCCAGGTTAGTGGTTTTTCTGATGACATTTCACATTTTCTTCTGTTTTCTCATTCTTTTGATTTTGTTACTAACTTCCACTTGTCCACTTTGAATTTTTAATGAATTATTTTCTTCAGTGAGCTCTTTTTTCATTTGGTCAATTCTGCTTTTAAATGAGTTATTTTCTTTAGTGATTTTTTGGTGCTTCTTTTACCATTTGGCTGACTCTGTTTTTTTAAAGTGTTATTTTTTTGTGCCTTTTTCCTCAAGCTGTTGACTCTCTTTGCATAATTTTCTTGCATCGCTCTCATTTCTCTTCTTAATTTTTCCTCTCTTACTTCCGGAGGGAGAGAGAGAGAGAGAGAGAGAGAGAGAGAGTGTGTGTGTGTGTGTGTGTGTGCGCGCGTGCTTGTGACCAATACACTTTTTTTTTTTTTTTGGAGATTTGCATGTAGCTATTTTGATAACATTGTCATCTTCTGGGTTTCTATCTTGCTATTTCTTGTGGCCACAATAGCTTTTGACTGTCAGATTCTTTTGTTGTTGTTGTTTGTTCATTTCCCCAGCCTTTTTCTTGAATTTTTCACTCTTTGTTACAGTTGGGCTCTACTCCAAGGATAAAGAGGGCCCTATTCCAAGCTTCAGGTCTTCCTTGCTGCTGTTTTCAGAACTAGCTGTGAGGGTTCATAGACTTTTAGGCTTTCCAAGGTTGTATCTCCTAATGAGAAGGGTTTTCAGTGTTCTCCTGACAACTATATTTTAGTATAATTGATTTATTCTATAAATTTGTTTACTTTATTTTTATAGATTTAAAAGCATCATTCAGCAAAGGGATTCATTGGCTTCATTAGGCTGTCAAAAATATGTGTTAAGAAAAAAAAGTTAAGAATTTCTCTCGATTCTGGGGTCTATTCTTTATGTGTTCAGTCATGCTATTTCTTCTTAGAATTACAGAATCTTTGAACTGAAAATCAGCCCAGAAGCTACCAATGAATTTGAATGAAGATATAGGTGATTTTTCTTATCGGGTTTGTGCATGGCACAGAGTTAGGAGGAGTGAGTAATAACTGTTATTTTGAATAATACAATCAAAATCTTGAAGTCTTTCATCATACTGGAAGGATGGACTGAAACCATTAAAGTTTTAGAGTAATAAGTGTCAAGTCTGACACTTGTGTTAAAAAAATCACCTGTACAAGTAACAGAGTGGGGAAGAGATTTTGATGGACTCTACATGCTGTTTGTTATTCAGCAATGTGATATGGCTACTAAAAATGCCAATGCAAACTTTAGAGTTTCAAGAATATTTGATTTTGTCAGTGTGTGTATTCCCTTCACATGTCATATGTTCACTGTGACTGTCAATGGTAGATGGTCTTAGTCGAAAGATTTACTTGTGGTCAATCTAATAATACTGAGTTACCTTTGACAACCAAACTGAACCTCAAATGATGGACACTCTGTTATTGGGTTGTTTTTTTCTTTTTCTTTTAATCTTTTTTAAAAATTTATTTACTTGTTTTCAGCATTCATTTCCACCAGATTTTGAGTTCCAAATTTTCTCCCCATCTCTCCCCTCCCCCCACCCCAAAACACTGAGCATTCTGATGACTCCTTCCCCTAGTCTTTCCTCCCTTCTATCACACCCCTCCCTTCTCTTATCTCCCTCTTCTCTCTTTTCTTGTATGGCAAGATAGATTTCTATACTCCATTACTTGTATTGCTTATTTCCCAGTTACATGTAAAAACAATTCTCAACATTCATTTATTGGGCCATCTTTGAAACTTTTTCAGCTAGTTAGGACTGCCCGGGCGTATATTCTTCTGCTGCTGTCTTTTAAAACAGAGTCTTATCCATGCCACCAAGAAGCATTGGAATAGGACTTTAGTAGAGGGAGTAATGTGAACTTACCTTAATGAGTACATAATGTAAAGAGACAAAGGAGAAATAATCTTATTGTATTTTGCCCCGCTTCTGTCACATCTGGAATATTTATGTTCAAGTTCTGGGTACCACATTTTAGGAAAGATGCTAGAAAAGCTAAAAGTACATCTAGATGTGGAAAGTAAGGATCATGAGGGTCTTGAAACCAGGTCATCCTTCATTTAAAAAAAAAATTTCTTTGTTATGCTAACAGTCTTCACCTAGCAAAAAATATTTTAATAGAGCAAGAGGGGACTGATTATATATGAAATTGTAAATTTCTTTCAGCTACAGTTTGTTTTCACTGTCTATGTAAAATTTAATAAGGTAGTAGTAAAATTGTTTGTTTCCTTTGGAACTTTTTTGTTTTTGTTTGTATATTTTAAAGCATGCTTTGTTTATACCCTTTTCTTTAAAACGGGTTAAATGTCTTTATCACTATCCAATAATTCTTCTTAGCCCTTGCGCCAAACAATAGATGCCTTCTCTTCTGTGAAGTAAATGCAACCAAAACATGGAAACCTGTTGGCCAGGTCTGAAATTGTATGTACCTCTAATTCATCAGCTCTTTTCCAGTTTGAACTTAAACACCAAAGCAGGGGACATTTCTGTATATACAACAGAATACAAAAAGAAGATTCTATGTGAAATGATGATACTCCATTTCACTGGTTGCTTTTTGTTTTTTTAAAGTATACAATAAATTCTACATGCTACAATCAAAACTCTTTTATACTTCATTCTGAATTTCCTTATGTGCATTTTAAAAAAATGTTTCACTTGCCCTCTTTTTTCTTTGCTATGGCTAACTTATTTCCATCCTCATCTCTCTCTCCCTTACTGAGATTTTAAAGAAGGCTTAAAAAAACCAACCCTGTAACAAATATACATTATCAAGAAAAATGGATCCACACTTAGCCACTTACAAACATGTACACCTCTTTGTTATTGTTATTGGCGTTGAGTTGTTTCCATAGCATCCAATTCTTCATGACCTCATTTGGATTTGTTTGTTTGTTTGTTTTGGCAAACATACTTGAATGGTTTGCCAGTTCTTTCTCCAGTTCATTTTACAGAAGAGGAACTGAGGCAAAGAGAGTTAAGTGACTTAATCAGTCACACAGCTAGTAAATGTCTGAGGCCAGATATGAACTCATGAAGATAAGAGTATTCCTGACTGTATCCATTGTGCCACCTGGCTGCTTCTATACCTTATGACCTTTCTGTCAGGATGTGGCTGACATGCTTCATCTAAGGTCATTGCATTGGTCAGAGTTCTTTTATAAATTGTTCCTCTGGTTCTGCCCACTTCACTCTACATCATTTCATGTTACCCATTATGGTCTATAAAATATGTACTTGCTATGTCTACCTTTTTTCCATTACTTGCAGTATGTCTGTGCTCTAAAACATGGCCAATTTTTAGAAAAATTCCATATAGTGCTGAGAATAATGTGTATTATTGTATTATTCATGTTGTAAAAGAAAACACAGAAACTCCCTCTCCCCCAAATTAAGAAAAATAAAGTTTGAAAATATGTTTGGATCTGCATTCAGGCTCCATCAGTTCTTTCTCTGGAGCTAGATAGCATATTTTTCATCATAAGTCTTTTCAGAATTGTTTTAGTTCATTGTATTACTGAGAAAATAGCTAAGTCCCAGTTGATCATTTTGCAGTAGTGCTGTTAGTGTATACTGTGTTCTGGTTCTACTTACCTTGCTTTGCATCAGTTCATGTCAGCATTTCCAGGTTTTCTAGAAAACATCCTGTTCATCATTTCTTGTATACTTTTAGGGGAAAAAAAATCCCTCATATATCCCTGTGTTGTAATTTTTTGTTGTAATCTTTTTCTTTCTAGCATTTCTCTCCCCCCTTTTTTCCCCTGGGATAATTTTTTTCATTACTTAGGTCTTAAATGTTATATTTACTTAGGCTTTCTTGAATTTCTGTTGTCTAGTGTGTTTATAAATCTCACATCTTAATTTTTTTGTATGAATGCTTCAAGTGCTTATTTATTGAAGATCCATCTTTTTTAATTGATGATCAGGCTCAGGTTGACAAGGTATATCGCCTTGTCTTGAGCTCCTTTGCTCTTCTGAACATATTTCATTCTACTTTTTGGTGGGTGCAGAATAGTCTTGTATTACTCAAATTATTCAAATTTCCTTTCCTTTGAGGATCTTTCCCCTGGTTGCTTGAAGAATTTGTTATTTGTCATTGGAATTGCTAATATAATCGTTATGTCTTTTGGAGTTGCAGTATATGGTTTTTTTCCCCCACTGAAGTGATCTGCGGATTGTTTTGATTGATTAGTGTTTATGTTCCATCTTTAGAATTTCTGGGCAGTTTTCCTTTCTTTTCTTTTCCTTTTTTTGCATTATGATGTTCAGGTTTTTGGCTTATGCACTTCTGGGAACCCTAAAATCCTTGTGCTGTCTTTATGCCTGCTTTTTCTTTTAACATTACGGCTTTTTGCTCCTCTTCTGATTGTCCTGTGTGTTTGCACGTCATTTGCTAGGTGGTACAGTAGATAGAATCCTCGAATCAGGAAGACCTAAGTTCCAACCCAGCTTCAGACACTTGCTAGTAATTTGACCCTGGGCAAGTCATTCAGTGTCTGTTTGCCTCAGTTTCCTCATCTGTGAAAGATGGATAAGAACAATACCTCCTTCCCAGGGTTGTTGTGAGGACCAAGTGAGATCGTAATTGTAAAGCACTTAACTCGGTGCCCTACACACTGTATCAATGTTTAGAAATCTTTAGACTCATTTAGCAGATCTGGAGGCCATATTTTCTTCTGTTTTAATATCTCTTTTGTTTTACTTGCTTGTTTTTAATTAATTTAATCAATCTAATTTAGCTTGGTTTTAAGCTGCATTTTCCTACTTCTGAGATCTTTGGTAATGTTAGCCTTTTTTCCTTATATTCCCTCTTATTACTCATTTTCTGACTCTTTCTCCTTTGCTAGCTGTCCCATTCCCCAACCCCACATTCCTGATTGCTGTCTCATCTTCATTTCCCTTTTCAAATTCCCTTTTCACTGGCCTCTGCTAGATGCCAAGTCTTCCCCAGTTTTTTTCTGAATCAATTATGTTCATTTTTTATGATGCAAAAATATACCATTATGTTCATGTGGCATATTTTCTTCAGTTTTCTCCCAATTTAAGGCCATCCATGGTGTTGTGAGAAATGAGCCTATCTAACAAGCCCCCAACTGTGAGAAACATGCTCACCTTAAATAAGGAATAATACCTGTTGTGAATTCAGGGAAGCTTTTATTAATCTCTACATACATGCCTCCTAAATGGACTGTAGCCTCTCCAGTAAGGTTATAAGTTGACTACAATATGTATAGAAAAATGGAGCTTCTTATACTGTTTTCCAAATTTTGAACCTCCCTCCGCACTGTGCATTGCCACATGACTTGATGTTCTCCTCTCTGATAGGCTTTCCTTCAAATACCTCATCAGGTCTGTGCATTAACCTCTGACTTTTACCTGATCATGCTAGCTCATGACCGTGGAAACAGAACTTACTTGTTTCCCACAGTGTTTTCAGTTCTTTGCTACAGAAAAATTCTGTAAATATTTTTGTACATAGGAATCTTTTGTCTTTTTCTTTAGGGCTATATGTGGTATAAGCAGTGGTATCACTGGATGAAAGAATGTGTGTAGTTAATTGACCTTTTTGGTCAAAATTGCTTTCCAGTATATGGTTGGACCAGTTCACAGTTCCAACAATGTATTAGTATGACCAGCTTTCTGTAACCTCTCCAACACTGAGTATTCACACCTTTTGTTATCTATGTCAATTTATTAGGTGTTAGATGAAATTTAAGGATTGTTTCAATTTGTATCTCATATTATTAGTAATTTGAAACATTTCATATGAGTGCTAATACTTTATAAATCTTTTGAAAACTGTTCATATCTCTTCATCACTTATCCATTGGGGAATGGCTTCTGTTCTTATATTTTTCTTGATTAGTTTATGAATCTTGAATATTAGATCCTTTCCATTGATATTTCATATGAAGATTTTTTTGTTGTCTATTGCTTGCCATTTTATTCTTGCTGTATTAATTTTGTGTTGTTAAACATTTTCATTTTCTTGTTATTGAAATTATCTTTTGTGATTTGCTCTGCCCTTTGTTTGGTTAAGAATTTACCCTCTAGACATCACTAAAAAGTGTACGTAGAGGTAGATAGATGGCAACAGTAGGTGGAATATTGGACCTGAAGTTAGGAAGATCTCATTTCAAATCTGGTCTCAGACATTTCTAGCTTTGTCTGATCAGTTTCCACATTTGCCTCCCAGGTTTTTTGTGAATGAGGTGCTATTGGTAAAGTGTTTTATAGGCCTTAGTGCAATACAGGGATGCTAATTATTCACTTCATTTTTATTGTTCTCCTGTGTCCGTTTTGTGTTTATTATGGTATATGTCGTACGTTACTGACTTCAGCCTAATTTCTGACAGACTGCTGTCTAGTTTTCTATCAGATCCAAATATTCTTAACGCATTGTTCTGGCCATTTCTTTTTTCTGCTTAATAAATCCAAAGTCTTCTTATTATCTTTAGCCTTGATTACAAACTGCTAGGCATTTGCAGCCATTCTACCCTTTTAAGGTTATTCTGCATTATTCCCTTTAGACACACTTTATATTCCAGCCCAGTTGCCCTCACTGTAGTCTTAAATTTCCCTCGTCAGTGCCTTTACTCAGCTGGTCCCTATGCCTGAATAGACTCCTTCCTTATCTCCACTTCTTGGAGTCCCTATTTTCCTTTAGACATCACATCCTTGGGCCACCTCTGACATGAGGCCTTTCTTGATCTCCTCAGTTACTACCTCATTACCTTACTGTTATTTTGTAGATACTTACATGTATGTCTCTCCCTCCAGAAATGGTGTAGGTTCTTTGAGGACTGGGACTGTTTCATTTATATGTATGTGCTCCCAGTGCCTAGCTTAGTGCCCAGCACTGCTCGTTGATTTGTTGATGGAATGAGGCAAGAGACTTGATACATGGCAAAGTGCAGAATAGCGCTAATATCCTGGGAGAGTAGGGAGAGGTGGAGTGACTAGAAGACCTGCTGTTTGTGAGGAATGAGGCAGATTGTGTTTGTCCTTCATTCTCAAAGAGGACCATGACATCAGGATGATGACCTGACTTGCAGTTAACTTTGAGGGAAGGAGGGCTGTGCAAAGTCACCAACCTCACTTTCTTCTCCTGAGCCATCTGAGTCCAGGGGCCTCTGATATTCATCAGGATGGCTGGAAATGGACCAGGATGCAGTGTGAGACCCTGGCCTTTTCAGGCTAAGTAAGTTCTTATAGCCTCCTCACTTTGAGATATACTCAATCAGTGAATAGTCTTCTTTAAGTTACTCAATAATTTACTTTAATAAAAAAAAAATTAAACTAGGAGGGTGTGGTGGGCAGCTTGCATCCCCATGTGGCTCGGTGACAGCGGTGAAGAAGACAGACACACAGGCAAGCGGGAGTAGATAGACCAACTCCATTTATTGATCTGAGGGTCAGAGTATTTATAGACAG
>CM053772.1:231991306-232015971 GCA_028658325.1 Potorous gilbertii
ATTGAATAAGTGGAAACTAATATCTATGAGAGACAAAAAGCAATAAAACAAGTCAAACATTAAAAGAGAGAGAATATAAAATATCTCATTGTTAAAACAACTGACCTCAAAAATATACCAAGGAGAGATAATTTAGGAATTATTGGACTATCTGAAAGCCATGGTGAAAGAAAAAGTCTAGACATCATATTTTTAGAAATTATCAAGGAAAATGGGTGTGTTATTCTAGAACCAAAGGGCAAAAGAAAAATTGAAAAAAAAAATCTGTTAATCACTACCTGAAGGAGATGCCCAAAGTAAAATGGTCAGGAATATTATAGTCAAATCCAGAGTTCAGGTCAAAGAAAAAATACTTCAAATAGAAGGAAAGGAAGCATTGAAATATCATGAAATATCATCCCTCCCATGAAATCTTAATTGTTTTTATTCTTATCATTTGATTTGATTTTCATCGTTGCTTTGACAAATTGATCGTCTAACTGTACTCAGACATGTAGTTTGATAGTAACTGCCTCATCAGTAACCAGTTGTTTCCTGGCCATTAAAATATAATCAGTGTTTGTAATGCTATAGAGCTCCCTGTTTTCAGTACCTCCCTCCCTTAATTCTTCTTAAAGAAATAATTGTGTGTGCATGTGTGTGTGTGTGTGTGTGTGTGTGTGTGAGAGAGAGAGAGAGAGAGAGAGAGAGAGAGAGAGAGAGAGACATCTGTGTATCTACAAATCTTTGGTCCCTTTTGCTTTATTAAGCCTGAGCCATATTTTCTAACATTTCATCATTCTCTCCTATACCCACCTTTGCACTGAAGTCACTGAGTATTGATTTTTATTTGTAAGGTCTTACTGAGTTCTTCATAGAACTTCTCTGCCTCCTTGCCCTTTGAAATAGATATTGGTGTCAAAGATTCAGTTAATATTCAAGGTGATCTTTTTACAAATGTTCATCATGAGCCCTACAACTTAAGATTATCAAATGTTCCATGACATAATGTTTCTTTTTTATCTTTAGATGCACAGTAAAAATCAACTCCCTCATATCTTTTATTGGCTATTTATTTCAAGGAGGATCTGTCAGCCATCTTTTCCTTTAGCAATGGGTCCTGTTGTCTCCTGGTTTCATTTGTATCAATAATATTAAAACTGATATGCTTTACTTCTTCCGGTAATATATTCCTCTATTTGGCATTCAAATCTCTCCCCATATTGTCCCTTTCCTCCCTTTTCAATCTTCTTCACTTTACTCCCATTTGTGTAACCTATGGTATAGTGACACTGACCTTGAATACAATATTTTATTTCCTAGCTCTACCCTTTTGCTGGCTGTCCCCTATGTCTAGAATACTCTCCCTCCTTATTTTGGCTTTCCTGATTTCCTTCAATTTAGTTCACATCCCACTTTCAGGAGGCCTTTGCCATTCCCCTCCAAGGCTGGTGCTTTTCCTCTAGGCTCTCCTTCCATTTACACTCTATGTCTTGTACGTGCCAGGGGCAGCTAGGTGGTACAGTGGATAGAACATCAGTGCAGGAGTCAGGAGGACCTGAGTTCAAATCTCACCTCAGACACTTGACACTCACTAGCTGTGGGATGGGACCTTGGGCAAGTCACTTAACCCCAGTTGCCTCATCCTGGGTCATCACTGTCATCTGATCACTGGATTCAGATGGCTCTGGAGGAGAAGTGAGGCTGGTGACCTTCACAGCCTTCCCACACTCAAAGCAAAGTCAAGTGCAAGTCATGTCATTATTTCTGTGATGGCATGGTCTTCTTCAGCAACAAAGAACCAATACACTGTTAACTCATTGGTCATTAAACAAGGATCTAATATTTATAGTACCGATAGTTAAATTAATGGTTAGAGGTGGTTTAAAAACTGTGTGAGTCTTTACCCCCTCTGCTTTATTGTCTGCCATTTTACCATAGCCACTACAGAAGCAGAAGTGAGCCAAACAGCTTGGAGAGCCATGTTGTATTTTTCTTTGTTTCAATTAGCTATCCAAAATCAGGAGTAAGATCTTATGTAAGGCTATTAGTATTCAACAAAGTAGAACCAAAGGAATTAGCCAACAATACAAAGAAAATGCTTTTGTTCCATGTTTTTTCCTCAGTCACCATGATCACTCTTCTTGAATACAGGTTGTCATTGGTAACATGCTGCATCATGCTTATATTCACTATATGACTTTTCAGTTCTTTGGGTTTCATTTTATTTTGATCTACTCTGGTTCTTTTCTAATGTCTTATCATAGTATGTGGTTGACCCTGGGTTCTCAAAGATCATGCAAGTAGAATATAGACTCTAAAACAGAGGGTTCTGTACCATAGACTGTTGAAACCTATGATGCCATCTCAGAATAATGTTAATAAAGTTATAAAATATAAAGGAAACCAATTATATTGAATTCACTTATCACAATATTTTTAAAAACAAATTCATAGAGCTCAGGTTAAGAACTTTTGCTCTCAAAAGTTCTACCAAGCTCCAGAATTTTGAGTACGAGCCTGGTGATAAGCTGTGTATTGTCCAAGGACTATGAATCGAAGAGTTTATTACCAGAAAGATTAGTCACCAGGGAATGAATTTTTCAGCCATAGAAATTGGTGAGATAAATAAAAAAATAGATAAAAAAAAAGTCCTGTGTGACCTTGTACACTTTTTTCAGTGATTGTGATGGAAAAAGGGATAAATAGTACTAGGAATCACACAGTAGCCAAGTTCTATTTTAGGGAGATTAAGTCAGCAGATTTATGTAGGATGTGTTGAATTTGGAAGAACCTAAATAGAGAGAGAGGCCAGCTAAAATATTGTAATGTTTCAGGTGGGATTAGGGCATTGGCTATAGAAATGTTGGAGTAGGGGCATTTCTAAGAGAAATGGGCAAGGATGAATCAGATGGCTTTTGGTGTCTAAATCAGTAATTCTTAACCTGGGGTTTGTATATGTAAAAAGAAAATTTTTTGTGTGTTTCAATATAATTGGTTTCCTTTATAATCCTATGTATTTTATTTGATGGTTTTAAAACCATTCTAAGAAAAGATCCACTAGGCTTCATCAGATTTCCAAAGGACATCATGATCTAAAAAAAGAAAAAAAATTAAAACCTCCTGAATTAGATGATGGGTCAGACATATGTAGAGAAATCTAGAATGATGATCTTTGAGAAGGAGCTTTTAGGATTGTACAGAAGAAAGTCACATTTCATCTTAGAGATAGTAGTGATGGGAGTACAAACCAAATCACAGAAACTAAGGAAGCAATACAAGAAATGGATGGTGTAACATAGCACATTTGTTTGAGGAATTTAGTTATAAAAGAACAAGTTAAAATGTTTGGGTTTTTGGAGAGATAAGTGAATTACTTTAGGTGATGGAGGTTACTTAGTTGTTCCTTTTTTTGCCTCGTGATTGATTCTTCTTTCAGCTTTTGCTTTATCTTTTTAGAATCTATGACTTCAAGAGTAGAACACTTAAGGTTTAGGAACTGTGCCTTGAACCTAGTACCTCAGGAGTGTTTGGTAGAGCCACTAAACTGAACCCAGCTTATAAGACAACCTAGTAAGCATATAACTGCAGAAAGTGGTATCCAGAGCTAAAGTTCAAAAACAAAGACCTATTCCTGTGGGATAGTGAATTTTCAGAGTCTGAGGAGATAGTATTGGTGGTTTTCTTTATGGCATGAGAAGTTTTTCTAAGTTATTGTTGTAACCTATGGATGGAATTTGTGTGATACTGGAAGAGAGGCTATCGCTATAATTGGATCTATTTTTTTTTTATTTCAACTTACTTTGAAATGTCTGTTCTACCAAATTCCACTGGCAATGCTGAGATTCCAATTTAGGAACATATTCAATAACAGATGAGGGACTCTCTTGTAGTGATATTTCATGGGTATATTTTAGGTCATTTCTCTAATCCTGCACATTGAATTTTCTTTCCTTTTCTTCTAGCTCCTTTTTCCTTCCAGAGTTTCGAAGGATGCTCCCTTATCTTGGAAATGATTAGATTAAGTTAGGCTGCTCCATTGGTATTTAATAAATGCTCAATAGTGATGGATTGTCCTGATTATGAAGGACCCTGCAACTTTGCTTTAAACAGCTTTCAGAGAAAAGACTTACAGCTTTTCCTGCTGTACTTTCCTTCTGTTTGGCAGCTTCTTTTGCCAAGTTTTCTCAATAGAAAAACTACCAAGTCTACATACAGATCAGCATCCTCATTGAGGGAACTATAGAAAAGCCCATTCAGTAAGATTGGGTGAGTAGGAGGATGGGATAGGAGTTTTGACAAGTCTTTTCCCCTTTCTTTGTTCTGCTTTCTGCTGCTGCTGCTTTTATAAATTACTTGCCTTTGTTGAATTTGCTTGCATAATTCTTGCTATATAGTCTTGGTACCTAGAATCTCTGAATTGGAAAGGATCTTACTGGGTATCTAGTTCAACCTTCACTTAAAGCATAAATCCATTTATATAGTCATCTCTGGATGGTCATCAATCTCAATTGGACTTAAACCAATTTGTTAATGTCTCTCTAAAATGTGTTGCCCAAAACTCACCGTGGTTCTGCAGTTATGATCTGACTAGGACAGAGAATAGAAAAACTAC
Source organism: Potorous gilbertii (assembly GCA_028658325.1). Taxonomy (NCBI): domain Eukaryota; kingdom Metazoa; phylum Chordata; class Mammalia; order Diprotodontia; family Potoroidae; genus Potorous; species Potorous gilbertii. The sequence continues at coordinate 231,995,901 of CM053772.1, forward strand.
CTCCTCCCTTCTGAAACTTTGTTTATATTGAGGTATATATTAGAGGAACTGTCTGTTGTAATAGTAAAAGCACTGAACTTATTAGACTCAGGAGGCCTAGATATGAATTCAGTTCTTCACGCCCATTTTGTATATCTGGCAGTTGCCAAATCCTGTTTCTATCTCCACAGCAATTCTCACATATATCTACTTTGCATCCAAATAGCCCCCTCATTAATGCCCTAGTTCATGCTCCTATTACCTATAGTCTAGGTTACTACAGTTGCCCCCAAGTTGGTTTCCCTGTCTCAGGTATGTCCCTACTCTAGTCTATTCTCCACATAGCTACCCAAATGTTTTTTTTCTAAAGCTCAGATCTGATCATGTCACACCCTGCCCCCTCCACCCCCCTGCCCCAATTCAGTAAACTCCAGTGGTCTGCCCATTCAGCTCCACCTCTTAGCTTCCTTGGCATCTTTTCACAGTTCTGCTCAAAATTCACCCTCCAAGGGAGACCTTTTCCTGTCTTCTCTCTCCCCTTTCTCACCACCTCCCAATCCCTTCTAGTGCTTTCCCTTGGAGATTATGCACAAGCACCATTTAATTGCTATTTTGGGGGCCCTCCTGGCTCAGAGTGAATGTAAATAGCAAGCATTTCTCCTTCAGCCAGCCACCCATGAGGGTCTTCCCCTCACAGTTTGATTTTTTTTTTTAATTGAAAGGGCCATCCCTTGACTCACTTCTTAAAGAGGCCTATTCACTGAATGGGTGTTACCTCACTCAGAGTGAGAACCTGAAAAGACCTTAGCCTAAAAGGGCCAGGGTCTCCCGTTGCATCCTGAGCTATCTCCAGTCATCCTGATGAATATCTGGCCACTGGACCAGATGGCCCTGGAAGAGAAAGTAAGGCTGGTAACCTTGCACAGCCCTCCCTCACTCAAATCAAAGTCAACTGCAAGTCGTCATCTTCTCCCTGATATCATGGTCCTCTTCGAGAACTAAGGACAAACACAAAAACAACAGCCTTTTATCTGCCTTGTCTGTATGCAGTTGTTTTTGTGTTTTCTCCTCTATCAAAACAAGAGCTCTAAGAATGAATGAATGAAAGGAGGAAGGAAGCATTTATTAAACTTTTATTATGTGCATAGCCCAGTGCTAGGTATTGGGGATACAAATCAAAAAGACAGTCCCTGCTCTCAGGGAGCTTGCATTCTCATGCATAAGACAACATGTAGAAGGTTTCAGCTGCAAGTCAAATGGAAGGTTCCATGGTCCTTAGGGTTCAGTGGCAAAGCAGATGATAATACCTCTTCTTTAATGTCATTCCCACTGAGGACATGATGCCACCTTCTGGTGTTGAATGATTTGATGGTGCAAGGACTTTGGTGGCAAAAGTGCTTTCTCTTCTGGGTGTTCAGTAGTTATGACTGTTACCCCTGCAGGAGCAGTTACCAAGCTGCAACTCCACAGGGGTTACTTTCTTGAAAGATGCTGAGGCTACTAGTCTGGAAGTATTGTTATTCCCAATGTTCTAGGGTTCAGGGTCATGGGCCATCTGAGGATTTGAAGGGAGATGGTGGTCAAGGTGATGGTGGTGGTTTGATTTTCCTGGCACTTCCTGCTTCCTGTCTCTCCCCCAGGGTTACCTTGTTAATTCATCTAGGTTGACTTGCCTTCTGTCTGTGGGACTTTTGGAGATGTCTGGCTTCTTCTCCACAGGAGTCATCTCCCCTTGATGGTTGTGAGGTCTGAGCTAGAAGCAGGACCAGTGGTCTAGGAGGTCTGCCATTCTCTGTGGCAGTAACCTTGAGGCAAGGTTACTTCTTTTGCTTTCCTGGTATCCCTAGTGTTTAACACGGTTCTTGATGCATAGTAAATGCTTAATAGATATTGGTTGACTGACTGTCATTTAGTACTTACTCTGTGGGCCCAGAACTGTGAACAGAACCCAAAGGACTAAAGCTTCTGGGAGGTGATTTTCATTTGTGCTCTACCCTTTTGTTCTTGTTTATGGTTTGTAGGCATTTTTCAGGGAGTGGTCCTTTCACCCAACCCTTGAAGAGCTGATGTTTGTCATCTTTTATTTCCAAGTGCTCCAGGCTTTATGAAGCTTACTTTTCAGAGTGCAAATTAGTTTCTTTTTCTAAGTTTCAAGTATTACTTCCAGATATACTCTTCATGATTTCCTCCATTTCACTCATATCTTCTTTTGAGATTGCATATTCCAGATTGAAAATGCCTGTTTTTCAGCCTGTTTTCTTACTAAAGGCCTTCCATACAGAAAAATAACTTTCTGAAAATAGCTGAATGTCTACCTACAGCAAATATTTTCATTTAGATTTTTACTTTTGTAGTAGTCGTGAATGCTTTTCCAACCAAAGTACAAATTAGCACCTACACTGAGGGAATAGTATACTTTGGCCACATCATTTGTTTGCATTTGAGTCAAATGGATCCTTTTTCAGCATGTGCCATTTGATAAACTATATCACAGAAAATCAGCTTTACCCCCTTTATTCCTTCTGGGACATGGAAGATCAATTAGCAAATTAATTTACTAATGCTTGATTTACACTTCTGGTTACTCTTATGTTAGTAATTGGGAAGAAATAAAATAAAATAGAAACAGCGTAGGTAGAAGCGGTGAAAAAAGATTGAAAAGGGATAAGTTAGGGTCTATATCTTCTACGCTTGCCTCAGTTCCTAGGATGGGACTCGGAAAGAGTGACAGTATTCTAAAGAAGAGATAAAAAGCTGTCTGAAAAATGAAAAAGAAACTATAAGAGGGAAAAGGTTCAGAATGAAGTTTTTAAAAGGTTAATAAGGGGAAAGAAGAAAGTAGGTAAAAATGAAGAAAATAGTGGTTCAAATTGTGGCCACTATGTCAAGCAGCATGGAGGAGTTTACAGTCTAAGTTGTCCTAACGGGGCTTCAGTATAACTAAACTGACTTGTGGGTTGAGAAATGTGGGAACCAATTCCTTTAAGTGAGTTCTAGAAGAGAGTAAGCTATCACTTTCATTTGTTTTGTTTTAGATCATATTATGGAGGTCTTAAGGACATCTAGGTGATGAATTAGATAGGGTGCCAGGCCTGGAGACTGAAGACTTATCTGGCCTCTGGCACTTAGTAGATATATGTCGCTGGGCAAGTCATTTAACCCTGTTTGCCTCAGTTTCTTCATCTAAAGTAATCTGGAGAAGGAAATGGCAAACACCAAAAACCAGCACCTTTGCCAAGAAAACCCCACATGGGATCGTGAAGAGTCAGGCATCACTGAAAAATGAATGAGCAACAAAAACAGAGGCTCTAGAAAGAAATAATTGACTAAGTACTGGTCTTTACCACTGGTCCTTTAGTCAAAGAATCCTCAGGTTCCCCTGAGAAATAATGAAGCAAGGAAGGAAATAAATAATATAGACTGACTGCTAAAGAGCAATGTGGCTGTTTCCAAGGGGTCTTGGGGCTACCAGGGTCATTTACAGGAGAAGAGTAGACCCAGGCTTGGTTACAACCAAGTAGTTACAACCAAGGCCCCAAGAGTCTATTCCATCAGGAATAAGATAATCTGGGGTAAGTGTTTGTTCCCATCAGGAATAGTTGTATTTTCACTAGATCATCTGACTTTCTTTTTGTATTGCACATTCACCCTGGTCATAAAAGGGCCTTTTATTTTTGCGGGGAGGGCATTGTTTTGTTTTGTTTTTGTTTTTGCTTCTCGTGACTGCTAGACTTGTCACTGGCATTGTGGAAAACAAAGCATTCCCGTGTCCCTGTTCTCCCCTACCCCTCCCCAATGTCTGCATATGCCCATCTTAGCTTCATGGCCTTCAGTATACTACCAGTGGCTTACTCCATATCATTCTGGTTAGAAGAACTTCCCTCTCGATTCTGCGAATCTGTGAGCAGCTTTCCCTCCATAGTCTGAATGACAAGCCCTTATAAAACCTCAGCAGAGAAACATTTGTCCAAAGTGCTGAGCCTGGAGTCGGGAAGAGCTAAGTTTAGACCCCATCTCAGACATGTGCTGGCTGTGTGACTGTGGGTACGTCCCGTCTCCTCAGCTGTGAAATGAAGATGGTAATAATGCCTGCCTCCTCGGGTTTTGGGCGGGAGCAGAGGAGACAGTATTGGTAAAGCTGTAGCATGGCAGACACCGCAGAAAGGCTTGTTGTTGTTAATGTTGTCATCTGGATGTTTGCTAAGTGATAGGCTACATTTAAAGAGGCCTTAATAGCTTTGGATCTCACAAGGTAGTAGTTTGACTCATGGATTGTTCCTTTCGCGATTAAAGACTGATTACAGATTGATAGATGTCCTTGAATTACTATTAATTTTACTTAACGAAGGATAACTGATCACTGCTGAAATAATTGTGCACTCTTCTGCAAGACGCTATTTGGGGAAACTAAGTTTTATGTTTTACTTTGCTTTTTGAGAAAGCTGGGCCAGGGCTTTGAAGGAATATTTAAAAAGCATGTTAGTTGATTTGAGAGTAATTAAGAACTTCTCTTCATAAAGATGATAGTTTGATCCAGAGATCCTGCTCTAATGACTATATCCTAAGGAAACTGATAGCAGGGCAAGAGCCATCTAAACAAAAATATTCGTAGCTTTATTTATTCTAACAAAAAGATAGAAATATTTTCCATTGACTGGAGAATGAATAAAGAGTTCTGGTGTGAAATATAGATAGATATGTATGAGTATATAAACATATGTATGTTTATATATTTGGATATTACTGTGCCATAAAGCATTATAAGTATGAAGAATTCATAAAAACATGGTAAGACTTGTATGAAGTGATGCACAGAGCAAAAAAACATCAAAAACAGAAAATGTACAATGACTGTAACAGTATAAATAAATTTAGTGAAAACCCAAAGCCAGCAAAACTGTACCCCAAAATAGCAGTCATTCTTAGTACCATGTGCCCAAACTGGAAGGATATATCCTTCCTTTCTATATGTAATCTAACTTGGGAGGGAGGGATTATAATTAATTTAAACAAAAGAAAATTTAAAGAAAAAAAGATGGGATCCATAGCACTCTTCACTCATTGAATATATTACATCTTTTTTAGTTAATTGTGGTAAACATTAGAAAGAAGATAAAATAATCAATTAGGCTTGAATGCCCCCAAGGTCTCTTCTAGCTCTAAAGCTATGATCCGATGAACTGGAGCCAATGAGATTATCAAGTTAAATAGTATAGAGGAAGAAGAGGAGAGGGACCAGGACAGAGCCCTGGGGAACATCCAGAGTTAGCAGTCATGACCTAAATGAAGATTAGACAAAGGAGACTGAGGACTGGTCAGATAAGTTGAAAAAGAACTAGGAGAGAATAGTCTGAGAAAAACTTAGGGAGGAGAGGATGATCAGTAGTGTCAAAGGCTACACAGAAGTCAAGAAGGGTGAGGTCATTGTATTTGGCAGTTAAGAAATTGTTAATAACTTTAAAAACAGCAGTTTAGAAGCCAGAATAGAGAGAGAAGAAGAGAAGGAAAGGGGAGGCACCTGTGGTAAGTGACCTTCTCAAAGAGTTTATCTGTAAAAGGAAGGAGAAATGTGGCAAAATAGCAGGGATGAGATAGATCAAGTCTTGGAGGATAGGTGAGATGTAGGCAGTAGGGAAGTAGTCAACGGACAGGGAGAGATTGAAGAAGAGCAGTAAGAGAATGATAGAGGGGACAGTATGCTCTTCATCATATGAGACTGGGCTAAGGAGGAGATAATGGCAGAAGGTATCTTCTGCAGGCTGAGGTAAAATGAGGGCAAGGGGAAGGAGAAGAGGGAGTTCTTGGTGAATTACTCCAAATGCTTTTTTCAGTGAAATATGAGGCAGAGTTCTCATTTAAGAGAGTGAGAGATACGGGAGCCATGGAAGGTTTGAGGAGGGATAAAAAAGACTGCTCTCATGGGTGGGATAGTAAGATAGAGAGGTGCAAAAGGATTGCCTTGCAGCAATGAGGGCCCAGTTTTATAAGGTTATATGATATGAATTTATAGTGGACCCAGTCAGCATGGTTTCTTGATTTTCTCCAGCTTCATTCAGTAGCACTTACATTAAGAGTGAAGGCAGCAGATGAAGGGAGTGACCCAGGATTGAGGTTAGGCAAGGCAATATTGGCAGCATGATAAGAGGGCAAGGGATTCTAGAGAAGAGAACAATAGAGAATTGAACTAGCACCAAGGAATCAAGATGGGGCATAGGAGAGAGTGTAGAATTGACAACTGGGAAAGAACTGAAGAGTTGGGTTTGGAGGTCATTGTATGGACAAAGAGTAGGATTTGGGGGTGCAAGGCAGGAGAGATGGAATTATGATAGATTGTGATCAAATAAGGGAATTTCAGAATTCATGAAGATGGAAGTACGGATTTGTAGGTGATGACAAAGTCAAGGTTATGACCATCTTTGTGTTTGGCTGAGGTAGGCTCGAGTGGATCATGAGAGATGAATAAATTGAGGAATTATCAGGTTAAGGTGCTGGAGGGATTTTCTGGCATGCATGTTGTGAGTCATGCACTGAACGTTGAGGAAAGGAGAGGGGGCGTGTCCTGGAAGTTGATAGACAGCAGCTTTCCAGAGTTTCAATTGGACAGTAGATATGAATTGAATGCGCCTTGGAGGAGGATGGGCTAAAGTAATGATGGCAAGAGGAGGACTTGGAAGCTCATTGACTGATTGACCAACAGCCTTTCTCAACCTCATTTTCTTCTTTTATAAAAGGAGGATAGTAATTGCTTTTAGCTGATAGTTAGGGTGTCTGCATGCACACACATATGCGCACATATACCCCAAGTGCAACATGTGTAAAGCACTTTGCAAACCTTAGCACTGTATACGTGGTTGGCATTACTGTTATAATTCCTAACCACCTGTCATAATCTCCTTTAGGACAGCAGCTTTAACATTTTTGTAGCCCAGATGATTTGAGGTGTCTAACTTGATAAGCAGATGTCAGTGGAGTTGAATCAACCTTTAAAAAAATAATTCTTAGGCTCTTAAGATTGAGATCTCTAAAGGACCTTAGCATTCCAACTCCTTCATTTACAGGTAAGTTCTTCCAGGTCTATTTAGTTGTATTAGAGAGTCAGAGTAAGTCTTAGTAGCACATGTGTGTCAAGTAGAATTTCAGCTTCATCAGACAACAGGCCAGCATCTCTCTTTGAGAACTACAAAACTTCTAGGGACCTTTCCAAAGGAAGATCTGTGAAAGATTTTGTGCACCTAGTTTTATAAAGATATGGGTCTTTTGTCTTGGTGTGTTACTACTTCTTCTAGTTTGAGCACCTGGAGGCCACTGCTGAGAATTCTGGGCTTTGGGAGAACCTGGAGCTTGACTTTAAAGTAAACCATAATGAATAGAGCAAATGACAAGAGCATTTTCTTGGAACCGTTAGAGCTTGAAGTGCGTAGGCAGAGATGCATTTCCCTTTTGTGTTGCTAATACTCTATTTCCTGGTAAATGGAAGGGATTAGGAGGCTGTCACTGAGGGAATAACACAACAGGTTATTTTCTGACCTGCTATGTCTTGTGCTTGTGATTGGGATGTGATTAATGAGAAGCCTTGAGAAAAGCAATATAGTATTATTTAGCAATTGAGTCCATCAGCAGTGTTTTCATGACATAAAATTTGTCTTATGTCCTTATTTCGGGGCTATAATATTCCTGATTTACACTACATTTTCTTAAAATAATTATTTGTGAATTACAGCCTCTGAACTATTGGGTTTTCAGACATTTCCTTCCTAAAATCCTCTGCGAAATCCCTCAAAAAATCCCAAGAGGAGGCCAGTGGGATCCCTTCACAATTCCCACAGTTTGTTTTTCTCAGACCATAATGTTGTATTGAACTAATATTTGAAGCATTGCTTTTCTACCCATTTCTACCACCACAATTCTGTTGTGATCTTTAATCACTTTTATTCCTCTAATAACTGAACTTCTACTTAGTATTGTACCTACTTAATTGTAAGAGTAGAGGAAAGTGATACTAGAAGAGAAATACAAGACATGGCCTCTGTCTTCAAGGACTCTATCATCTTGTTTGGGAGATATGACAAGCACACATGACAGAGTTAAGAACAATATAAGGCAATATACAGTTAAGTTTCGAAATGAAAAGTTTGGCCAATAAGTGCTTTAGGAAGTTATTCAAAGAAGGGAAGGGTTAGTGCAGTCTGGAATAGTGTCATAGATGATGTGATCATTGAAACTGGATCATAAGAACAAAGATTTAGAGCTGGAAGAAACCTTTGAGGCCATCCAGTCCTCATGTTACAGATGGGAAACAAGAATTTAGATAGAGACCTGCCTAGAGTTAGACATGGCTAATAAATGTCTGAGTCAGATTTTGAACTCACGCCTTCCAGGTTCAGCAGCCATCCGTCTTTCTCTGTGCCTCAACTAGACCCTAGAGCGCAGGTAAGATATGACTAGACAAGAAAGCAAGGTAAACATAGCCCCATCTCCCAGCTGTTCTCCTATTCATTTCATCCTTAAGGGAGGGATCAGTCACCTTAGGGTTGTTTTGTAAATTAGAAAGAGCACTGAAAATATTGTACAGTTGATCAATTGTGAATGACTTGGCTCTTCTGGGCAATACAGTGATCCAAGACAAGTCTGAAGGGGATGAAAAATGCTATCTGCCTCCAGAGAAGAGACTGTTGGAGTCTGAATGCAGATCATAGCATACTTTTTAAAAAATTTTATTTTTCTTGACTCTTTAAAAAAATTGTGTTTTCTTTTGTAATATGGCTAATATGGAATTATGTTCTGTATGACTGAGCATGCATAATCTACATCAAATTGCTTGCCTTCTTAAGGAGAGAAGAGGGGAGGGAAGGAGAGAGAGAATTTGGAACTCAAAATTTTAAAAAACAAATGTTAAAAATTATTTTTACATATAATGGAGAAAAAATTAAATCTTTAAATGAGAGAAAAGAGTACTGGATTTATTCAGTCTTTGGGTTCCTTTTCTGGCTCTGCTCCTTCCTTGTTGTCACCAAACAAAGTTACTGTACCACTTAATAAAATGTAGATAATACTTGCCCTTTCTGCTCTCTAGGATTTTTGTGAGTAAAGTGAATTATTCGGTGACATAATACTTAGAAATCTGGATGCAAATCCTGCCTCTGACCGCAAGCATGTCACTTAAGTTCCCGAAAACCATCTGAAGATTTTAAGTTATAGAACAGTTATAACTTATCACATACCATGTCTGGGTAAAGCAGCAATAAATTCTCCCCTAGCTGGTAATGAAACAGGTATAGGAGATGAGGAGAGAGACCTCAAGACAACACAAGGTTGCTGCTTAGAAAGCTGCCAATTACAACGTCACCCATCAGAGGAAGTGGCTATTTGGTAGCTTCCTAGTTTAACTCATTAAAAACAACAACTAACTTTTAAGCTCAGGTGTTTCTTTATACTTAGCGTCTAAGAAGCCTGATTACTGCAAAGTGAGGATAGAGTAGTAACCCCAAAATCAAACATCCTTTCAGAGAAGGTTATCAAAAGAAGTTTGAAGCTATCCCCTACAAAAACCTGTTTTTTGTTTGTTCAAGAAGGGGTTTTAGAGAATTATCTTGCCTTTCAATTTATGGAGCAGGAAACTGAGGCCCTAGAACTTGAGGAGTAACTTGCCCAAGTTTATAGAGGCAGACGTATTCAGATCTTAACTGAAAATGAGGCTGAGCCAGGGTGGGATCAAATGGACCCCAAACTCACAGATGAGTACTTAGAGCTAGAAAGGACCTCAGAGACCATTTTGTCCATTCCCTTCATTTAGGAGAGGGGGAAACAGGGCTCCAGAACAAGTGTCACTGCAAGAAATAGAATTCAGCTTCCCCTAGAATCCTAGTCTAACACTCTTTCAGCCATGTTACTGAAACTTGGCCTCCTTTGAAGGCCAGATCTTTCCAGAGTTGGAGGTAGGGGTGCTCCCTGGTCAGCCCTCCTTCTCACTTTCTCACTAATACTAGCATGGTTAAGTAGCTTGGCAGGATAAAGTTTAGCTAGAAAGAAAAAAATTCCAGAGGTTTATCATATCTATATCTAGTGCCTTACCTCTGATGATTATCTCTGATTTGTCTTGTCTTACGTCTTGTTTGCACGTAGTTGTTTTCATGTGGTCACTTCCATTAGACTTATCATAGACGAGCGCCTCAAGGGTAACAACTTTCTTTCTTTTTACTTATATTTCTATACCCAGCTCTTACAACAATGCCTGATACATAGTAGTCACTTAGTAAATGCTTGTTGACTTAATGGTCTTCCTTTTTTTAACCTCAATTCCCTTTAAACTGTGCAGGTTGCTAAAATTATATTCTAATGTAAGCTGTGCCTTGCTTGAATACTTTCAGTGGCTCCCCGTCACCTGTAGAATAAAAGCCAGACTCTTTTGCTTGGAATTCAGGGCCTTCCATAATTGCCTTTTGGATCTTCTCGTTTATCAGATTTGAGGAAAGTTTACCAAGTTGTGCTTATCAGCTGTATAGCTTGACAGGGAGGCATGTCTAGCACATTAGACAAAAGAATCAGGATCCCAAAGTATCTCAGTGGGTTACAACAATAGACCAGGATGAAATTTAATAGATGTAAATATAGTATCCATCACTTGTTCATATTGCACAAGTACAAGGTGGGAGAAACATCACTGTGACAATTTCTGTAAAGAGCTACTAAAAGGTCTCAGTGGATTGAAGCTCAATATGAGTCCATAGTGTTATTGGGAAACTAGAAAAACTAACCTGATCTTAGGAAATATCAGTAGTGGACTTGAATAGGGATGTAATCAGTCTACTACTCTGTCCTGGCCACACTAAAATCTAGCACATTGTATTTTGTTGTGAGCACATATTTTAAGAATGGCATTACTGACAGGCCAGAACATGTCTAGAAGGGAAACCAAAATGGTAGGAAGACAAGGCCACATAGCATACCAAGTTCAACTGAAGGAACCAGAGACAGTTAACCTGATAAACTCTCTTAAGGTGGAGAGGTAAAATATCTGTTTGCTACTTACTTTGTGACAGACATTGGTTAAGTTCTAAGGATACAAATACAAGCAAGATAGTCTCTGCCCTTGAGGAACTTATATTCTAATTGGAGAAGAGACCGCATATAGATCAGGTGGATAAAGGTTGAAGGTGAGAGGTATAGGTACCCTTGAGAAGACATGTTTAGAAGATGACCAGTGCCCTGGCAAGGTAAAGCAGAAAGGTACTTATCCTACCTTTCTGGAGTAACTAGGGCTGGAGGCCAAAGTTATGAGGGCGTAGAGGTGGGGATAGAGGTCCAAGTCGAGAAAGACATGATGAGATGTTGAAGAAGGGGTACAAGTATTAAACTTGATCCCTTTGGTCCCAGAGGGCAGAAGAGTAGGTAGAAATTGCAAACATATTTCACCTCCAGGTAAAAAAAATCTTCCTAATAGTCAGACCTGTTGAAAAGCTAAAGGTAGCTGTGAACTTCTCCACTCAGCATGCACTAGACTTTCTACCTGCCTCTGGGGTGCTGCATTACCTCCTTTCTGTCTTAAGGTTTAAATTTGCCAAAGTTTTGCTGCCCTCATAGCTGACATTGGCTCCAAAATGTATAAACTGACTTTTCAGGAGATGATGGTAGGTCTGCCTTCCCCAAGTCTCTCTCCACTCCAGTCTATCCTCCATTCAGCCACTAAAGTGAATTTCCTAAAATTAAAGTTCTTTCATATCATCCCCCAACACATAGTAAAACTCCAGTGGCTTTCTGTTACCACCAGGAACAAATACAGAATGCTATTTGGCATTCAAAACCCTTCATAACCTAGCCCCCTTCTAGCTTTCCAGTCTTCTTACACCTTATTCCCCAACACATAGTCTCTTCAATACAGGGACGTTGGCATATGGTAGGCACTTCAATATTTATTGATTCAATGATTGATTAATTCCCCTTCATCTGTCTTCCCCTCCTTTGCTGTGTACCCCAAACATCTATAGGGGATGAAACCCAGAGCAAGAGAAGTGTTCTGAGCCTGAATTTTTCTCATTGAATATTATTAACAACTGGGAAGACATAGATCTGGCACCATACTTGGTACATTGAGCCCTATGTGACCCATGAAGAGGTCCCTGTGCTGCTCACAGCAGCTCACCAAAAGCCAAGAGAGAAGACATGATACAGGTCATGTTGGAGACCTTCAGTACCTCAGCCATACATTTTACCATCCAGGTTATACTGTCTCTCTATGCCTCTGCTTGTACCACTGATATTATGGTTGAATTTGGCCCACACTCATCTATGAAGGTTATACTTTTCTCCATGCCATCTTACATCTGGATCTGGCTTCCTGTAATCTGACAGACTAGAGTCTAGTCACTAAATTTAAGTTCTAGATAGCCAATGGCATTGCTGAAAGGATACAACATGAGATCTCTCTCTCTCTCTCTCACACACACACACACACACACACACTCACAGCTTTAGCACCCAGCTCAATGAAAATCAAGATCACTGTCCCACCTGAGTACGAATATCCTAGTTTCCCTTCCAGAAGATGAGAATCAGCAAACAGAAGTACTGTGAATCTGGGTCACTGCAGATGTTCCTTTTTTTTAAAATTAATTTATTTGTTTTCAGTTTTCAACAATCACTTCCATTAAGTCTTAAATTTTCTCCCCTTCCCTCTCTACTTCCTCCCTGTAACAGCATGCAATCTTATATGGGTTCTACACATACATTTTTATTAACACATTTTCACTTTACTCATGTTGCTTAGGAGAATTAAAATGCATGGGAGAAACCATGAGAAAAACCAAACCAAAACATAACAGAGGAGAAAATAGTCTGCTTCATTCTGCATTCTAATTCCATAGTTCTTTCTCTGGATGAGGATGGCATTTTGCCCCAAGAATCCTTTGGGAATGTTTTCTTTGTACCCTGTGGCTGTTACTGTGTACAGTGTTCTCCTGATTCTGCTCATTTTACTCAGCCTCAGTTCATATAAGTCTTTCCAGGTTTTTCTGAAGTCATTCTGTTCATCATTTCTTGTAGCACAATAGTATTCCATTACATTCATATACCACATCTTGTTCAGCCTTTCCCCAGTTGATGGACATTTCCTCAGTTTCCAGTTCTTGACCACCACAAAGAGAGCTACTATAAATATTTTTGTACATGTGGGACCTTTTCCCACTTTCTTATGATCTCTTTGGGATACAGTCCTGGAAGTGATATTGCTGGGTCAAAGAGTATGCCCAGTTCTTTTAAGCCCTTTGGACATAGTTCCAAATTGCTCTCCAGAATGGTTGGATCAGCTCACAGATCCACCAACAAAGAATTAGTGTTCCAACTCTCCCACATCTTCTTCAACATTTATCATTTTCCTGTTTTGTCATGTAAACCAATATGGTAGATGTGATGTGATACTTTAGAGTTGTTTTGATTTGCATCTCCCTGATCAATAGTGGTTTAGAGTATTTTTTTCATTTGACTGTAGATAGCTTTAATTTCTTCCTCTAAAAACTGCCTGTTCATATCCTTTGACCATTTATCAATTGGGGAATGACTTGTATTCTTGTACATTTGCCTCAGTTCTCTATATATTTTACTATTGAGGCCTTTATCACAGATACTAGTTGTAAAAATTCTTTCCCAGTTTTCTGCTTCTCTCCTAAACTTGATTGCATTGGATTTGTTTGTGCAAAAACTTTTCAGTTTAATATAATCAAAATTATCCATTTTGCGCTTCATAATGTTCTCTATCTCTGTTTTGGTCATAAATTTCTCCATTCTCCATAAATCTGACAAATATGCTATTCCTTGCTCCCCTAATTTTCTTATCATATCAGCCTTTATACCTAGATCATGTACCCATTTGGACTTCATTCTTGTGTACGGTGTCGGGCATTGGTCTATGCCCAGTTTCTGCCACACTGTTATTCCGTTTTCCTAGCAGTTTTTTTCAGACAATGAATTCTTATCCCAGATGCTGGAGTCCTTACTACAGATGTTTCTAAATGAGTTGATTTTTTTTTGTTTTGGTGTGGTTTTTATCCAAGGCTATGCTATAATAATTACTCGCAAAATAAATGAAATTGGCATGGGATTGTTTTTTTTGGCACTTGACTCAGGATTTGAAACTGGAGTGATGGTGATAATGAAATCTTAGTATGTTAGAGACAAGCACATTTGAAGTTCTACAGTGAACCTTCAGGATGTACTGTGCATTAGTTGCTTTTTTAAAAAAATTGTTATTCTAAAATGTGCACATAATGCATTACTTCAAGTACTTGTTTCTGTGAGCATTGCCAAGGACTGCCAGGTGATACAGTGGATAGAGTGCTGGGTCTGGAGTCAGGAAGATTCATCTTACTGAGTTCAGATGTGGTCACAGACACTTATTAGTTGTGTGACCCTGGGCAAGTCGCTTAACCCTGTTTGCCTCAGTTTCCTTATGTGTAAAATGAGCTGGAGAAGGAAATGGTGAACCACTCCAGTATCTCTGCCAAGAAAACTTCAAACGGAGTTGCAGAGAGTCAGACCCAACTAAAAATGACTTAACAACAAGAAGTGACAGTTGCTATTCTCTACACAAAAGTCTAATTACATAAATCCAGATAATGATTTTGTAGATTTATACATATACTTATAATTCAAGCTAGAATGTGATATAGGCAGAAAGCAGGAAGGAGAGGGCAACCTCTGTTTACTTTTTTTTTTAGTGTTATTGATGCATATTGTTTTTTCTATAACAGTCACTTCTCAATAATCCCTTCGTGCTATTTTCACTTACAAAAGCTGTTTGCATTGAGCACATGCAAAGTTTTTGCTTTTCATGTCTTCTACCTTAATATTGTTCTTTTTTTCATCATCAGAGCCATAATGGCCTCTTTCTGCCTCTAACACAGATGTGAATGAAGGCTTTTTACAGTCTTTCCTGGGACTTCAGTGAGACTGATGTCAGCACCTAAGGATGGGAAGGAAATTTACTTGTGCAGTGACTTAAGATCATTCCAGATAAAAAGTTTACATGTAAAATAGGTGGAGGAAAAAAAGAAAATATAAATGGACCATCTTAGTGGAGTCTTTATAATTTTAGGTTCTCACACAGAAGCTAGGTCACCATTTGTTAGAGATCTTATTCAGGCTCTCGCTGGGCTAAATGACCTCTAAGGTTCCTTCCAGCTGAGATTCTACTTTGTTCCTGAGAGAAAAACTAGAAGCAATAAGTGGAAAATACAAAGAGACATATTTAGACTCAAGGCGAGGAAAAATTTCACAACAGTTAGAATTGACCAAAAATAAAATAGGTTGTAACAAAAGGTGAGTTCTCCACCACTAGAGGTCTGCAAGTAGGAGATGAATGACCTTTTGGTTATGTTGTAGGGAATTTCCTGTTCAGATATGTGTTAGACTAGATAATCTCTTCCAAATTCAAGTTTTTGTGATTCTTTGGCTCTAGAATCTCTTCATGAATTATGGTTGTATAGCATTAGGAGGATTGCATTGCCAGAACCCCTGCTTTGAGGTAGTGCCAGGACAAATCTCTAATACAAAGCACACTAGATATCCCCATCTTCTAATGAGCTATTTTCTAGCAATTTGGTATGATGCTAAGAAAGTAACTAAAACATTCATACCCTTTGATCCAGAAGTTCCATTAATGGACATATGCCCTATGAAGGTCAAAAGGAAGGAAAAAAAGGTTCCATATATAAACCAAAATATTCATAGTAGTGGTTGTTTTATGATTGCAAAGTGGGTGCCCTTCAATTAGGGAATAGCTAAATAGTAGATGAATATGAGGGATGTTATTGGACCATAAGAAATGTTGGGTACAAGGAACTCCATGAAGTCTCACAAGAACTGATGCAGTGAAGTAAGCAGAAGCAAGACAGCATTCATTGTGCATAGTGGCCTCAGTCATGGAAAGGAAAATGGGAAAAACAACATAAATCCGAATTGGAATGTTGTTTAGTGACATTGATCAAGCTTGCGCCTAAAGAGTAGATCTGAAAATGCTTCTCCCTCCATTTTTGGAACAAGTGCGAGATTGTGAGTGTGGAATGTTTTGTTAAACTACTTTTTTCTCTTCTTTATTCTTGGTTACAGTGATTGATCATTAAGTAGGAATGTATTTGAAAATGTAGTTGGTATAAAAACAAAGGTAGAAATAAAAACAATTTTTAAAAAGCCATTTTCCTCTGGAAGCTGAAAAATGTCTTTCAAGAAAGAAAATGTTGTCAAGACCATTTCTTAAATTTCCCAGAGAATTAGGAATCTGACCCCTTTTTTTCTGCCTATAGCATGTTTCTAGGCTTCAGTTTATTAGCTGGTTCAGATTTGACTTTAAATCTAGAACTTATGATTCTTGCCTCAACTGCAGCCTGACATGACATCATGGTATTTCTCAGTTCTTTGTTAAAATAACCAAAATCCTATGCTGATGGTAATAACTTTATAAGTGTTTACTTCTGAAAAAGAATGAGAGGTAATTCTGGATTTGTATGCTGTGGACATAGGATAACTTGCTGTGAGAAATTGGTATCTTCCAAGTATCTATTTGATTTGAGAAAATAGGTGAATTAAATAAGGATAGGGAAGCTGATGTTACGATTAGATTAAACACCAAGTCTCCTGTCACACTGGATTTTCTGCCTCTCCCATCCCAGCTCTTTCTGCCTGCCTTTCTGCTTCAAAACTCTGGTTATCTTTTAGAAGGTAATGGGATTAAAGTCACAAGTGACCTGTTGTTGCACTGGAATCTTTCAATGTGCTTACAATACTGTGACAAGCCCTGTTAATGCCAGTAACTTCCCAGATCTCCTAGAACCAAAGGGCAAAGTAGAAATAGAAAGAACCCACCAGTGACTTCCTGAAAGAAGTCTCAAAATGAAAACTCCTAGGAACATCATAGCCAAGGTGGAGAGCTTCCACATCAGAGAACAGTACTGAATGTGGCCAGGAAAAAGAAATTCAAGTATTGCAGACCCATAGTTGGGATCACACATAATTTAGCAGCCACCACTTTAAAGGAATGGAAAACTTGAAATACAGTGTTCTAGAAGGTAAAAGATACAGGCTTACAGCCAAGAATAACATCCATCAAAACTGAGTATGATGATACAAAGGGAAAAATAGATCTTTAATGAAACAAAAGACATCCAAACTGTGCTATAAGAAACAATATATGTGATGGATGCAGGGAAGCATGGGAAGACATGTAAGAACTGATGCAAACTCAGGAAAACAATGTACACAATGACTGCAACAATATAAATGGGGAAAAAAATGAAAGTAAAAGCTGTGACCAAGTATGTAGTGACCAAGCATGATTCCAAAGAAAGAGATGAAAAGGCATTTCTCTCCCTTCTTTGTAGAGGTGAGGGAATTTTCCTATGTGTTGGGTAATTTTTGCTGTTTTTTCCCTTTTATTATAAAAGATGGTTCACACATAGCAAATTGACAAAGATGACAAAGGATGAGTATTCTGTGTTAGAGGTTGTGGAAAAATAGGCATTCTAATCTGTTAATCTGTATAATAATATAGGAAAACAGTTTGGAGTTAGGCAAATAAAATGACTAGAATAAAATACCATTGCTAGGTATTTACCTAGCACAAAGAGGTCACTGATAAAAAGAATATTTCCATATACGCTAAAATACGTATTTATGCACATTAAAATATTTTATGTTTATATTTCCATATACACCAAAATATTTATAGCAGAATTTTTACTGGTAATAAAATAAAGTATTTGCCTTTTGATTTGTGGATTGACTCAGAAAATTGTGATAGAAGAACATAATAGAATATTATTGTGCAGTAAGAAACAACAAATGTGATAAATACGGGTAAAAAAGACATGAATTAATGAAACAAGAACCACAGAATAGTTTAAAATGAGTCGGATATGGTAGCACATAGCTTATAGTTCAGGCCCCTTGGCATGAGGCTGATGTATCCCTTGAGTTTGAGAGTTCTGAGCTGCAGTGGACGGAGATGATCAGGTGTCCAAACTGCATCTAGCGTCAATACAGCGAGCCCTCAAGAGTCCTACCAGGTTGCCTCAGGAGCAGAAAAATGATCCAGACTGGAGCAGGTTGAAGCTCCTATGCCAGTCAATAATGGGACCAGGTCTGGTAAATAACAAAGAGGAGTAATTGAAGATGGATGTCGCAAAGTTGCAAAGACCAAACTTAATTCCATAGAACTATGAGAAGATACTTTTTTCCATTCTTTTGAAGAGGCCAGGGAAAGGAACCCATGGATGTGGACCATTGCAATTATCAGATTTTTTTTATGTATTACTAGATTTTTTTTCTCTTCCTCTATATTTTTTCTTTTAAAAAAAATTGTTGTGTAGAATGACTGGGAAGGGGGTGGAGGGAAGAAAACAAGGGGAATATCAAGGTGATGTAAAAACACAAAAATCATTAAAATCTATGTTTGTATAAAAGAAAAATTAAGAATAACTCTGTGGAAGGGGGTGGCAGAGGGCTGCACTAGGAAATGTAGGTGATATATAAAACAAAATACCAATACAGATTTTTTTTTTAAAGAAATGTGACAAGAGTCTTAAAAGGAAGAAGTTCAGAAGTCACTGGGGAAATGTGATAGATGAGTTTTGTTGAATAAAAGAATTCTTATACATCAGTGAGAGTCCACCTGGGATTATGCAGCATAAAACTTAGGAGTGAAATCAGTGCAAATGCATTACTTCCTCCAGTGATGTTTGGAAGTCCAGTAGATAGATTAGAGTTAGAGATTACCCATATTTGAAGATTGTTAAGTGGAAGAAAAGGGATGGTGAGCTACCCTGAGGTTATTAAGGGGCAGATACATCTGTATGACTGGAGAGAAGGTAAGAGATGCAAGTGATATAATGGAGGTAGAGACTTACAGCTGATTAAATATATGGGGTGAGTAGAGGTGCTATTCCATGCTTTTTAGAAAACTATGCAAATAATTTTCTTAGCTTACATTGTTTTCAAATAGAATTAAGGATTTATTTTAGCTATATAACAACATTTAAACATACAGTAAAAATACACACAGCTCTTTGCTGATTTAAAATGCTTTATGATTTTCATGTAAATAGGGACCATAATAATATGATGGGGGGTGGACTTTTTTTCCTTCAAGTGCAGTTTCTCAAAACATGGTATCATTGATGATAGTGCTGCTTTTATGATTCTTTTTCAATTGTTGTTAGTTGTTTCAGTCATGTCCAACTTTTCATGACCCTATTTGAGGTTCTCTTGACAAAGATAATAGAGTGGTATGCTATTTCCTTCTCCAGCTCATTTTGCAGATGAGAAAACTAAGTCGACAGGTTTGAGTGATGAGCCCAGAGTTACACAGACTGGGTTTGAACTCAGGTCTCTCTGACTCCAGGCCAAGTGCTGTATTCACTGTTCCACCTAGCTGTCCCTCCTTTGCAATTAGTAATCCAGTAGTTTTTCTTTAAAATAATTGTAGCAGGGGCGGAGCCAAGATGGCGGAGTAGAAAGACTCACCTATGCTAGGTCCGAACCCACAGCCCATAGATTTCCTGTAAAAAGAACTCCTGACAAATTCTAGAACAGTGGAAGCTGCGCAGCAACACGGTGAAGGAGATTTCCGTTGCAGAGAGCCCTGAAAAACCAACCGCAAAGGTACCCCGGACACGAGAGAGGAGTCCTGCCCGGCCGAGCGCTCCCCTCCCCCGCCCCGGCCACGCGGCACTGAGAGGAGCCAGCAGACCCAAGCAGGCGTCAGGGACTTGAATCTCCGGGCAGCCGCTAAGGTCCCTCCACCCACAGACACACAGGTCAGTGGGGGAGCGGGCTGAGAGGGGAGCGGGGGATCTCCGGGACTCGGACCCCCTGGGAAGCGGCCGCTGCGGCAGAGGCTGAGGCAGCTCGGCCAGAGACTCCCAGAGCTAGCAGGAGCTCCACCCCAGCTCCACTACAAAGGATCTCTGTATAAACCCCCTGAGGGAACTGAGCCTGAGAGGCGGCCCTGCCCCCACCTGAGAACCAGCAGATAAGCCCCCATTGAAGAGCAGTCAAGCCTGCCGCCAAAAGCCCTGAGGCTGGGGAGCAGCATTTGAATCTCAGACCC